>WNGS01163947.1:12589065-12616664 GCA_020271785.1 Procambarus virginalis | reverse complement strand
TATATATATATATATATACACACACACAATACACACACAAAATGAGAAATCAATCAATTGGAGCAAAGAGGTGACTCGAACCAGTGATCAAGTACAGGTACTCCCATACGCCACACTTACCCCTGTACCACGACATGGTATAAGCGACACAACCTCGGAATTCACTGAATCCACAGAAGTCTGGAGGCTTCTACTAAAGGCAATCAAAATTTTACATATAAACACCTGGAGTGTACAGTTGATGAACTACTTACCTGCACCAGAGTGCTGGGGTTTGTGTAAAACTTGGATTGACTTTAGAAGAAGCCTCCCGACTTCCAATGAATGCAGTGGAATTCGAGGTTGTGTAACTTAAATCATGTCAAGATTCAGGGGTAAGTTGTGTGGCTGGAAACATCTTCATCTCTGGGTTGATAGGTTGAGACACCTCAATGCTCCAATTGATTTTCTCAGAGAATGATACATTTGACTTTTAAATATCTGGTATAATTTATCTTGTTTTATAATATTGTTAGTATAAGGGCCACAAGGCTGTATATCATGAAAGTATCACTGGATACTTTATCAGAATTTATTTGTATGAGCAGGTGTTGATTTTTCCACCAGATAAATCATTCCTTCACTCCATCCCCTTATCCTGGCTTCTATCCTGTTCTCATATCCCTTCCACATGCTATATACTGTAATCAATTTGATGTAGCACTTTCTTCTCATAATTTACCTTTATCTAGTGCAGTGGTTTCCAATCTTTTTGAACTCTCAACCCTATTTTCTAATCCTAAAAGATCTGTGAACTCCTTTTCCACTCCCAATCAATTGTGGCAAAGATAATTGAGCTGCCACACTATCCCAGAGTTCAAAAAAAGGTTCACCTCCCTGAAGTCAAAGAAGGGGTTCACACCCAAACAAAGTAACTACTACTACTTTCATAAACAAGTGCCTAATCATGATACCACTTGCCAATTCTTAATGATTCAGAAATACAATACAGTACAGTACTAAGAATGTCGGTCCCCGCAACCCACCGGTTGGGAACTACTGATCTAATGGGTGAAAAGATTGGTTTAGTAGGCTGTGTGTAGCTTACAGTAGTTACAAGGCTTCACATAGTGTAGCTTAGTTCATCCAACCCCAGATTATGAATTTTAATGTCTGAAGCTCTAATAATCAAGAGGGTGCATATTAGCAACACAACCACAAAATTATTGGGTCATTCGTAATTGGTCACATTGTGAAAAGCAATAGAATTCTTTTATGCTGTTTATGCTGTATAATAATTGTTTAGCACAAATGTGGTAGCACTTTAAACCTTAAGTAATTATACCTTCAATGCATTATTGCCAAATTTCTTCCCTAACATAAATTAATCCAACACTGATGAAACTTGTGAATACTATGATACTATCATTATATATTTCTTTGCTCAATGCTTAGTTTATACAATGATGCCACCTCAGGCCTCAGAAGGTTAGTTTATTAACATGCAAATGATGTTATAATTATTCTACTGCCTTATATCACTTGAGCAGATTGTGACCACTTTTACAATACTTATGCTTGGCTGCGACTATGACCACTTGTTCAAATGACAGGCACCTTAAATACAGTCCTGAATTGTAATCTCACATTGGTGTTTGGTGATGCCTGCTATATGCACCTCCAGCTTTGTTCATGTTTGGATGAATATGATTAGTTAATAGAATATTAGATAGGACATAATCAAGAATATTCATCATTTGTCTTTAAAATTTAAATGGGTTCAATAAATCCTTTATGAGACTGAATTGCCAAGTCTTAACTAAGACCTTATAATTCATCAAAAATGTATAGCAAGTTCAGATAATGGGCAGATAGAACATTTATATTAACAAACATCTGCCTTGAAGTGTACATCATTAATATATAAAGGAATTTTAGTCTTAATATCAAGCCTGACATGCCAGCCTTGAATGTGGTACAAATACCTATGGACTGCTTTATGCTAACAATAATGATGATAAAGTCAGTAATGCTTGGTAAGGGGACAGCACACATTTACAATAGAATTATTATATATTAATTTGTTAGCTTTTTGACAGTGCTCTCTATTCATTACACAGTATGCTGTATTTTTTTAACTGCCTTGTGGTTCTGGGGTTATCATTCCCATAGCCTTGGTGCTAGCTAGACCTCCTATCAAAGCTAGTAAGTCTAAGATAATTCATATTAAAGAGAATAATTCCATCGAGTCCAGAAAGTATATTACCAGTACATTTTGACAGTCAAACTAGTAATGGTGATATTAAACCAAAAAAGCATTTGAACCGTCTCCTTTCTTGAGTATCCTGCTTATATTACAGTACTGTATTTCTGAGTACTCGTCATTGGAGTAACACATAGGTGGTATAAGCATCCTTTTTGCTCAACCAGCAGATACCAGAGCCAACTAGGAATGAAAATATTCTAGATCTGATCTTCACAAACAATAAGAAATAATCATGAACATTACAATCTCGATCACAAGCTAATTGAGTTGTAAACTAAGATCAATACTCGAAATATGCCCCCCAAAATTATCAAGCGAGAGGAATTGTTCAATAAATTAAATTTTAATAATACAAGGGTTGCCTGGGAAAAATCAAATAAAACTTGTAAACATTCAATGGGAAACCAAGTTAGCAACAAAACTTCCCCACAAGGAATGCAAAAGTTGATGGCCAAAGCATATAAAGTCTGCTTAAAACATATTCCTTTGCAGAAAGTCTGAGAGAGGACTAAGTTAGAAAGAGAAAAGAGAATGTAGACGCACTACAAAAGAAGGAAAAAATAATGGAAATGCTCAGACTTGACATGTCATAACAGAAAACATTATTTAAACAGAGATTAAAGCAATAGAGCAGAAGCTGAAGCAATCATTCCAGATTGAATAAATGAAGTTAGAACAAAAAGCCATACAAGAGATAAAGAGAAATCCAAAATATTTCTTCACGTGTGAAATTAAAATAAGAAACATTCACCAGCATTGGACCTATATTTAGAAATGAAGGTTCATACACAGAGGATGACAATAAAATTAGTGAAATCCTAGATCAGTATGATATTATGTTTAGCACCCTGATAAACAACATGAAAGATCCAGACAGCTTCTTTATGAATGATACCCAAACCCCTGACAATATAACTGATATCAACACGAATGTTTAAGATTCTGAAAGGAAATTGACACATGCCCATGCACTCAGCCCAGGTTTAGACTCGTGGAACTCCATATTAATAAAGAAATGTAAAGGACCAGTAGCACAGGCACTCAGTGTAATGTGGAGAAAAAGCTTGGACACAGGGGAGATACCTGAAGTGCTTAAAATCAGCAGATATAGCGCCCCTACACAGGGAAGGGAAGAAAAATGCTGGGTAAAAGCAATAGATCAGTCACACTAACATCATATACATAATGAAAGTTTGTGAAAGAGTGATCAGGAGTCAGATCTCCGTGTTCATGGAGAATAATGACCTTCACAACCCAGGTCAACTCTGATTTAGAGCAGGAAGATCATGCCTTTTGCAGTTACTCGACCATTGTGATAAAATCACAGAAGCATTAGCAGAGCAACAAAATGCAGATGTATATACAGTACTGACTTTGCCAAAGGATTTAAGTGTACCCATTGAGTGATAGCACATAAAATGAGATCAAATGGAATACAGTAACAGATAAAGTAGGGGGATGTACATTCAATTTCCAGTGAAACAGATTGCAAAGAGTAACAATCAAACAAAATCAGGTCCAAGCACAGTAAAAGCTCTGTACTGCAGGGTACAGTCCTTGCACCATACTTTTTCTCGTTCTCATATCAGATATTAACAAAAATACAATTCACAACTTTGTGTAATCTTCTGCAGACTACCTAACAATAAGTATGAAAATTACTTGTGTAGAAAACACTGAGGATCTATAGGCTGATAATGAAGTTTTCAATTGGACACTGGGAAATAACATGATGTTTAACAGTGATAAATTCCAGTTACTTAGGTATGGAAAATAAAGATCTTAAAATGAAATGCAGGGTACAAGACACAATCAGATCTACCCCATAGTAGAAAGCAACATGTAAAGGATCTGGTAATAATGATGTTTGACGACCTAACATTTAGGAACAATAATACACAGTTAGTGTCAGCTAGAAAAATGATAGGATGGATTATGAGAACCTTCAAATCCAAGGATCCAACTACAATGCTCATACTATTCAAATCACTTGTGCTGTCCTGTCTTGAGTACTGTTCGATATTCACTTCCCCTTTCAGAGCAGGAGAGATTGCTAAAATAGAAGAAATGCAGAGAACATATACGGTATACATAGACACGATAAAGCACCTAAATTACTGGGACCATCTCAAAGCTCTCAAAATGTACTCCCTGTAAAGGAGACTAGATAGATACCACATAATATATACATGGAAGATACTTGAAGGTCAAATCCGAAATTTTCACAGTAAAATAATAACATACTGGAGCAAACAATATGGTAGGAAATGCAGAATAGACCAAGTGGAGAGTAAAGGTGCCATAGGCACAATCAGAGAACACTGTATGAACATCAGAAGTCCACAGTTGTTCAATATCCTCCCAGCAAAAGCAAGTATAAGAAAAATTGCCAGAACAAAAGTGGAAGTCTTCTGGAAAAAACTAGATGGTTTTCTGCAAGAAATGTTAGGCCAACCAGGCTGTCACAAGTCAAGGCTGACCCCGGGCTGGGCTGGGGGATAAGACCAACTCCCAGAACCCTCTCCAGGTGTGTCCAGGTATATATTAGGCTTGTGTAAATTAAACTGTACCTACTGGATATATCAAACATCATTATTTTAGGAATAATAACTATCCTTCCAATACAGTATATTTTGCAAAATACTCCTGTATACTGTATTGCAAAACTTATTTAGCTTATATTATTAACGTAATAAGGTTAATTTTTCAAACGTTAATCATTACAGCTTAACATGTATTCCTGATGGTTAATGAGATAGGACGCTTCATGGTTATGCAGGGATAGGGAGTCATGACGTTGAGGTGGCTGTGATTTACAGTGCCTTTCAGTCTCTTTGTATTCTCAATCATTTTGGCTGAAGTAGAATTTGTTGTAATTCCAATATACAGTAGTTAAAAGAAGTATGTAGTGTATATGAAAAATTTATAATCTTTTAATTTTAATATTATTTATTAAGTAATTTGTATTATTATATTGTTTCAGCTTAATATTAAGTGGTATAATAGTTTTTTTGTAACATTCTTTTACTTGGTTCCTGAGCAGAATCATGTTACGTTTTCAAACTTGAAAATAATGTACGCCATTGTGGAGTGTAAAAACTAATTGATATATTTTTTAAATTGAAATACATATTAGCAACTTTAATATTTTATATTTTAAAATTCAGTGGAGGGCATTTTTGTTTATAAGTGTGCAAGAAGCTACAGTATTGTTGGTAGCTTGATGTGGGCCAGTAAGGGTGACTTGGTGGCTGTGCATTACAGAGCAAGGGGTGGAATCCTTCCCCCTGAACACTGTTGGTGGGCCAGGAATGCATGGGGGGCTAGGGGGGCATCATGCCCCCACTTTGCCTCCCCAACAGTACCAGCTGCAGTACGAAGCACAGTATGATGCCAGGCTGTATCGGGCATACTCACCAAACAACCGGGCGTGAGGCACCCAGGTACCACCACCCCACTTGCACAAACAACATGCCATCATCTGGCTCAACACACAACATTGCTGCTTTTATAATGTGCACCAAAATTATGATTCTGTAATCTTAGCTGTGCACACACACACATGTATGCGCACACACACACAGCTGCACTTAAGTCATTAACACAAGTAGGCTAGTTTGAGTTTTTGTTCTGAATCGCCAGTATTGCACACGAAAGTAGCGCATACTAATCTAGACGCCATCTTATTTTATATTGTCTTATGACTAATTTTCAGAGGGTTTGCTAGTCTATTATTCTAAACAGGCCATAAAAGTGACTATTTTGAGACTTGCTGTTTCAAGGAGTTGGTTTCAAGTTTAATCTCCTGTGTCTTTCTCAGTTTTGCCTTGTAAACTTCCCTCCTTAGATATACAGAAAGTACTTTTAGTCATCATTTTTGATAGCCTTGTACAGTATTCTTAGCATTGCTGACATTTTGTCTTTGCTTATTTAGAGAACCTATATATTTTATACACTATATATAGATATCTAAAAATACTGTGTTATTTTTTCTGATGTTCTGTCTTGTATATATTTGTATATATGTATCTTCTAAGTTAAATTGCTTTTTCATTTGTTATATTTGAGTAAAGAAATATAAATTTAGAATTTGAAGGTAACACATGTTTTCCGACATTATCTTTTATCATGGTGTTACATTCTCTAGTGTGGCTCACGTAAGTCACAGATATAACACGAGCTGCCAGTCTGCATTATCTATAAATGTAGTAATATTTCGGTGCCTGATCTATAGGAAAGTACTGTAGAAAGTACTGTAGTACTCTTAGAATTCTGTATCACTAAAATGCAATACTTGTGCGATTATACTCTTTAGAAATCTGGTTTTGGTTTTGGCTGCAAAGGAATCCATTACTCTGTGGTTGAACTAAAAATGCAAAATATACATGAGAGAATGAGGGGTTTGCCTACAATGGTATATACAGCAACAAAACTTAATGGGGAAATAAAATAGAGACAAATTTGTGTATAACAAAAGCTAATAAAAAAAGTGATACAGTACTGTACAGTATATGAAAAATAATTTAGGATTTGAGAATATGCATTAGATAAGATGGACAGGAGTATGATTTGGCAATGAAACCTTCAGCTTCAGAAAAATTGCCATTGTCATGGTGAACCTAGGCCATTAAACACAGTATGTTGTCTTAACATATATTGCAGCAAATAATGCCCTTTTAATAGAGATTAACCTTGGTATTAAAGTTACATCTTACCACTTTTATATTTTAAAAGTTACTTGTTCACGATAATGCATGCACACTAATGTATTTTATGAGAAAATCAGAAGCTGTGGAGAATTCCAACCTGGGCTCTAGGTACTGTAACCAAGCAATATTTTGGGAGCACTGTACACTTAAAATAAAATATATTTGATTTGATTTTGATATTGGATAGTGACCAGAATCTTTGGCCTAGGGTGTGTGCACATTTGATTATCTTTTCATAGGTTTAACTATTGTATATTCATTGAAAACATTTATTGGCTAGATGTCTAATATTGCATTGCTAAAGTTTAACAGTCAGTGGCATAGTCTTTATCCCTTGTTGTGTGTGGCATGAAATTACTAAAATTTTCCAATTTATAACTTTGTATAATGTGAGAGAAAATTCCCCATATACCAGGGTACTGAACTATGTATATATTTCACTAGTTGAATCATTCATTATACACACATGTTAAACTCTATTAAGCAACACAGACAACACAAAACTCTACACTAAACTACATGCTGGTTGCCGCCTCCTGCGCCATAAACTCTGCTGCTCGGTATGAAGAAACAGCGACTAGAGGTGTGTGGATCATGTGTGTTTATCGGTCAGTGTCGTGTCTTGTGCATTGAGCTATGTTTATATCTTCTAAGACAGCTCTCATTGGTACTTGCTCAGGTCATGTGGAAGTGCTGTAGAGTGTTTAACATGTGTGTTCTTTGCTACAAGATGTTGCTTATTGTGCTGGGATTGGTCACCGCCGTAACACGTTTGACTAATTAGGCTCGTACATTTATTCTTTTTGGAATTTTTAAAGTTACAATAAAATATTTTTTTATTAACACAATCTCTTAAAATATTTTCTTTTTAGGCCTGCTGCTTACTTAATTATAAAGTTTTACTGTAATATGTTTTAATATTGCATTTTTATTCCTTTATTAGAAAATTGTTAATGAATTAACTAAAACTGAATAGATGTGCTTCAATTTAAAATAAAAAATTGCCTATTGTAAACAGTAAATATGTTAAAGCAAATGTTTTAATAGTGATCCAAATGTATGCAGAAATATATATAAATAAAAAATATATATATATATATATATATATATATATATATATATATATATATATATATATATATATATATATATATATATATATATATATATATATAACATGCATACATAGGTGTGTATATACTATACATATGGACACCCATGCATTCTTGCATGCACACGTTTATGTACAACTACACACGTGTATACACACAAATGTACGCATGCCTGCAAACGAATGTACAGTATATACAACTCTGCACACACACACATGCACACACCAACACCATCAATGTATACACACCTACATACCTATTAATGCTGTACATACAAATACAAATGTCCACACTCACACAAGCCACAATACTGAGTTCAGAACTGATTGGATTACAGCACCAAAAAATACTGAGGTAATGGGACTTAAATACATCAGATAAGAGATGGAAAAAACATTATTTTGATATGTAAGATCCTAAGAGATACAGTACTGGCAAATTAGATCGTGATAAAATGCTTAGCAGGTGCATCAATGATAGGCCATGGATGGAAGCTAGATACAGATGAGTCATAAGGATACTGTAATGTATAATTGCACATTTCTTTATATTTAGAGTAGTATAAATGAAATGAGTTACAGGAGAAGGTCACCGATGCTGATACCATACTGTGCTTTGATATAAATGTTGATATGATAAAAATACAATTAGTTGGGTAGCACTGTCTCAGAAGTTATCTTGCAATGGTTTTAAGGATCAATATCCTACTCCCTGTTCTCTGGCCAGGCTACTGCTTGCAGTCTCATGTAGGTCACCATTGAGATGTGTTTATCAAGTTCCCATTTGAATACTAGAGAGGGGTTGGTTAATTATGCCCCTTGTATGGCAGCCAGGGGATCTCAATCTCTAAATTAGCTTTTATCAAAACATCTTCTGTATGTTTCTTCAACCAGGTATCATCCCAGGTTAGGTATGTAAAGTGTATCTGCCTTGTGTTGAAGACGATCGTAATCCAGGATAATCTCCGGATAATGTAAATTAAAAAGCTTTGTACAGTACAGTAATATTTATATAAATTTACTATAGGCTAACTACTGCCATTAACACTGGCAGTACAGCCTCTCTGTGCTTTCCTGACTGTAAATGTTCTGGCCTTCCCGGGCCACTCAGTGATGGGAATTTTTTTTATAATTATTTTATGTTTTCAAAGTTATTTGTTGGGTTATAAATAAATATCATGTAAAAATTTTTAAATGTAAATAAATTCTCTAGCAAATAGATGCAAAAACAAAAGTGTACTTATAATAGATTATGAGCGACAGCAATGAGCATACAAATGTTTATGTATACTCATCGCTGTTATTCTAACAGAACTCTGTTAGAATGTGTAACTCCGAGACCAAATATTGTTGGAGAAGACTGCAACCAACACGGCATACAGTACTTGTGAACATCATGGTACCAAGGGTAGACCACAGGCTGGCTAGATTTGATGACACTACATATGACCTGAGAAATATGAGCCTTAGAACAGGAACCAAGGAAACCAGGTCAACCAATAAGGTATCCACAGTGGCAGAACCGGAGACCTGCAAGTAGCGGCAAAGAGCCACCACCAAACACAAGTGATGCACCCATTCCCAGACCAAGCAAGCACACAGCTTTTGATAAATTACGAATTGAAGTGAAAACTGTAAAACCAGGCGAGGAGAGAGAGACTAACACTTGGTCAAGAGAATAGGATGACTCGGGAGCACGAACTGGCTGGAGTTGAAAACACACACAAGTCAACTTGCAGAAAGGTGCCAAAGAAGTCGATGCCAATGCAAGCAACAGCGGATCCACCAATGCCAAGTGATAAAAAGCAACAGTATTAAGCATGAGAGGCTGATCTAGAAACAACCAAGTCAAATAGAACAGGACAACCTTGATTAAAACTGATGAAAGACAACGAAGAGTCAGATAGTGGCAAAACGAGCGCCAGGCAATATCTCACTGCTGCCACAAGGAAAGATGCAGGTGGGCTACAAACAAACCAGCCATCCACTCACGATACAAATGGTGATAGACATGTGTCAAAAAGTCCAGATGTGTAGAGCAGAGAAGGTTGAACCAGTGAAGTACATTGTCGAGCTGATCTGCTGAAAGAGGTGGAGCCGAGGAAAATGCCTGGGTTCAGATACCAGGCTAAAGGCACCAGAAGCCAAAGCTGGGCTGGCCACCAAGGAACCTGAAGTAACACCCTCCCTGAATCTGACAACAGAATGGACAGAACTCTGAGCAACAAATGAACTAGGAAAAATGGTAAATGAACCACCATCAATCCAGTTGAATGGCATCCACTTCCATTCTTCAAACCTCATCAGAACCTTATGATCAGGAAACAGAGCCACATAGGAGGGAAGGTGCTGGTTCCATGCCAATGTGAAGAGGTCCACCTTGAGGAAACCTAACATCTTGCAGACCGAGTGGAACAACACGTCATCAACTGTCCACTCTGTAGAAATGGAACAGAAATGAGATAACCCATCTGCAAGAACCAGGTGGTTATTGCCGACACACTGGACACACTGCAGACACAAAGTTGCACATTGGACACCAGTAATCAGAAGGCCTGGTCAGAGACTAGGCCGGTTACCTTACCTTGCGATGATTTCGGGGCTTAGCATCCCCGTGGCCTGGTCCTCGACCAGGCCTCCTATGGTCCGCAGGGCTGCATGGAGAACCAAACCCCAAGAAACTAGGAGCTGAACTACTTGAAGTATCCAGCTCCACAGGACAATGGACCGAAGCTACCCCCCCCTACCCCCTCCACCTTGGTTTAAGAACTGAACCACTGGGAAGCAGTTGGAGGGAGCTGAATGCTCCCCGCAGGGAATGCCACACAGCTACAAACTTGCACACCATACTGTGCACCCAAAGAACAGACCCAGGCATGAGCAGCCTGATGAGAGCTGGTCACGAAGCCCCAAACATATCGCGTAACAGGGGAGGATGGTACCCCAAAACAGAACCAAAAAAAGCCTAGAGAGGAAGCAGGCGAGATAGGAGCTGACAGAGGGCATGCGGGATCTTTAACCCCTCCCCCCCGGTCCTGTGAGTGGTGAAATGGATGGAACTGGAGAAGCCAGAACAATGCCAAGAACCAAACAACAAAATGAAAAGACAATGCAGGCAAGGTCAAGGCTGTACAATGTCAATGTACAAAGCTGCCAGAGGCAGGGAAATAGAAGCCAACTGAGAGTCCCAAATGAGGGCCCAGGCAAGTCTGAATCTGGGACGGAAGCAACAGACTTTCGCCATTCACCAGGAACCCAAACCTGGCAAGCTGGGAAAGAACCAGATCCCTGGCATGCTGACATGCGGACCAACTGGGAGTCCAAACCAGCCAGTTATCGAGGTAGGCAAACACATGAACCCCTAGAAGGTGCAGTTTACTCATAATTACCCGTGCCAAACTGGTAAACATACGGGGAGCCAGATTTAAACCAAAAAAGAGGATCTTTAATGGTAAACCTGATGACCCACTACAAAACCTAACCAGTTCTTGAGCCTGGGATGAATAGGGATGTGCCAATACATGTCCTTGAAGCCCAGCCTGTAAAACCAGGCACACAAGGGCTAAGGTGGTCATGCGAAAGGTTGGACAGGGAATGAAGATGTCCAAGCCTGAAAGATTGAGGATGTACAGTGGGTCTGGTGAATTCCTCTCCAGAACTAGGAACTAGGAAACCCACCGAGAGGATGTGAAGAGCAGGGGTGAAACCCACCATGAAGAGCAGGGGTGCCATAGGCACAATCAAAGAACACTGTATAAACATCAGAGGTCTGCGGTTGTTCAACACCCTCCCAGCAAGCATAAGAAATATTGCCGGAACAACCGTGGACATCTTCAAGAGGAAACTAGATTTATTCCTCCAAGGAGTGCCGGACCAACCGGGCTGTGGTGAGTATGTGGGCCTGCGGGCCGCTCCAAGCAACAGCCTAGTGGACCAAACTCTCACAAGTCAAGCCTGGCCTCGGGCTGGGCTTGGGGAGTAGAAGAACTCCCAGAACCCCATCAACCAGATATCAACCAGGTGACGAGGTCAACATGACCGTACCTGAGGTCAAGAGGTTACCCAATGACAGATACCCACAAAGAATTAAGCAAAGGCCAGACCTAATGAGTAAATAAACAGCTTGCTCAAACATGGAGCCAAGTGTTCTCTGAAATGGTATCTGACAAATACTTATTCCTGGAGCAAAGCACCATGGCACCTAGGAGGAGGTACTTACTGCTGAAGCACAAACTGAACTGACAAACAATTGCATCCGTGTAGCGTTTTATTGCCCTGTTATGACTGGTCATGATTCTGTCCAATGGGACCTTCTGTAATCTTGCCTTAGGAATCATCTAATTTGAATAAATTAGAAAGCATTCAAATTTAATGTCAATTTAATTATTAGCAGAATATGGTATGTAATATGATTTTTAAATGATTTGAATGAATTGAAATGATAAATGGAATGATCTTGATTTAATAATTATCCCTGAAATTAGTACCATGTTTGAGAAAGCCTAAATTTTATTGACAGTAACACTAACAAAAATTACATTCATCTAACATCTAAATACAAATTATAGAACCCAGAAGTAACAGTGATCTAAGATAACTCTTGAGCATCTCTTCTAAACATTGACTTAGTGAGAGAATGAGCTGTGTCTTAACTAACACCCACTCAAGTGGCTACTGTGTGTTGTGGATCAAATTAAAATTTAAAATTTAGAGTTTAAAAATGTATATAAAGCAGTAGTGCCACTAACCATCTTTTGCACCGTGTTGTTGCACAAGTTGTCCTCTGTCTGTTTGTATTCTGTTTATTGAAAATGGAAAAGTTGGTAATTACTCTTAGATAAGACTGGAATGTATATGATTGTTAAACATTAATTTATATGACCATACAAATTGCAGGGTTTTCATTTTATATTTTTATATATAGTAGTATCAGAGTAACTTTTCATTTTATTTGCCTAAATTATAATTTAATAATTTTGATATGTATTGACCTTTTTTTTCACAATTCAAAAATAAACCCAATTTTCTCCAGCAGATTCATCAAGTGTTGGCAGCGATGAAGATCCATATGATGAGTGTTCGAAGCCTCCACCCCGCTATAATTACAATGCTCTCCGAGCCCAACACTATGACCAGTACCGGCCCGCCAACACCTCCAACACCACCTCCCCGCTAGGTTTGTCACTGCATACTGTTAACAACATAACTTTAATTTTGAAGATCTATTTCTTTAGTTAACACAATGCTTCCCAAACATTTTCCTTCATTGCCCAGAACCACCTATCAGAATTTCCTTTTTACCTAATGTAGGCAATTAGAAGGCAAACTATGTTTTATTCAATGTCTATTTTAAACATTTCAACATTTTAGCATCCACAAAAAAAATTGGTAATTATTGACCATGAATATTCCATTACCCAGGCCCCAGCTAATATATTGGACAACAGACGCGTTAGAAAGACGGGGTCCAAGAGTTAACAGCTCAATCCTGCAGCCACAAATAGTATAAACAAATAGTAAATACACCTCACATCATATTTAGGGTTCAGCAACCTGTTTTGTTTTGTGGTTTTTATGAAGGCAAGGTTGGAAAATCCTAATTCACATGTAAGATGCACAGACACAGCAATACAGTAATTGCATCACGGCCTCCTCAGTTACCACAGGATATTACTCGTAAATTGTTAAGGAGAGATATTCCAAAATAACATTTTGCATCGACTGCTTTACCTATACTGTACTTAATTATTTGCTCAGCAAAACCATTATCTTGAGTTCACTGAAATCAGTGCCATCAGCATCCTCCAAGAACAAAGAAAAGATGCACTTTTATTCCTCTACCCTAATTGAAAACATGCCCATGCACTCAGCACTGGGTCCAGATTCATGGAATTCAATATTTATAAAGAAATGCAAGGTGCCAGTAGCACAGGCACTCGATATAGTGTGGAGGAAGAGCTTGGACACGGGGAAGATACCAGATGCGATTAAAGCAGCAGACATAGCCTCTCTACACAAGGGAAGGAGCAAAGCATTGGCAAAGAATTATAGACCAGTTGCCTAACATCCCACATAATAAAAGTATTTGAGAGAGTGATCAGGAGACCAGTTTCATGGAGACTAATGACCTTCACAACCCAGGCCAACATAGATTTAGAGCGGGAAGAGCGTGCCTCTCATAGCTACTTGACCATTACGACAAAGTCACTCAGACATTAGAAGAAAAGCAGAATGCAGATGTGGTATACATGGACTTCACAAAGGCATTTGATAAATGTGACCATGGAATGAAAGCACACAAAATGAGATCAATGGGAGTAACCTGTAAAGTAGGATGCTGGATACTCAGTTTTCTGTCGAACAGAACACAAAGAGTAAAAGTCAACCTTATAAAATAAAAGTCCAAGCGCAGTTAAAAGTTCTGTACCTAAGGGTGCAGTGCAGTCCTTGCACCACTACTTTTCTTTATTCTCATATCAGATATAGATAAAAATACAAGTCACAGCTTCGTATCATCCTTTGCAGATGACACAAAAATAAGCATGAAAATTACCTCTGCTGAAGACATTGAAAAGCGTCAAGCAGATATTGATAAAGTTTTCGATTGGACTGCAGAAAATAACATGTTAAACAGTGATAGATTCCAGGTACTCAGGTATGGTAAAAATGAGGACCTTAAACATAATACAGGGTACAAAACACAATCAAATCTGCCCATAGTAGGAAAACAACATGTAAAGGATTTGAGACTAATGATGTCTTACGACCTAACGTTTAGGGAGCATAACCAAACAAATATTGCGCCAGCCAGAAAAATGATAGGATGGTTTACGAGAACTTTCAAATCCAGGGATCCCATCACAATGGTTGTACTATATAAATCACTTGTACTGTCCCGTCTTGAGTACTGCTTAGTACTTGCCTTCCGTTTCACAGCAGGAGAGATTTCTGAAATGGAGGGAATACAGAGAACATACCGGCATACAAAGATTCGATAAAGCACCTAAATTATTGGGATCGTCTCAAAGCTCTCCAAATGTACTCATTAGAAAGGAGACGAGAGAGATACCAAATAATATACACATGGAAAATACTGGAGGGCCAAGTCCCAAATCCACACAGTAAAATAACAATATACAGGGTACCTCGGTTCAAGAGTTTTAATCCGTTCCTGGAGACAGCTCGTAATCCGAAGCTAATTTCCCCATAAGAAATAATGGAAATGAATTAATCCGTTCCTGACTACCAAAAACCTCACTTCAAACTGATTTTTATACCTAATTCATCTAAATCTACACTACAAAAGTATGTTCAAGTTATTACTTACCTTTGCTGATGACTGCTGTTGGCGTATGGAAGATGGTGAGGAGGGGGGAGGAGGAGAGGTGTGACTGTTTGGAAGGAGAGTCCCCTTCCATTATAACATCAGGCAGTG
This sequence comes from Procambarus virginalis, assembly GCA_020271785.1. Lineage (NCBI taxonomy): Eukaryota > Metazoa > Arthropoda > Malacostraca > Decapoda > Cambaridae > Procambarus > Procambarus virginalis. Next base: position 12,601,164 of record WNGS01163947.1, on the reverse strand, counting down.
AGGACTTCTCTGGTGTGCACTCTCTGGCACATTTTGCCTGCATACCACTAGGACCTGCTTGTGGCTCACTGCTTGCTTGTCTTGCTAAGAATCTGTCTAAAGATACATGTTTTTCCCTACAATTTAACACCTGTCTGTAGTAAGACATCACATTGTCATTTAAAAGGTCAATGCAATGGCCTGCTACAGCTTTATCTGGGTGAGTTTTTTCAACAAAACTTTGCAGTTCTTCCCATACTTCACACATTTTCTTAATGAGGAAGGGACATCCTCTACTGCCTCTACTCACAACTATTTTCTTAGGTTGAACCTTACCACTGGCTTTCTTGGGACCCATTGCGAGATATATAATAACATCACTGTAAATCCTTGTGAAGAATTGAGGCGGGATAGTCACTGGGCACGAGGCACTGGTAAACTGAGCGGCGATCGCCGTGCCACCACGCACTAGGTCGGCCTGTACGCGTATCAACACCTTCGTATTCCGAGGCAACGCTTGTATTCCGATGTAAATTTTCCGAGCAAATCTCCTCGTAATCCGAAAAACTCGTAACAGGGACTCTCTAATCCGAGGTACCACTGTACTGGAGTGAACGATATGGAAGAAAATGCAGAATAGAACCAGTGAAGAGCCGGGGTGCCATAGGCACAATCAGAGAACACTGTATAAACATTAGAGGTCCACGGTTGTTCAACATCCTCCCAGCGAGTATAAGAAATATTGCCAGAACAACCGTGGACATCTTTAAAAGAAAACTAGATAATTTTCTCCAAGGATTGCCAGACCAACTGGGCTGTGGTGGGTATGTGGGCCTGCGGGCGCTCCAAGCAACAGCCTGGTGGACCAAGCTCTCATAAGTCAAGCCTGGCCTCGGGCCGGGCTTGGAGAGTAGAAGAACTCCCAGAACCCCATCAAGCAGGAACCTTTTTTTTAGCCAATATTCGAGCTCTTCTTGAAATGCTGTTACAGTACAGTATTTGTTATTTACAGAAATCCTACTGTATTTTCCTTTTTTCCTTGAAGTTGCAGATTAAGTGCATTCATATGGTTGAAAATATCAGTTAAATAAATAAGATGAACTAACCATTTCTAGTACAAAATTCTCTGAACAAAGGCTTTTTTTTTATCCAAAAACCACCTCAATTTCAGTCCCCAACTCAAAAGAGTTTATTTGGAATATTCCCTTTTGAGAGCCAATGGGACTCCATGTGAATGAAAGAATCGGTTTTGCAATACAAAGATCTGATGGGCTTCAAGTTTTATGGGCATCAAGGCGCATTACACTGCGCATAGCGCCTTTTGACGCTAGATCGGTGGTGTGCAGAGCGTCTCAGGTCGTTCCTAGGTACATATAGTGTACGATTCAAAACTGGATGGGGGTAAGAAATGGATGCCTGAGGCCTCCAGTGATCGTCCGCCATTTTGAAAAAAATCCCAGCATGCCCCACAGGGCTGTGGAGACCCTCAGTTTCAAGGAAGCAACCATGTCTGATGCATTGTCTACGAGCTCCCGATCCACGGTCAGCCGCGGTGCTGCAAAACGATTCTCAGAGGAGGAAATACATGACATTTGTATGATGGACCGATTGTTGACGATTTAGACTATAGTCCAGAAAAAGACCTAACACGGGTCTAACACGAGTGACGGGGAGACTGAAGAGGACGATGTCATGAGTGCATACAGTACTCGTGCATTACCCGGCCTCCCACACTACCCTGGGTCAACACTGCTCACGTTACATCACCAATTGTGTCACCTGACAAGTTTATTTGGTGATACTACATGTGATGAGTCATTTTTGGGATTCAGTGACATAGGCTCAGATACAAGCAGTGTTGATGAACCGAGTACAAGCAGCTATGATGTTACTTGCTACCCCAGCACCTCACTGAGGAAAGAGCCAGCATGTCACATGGCCTGAAGACAATGATGACAGTGAGCACTCGACATCAGGTGTTCGTGGTAGGCCTATACTACGCAGAGCAGTCTCATCTCCTGCCATAACTATACGCAACTCTAGCACAAGACGATGGAACTGTGGTGTTGGCGCCAAAACCAAAAACATGGGTGTACTTGTGTGTGGCAGGATTATGAGAATTTTGTCCCGCAAATTCAAACACTTGATATCGATGTTGGTGTGACATCCCCTATACTGGTAAAGATATGGCTGAAACTGATTATTTTATAGTATATTTCGATCGACAATTCATGGACCATCTCGTTGCAGAGACTAACCAATATGCTCAGGACTTTTACCTGCCTCTCGAATGACACGCTGGAAACACACGACTAATGAGGAAATGTATATGTTTTTAATGTTGGCATGATGATGAGGCATTCAGATAAACACGTGATCCAGGAATATTGGAGCAAAGACAGCCTTGTTCCAACCCCCCTTGTTAAACAGGTACATGTCACGTGATAGGTGCCTGCTGCTTCTCAGGCGCCTGCAATTTGAGAACAATGCTAATGAAGACAGACACGACAGACTGTGGAAAGTGCGGAAGGTATTTAGTGATATGAGAGGAAAGTTCTGTGACTATTTTGTACTAGCACAGAATGTCATGATAGATGAATCGCCAGTCCTTTTCAAGGTACAACTGGTGTTCAAGCAGTACATTTCATCAAAGCAGCACAAATTTGAACTAAAGTTCTTCGTGTTATGCGACTGCAAAACTGTTATTGTCATGGACATGATACTGTATTCAGGTACAGACATTGACATACCAGTCAAGATCCACTCGGGTTCTCAGGCAGTGTCGTAAAAACACTCATGGTTCTGTTGCTGGAACCATGCAGTGACACATACGCTGCAACACTGGCGTATGTGGCACTGTCAAGGCCCACAGGAGGGAAATGCCAGTGTTTGGCATTGCAATTGCAGTGGGATTGGGATAATTGCAATTGCAGACTCACTAAAAAACAAAGGTGCTGAAAAAATTCCACAAGTTTTCTTTTTGCGTGCAGAGTGGGGGATGGTTGGAACAATATAATCGAGAAGATGGAGAGTGCCAAAAGCGTCAACAGTTTCAGAACGTCACATAACAAAGATTATAGGGAAGACAGGCCTTCATTAGTATACCTCTCATCCTTTAATTATACATGGATAATTATACTGTAGAGTATAGTATATACAGTAGTCTGTTGCTTCCTTGGGTTAGACAATCAACAAGTGTGAATAACTGGCTACATTTTCATGGTTAACATTTTACAAATGTTTATATTTCTCTATAATTTCATGTGCTTGCCATGAATTTAATAAATTCTTATTTTTTTATATATGTTAAAATTATACATATATTGATGATAATATTTGTTTTAGGTTACCCAGCAAGCATGTATGGACATACAGGAACTCCTTCTGTTTACAATGCCTCTTCATACAAATACGACACTAGCTATACCTCTAACAAAGATGATATATATTCTGGATCCAAGAGTTTGTATGCCAAATCTCCATCCATGCCACGCTCTACATCTCTCAACCGTTCCCAGTCAGTTTACACCAAGCCGCCACCGCCTCGCATGGACAACTACTCTAGGAATCTTGCTCAATCACAGAGCCTGTGTTCCAAACCTGCTGCCAGCTTCTCTGCTCTGTCTCACACAGAGAGCATATACAAGAACAACCCTCGACAAGACACACTTTATGTTACAAGTAAGTCTGGAATTGTTAAACCAGAGCCAGTCTATGGTACAGCTACATACAAGCAAAATGACTCTGGGGATTCTAACTATTCAACTTATCGAGGCTCTGCCAGCTACAGTTCTTCACGCTCGTCCAACCCCTGCCCACCAATACCTATGAGCCGTACTCGCACTGACAATCTCACTCCTAATTCAGTTGCCTCGGCCCACTCTGGTCATGCCACACCAAACTCTGCAACCTTGTGCTATTCTCCTAATCCTCAGTATTGAAATATGTACTGTATGTTAGTGAGTGCAGGCTGTGTGTCCTAGGTAACTCATAAACCATGGCATGCATTCAAGCTATCAGTAAGTTCTTATACATATACATGGGATAATCATCAATTTAATAAATGCCAAAATTAATTTAGGGTATGATAATTTATCATGAGTTTTTAAATTAATAAGCTTAAAGACTTGACAAAACCTCAATGTTGAAAGTGGGACTTGTATTTTAAGAACATATTAATTTAATTAAATTAATAAAATATGGCTCTAAAATAATTTTTTAATAAAATCAAAGCTTCACTGCATCAAATTACTGAACAGTTATGTGCTTCCATGATCATAATTTTAATTAGAGTATGAAAAGCATACTAGCAGTGTAGATAGTTTCAGGTGTCAGGTTCCAGTTTGGTACTGTATTTAAAATATCACCTCTAGGAATATTTACTGGGTATTTTCATGGAAAATAGAAGATTTTGATAATGACTTCTAGCAATACATGGTAGAGATGTAAATGGTAAAGTTTCCATATCAATAGGTAATTGAATCAACCTTGGCTTCATATTTAAGTTATCTTTACAGAAGGTAAAGTTACACTGACTGCTTTCAGGAATGGCTTTTATATTTGAAACTGTTTGTTAAAAGCAGTACAGAACTAGAAAGGGTAGATAAAATTGAAAAGAATGAACAGGATATTGTTTGACTTGAAATTAACAATATTTTGTAGACAGGAAGGCAGTTTCCAATATCAAAGAAAATTAAATTCATTTTTATTTGCTCTAGTGCAAGGGCTTAATTAATATGAAGGTACTTTTTAATTTGCAGTAAATACACTAACCAAATTTCAGCACGCCACAGATTTCTTTAAACATTTTTTTTTAAAGCTGTGAATGAATTATGCAATAGGCTTTTAGATAACTTTATTATAGTTTGCAAAAAGAGTTTTTGTGTAAATAAATTTTTGCTCATAGATTGAGCAGTATAAAAGTATAATTTTTATTTCTATTGCAAAATGGCATACACAGTGTATTGTTCTATCACTTCGGTTAAGACAAATCTTATTTATCAATTTTGCTAGATCAGCTAATCAATATTTACAGCGTTATTTTAAACGAATTCACAAGATATTAATACTGCGGAGTGATAGTTTCATGGGTGAGCTTTATACTGTGTAATTCTGATATTAGGTTATTAGGCTATGTCTTCATATCCACAGGAGATGCCCATGAAACATTACCGACTCTCTCTATACAAACTCCATATCCTGGAGACTGTTAGAAAGAGAGTCTGGTGTTTGTTGTTTGTGAAGTGAAAGTGTTGACAGCAAGTCTTTAACTACAGTTGTTTGTTAACAATTGAAGAAGATACTTAGAGAAATGTAATTATTGTTATTATTAATTATTTTTTTTTGATGCATTGAATGGTCATAGCTCAAACAAATGTGAAGCACAAGTAATCTCTCATGTAAGAGGAATAGATTAGTGTAGTAGCCTGACTTAGAATGACTACTGCATTTTATATTACCACTAAACAGATAGTTCAGTAAAGTTTACTAGAAGATATTGATGATAGTTTTACGAGTCTACTGTAAATACTGGGTTCTTGTTTCGGATGGTAAACAAAGTTTAAATGGCTTTATCTCGCCCATAGGGAGAGTGGTGACCCAGTTTAAATTGTCTGTAGCCAAGATTATTTGCAATATATTTGATGATTTTAGACTGCATTGCAGTCTTTTTCATCTCATTTATAAATGGTGTGGATGTTACCTCATGTATTTTGTGTAAAATAAGCAATTGCTTTTGACAAGGCAGCAGTATCTTGGTAGGTAACCACATTAACAAAGCTGCTGTTAGTTTGACAATTGTCTTGGAGATGACTGGCATTGTGTTCGGAAAACACGGCTACCGTAGTAAAAGTATTGTACAGAATTTATCTTTCTGTATGTAATACTGATGAGTTTGGTTATTTCCAAGCTTAATAGAATTCACATTACAGGTACCGAGTGAAAAAATGCCAAAATAATCTTATATAGTCCTTTTTGTCTGTTTATTACACATTAAAATATCATACCTTGTTTTATATTAATTATGTATAAAGATGCCATTATGTGTTTTATTCAGTGAATTAGAGAAGTTCTATCTTATTCAGAACAAATTTACCATTTATCAATATCCAGTTTACCTGTCCATGGGACCAAAATTATTTTGCTTAGTAAATCTTGTACATGAAGTGACAAGTAATTTATATCATTGTTTTGAAAGTTGCTATTGTTTTGTTGCATCATTTTGTCTATATTGTATTCTTCACCTTGATATTTATCGAATTGAATATGGTTAGATGTTCTTCCCTTAAGTATTTGCATATAATAGGAGCTTCATAAGCAGTTTACCCTGAATAAAAGTATATTCAACCATTTATTTTTGTATTAGGACAAAAATGTCTGTACTATATTTCATAATTTGTTTTACCAAAGAAGTAAATGTGAAAAACATTTTATGCATAGTTCTAAATGCAAATTAATGACTTGCTTTGAAGAGCCTTCAGAAAAATTTAAGGCTCTAGCTTACGTTTTTTTAAAAAATTGGTAGTTTAAATACAAAAAAAAAGTTTGTATGATGTTACTATTGCATTAGTAATTCTGGTTATGAATAATGATTACAATGAAAATGTACAACCATTAGATAGTGTCTAAGTTTGCAGTGTACATATTTCATTCAAATAGTGTGAAATTTTTAATTTTCATGGCCAATATTCATAACACATTTGTGTGTGTACCTTCAAAACATGTAAATCTTTCCTCATGCATATATTTAACAGCTGATGAGCTTGGAAGTGTTACAAGGTTGTCCATAATACCCGCCGGGTCAAGATTGGCCTCGCAGCGTTTTGAAGCTCAAACTGTGTAATAAATACACATGTAAGTTGTTATTATCGATGAAAGATGTACAGATTTTTTTAAGTGGACATGTAAATGCTTGATAAATCCTGACCCTGAAATAGAAATACATTTGTTATACAAAATACGAAAGTTCTTATCATCTTACACAGACTGTATTGGTCCATGTTTGCGAAGTTGTAGATGATCATCAGCCGTGTGAATTGCCAGTTGTTTTAATCAAAATTCAAAACAAATGTATACTTTGTCACCACGGTCGTGTTACCATTTGTTTTGCGTGCTGATGTTAAAGTTCTCTGCTGTTAAAAAATTTGGCCTTTATTTTTCTTGCTTATGTATTTGAATCATGTTTTTTATTTATAATACAAGTTAATGAAGCTGCCATGTACATAACTGTGTTATATTTTAGTATGAAATAAAGAATGAAGAAAGACAACATTCAGATATTTTCATTTAAGCCAAGGCTCAGACACAGATTACAGATTTGGACAAGCTTGTTTAGGGACTACAAAAAACATAAAATTCTTGTTAATTATCAAAGGACCATGGACATTTTCAAGAGAAAACTGGACAGTTTTCTAAGAGAAGTTCCGGACCAGCTGGGCTGTGGTGGGTATGTGGGCCTGCGGGCCGCTCCAAGCAACAGCCTGGTGGACCAAGCTCTCACAAGTCGAGCCTGGCCTCGGGCCTGGCTTGGGGAGTAGAAGAACTCCCAGAACCCCATCAACCAGGTATCAACCAGGTATCAACCAGTGTCATCATGGTTCTGAGTCCTTTAATCCAGTCCATCCTGTGGTAGTTGAAATTTAACATTGGCTGTTTCTTATCTCCAGCAGATTTAAGAGAGTCGAGTTTTGCTGGGTTCCCAGCCATATTGGCGTTTCCTTAAATGAGGTGTGGATGCTGCCGCTAAGGAGGCTATCCACACTCGTCCCATCTCCTGTAAAGGTGTTTCTTATTTCAACTTTTACCTAGTTATTCATTCCTCAATCCATGCCCATTGGCAGGGTCATTGGTCTTCTGTTACTGGTAACAAACTGTATTCTTATGAGTAGCACTTCACCATGGATTTCTTCCTACCACCACAACTGGCAGTTGGAAATGGCCCTGGCGAGGTCAGGTATTGGTAATACACGTTTAACAATCAGGCACTTGATGTTTAAGGAGCAGGCCGGTGCGCCATTGTTATTTTCTGCTACCCAGTCGAAATCTTGATTAATATCTGCTTGTAGTTTTTCAATGTCTTCAGCTTAGCAGACGTCATTTTCATTCTGATTTTTGTGTCATCTGCAAAGGAAAATACGAAGCTGTGACTTGTATTTTTGTCTATATCAGATATGAGAATAAGATAAAGCAGTGATGCAAGGCCTGTACCCTGGGGTACAGAGCTTTTAACTGTAATTGGGCTATTTTATTTGGTTGACTGTTACTCTGTGTTCTGTTTGACATAAAATTAAATATCCACTGTCCTACTTTATGTTATTCCCATTGATCTCATTTGGGTGCTATCACTTCATGGTCACATTTATTGAATGCCTTAGCAAAATTCGTGTATACCACATCTACATTTTGTTTTTCTTCTAAGTGCCAGACCAACCAGGGTGTAATGGATATGTGGGCCTGCAGGCCGCTCCAAGCAACAGTCTGCTGTACCAAGTAAGTAGAGTCTGGCCTCAGGCCTGACTCAGGGAGTAGAACTCTCAGAACCCTCTTCAAGTACACTCCAGGTATCATTGTACAGTACTTGCCAGGGTTTGGCACCAATATCCTTGTCTGGTGCTTCCTTACATTTACTAATGGATGAGATTGCCAGTTGCATGCAAGTACAAGTGGCCTGTTTGCCTCCACCATCCTCTCAGGTGAAACATATGCACCCATCAAACACACAACGTAACCACAATATTATTTTTACTATTGTTACTCTCATGCAATGTTGTAACAATATTGTGTATGTGATAAACAGCTGAAAAATTCTGGAAAACCAAACCTCCATTTCTGACTTCATAGGAGTCAGAGTCTTAATAGTAGCTGATCCTATTAAAGGGGGCAGGGGGGCTGGGACTGACCCTGACCTGCTTATGATAGTCATATGTTTATTAATCTACTATTAATGGATGTTCATTTTCTTGGCTTATAATTTTTTTTTTGCTTGTCTCAGCATTTCTCTCAAAGGGATAGAATGGTCCCCAGGTCCTGGGGACCATTCAGGCTTGTTCGCATTTGTGTTCCTCACGTGTTGCCCCAAAAAATGAGGTGATTTGATAAAATGCTATGCCCAAGATAACCATCCAGGTGCCGGCGGGGAAGTGGCTCAAATAGCCCAGGCTATCACTTCCTTATGTCCGGTCGTGATGGTCAAGTGGTTTAAGGCATCCCTGTACATACCAGTTGCGTTGCTCCTGGGAGTATGGGTTCGAGTCACTTCTGGGGTGTGAGTTTTCATTCGCATATAGTCCTGGGGACCATTCAGGCTTGTTCGCATTTGTGTTCCTCACGTGTTGCCCCAAAAAATGAGGTGATTTGATAAAATGCTATGCCCAAGATAACCATCCAGGTGCCGGCGGGGAAGTGGCTCAAATAGCCCAGGCTATCACTTCCTTATGTCCGGTCGTGATGGTCAAGTGGTTTAAGGCATCCCTGTACATACCAGTTGCGTTGCTCCTGGGAGTATGGGTTCGAGTCACTTCTGGGGTGTGAGTTTTCATTCGCATATAGTCCTGGGGACCATTCAGGCTTGTTCGCATATATATATATATATATATATATATATATATATATATATATATATATATATTATATATTATATATATATATTATATATATTATATATATATTATATATATATATATATATATATATATATATATATATATATTGCATATATATATATATACAGTGTTTGCATATATACAGTATATATATATATATATATATATATATATATATATAAACTACAAGTTAGAGGAGAATAATGTAAACATTAGAGGAGAACAACAATTACAATTTAGCACTATAGGAACAGGAATTAAAAGTGAACAGAAATTGAATGGATCATCATATAACAATGACATTTATTTATTTTATTTTATTTATTTATATACAAGATGGTACACTGGGTTTATGAGAGTACAAAGCACTGATATTTTACATTCTTGTAAAGACACAAGCACGCATAGCATTTCTAGCAGGTCCGTAATTTAACAGATACTGTACTGTAATTATAAGAAGGTAATCACTACTAAAATTAGTTTTTTTTATAGGTACAGTACATTGTAAGAAAGTATAGTATAAAAAATCCATTGTAAGAACGTATAAAAAAAATACATTGTAAGAAAGGATAAAAAAATACATTGTTTAAGAAATTTTACAAGATTAGTAGGTACTGTACATTAAAGTAAATTTAAAGGTATCCCAAAGGTGCATTGTAGCATACTTTGAGGATTATTTCAAGGCATAATGCAGTAAACTATGTGTTCAATATAGCAACCATGATGTAAGATAATAGCAATGATTACAGTGGCAAAGTTATATGGCTAAAGTACATATATTGGAGGATTGAGTAGCAGTAATACAGTATGAGTTTCAAGCACTAGATAGAAAACTATTTAGATGAAATTAGGTAATTAGGTTTTATTTTTAAATATGGCAAAAGTTTGACAGCTTTTCAATTCGTTGGGGAGTGAGTTCCATAGACCAAGTCCCTCTATATGCATAGTGTTTACACAGATTAAGTTTGACTCTGGGGATATCAAAGAGATATTTATTTCTGGTGAGGTGATTATGTGTTCTGTTACATTTGTCCATGAAGAGTTTCAGAACAGGGTTTCCACTTAAGAACAGGGTTTTGTAAATGGCACACGAGAATGTGTGGAGTGAGCTTATGTTTAGAATGTTTAGGGATTTAAATGGGGGGATGTAAACAGTAGGGATGTAAATGCATTTACAATGGGAATCCTGGCTCTGGAAGGAAGGCAGGGGTGGGGGAGAAAGAAAGATAATAATAATATTACTATTTTAATTATTATTATTTAGACAAAAGTAATTATCAAAAAAGGCACCAAGCCGGGAAGGCTATGTAGCACTATTTAGACAAAAGTACATACAGTACTTAGGATAAAAGAACAGTGGAGGATTCCTAGGCAAAACAAGTACAATGCCTAAAGCCACTAATATGTAGAGCATTTTGAGGCATAATGTGGGATAAATAAAAATTAGCAAACAATATGCTCTAAATTCCTCACTGAGGCAACTCTTCAAACACACAGACACAGGCATTAAGGGAAAGGATGACACAATGAGAAAGCCATGTCCTACAGTACAGTACATGCTGATAAGCCAGCATGGCAGGAAACAACTCTTACATTCTTGTAAAGCCACTAGCACGCATAGCGTTTCGGGCAGGTCCTTAAATTTTATTTTCCCCGGAATACGACCCGCCAAATCTTTTAACTACCAGGTACCGATTCACTGCTGGGTGAACAGAGGCGTGCAGTTAACGACTGGCGCCTAGTCAATCCTCCCTGGCCTGATGAGAATAGGCCAGGGATAGGCTTCCCTGACCAAATGTAAACTGGGATGGAAGAGGTGGTGATGGCCCAGGCACAAAGCCGAAGGAAACAGGCCACAGGTTGTGGGAGTCATTGGTATAAACACCTGCCCGGGAGTTCAAGTTCAAGTATGTTTATTGAGACAAGAAAGAAACACATCTCAAAGGGATAGAGTAGCTTAGGCTATTTCTACCCCCCTACTGCCCGGGAGGCCTTCCGTGAATGCGAGGGTGACAACATATTGGCTACATACCTTACCTTGGTGATGGGTTGGACAGTGCCACAGCGTTGTATGTGGCACTGGCTATGACCTAATCCTAAGAAACGAGGGCCCATGAGGGGTTCCAGAGGACCATATTCCAAGTTGTTTCCTGCTGTGGTGAAGCAGGACCCGGACAAGGCACTAAAGGAGCGACGCAAATGAAAATCATAGATAAATACAACATGGAGGTGTGGGTTATTCGCGTGTGGTATATTAATGGCCGATAACTACAGGGTAAAGGAGGCAAGTAAAATTTAACTAAATTACCTTGTAAATGGGCCGCCTGGGTAGAAAGGTGGTTCCCTGGAGCGGTGCGTGAGGGTCAGTAATGTGGCAACGAGCGAAGCCTCCAGACATGGGCACCACGCGCTCGTGAAGTTGTGCTCTCGTTAGTGCCACCTGGCACCTGTGCACCCCTGGGCACTGTGCCCCGTCCTCCTCAACCCACCAACCTTGACACGGTCATAATGCCTGTCGGTT
>WNGS01163947.1:12558599-12587102 GCA_020271785.1 Procambarus virginalis | reverse complement strand
AACGTTACAACGAACATTGTAGACATCCTAGATCTTTCTCTCTGTCCTTTTCATGAAGGACTTCATCTCTCATTCTGTATTCTGTGTCGGCCTCCTGTTTCCACTGCCTAGTTTCATTACTTTGCATTTACTCGGGTGAACTGTTGAACTGTGTGTGTACCCAGTGTGCGTGCGTGCGTGTGAGCCCCAACATTATTAGAACAGCATAAAAATAGATTGGCTGTGTCCGGTTGAGAGAGTTCTACTGCTTGTACCCGACCGTGGCCAGGCTCCTCCCGCGACGACTTGATCGCTAAGACTGGCAACCTACACCCCCCCCCCCCCCCACACACACACACACACACACGCACGCACGCACGCACGCACGCACGCACGCACGCCGCTCTCCTAATTTATCTCTAATTCCATCTTGAAATTTTCCAGCATTTATTTCGGCACTTCTGATCGTCACTTTCTCCTACTTGTGGACATTTTCTACACTTCCAACCATGTCCTTTGTTCCAGCAAGTTATTTTATGTGCAGGTTAGGGACCCGACTTGTGTATATATTGTGATATATACACAACCTCGACCAAATATACCTCCCTCGACTCCAGTCCAACTACTTGGGCTGGACGGTAGAACGACGGTTTCGCTTCATGCAGGTCGGCGTTCAATCCCCGACCGTCCAAGTGGTTGGGCACCATTCCTTCCCTCCCCGGCCCATCCCAAATCCTTATCTAGACCCCTTCCCAGTGCTATATAGTCGTGGTGGCTTAGCGCTTTCTGGTGATAATTCCCTCCCATTCCCTCGTCTCCCAGAGAGGGAATTCAGAGCACTGAGAAGTAGCAGTATTTTGTGTTTACTGCAGGAGAGTAATATTGTATGGCGTGTGTGTGTCTCCGGTGTGTCAGCTGATGTGGAGAGGGAGGCACGTACACAGGAGTAGTTCAGGCGGGAGAACATATCTGATTAGAAGAGTATGGTCATCAGAATGACACTGCTTGTTCAGACCTCTCATACTCCACCTTGACCCTAGAATTGGCCTGGTTGATAACTTTGCTTTCTTATCTTCACGCAGATATCATTATTCCTGGATCAACACGTTTTATTCATGTCTTGTGAGAAGATCTGATTTTGTCTTGTATTCTCTCTCCAATTTCAGCTAATAAAATGGTCAATTCCTGAGCCCATTATGTGTCACTGTCTTTGTTCCCCACAGGATGGGTATGGGGTCCACCACTGCCCACAGGATGGGCATGGGGTCCACCACTGCCCACAGGATGGGCATGGGGTGCACCACTGCCCACAGGATGGGTATGGAGTCCACCACTACCCACAGGATGGGTATGGGGTGCATAATAGACGAACTCGACTACAAAATGTTTTCAACATTTAAGTATATAGAGTTTGCTGAAAATAATACTTTTTTCTGTTGCTATTTAGAAAACTGTTGATAACTGTCCATAGTTTCCCAGCGTCTTGAACAGGAGCAATCACCAGGGGCCAGATTCACGAAAGCACTTACGCAAACACTTACGATCCTGTCCATCTTTTCTCAATCTTTGACGGCTTTGTTTTCAATTATTATACAGTTAAAGAGCTGCGAAGCACCAGGAGGCTGTTTATAACAATAACAACAGTTGAATGGCAAGTTTTCATGCTTGTAAACTGTTTAATAAATGTAACCAAAGCCGTCAAAGATCGAGGAAAGATGTACACGTTCGTAAGTGCTTGCGTAACTGCTTCGTGAATCTGGTCCCAGGTTGATAGTGGTATCAGTAGCTATGGAAGGGGACGCGCATGCGCACACGCTCAACATGTAGGAAGTATTTTTTTTTTATCATGTTCTACCACAGACGTGGCCACACATTTACAATGCTAACCAGCATATATACATTTTGTTGTGGGGTGGGAGGGAGACAATGTGGAGGGGTTTGAGGTGTAAACAGCCTCCCACTTGCTAGACAGCCTCACCTTGTGGGACGCTTGTGTTACTAATGCTCTCTCCTGCTGCTCGTTTTCTACTGCGAACCTTTATGGTAATGTGGCCCTTATTGTTAGTGGGGGCCACGGGGCCCCGGGGGCCACCTCACCACCACCACCGCCTCCTGTGGAATAGTAATGATGCCTGCCCTGTCGTGCCGCGTGTGCCGCCCTGTCGTGCCGCGTGTGCCGCCCTGTCGTGCCGCGTGTGCCGCCCTATAACACCTACCCATTTTATAAAGATATTTTGTAGGACAAAAATTAGAACAAAGCTAGTACATATCATTTATTGAAAGTTATTTTCAAATGGTTTTGGTTGGCGGAAAGTCAGTCATTCCGTGTGTGTGGTGTGGACCTACAGCATGCTGGCCAGGCTTATTAACACTACTACTGCTGGCAGCCACCACCACCATGCTGGTTAGCATTGTAAATGTGTGGCCACGTCTGTGGTAGAAAATAATAATAATAATAATAATAATAATAATAATAATAATAATAAAACACATGTCTGCGCTAGGTACTGTTCAAATCAAATTCCTGACACCTCTATAAATCGACAGTATTTGTGGCTATATTTATGTGAAAATACATATTATTTATTATATATTTTTTATTTTTTATATTTTTATGGACTTCTTCAAGAACAAATTAGACAAGTTCTTGCAAGGAGTGCCGGACCAACCGGGCTGTGGTGGGTATGTGGGTCTGCGGGCCGCTCCAAGCAACAGCCTGGTGGACCAAACTCTCACAAGTCAAGCCTGGCCTCGGGCCGGGCTTGGGGAGTAGAACAACTCCCGAGACCCTCCCCAGGTAAGCTCCAGGTATTGTTCAAGTGTGTGACGCCTTAAAACCTTTCGACTTCCAGGATCATTAAGGCCAAACGTTACCGTGATTCTGGCTTTCAAATACATTTAATTTAAAAGATAAGGATTGAGGTAAACATATTTTAAAATATACATCTTTGTGTGTATATTGCCTTTGGAAATACAATATTTTCCTTCAAGATGAGTGTTGCTACCCAAGCCCCCTCGTCTGGTTGTAACATTGGTTAAAATAACACAATTGTAAAACCGGGTAAAATAGTCACCACTGTGACCTCTATAATGAATACTAAACTAATAATATAAACTCTACTACTTATCCTGAGTAACACTTCCTGATCAGTTGCACTTGGTAACACTGTTATTGAACACTTGTAATATGAGCTGACATATGATGGTTACACCGGAACCAAAGGTACACTGCCAACAAGGAAATGCTACACAGGATTAAATACGCTGCCACCATCTGCCTTTGACCACTGAGACTAAATCAAACAACGAGGCAAGAAACATTGCTTGACTTGGAGAGTACTTTCTATGACTGTCATTAATTATGGGACGGTTGTCAGCCACTATATCCAAAAGACTGAGAGGATTCAACAATTGACACAGACGGGAAATTTAACATGAGTTTATTGAGATACCAAATTATACTAAACACCACTTATAAATCCTACTCTAACACTGGCAAAAATTTAAGTAATTTAGGCATGGAACAAAACCTCAGAGACCACACACATACCTTAAGACCTCTGTCTCTCCATCCGGTGGACACTGTCTCTCCCCTGGCTGTGGATGTCCTTCACAGACCCTCTCTCGATCCCGGCGCCCCGTACTCTGTCCCTCTAAGTCTCTACAGGACCTCTATATACACCTCACAAAGGGGGGGAGGGGAAGATTTACTGTTGCTACCTACACCAAGGAATAAGAGGTCGGCCACACGTGTACAAACACTCAAGAATTCTCATTAAACTTGTTTGACATTCACCATACACTGTTCAAGAGAGGAGTTATTAATTACGTGTGTGACTAACCTCTGACCTGGCTAAAAGGGGGAAATCCATGTATGTTTACACACAAGAATCTGTGGTCTCATTCCACCACCCTGCCTGACAAGAGTAACATGAAATATTACATACTTGAAAACTAGCTGACTAAGACTAACCCAGGAATTTTTTAATCAACATACAAGATAAACTGGAGGTCATCTGGGCTGACCTCTTGGAGAAGGCTTCCCTGGGTAAGAACTCTAGGGGGGGGGGTGTCATGGGTGTTACATGGTCAAAGGATAAGAGACAGACTAAGAGTGCTTAATCCTTTCCAATTTGCTGATGGCAGTCGAGCCGAGATTGTAAGCCTGATCCCAAGGCTAAATGAATATTGGGTTTATTTAGAGCCAATGACCTTGTTATGACGTCAGAGTAATTATTTAGCAATGATTCAGTTAGTCGCGTTTTATATGGTGCAAATTACGGTGCCGCCCCCCCCCCCCCACCTCTCACGGATTTATAGGCCTGGTGCTGAGGGGGGGGGGTAATGGCCCTCCCCCATCCCCTACTGACCAGTTACTCTTCCCAGTTTTTGCCCAATAACCTTTGGCAAATGAGTGTGTCACCTGTTACTGACTAGGTATGGTATTATTATGCCGACTTCCATCTCTGATACACTGGTGTGTGTGCTCTCTTATTGGCCAATGTCCTCGCTGTATCAAGTCACCGTCCCTATGGTAGACACTACTCTTCTCTTGTTGGTCAGGATCTTAGTTCGGGTTACAGCGTCTGGGGTTCTTTGGTTGGTCAGAGAATGTTGTGTTCAACTTCAGTAGGTGTTGTCTCTCCTGGGTCAAGCCATCGTGGAGAGGGAGTGAGAAAGAGAGAGAGAGACAGAGACAGAGAGAGATAGATAGGGAGATAGGGAGGGAGTGGGGGAGACCTCCATGTGTAAGACACAAGTGAAGTGTGTTAATAATCTGGGGATTAGAAGGGCCACCCTTACTTAGTGTGAGCGCCCATGGTGCGGCTGGCAGGACAGCGGCCTGGAACTTTTGAGGGCCGAGTTCTAGGCTCCGGTGATCCTTGCCAGTGAAATGTTGCGTCAGGGTGGTAGAGGTGTTGCTCCACCTCGTCACCGTGTACCCGAGCAACATGTAAACACTTGCACGTCGCCTGTTTGAGGCCAGCCAGAAGGGGCACCCTATAGTTTCAACTTTTACCCCCTTTGCTGTTCAAAATGGTTTGCACGCTGTCTGGAGAACCCCCCCCCCTAGGGAGAGTTTCCGCCTGATAACCCTGGGGTCCACGGTTCGAGTCTCCTAGGTATATTTGTTCTCTCTGCCCCCCCCCTCTCTCCCTCCCCCCCTCTGCCCCCCTCTCCGTCCCTCTGGGCCCCCTCCGCCCCCCACGGCCCCCTCCTGATAGACAGTGTGGTGTGGGCAACTTTAACATTAGAGACCGACGAGGCTCAAGAGTTTGGGATTGGTGAGGTTTACCAGATATTGTCTGTGGTGGCGGCGATGTCCCCGGGCTGACACCCTCTGTCTTGTGGTGTCTTGTCCCACGCTCTCTGTACTCAACTAGTTGTGCATGTGGGGGTTGAGCTCTGGCTCTTTGGTCCCGCCTCTCAACTGTCAATCAACTGGTGTACAGGTTCCTGAGCCTACTGGGCTCTATCATATCTACATTTGAAACTGTGTATGGAGTCAGCCTCCACCACATCACTGCCTAAAGCATTCCATTTATTAACTATGATACTGAAAACGTTATTTGTAAGGTCTCTGTGGGTCATTTGGGTACTCAGTTTTCACCTGTGTCCCCTTGTTCGTGTTCCGCCCCTGTTAAATAATGTCTTTATTTACCATGTCAATTTCCCCTGAGAATTTTGTATGTGGTTATCATGCCCCCCCCCCCCTCAGCTCCCCTATCTTCCACCGACGCGAGGTGCCATTCCCGCAGCCTTTCCTTGTGATTCATGCCTCTTAGTTCTATGACTAGTTTATTGTTATACCTTTGAACTTTCTCCAGCTTCGCCCTGTGCTGCTTCATGCTGGGGCTGCATACTCCAGGATTGGTCTTACATATGTGGGATACAAGATTCTGAATGATTCCTTACACAGGTTTCTAAAGGCAGGTCTAATGTTAGCCAGCCTCGCATACGCCGCTGATGATATTATTTAGATGTGGACTTCAGGAGACAGGTTCGACGTGATGTCAACTCCAGATCTTTCTCTCTGTTTCGTGGAGGACTTCCTCTCCCATTCGGTACCCTGTGTCTGGCCTCCTGTTCCATCTACTTTGTTTCATTACCTTACATTTACTTGGGTTGAACTTTAGTAGCCATATTATTTTCGTATTATTTCGATATTATAGCCATTTGTTGGATCATTCATTCTTTTTCAGTTGGTCCAGGACTTATCGAGGACCAGGAATTCAGAAGTACGGAGTATACGGAGTATCAACACCCTCCCAGCAAGCATAAGAAATATTGCCGGAACAACCGTGGACATCTTCAAGAGGAAACTAGATTTATTCCTCCAAGGAGTTCCGGACCAGCCGGGCTGTGGTGGGTATGTGGGCCTGCGGGCCGCTCCAAGCAACAGCCTAGTGGACCAAACTCTCACAAGTCAAGCCTGGCCTCGGGCCGGGCTTGGGGAGTAGAAGAACTCCCAGAACCCCATCAACCAGGTATCAACCAGGTATTGCTCGGTACTCACTTTCCCTCTCAGAGTAGAAGAGATTTGTGAAGATATACGGCACGCATAGACGCGATAACCACTTAAATTACTGGGACCGTCTCAAAACTCTCAAGATGTTCTCTCTGCCAAGGAGACGAGAGAGAGGTATCAAATAAGACATACAAGGAAGATACTGGAGGGCCAGGTCCCAAATTAGCACAATAAAGCAACATACTGGAGCGAACAATATGGAGGGAAATGTATAATAGAGCCAGTGAAGAGCAGAGATGCCATAGGTATAATCAGAGAACACTGTATGGACATCTTACCAGTAAAGAGGGAGCAGACCAGGAGCATACCTGGAGCATACCTAGAGAGGATTTCGAGAGTTGTTCTACGCCTTGAGCCCGGCCCGAGTCCAGGCTTAACTTGAGAGCTTTGTCCACCAGGCTGTTGCTTGGAGCGGCCCGCTTCAAGGTCCACGGTTGTTCAACATCCTCCCAGCGAGTATAAGAAATATTGCCGGAACAAAAGTGGAAATCTTAAAGGGAAAAACTGGATGGTTCATGCAGGCCGCTCCAAGCAACAACCTGTTGGACCAAGCTCTCACAAGTCAAGCCTGACCCTGGAGAGAAGAACTCCAAGAACCTCATCCAGGTACAATCCAGGTGCACGTATAAATGGATGCCCATAGATGAATACTGTACTGTAGTGTTCACATAAACACACTCAGATGCTCGAGTATATATTTTGTTGTTCTCTTTAGCACACATTATATACGAAAGCATCTGAGTGTGTATAGGTGAATGATGCACATTATTTATCTATATAAATCCATTTATTCTGAAATACATGTGAAGAACCTCACAGCTCCTTGAGAAGAGAGAGAGAGAGCCAGCTTAGCTTAGCTGCCAACACCCACACCTGGTGTCAGCAAGGCGGGCAGCCCGCCTGTTGTCAGCAAGGCGGACATCCCCGCATGGTGTCAGCAAGGCGGACAGCCCCGCCTGGTGTCAGCAAGGCGGACAGCCCCGCATGGTGTCAGCAAGGCGGACACACCCGCATGGTGTCAGCAAGGCGGACACACCCGCCTGGTGTCAGCAAGGCGGACACACCCGCATGGTGTCAGCAAGGCGGACACACCCGCATGGTGTCAGCAAGGCGGACAGCCCGCCTGGTGTCAGCAAGGCGGACACACCCGCATGGTGTCAGCAAGGCGGACACACCCGCATGGTGTCAGCAAGGCGGACACACCCGCATGGTGTCAGCAAGGCGGACACACCCGCATGGTGTCAGCAAGGCGGACACACCCGCATGGTGTCAGCAAGGCGGACACACCCGCATGGTGTCAGCAAGGCGGACACACCCGCATGGTGTCAGCAAGGCGGACACACCCGCATGGTGTCAGCAAGGCGGACACACCCGCATGGTGTCAGCAAGGCGGACACCCCCGCATGGTGTCAGCAAGGCGGACACCCCGCATGGTGTCAGCAAGGCGGACACACCCGCATGGTGTCAGCAAGGCGGACACACCCGCATGGTGTCAGCAAGGCGGACACACCCGCATGGTGTCAGCAAGGCGGACACACCCGCCTGGTGTCAGCAAGGCGGACACACCCGCATGGTGTCAGCAAGGCGGACACCCCCGCATGGTGTCAGCAAGGCGGACAGCCTGGCCTGGTATCTTGAATCACCCCCCCCCCCCCAGGAAATAAAGCCTATTGGTTGTGAGGCGACTTCACTATCCTAGCCTCTGTACACGCTGGATAGGGATTAAGAGGACGGCTAATAATAGTAGGTTGATAGGCGGGGATATGGCTAGCTGAGAGGGGGGAGGGGTGATGGGGGATGGGGGGGAGGAAGGAAGAGTGGGGTTTACAATGACTGGGGGGAGTGGGGGGAGGGGTAGAGGCCTTGGTGCCACGAGGATAATCAACATATGGCGCTCTCATCATCTCCCCCTTCCCCTCTCTCCCTCTTCCTCCCCCTCCCTTACCCCGCCTCGCCTCCTTCCCCTCCTGGCCTATGAATGTCCCCCACCCTATCATGTGCTCTCAGCCGAAGCCCAACATCCCCACACTACAGCCCCCTTCATTCTTTAGACATGTTGCCGGGGAAGTTGAGTTTATTGGGCAGCGTCACTCTCCCGTGAGTGGACACACCGCCATAGTGACAGTATTGGGCAGCGCCACTCATCCTGTGAGTGGACACACCACTATAGTGACAGTATTGGGCAGCGTCACTCATCCCGTGAGTGGACACACCGCCATAGTGACAGTATTGGGCAGCGCCACTCATCCTGTGAGTGGACACACCGCCATAGTGACAGTATTGGGCAGCGCCACTCATCCTGTGAGTGGACACACCGCCATAGTGACAGTATTGGGCAGCGCCACTCATCCTGTGAGTGGACACACCGCCATAGTGACAGTATTGGGCAGCGCCACTCATCCTGTGAGTGGACACACACCGCCATAGTGACAGTAATGGGCAGCGCCACTCATCCTATGAGTGGACACACCGCCATAGTGACAGTTGGCAGCGTCACTCATCCTGTGAGTGGACACACCGCCATAGTGACAGTATTGGGCAGCGCCACTCATCCTGTGAGTGGACACACCGCCATATCTAAATGTACAACATCCTTCAACATTTGTTGAGAACATTGAACAGACAGTTGTGATGCAAATTGCCTAACTAATACACAACAAGCAATCCGTGCTCCTGGAGATCAAAGCAGCTTTTGATAACGCACAAATGTTGCGATCGTACCTGAGTTTGCACAAATGGGAGGGGGAGGGTTGTTTATCCCCTTGTTTAACAACCAATACACCTGAGACAGGGGCAGTAAGTGGTAAGGAAGATAGCGAGTTTTTCTTTCCGCTGGTTGGTCCAACATTTCTGGCAGAAACTTGTCTAATTCCTTTTTGGAGAAGTTCACCTTTTCTGCTTCCGTGTCGTAAGCCTGTTACCTCCTGGAATGTGATTGGTTGTCAGTGCTGGTTGACGCTGGATAGCACTCTTTAACACCCAACGTAAAGTAAAAGTGAAAGTAAAATAAGTGGCGACGTTTTGCGCCATCTTGGACCGTCAGCAAGTCGTGTTGACAATGGTCCAGGACGGTCCGAAACGTCGCTAGTTCTTTATTTTCCCATTTGTGGCTTGGGTGTCTTATGTTCCTTAACGTTATTGTGGCGTATTGTGTGCTCTTGTTATCCTCATTCTCTCATTGTAACTCATTGTGACTCATTGTATCCTCAGGCTCTCCTCCCTCCTTCACCCCCTGCAGCGTGTGGGTACATTACCCAGGGCGAGTATATGTATACATGTATTATCACCCTGGGTTAGGCTATTGTTACCTTGATAGGCTTGGAAGGTTTGAATTTGAATCTGTAGCTTGAGAGTTAATATTCCGTTGTGTTATTGTGGCCATATTTAGCACTGTAATTATGTATTGTACAGCTGAGCGTGTCACGGCGAGGCCAGCTCGTTGAAATATTACCCACATATTGTTTGGTGAATATATTACCTTTGTGTTAATTATTGTTATAGTGTGGTTTGGCAAGCTTTGCCGGCGCCCGCGTGGTGTGTACTGGCATAGTGTACCTCACCTGTGTTGCTGTTGTTGTGTTGAAGGGAGCCGGTCGGCCGAGCGGACAGCACGCGGGACTTGTGATCCTGTGGTCCTGGGTTCGATCCCAGGCGCCGGCGAGAAACAACGGGCAGAGTTTCTTTCACCCTATGCCCCTGTTACCTAGCAGTAAAATAGGTACCTGGGTGTTAGCCAGCTGTCACGGGCTGCTTCCTGGGGGTGGAGGCCTGGTCGAGGACCGGGCCGCGGGGACACTAAAGCCCCGAAATCATCTCAAGATAACCTCAAGAAGGGGCCGGCGTGTGTTGCTGTAGTTGTGTAGCACGTGGTAGCGGGCGGGAACCATATGAGAGCGAAGCCTAGCAGTAGTAACGCGTAGGAGCGAGCTGACTATTGGTGAGCCGGAGGCGCACGAGCTACATAATAATACCCAACTACACCAGCAAACTAAATGTAATGTACCGTTAACCATCACATATTCCTGTGGCCCCCCCGCCCCCCTGGAAGACTTGATTGATACATGATTCTAACATGAATCTTCCAGACGAGACACTGGTCATACTAGTGGCGTGAGTGAGGACGTGTAGATCTACTGCTTTATTTAAACTTATCCTCATACTTCACCTCATAATCTCAACCGTCACTTTATGCGCCACTGCTCCATAGCCGCAGTTATTACATGTTTGTGCAAAGTTTGTGTATACNTTATGCACTTAGTTCATGGTGAACTGAGCTGTTCACGTGGAACAGTTTGGTTCACTTGAGACAGAAGTGGCGAGAACAAGTACCCAGGAACAATTTGCGTGCACAGAACACATACAGCTGACTCTGCCTCACTAGGCACAAGTAATGAACAATTAATGCCTTGTTACCTCCTAATGTGACTGTTTGGCTGTATGACAACTGCTCACGACCGACCAGCTGGCTCAACACCCCCACTGCTGACCACTGTGGCAGTCAGTGGCACCGATCTCAACTGAGTCAACTACAACTACACCACTGAAGCAGTAAGCTCAAGACTAGACTCGGGCCTGTCTTGGGGAGTAGAAGAACTCCCAGAACCCCATCAACCAGGTATCAACCAGACCGGTACTGGTACACGCACAGTGCCTCATGAACTGGTAAGGCGCGAGGACATATAGAGGTAGTGGAGCCCGTGAGGGGCACAGTGTGGTACTTGTAACTGGCGGGCATCAGTGCCCATGTAGACGCGCGGCATCTCCAAGACTGCTCACCCTTGGCTCCATGTGGTTGCAGCACTATAGGAGCTTGTCTGTCTGGTTAAGCTCATCCTGGTTCAGTGGGTACTGTCTGGGTGTCCAAAGATGCCAGTTGTATCCCACTGCGTTGCCTGAATTGTCTTCTCGTAGGTGTATGTTATGTGGGATCATCGTAAGTGTCCTTGTCTCGCCTACAAATTATTCATAGCATTTTGTGTGTCGTGATCATGTCTCGTCTGTTTCTTCTTTCGTCCAGCAGCGTAAAGTTAAATTACCCAAATCTTTCCTCATCGTTCATGTCACTCAGCTCTGGGACTAGTCTGGTGTCATACATTAGGTGGTGAGAAGGCTGGAGGTCACAAGGTTCAGAAACAGACAACTGGTGCTGGTGCTGCTGCTGCTACTGTTGTTGTTGCTACTGGTGCTGCTGTGTTGTTGTTGCTGCTGGTGCTGCTACTGTTGTTGTTGCTACTGGTGCTGCTGCTGTTGTTGTTGCTGCTGGTGCTGCTACTGTTTGTTGTTGCTACTGGTGCTGCTGCTGTTGTTGCTACTGGTACTGCGACGTGAACTCAGTGCTATAATTACCATAGATTGCATGTTACCTCGTGAATTTTCACTTCTTTATATCTTATACTCTTAATATTGTTATGTCACAGGCTTCCTCGTTTGTTTACAGATAATCTCCCCCCATTAAAGTTTTCCACAAGACTGGGTTGAACGTTCTCAGCCCCTCCATGTTGGTCTTCCCTTTAGGTCCCCCTGGAGGAGGAGGAGGAGGAGGGACACTGAAATATCGGATGCCGTTATCTCCGCTGTTTGTACAATTTATGGCACAACACCCGGTCGGAATGTTTGCCAATGCTCTCTCCTTTTTTTCAGAAGTTTATAGCCAGAGTTGGAAAGGACGTCAGTGGGTAAAACGTTGCGGGCTGGGGTTGGGAAAACTAGTCCTTGTCGATTCTTTTTTCAGGTACAGTGGTGGTGGGGGGCCGGACGCCGCTGACAGTTTACCGCAGTTTCCCCTCCGTCTGACACTCGCGTTCTTTTATCGTCGTAATGTACATGATTTGTGCTCATCAATATTTTACATCTTCCATCTGCTATTGGGGTGCTGATATTGGTGTAACACCTGCTACCACTGTAACCCCAACCTCATACCACTGTAGGTTTACACACTGGTGCTCACTGGTTACACACAATATTTACAGTTGAGTGTAACCTGGTCCTACTATAGTCTAAACTTGTCTATACAGTATACTTAGGTCATAAAAGTATTTGTGTACGTCTGGTACCATACTACTTGTGGAAAGGAGGAAATGTAGATGTTTATCTCTCAGAATGTTTGGTAATATGTTTATTGTTTGTGATGTGTGTCTATGTATGTATTAACACGATGTACTGAACGGGGTGAGAATAGCTTGAGCTAACTCATCCCTTTGTGTGTATTTTACCTCAATAAACTTATTTCAATTTCAACTATAGTCTCGCACAGAAGCAATGATACGCTCAAGGAAATGGTTGAGTGTACCAAATCCACCACCCCGTTACACATTAGTTACTGTAAGAGTATTGATAATTACCAATTATTGATAATTACTAATTAAGGTACTGCCAGTGGGTCTTGGGGGGACCCACCGTGTCCTGTGGCTTTAACTACTACCGAGAGATTTAATATTTTGATGTAATCATTTACTGACAGTTATGTTAAGCAAATTTAGTGGTGGAGAATTTTGGGAGGTTCATACAAGAAGGTTCAACATCCTTCATGACACACGGGAGATGACAAGGGGGAACCAAGTGACACATAAAGATTTAACAAGATTTAAGTCGAAATTATAATACGCACCAAAAGTTCCAAAGCTACAGCCTATCTTGCACTAGCAAAATTGGCAGTAATTTAGACATGAAAAATACGTCAGAGATATTCCAAATTACCTTTGACCCCGGCCTCTCAGAGCTGATGACCCAGGCTGTGATGACCCTAGCGAGGCTCCCGTCGCCCTTCCCCCAGGGTACTCTGAATTCTATCCCCCTACCCAGGGTATATGTACTCCCCAAACTGCCCTAGCTGACACAGGAGACATCTCCTGTCCACGAGGCTAACCATAGCCCGTGCTTCTTGCCAGCTCCTGTGCCAGGTAAGTTACGGGCTCACCATAGCCCGTGCTACTTGCAACTTGTTCCGAGTAGCTGAATCTATAACAACAACAGCCCTAGCTGATATAAGCTGGTGGTTTTTAGTGGGTTCCACACTTACGGGCTATTCATGCCGTGCCACCTCTTGCGTGGCTTAATCTTTATCAATCAATCAATCAATGGGGTTGAAAACTACAGTGGATGACTCGTTGTCTGCGATCCCCCGTGCATCTTGAAAACATCACACTCAGAAATTTTTCCATTGAAGCCGTTTGAGAAATCTTATCCCTGACTGATGTCGTAACTAATGGGTGAAGACATGCTGCTGCAACTTGTTTATGGGAGAAGATCACCTCCCTTCCACTTGATATGTCACGGCACAAAACTCTGGTTAATTTGATGTAAAACAACATCTTGGAGAGAAAATTTTCTAGTAAAAAGTGTTTGACATGCCTCTTAACTAATGGGCGGCGAGGTCAACCTTGTGACCTCGTACACTCAAGGAGAGAGAGAGAGAGAGAGAGAGAGAGAGAGAGAGAGAGAGAGAGAGAGAGAGAGAGAGAGATTGATTGATTGATTGATTGATTGATTGATCTTTTTTCCTGGTGATTACATTGGAGGCTTGGCAAGGCGTTCCGATCGCTGGAACTACAACACACTTGTTACATTATGTATACGCCTATTGGCATCTTGCTATAATGCTTTCGGGTTGTCAGTATAACTCACAGCTGCTCTGCCTCACTCCCCGACCCCACATGCCCACTACGGGTGCTGCCGACACGACAACTCCTCCTCCCTTACTGTCGAAGGAGTGACGTGAGTGTCTCGGTAGGTTGAGGAGGAAGATCTTGGTCTACCGGGGCAGTGTTGTGGCTCGTCGGGCCTTTCGGACCTGATCAATCTCTCGCCTTAATGCTGCTTGACTGGTATTGTGGAGGTGGTATTGTCTCTTGTGGCTGTCACGTTGTCTCTCTTGTGGCTGAACGTGAAGTAATTCCCTTCATTACTTCCATCATCATATCAGAGACTTTTCCACAGCCCTTCAGAATTAAGGCAGTATGAGTTTAACAACCCCCCCCCCACATTCCGGTAGTCCATAAAGGTTAAAAGTCCCAAAATCTAAAGCCTAAAAAGTCCCAAAAAAGTCCCCAAAAGGCAAAACTCGCCATGGGTTCTGCCGTGCGTACATGTACTGCAAGTTCTTGGTTGGTTGGTACAAAGGACAGACGCTCAATGAGGTTATGTCAAGTCTGCTTACCGCAGCCTCTACATCCCCCCGGGTGTCTGCTCTCGTCCCTGTAGCGTGTCTGCCTCTGTAGCAAGGAGGGGGGGGGGGAGGCTTTCAACGTCCCGCCACATTGTTCACTCCGGTGACCTTTGTCCACTCCGGTGACCTTTGTTCACTCTGGTGACCTTTGTTTACTCTGGTGACCTTTGTTCACTCTGGTGACCTTTGTCCACTCCAGTGACCTTTGTCCACTCTGGTGACCTTTGTTCACTCCGGTGACCTTTGTTCACTCTGGTGACCTTTGTCCACTCTGGTGACCTTTGTTCACTCCTCACCTGTGTAGTACACTGCAGCAGTACAAGTAACGGCTGGCAGTGTATTTGAGGAATAATTCGTTATTCCTAAGAGGAAGGTACGGTGCCATGGTGGAGTATCTGCGGTGCCATCGTGGAGTGTCTGCGGTGCCATGGTGGAGTATCTGCGGTGCCATGGTGGAGTATCTGCGATGCTGTTCCCCGCCCCTGCTCGTCTCAGCCTTACTCTTAGTGGATCTGGCACCACTCTGCTGGCTTGTGGCCTTCACGCTTGTTTGGTCTTTGATGTGTGTACTCGTTTGGTTGTGCTTGCGGGGGTTGAGCTTTGGCTCTTTGGTCCCGCCTCTCAACTGTAATCAACAGGTGTACAGGTTCCTGAGCCTACTGGGCTCTATCTTATCTACATTGAAACTGTGTATGGAGTCAGCCTCCACCACATCACTGCCTAATGCATTCCATCTGTTAACTACTCTGACACTGAAAAAGTTCTTTCTAACGTCTCTGTGGCTCATTTGGGCACTCAGTCTCCACCTGTGTCCCCTTGTTCGCGTATCACCAGTGTTGAATAGTTTATCCTTATCTACCCCTGTCAATTCCTCTAAGAATTTTGTAGGTAATGATCATGTCTCCCCTTACTCTTCTGTCTTCCAGTGTCGTCAGGTGCATTTCCCCCAGCCTTTCCTCGTAACTCATGCCTCTTAGTTCTGGGACTAGTTTAGTGGCATACCTCTGAAACTTTTTCCAGCTTCGTCTTGTGCTTGACAAGGTACGGGCTCCATGCTGGGGCCACATACTCCAGGATTGGTCTTACTTATGTGTACAAGGTTCTGAATGATTCCTTACACAGGTTCCTGAAGGCAGTTCTGATGTTAGCCAGCCTCGCATACGCCGCAGACGTTATTCTTTTGATGTGGGCTTCAGGAGACAGGTTTGGTGTGATATCAACTCCTAGATCTTTCTCTCTGTCCTTTTCATGAAGGACTTCATCTCTCATTCTGTATTCTGTGTCTGGCCTCCTGTTTCCACTGCCTAGTTTCATTACTTTGCATTTACTCGGGTTGAACTGTTGAACTGTGTGTGTACCCAGTGTGCGTGCGTGCGTGTGAGCCCCAACATTATTAGAACAGCATAAAAATAGATTGGCTGTGTCCGGTTGAGAGAGTTGTACTGCTTGTACCCGACCGTGGCCAGGCTCCTCCCGCGACGACTTGATCGCTAAGACTGGCAACCTACACCCCCCCCCCCCCCACACACACACACACACACACACACACACACACACACACACACACACACACACACACACACGCACGCACGCACGCACGCACGCACGCACGCCGCTCTCCTAATTTATCTCTAATTCCATCTTGAAATTTTCCAGCATTTATTTCGGCACTTCTGATCGTCACTTTCTCCTACTTGTGGACATTTTCTACACTTCCAACCATGTCCTTTGTTCCAGCAAGTTATTTTATGTGCAGGTTAGGGACCCGACTTGTGTATATATTGTGATATATACACAACCTCGACCAAATATACCTCCCTCGACTCCAGTCCAACCACTTGGGCTGGACGGTAGAACGACGGTTTCGCTTCATGCAGGTCGGCGTTCAATCCCCGACCGTCCAAGTGGTTGGGCACCATTCCTTCCCTCCCCGGCCCATCCCAAATCCTTATCCAGACCCCTTCCCAGTGCTATATAGTCGTGGTGGCTTAGCGCTTTCTGGTGATAATTCCCTCCCATTCCCTCGTCTCCCAGAGAGGGAATTCAGAGCACTGAGAAGTAGCAGTATTTTGTGTTTACTGCAGGAGAGTAATATTGTATGGCGTGTGTGTGTCTCCGGTGTGTCAGCTGATGTGGAGAGGGAGGCACGTACACAGGAGTAGTTCAGGCGGGAGAACATATCTGATTAGAAGAGTATGGTCATCAGAATGACACTGCTTGTTCAGACCTCTCATACTCCACCTTGACCCTAGAATTGGCCTGGTTGATAACTTTGCTTTCTTATCTTCACGCAGATATCATTATTCCTGGATCAACACGTTTTATTCATGTCTTGTGAGAAGATCTGATTTTGTCTTGTATTCTCTCTCCAATTTCAGCTAATAAAATGGTCAATTCCTGAGCCCATTATGTGTCACTGTCTTTGTTCCCCACAGGATGGGTATGGGGTCCACCACTGCCCACAGGATGGACATGGGGTCCACCACTGCCCACAGGATGGGCATGGGGTCCACCACTGCCCACAGGATGGGCATGGGGTCCACCACTGCCCACAGGATGGGCATGGGGTCTACCACTGCCCACAGGATGGGCATGGGGTCCACCACTGCCCACAGGATGGGTATGGGGTGCATAATAGACGAACTCGACTACAAAATGTTTTCAACATTTAAGTATATAGAGTTTGCTGAAAATAATACTTTTTTCTGTTGCTATTTAGAAAACTGTTGATAACTGTCCATAGTTTCCCAGCGTCTTGAACAGGAGCAATCACCAGGGGCCAGATTCACGAAAGCACTTACGCAAACACTTACAAACCTGTCCATCTTTTCTCAATCTTTGGCGGCTTTGTTTCCAATTATTAAACAGTTAAAGAGCTGCGAAGCACCAGGAGGCTGTTTATAATAATAACAACAGTTGAATGGGAAGTTTTCATGCTTGTAAACTGTTTAATAAATGTAACCAAAGCCGTCAAAGATCGAGGAAAGATGTACACGTTCGTAAGTGCTTGCGTAACTGCTCCGTGAATCTGGCCCCTGGTTGATAGTGGTATCAGTAGCTATGGAGAGGGGACGCGCATGCGCACACGCTCAACATGTAGGAAGTATTTTTTTTTTTTATGTTCTACCACAGACGTGGCCACACATTTACAATGCTAACCAGCATATATACATTTTCTTGTGGGGTGGGAGGGAGACAATGTGGAGGGGTTTGAGGTGTAAACAGCCTCCCACTTGCTAGACAGCCTCTCCTTGTTGGACGCTTGTGTTACTAATGCTCTCTTCTGCTGCTCGTTTTCTACTGCGAACCTTTATGGTAATGTGGCCCTTATTGTTAGTGGGGGCCACGGGGCCCCGGGGGCCACATCACCACCACCACCGCCTCCTGTGGAATAGTAATGATGCCTGCCCTGTCGTGCCGCGTGTGCCGGCCTATAACACCTACCCATTTTATAAAGATATTTTGTAGGACAAAAATTAGAACAAAGCTAGTACATATCATTTATTGAAAGTTATTTTCAAATGGTTTTGGTTGTCGGAAAGTCAGTCATTCCGTTTGGTTGGTGTAGGCCTACAGCATGCTGGCCAGGCTTATTAACACTACTACTGCTGGCAGCCACCACCACCATGCTGGTTAGCATTGTAAATATGTGGCCACGTCTGTGGTAGAAAATAATAATAATAATAATAATAATAATAATAATAAAACACATGTCTGCGCTAGGTACTGTTCAAATCAAATTCCTGACACCTCTATAAATCGACAGTATTTGTGGCTATATTTATGTGAAAATACATATTATTTATTATATATTTTTTATTTTTATTTTTATATTTTTATGGACTTCTTCAAGAACAAATTAGACAAGTTCTTGCAAGGAGTGCCGGACCAACCGGGCTGTGGTGGGTATGTGGGCCTGCGGGCCGCTCCAAGCAACAGCCTGGTGGACCAAACTCTCACAAGTCAAGCCTGGCCTGGGGCCGGGCTTGAGGAGTAGAACAACTCCCGAGACCCTCCCCAGGTAAGCTCCAGGTATTGTTCAAGTGTGTGACGCCTTAAAACCTTTCGACTTCCAGGATCATTAAGGCCAAACGTTACCGTGATTCTGGCTATCAAATATATTTAATTTAAAACATAAGGATTGAGGTAAACATATTATAAAATATACATCTTTGTGTGTATATTGCCTTTGGAAATACAATATTTTCCTTCAAGATGAGTGTTGCTACCCAAGCCCCCTCGTCTGGTTGTAACATTGGTTAAAATAACACAATTGTAAAACCGGGTAAAATAGTCACCACTGTGACCTCTATAATGAATACTAAACTAATAATATAAACTCTACTACTTATCCTGAGTAACACTTCCTGATCAGTTGCACTTGGTAACACTGTTATTGAGCACTGTAATATGAGCTGACATATGATGGTTACACCGGACCCAAAGGTACACTGCCAACAAGGAAATGCTACACAGGATTAAATACGCTGCCACCATCTGCCTTTGACCACTGAGACTAAATCAAACAACGAGGCAAGAAACATTGCTTGACTTGGAGAGTACTTTCTATGACTGTCATTAATTATGGGACGGTTGTCAGCCACTATATCCAAAAGACTGAGAGGATTCAACAATTGACACAGACGGGAAATTTAACATGAGTTTATTGAGATACCAAATTATACTAAACACCACTTATAAATCCTACTCTAACACTGGCAAAAATTTAAGTAATTTAGACATGGAACAAAACCTCAGAGACCACACACATACCTTAAGACCTCTGTCTCTCCATCCGGTGGACACTGTCTCTCCCCTGGCTGTGGATGTCCTTCACAGATCCTCTCTCGATCCCAGCACCCCGTACTCTGTCCCTCTAAGTCTCTACAGGACCTCTATATACACCTCACAAAGGGGGGGAGGGGAAGATTTACTGTTGCTACCTACACCAAGGAATAAGAGGTCGGCCACACGTGGACAAACACTCAAGAATTCTCATTAAACTTGTTTGACATTCACCATACACTGTTCAAGAGAGGAGTTATTAATTACGTGTGTGACTAACCTCTGACCTGGCTAAAAGGGGGAAATCCATGTATGTTTACACACAAGAATCTGTGGTCTCATTCCACCACCCTGCCTGACAAGAGTAACATGAAATATTACATACTTGAAAACTAGCTGACTAAGACTAACCCAGGAATTTTTTAATCAACATACAAGATAAACTGGAGGTCATCTGGGCTGACCTCTTGGAGAAGGCTTCCCTGGGTAAGAACTCTAGGGGGGGGGGTCATGGGTGTTACATGGTCAAAGGATAAGAGACAGACTATGAGTGCTTAATCCTTTCCAATTTGCTGATGGCAGTCGAGCCGAGATTGTAAGCCTGATCCCAAGGCTAAATGAATATTGGGTTTATTTAGAGCCAATGACCTTGTTATGACGCCAGAGTAATTATTTAGCAGTGATTCAGTTAGTCTCGTTTTATATGGTGCAAATTACGGTGCCCCCCCCTCTCACGGATTTATAGGCCTGGTGCTGAGGGGGGGGGGGTAATGGCCCTCCCCCCATCCCCTACTGACCAGTTACTCTTCCCAGTTTTTGCCTAATAACCTTTGGCAAATGAGTGCCAAACAGTAACGGTGGGTGAGTAACAGGGGCCACCTGTTACTGACTAGGTATGGTATCATTATACCGACTTCCATCTCTGATACACTGGTGTGTGTGCTCTTATTGGGCCAATGTCCTCGCTGTATCAAGTCACCATCCCTATGGTAGACACTACTCTTCTCGTGTTGGTCAGGATCTTAGTTCGGGTTACAGCGTCTGGGGTTCTTTGGTTGGTCAGAGAATGTTGTGTCCACCTTCAGTAGGTGTTGTCTCTCCTGGGTCAAGCCATCGTGGAGAGGGAGTGAGAAAAAGAGAGAGACAGACAGAGACAGAGAGAGATAGATAGGGAGATAGGGAGGGAGTGGGGGAGACCTCCATGTGTAAGACACAAGTGAAGTGTGTTAATAATCTGGGGATTAGAAGGGCCACCCTTACTTAGTGTGAGCGCCCATGGTGCGGCTGGCAGGACAGCGGCCTGGAACTTTTGAGGGCCGAGTTCTAGGCTCCGGTGATCCTTGCCAGTGAAATGTTGCGTCAGGGTGGTAGAGGTGTTGCTCCACCTCGTCACCGTGTACTCGAGCAACATGTAAACACTTGCACGTCGCCTGTTTGAGGCCAGCCAGAAGGGGCACCCTATAGTTTCAACTTTTACCCCCTTTGCTGTTCAAAAATGGTTTGCACGCTGTCTGGAGAACCCCCCCCCCCTAGGGAGAGTTTCCGCCTGATAACCCTGGGGTCCACGGTTCGAGTCTCCTAGGTATATTTGTTCTCTCTGCCCCCCCCCCTCTCTCCCCCCCCCCCTCTGCCCCCCTCCTCGTCCCTCTGGGCCCCCTCCGCCCCCCACGGCCCCCTCCTGATAGACAGTGTGGTGTGGGCAACTTTAACATTAGAGACCGACGAGGCTCAAGAGTTTGGGATTGGTGAGGTTTACCAGATATTGTCTGTGGTGGCGGCGATGTCCCCGGGCTGACACCCTCTGTCTTGTGGTGTCTTGTCCCACGCTCTCTGTACTCAACTAGTTGTGCATGTGGGGGTTGAGCTCTGGCTCTTTGGTCCCGCCTCTCAACTGTCAATCAACTGGTGTACAGGTTCCTGAGCCTACTGGGCTCTATCATATCTACATTTGAAACTGTGTATGGAGTCAGCCTCCACCACATCACTGCCTAAAGCATT
Source organism: Procambarus virginalis (assembly GCA_020271785.1). Taxonomy (NCBI): domain Eukaryota; kingdom Metazoa; phylum Arthropoda; class Malacostraca; order Decapoda; family Cambaridae; genus Procambarus; species Procambarus virginalis. Next base: position 12,565,647 of record WNGS01163947.1, on the reverse strand, counting down.
CCATTTATTAACTATGATACTGAAAACGTTATTTGTAAGGTCTCTGTGGGTCATTTGGGTACTCAGTTTTCACCTGTGTCCCCTTGTTCGTGTTCCGCCCCTGTTAAATAATGTCTTTATTACCATGTCAATTTCCCCTGAGAATTTTGTATGTGGTTATCATGCTCCCCCCCCCCCCCAGCTCTCCTGTCTTCCACCGACGCGAGGTGCCATTCCCGCAGCCTTTCCTTGTGATTCATGCCTCTTAGTTCTATGACTAGTTTATTGTTATACCTTTGAACTTTCTCCAGCTTCGCCCTGTGCTGCTTCATGCTGGGGCTGCATACTCCAGGATTGGTCTTACATATGTGGGATGCAAGATTCTAATGATTCCTTACACAGGTTTCTAAAGGCAGGTCTAATGTTAGCCAGCCTTGCATACGCCGCCTATGATATTATTTGGATGTGGACTTCAGGAGACAGGTTCGATATGATGTCAACTCCAGATCTTTCTCTCTGTCTGTTTCGTGGAGGACTTCCTCTCCCATTCGGTACCATGTGTCTGGCCTCCTGTTCCATCTACTTTGTTTCATTACCTTACATTTACTTGGGTTGACCTTTAGTAGCCATATTATTTCATATTTCGATATTATAGCCATTTGTTGGATCATTCTCTTTCAGTTGGTCCAGGACTTATCGAGGACCAGGAATTCAGAAGTACCGAGTATTGCTCGTGTGATGATAATCTCTTATCAGAGATTTAGCCTGCTATTTTCGTATTTCATCACGTCCTCAACAATATGCAAGATACGTTTTGTAGTGGCTAAACGTATATATCAAGACAGCCACACGCACCTCAACTCCCTCCTTCCCCCCACTCCAGCACCTGCTACACACCTGGTCGACGCGCCGAACCCTTCAACTGCCTAACTAGCGTCTTGCGGCCGTCCAGCGTTCTCATTGGCCGCCAACCAACACACCACTCCCGTTCCTCGCCAATCACAATCGTCGCCAGTTATTGTTGGAGTCCCTTGCATTTCTGCCAGCCAGAATATATCTCGTGCTCCTGCTATTAACACCTGAATTTGACCCACCTCGTGTGATCAAATAAGAGGTTCTTAGCTAGCGCATATATTCCCAGCACCATTTTATTTTGTTAACGTAACCAGTTCCCCCCTTTTCATTTTGTTATAATTTTATATATTTTTCTTTTACATTATATTATATATAAAGCCAAGGTATCGTCTTTATTTTATTTTGTGTTTTCTAGATTAAAGTAAAGTATTTTATTATATTTTGTGTTTTGTGTTTCTTGCCTTACCACAGATTATCAGACAAGCAGTCACTCTTTTTTTATTTTTTTTATTTAAATTTAGTATATGTGGCCCAGCACTGACACCTGCTAGTTGGAAGACTGCCGACCACCATTTCCAACACGTTACCGTCACACTCGGTACTCACTTTCCCTCTCAGAGTAGAAGAGATTTGTGAAGATATACGGCACGCATAGACGCGATAACCACTTAAATTACTGGGACCGTCTCAAAACTCTCAAGATGTTCTCTCTGCAAAGGAGACAAGAGAGAGGTATCAAATAAGACATACAAGGAAGATACTGGAGGGCCAGGTCCCAAATTAACACAATAAAGCAACATACTGGAGCGAACAATATGGAGGGAAATGTATAATAGAGCCAGTGAAGAGCAGAGATGCCATAGGTATAATCAGAGAACACTGTATGGACATCTTACAGTAAAGAGGGAGCAGACCAGGAGCATACCTGGAGCATACTTAGAGAGGATTTCGAGAGTTGTTCTACGCCTTGAGCCCGGCCCGAGTCCAGGCTTAACTTGTGAGAGCTTGGTCCACCAGGCTGTTGCTTGGAGCGGCCCGCTTCAAGGTCCACGGTTGTTCAACATCCTCCCAGCGAGTATAAGAAATATTGCCGGAACAAAAGTGGAAATCTTAAAGGGAAAAACTGGATGGTTCATGCAGGCCGCTCCAAGCAACAACCTGTTGGACCAAGCTCTCACAAGACAAGCCTGACCCTGGAGAGAAGGACTCCAAGATCCTCATCCAGGTACAATCCAGGTGCACGTATAAATGGATGCCCATAGATGAATACTGTACTGTAGTGTTCACATAAACACACTCAGATGCTCGAGTATATATTTTGTTGTTCTCTTTAGCACACATTATATACGAAAGCATCTTGAGTGTGTATAGGTGAATGCTGCACATTATTTATCTATATAAATCCATTTATTCTGAAATACATGTGAAGAACCTCACAGCTCCTTGACAAGAGAGAGAGAGAGAGCAAGAAAGCTTAGCTGCCAACACCCACACCTGGCGTCAGCAAGGCGGACAGTCCGGCCTGGTGTCAGCAAGGCGGACAGCCCGCCTGGTGTCAGCAAGGCGGACAGCCCGCCTGGTGTCAGCAAGGCGGACAGCCCGCCTGGTGTCAGCAAGGCGGACAGCCCGGCCTGGTGTCAGCAAGGCGGGCAGCCCGGCCTGGTGTCAGCAAGGCGGACAGCCCGCCTGGTGTCAGCAAGGCGGACAGCCCGGCCTGGTGTCAGCAAGGCGGGCAGCCGGCCTGGTGTCAGCAAGGCGGACAGCCCGCCTGGTGTCAGCAAGGCGGACAGCCCGGCCTGGTGTCAGCAAGGCGGACAGCCCGGCCTGGTGTCAGCAAGGCGGACAGCCCGGCCTGGTGTCAGCAAGGCGGACAGCCCGGCCTGGTGTCAGCAAGGCGGACAGCCCGGCCTGGTGTCAGCAAGGCGGACAGCCCGCCTGGTGTCAGCAAGGCGGACAGCCCGGCCTGGTGTCAGCAAGGCGGACAGCCCGGCCTGGTGTCAGCAAGGCGGACAGCCCGGCCTGGTGTCAGCAAGGCGGACAGCCCCAGGAAATAAAACCTATTGGTTGTGAGGCGACTTCACTATCCTGGCCTCTGTACACGCTGGATAGGGATTAAGAGGACGGCTAATAATAGGTAGGTTGATCAGGCGGGGAATATGGCTAGCTGAGAGGGGGGAGGGGTGATGGGGGATGGGGGGGAGGAAGGAAGAGTGGGGTTTACAATGACTGGGGGGAGTGGGGGGAGGGATAGAGGCCTTGGTGCCACGAGGATAATCAACATATGGCGCTCTCATCATCTCCCCCTTCCTCTCTCTCTCTCCCCTCGTTCCTCCCCCTTCCATACCCCGCCTCGCCTCCTTCCCCTCCTGGCCTATGAATGTCCCCCACCCTATCATGTGCTCTCAGCCGACGCCCAACATCCCCACCACTACAGCTCCCCCTTCATTCTTTAGACATGTTGCCGGGGAAGTCGAGTTTATTGGGTAGCGTCACTCATCCTGTGAGTGGACACACCGCCATAGTGACAGTATTGGGCAGCGCCACTCATCCTGTAAGTGGACACACCGCCATAGTGACAGTATTGGGCAGCGTCACTCATCCTGTGAGTGGACACACCGCCATAGTGACAGTATTGGGCAGCGCCACTCATCCTGTGAGTGGACACACCGCCATAGTGACAGTATTGGGCAGCGTCACTCATCCTGTGAGTGGACACACCGCCATAGTGACAGTATTGGGCAGCGCCACTCATCCTGTGAGTGGACACACCGCCATAGTGACAGTATTTGGGCAGCGCCACTCATCCTGTGAGTGGACACACCGCCATAGTGACAGTATTGGTCAGCGTCACTCATCCTGTGAGTGGACACACCGCCATAGTGACAGTATTGGTCAGCGTCACTCATCCTGTGAGTGGACACACCGCCATAGTGACAGTATTGGTCAGCGTCACTCATCCTGTGAGTGGACACACCGCCATAGTGACAGTATTGGTCAGCGTCACTCATCCTGTGAGTGGACACACCGCCATAGTGACAGTATTGGTCAGCGCCACTCATCCTGTGAGTGGACACAAAGCCATAGTGACAGTATTGGGCAGCGCCACTCATCCTGTGAGTGGACACACCGCCATAGTGACAGTATTGGGCAGCGCCACTCATCCTATGAGTGGACACACCGCCATAGTGACAGTATTGGGCAGCGCCACTCATCCTGTGAGTGGACACACCGCCATAGTGACAGTATTGGGCAGCGCCACTCATCCTGTGAGTGGACACACCGCCATAGTGACAGTATTGGGCAGCGCCACTCATCCTGTGAGTGGACACAACACCATAGTGACAGTATTGGGCAGCGTCACTCATCCTGTGAGTGGACACACCGCCATAGTGACAGTATTGGGCAGCGCCACTCATCCTGTGAGTGGACACAACACCATAGTGACAGTATTGGGCAGCGTCACTCATCCTGTGAGTGGACACACCACCATAGTGACAGTATTGGGCAGCGTCACTCATCCCGTGAGTGGACACACCGCCATAGTGACAGTATTGGGCAGCGCCACTCATCTTGTGAGTGGACACACCGCCATAGTGACAGTATTGGGCAGCGCCACTCATCCTGTGAGTGGACACACCGCCATAGTGACAGTATTGGGCAGCGCCACTCATCCTGTGAGTGGACACACCGCCATAGTGACAGTATTGGCCAGCGCCACTCATCCTGTGAGTGGACACACCGCCATAGTGACAGTATTGGGCAGCGCCACTCATCTTGTGAGTGGACACACCGCCATAGTGACAGTATTGGCCAGCGCCACTCATCCTGTGAGTGGACACACCGCCATAGTGACAGTATTGGGCAGCGCCACTCATCTTGTGAGTGGACACACCGCCATAGTGACAGTATTGGGCAGCGCCACTCATCTTGTGAGTGGACACACCGCCATAGTGACAGTATTGGCCAGCGCCACTCATCCTGTGAGTGGACACACCGCCATAGTGACAGTATTGGGCAGCGCCACTCATCTTGTGAGTGGACACACCGCCATAGTGACAGTATTGGGCAGCGTCACTCATCCTGTGAGTGGACACACCGCCATAGTGACAGTATTGGGCAGCGCCACTCATCTTGTGAGTGGACACACCGCCATAGTGACAGTATTGGGCAGCGTCACTCATCTTGTGAGTGGACACACCGCCATAGTGACAGTATTGGGCAGCGCCACTCATCTTGTGAGTGGACACACCGCCATAGTGACAGTATTGGGCAGCGCCACTCATCCTGTGAGTGGACACACCGCCATAGTGACAGTATTGGCCAGCGCCACTCATCCTGTGAGTGGACACACCGCCATAGTGACAGTATTGGGCAGCGTCACTCATCCTGTGAGTGGACACACCGCCATAGTGACAGTATTGGGCAGCGTCACTCATCCTGTGAGTGGACACACCACCATAGTGACAGTATTGGGCAGCGCCACTCATCCTGTGAGTGGACATACCGCCATAGTGACAGTATTGGGCAGCGTCACTCATCCTGTGAGTGGACACACCACCATAGTGACAGTATTGGGCAGCGTCACTCATCCTGTGAGTGGACACACCGCCATATCTAAATGTACAACAACCTTCAACATTTGTTGAAGAACATTGAACAGACAGTTGTGAAGCAAATTGCCTAACTAATAACACAAACAAGCAATCCGTGCTCCTGGAGATCAAAGCAGCTTTTGATAACGCACAAATGTTTGCGATCGTACCTGAGTTTGCACAAATGGGAGGGGGGAGGGTTGTTTATCCCCTTGTTTAACAACCAATACACCTGAGACAGGGGCAGTAAGTGGTAAGGAAGATAGCGAGTTTTCTTTCCGCTGGTTGGTCCAACATTTCTGGCAGAAACTTGTCTAATTCCTTTTTGGAGAAGTTCACCTTTTCTGCTTCCGTGTCGTAAGCCTGTTACCTCCTGGAATGTGATTGGTTGTCAGTGCTGGTTGACGCTGGATAGCACTCTTTAACACCCAACGTAAAGTAAAAGTGAAAGTAAAATAAGTGGCGACGTTTTGCGCCATCTTGGACCGTCAGCAAGTCGTGTTGACAATGGTCCAGGACGGTCCGAAACGTCGCTAGTTCTTTATTTTCCCATTTGTGGCTTGGGTGTCTTATGTTCCTTAACGTTATTGTGGCGTATTGTGTGCTCTTGTTATCCTCATTCTCTCATTGTAACTCATTGTGACTCATTGTATCCTCAGGCTCTCCTCCCTCCTTCACCCCCTGCAGCGTGTGGGTACATTACCCAGGGCGAGTATATGTATACATGTATTATCACCCTGGGTTAGGCTATTGTTACCTTGATAGGCTTTGAAGGTTTGAATTTGAATCTGTAGCTTGAGAGTTGATATTCCGTTGTGTTATTGTGGCCATATTTAGCACTGTAATTATGTATTGTACAGTGAGCGTGTCACGGCGGGGCCAGCTCGTTGAAATATTACCCACATATTGTTTGGTGAATATATTACCTTTGTGTTAATTATTGTTATAGTGTGGTTTGGCAAGCTTTGCCGGCGCCCGCGTGGTGTGTACTGGCATAGTGTACCTCACCTGTGTTGTTGTTGTGTTGAAGGGAGCCGGTCGGCCGAGCGGACAGCACGCGGGACTTGTGATCCTGTGGTCCTGGGTTCGATCCCAGGCGCCGGCGAGAAACAACGGGCAGAGTTTCTTTCACCCCTTATGCCCTGTTACCTAGCAGTAAAATAGGTACCTGGGTGTTAGCCAGCTGTCACGGGCTGCTTCCTGGGGGTGGAGGCTGGTCGAGGACCGGGCCGCGGGGATACCTTACCTTGAGGATACCTTGAGGTGCTTCCGGGGCTTATCGTCCCCGCGGCCGGTCATCGACCAGGCCTCCTGGTTGCTGGACTGATAAACCAGGCTGTTGGACGGGCTGCTCGCAGCTGACGTATGAGTCACAGCCTGGTTGATCAGGTATCCTTTGGAGGTGCTTATCCAGTTCTCTCTTGAAACACTGTGAGGGGTTTGCCAGTTATGTCCCTATGTGTAGTGGAAGCGTGTTGAACAGTCTCGGGCCTCTGATGTTGATAGAGTTCTCTCTCAGAGTACCCAGTTGCACCTCTGCTTTTCAACGGGGGTATTCTGCACATCCTGCCATGTTTCGGTCTCATGTGATGTTATTTCTGTGTGCAGGTTTGGGACCAGCC
>WNGS01163947.1:12503878-12521282 GCA_020271785.1 Procambarus virginalis | reverse complement strand
TATAGGTCTTATAGTTATCAGGAACACAACAATTAAGTATCTTGTCCTTTACAAGTACAACCTCCTCTCCCCATCATCCACACGACCAAAACAAATGACAAACACACAACGAGACCCTCACACTCCGTAATACACACGAGACAATAGTACACGAAGCATCGTTAGTGTCAGTTGGCAGCCCTGGCGTGTGATCGTGGCCAGTGATTGGCCAGCAGAGGAAAGACCTCATTAAGACTTGTTAGTCCAATGAGGCACTCCGCCCCCCACCCACTGTCCCACACCCTCTCTCATCCACCCAGCGGTCGGCCGAGCGGACAGCACACTGGACTTGTGATCCTGTGGTCCCGGGTCGATCCCGGGCGCCGGCGAGAAACAATGGGCAGAGTTTCTTTCACCCTATGCCCCTGTTGCCTAGCAGTAAAATAGGTACCTGGGTGTAGTCAGCTGTCACGGGCTGCTTCCTGGGGGTGGAGGCCTGGTCGAGGACCGGGCCGCGAGGACACTAAAGCCCCGAAATCATCTCAAGATAACCCACCCCCCCACCACTCTCTCACTCTAATTCCTTATCCTAAGTCTCGCGTTTTCTCATGATTTCCCTCATTACTTCTCAAATATTTCCGGTTCCTGATGCCTTTTTTGTTTTTGTCTGTGTCACCCTGCTGGTTCCCCTCTTGTCTGTGTCCTGCTGGTTCCCCTCTTGTCTGTGTCACCTGCTGGTTCCCCTTGTCTGTGTCACCCTGCTGGTTCCCCTCTTGTCTGTGTCATCCTGCTGGTTCCCCTCTTGTCTGTGTCACCCTGCTGGTTCCCCTCTTGTCTGTGTCACCCTGCTGGTTCCCCTCTTGTCTGTGTCACCCTGCTGGTTCCCCTCTTGTCTGTGTCACCCTGCTGGTTCCCCTCTTGTCTGTGTCACCCTGCTGGTTCCCCTCTTGTCTGTGTCACCCTGCTGGTTCCCCTCTTGTCTGTGTCATCCTGCTGGTTCCCCTCTTGTCTGTGTCACCCTGCTGGTTCCCCTCTTGTCTGTGTCACCCTGCTGGTTCCCCTCTAGTGTTCCAGGCACTTGCATCTGGCCTTGGAGTGTGGGGTGAGAGAGCCGGGGTAAGCCTCACCTGGTCTCGCCACGCGGCCAGGCTCCATGCTGGGGGGCATCATGACCCCTCACTGCGCTCCCAACACCTACAGTTTCCCCTCACACAGAGGCTTACCCCGTAGCCAGCCCTCGGCCCCCACCACCACCCACACTTCAAGGTCAACACCCGCCCCTCAACCCCTCTTCCCGCCTTTTATATATCATTATATAATTTCCAGTTAGGGAAAGAAGAGATGGGTAGGTGGACGGGGGAGGGTGTGTGTGGAGGGGGAGAGACTTATGACTACCTGGATCTCAGGTATTGTGTACTACACCCAGCTATCGCAATAGCGTGATGCATCAAATGAACAATCTAGGATCCTCTCGGACGTACCTGCTTGATGGGGTTCTGGGAGTTCTTCTACTCCCCAAGCCCGGCCCGAGGCCACGCTCGACTTGTGAGAATTTTTTTTTAAATTTTGCCCTGAGGGGCGAGTTTATTGGGCAGCGCCACTCATCTTGTGAGAGTTTGGTCCACCAGGCTGTTGCTTGGAGCGGCCCGCAGGCCCATATACCCACCACCGCCCGGTTGGTCCGGCACTTCTCTTAGAAAACAGTCCAGTTGTCTCTTGAAGATGTCCACGGTTGTTCCGGCAATATTAGGTCCGTAGGTTCGAACCCTAATCACGGCCCTTGTGGATAAACTGTGTACAAATTGCACCGCTAGTGTTCAATGGGGCCATGTTGCATGTTGTACTGGGCCCTCTGGTCTTGTAAGGTAAATATCTGTGTACAAATCTGCGACCAGTTCCCCATATTTTAACAAATTATATATCTTGCCTCTGCGTTCCAGGAAATAGAATGAGAACTTCTAAACGTTTCTAATTGTTTTGGGGCTTTAATAAGTTGGCACGAGCAGCGGAGGAGCTCCATTGTTCTTAGTGGAGTTATTCTAGTAAGAACAATGGACTTCAAACTCAGGTGGCGAGGGAGGCGGCTAGCGCCCCAGACGCTGAGGTACAGCCATCTCACAAACTTTATATATGTACCTTCCAGATGTTAAGTCCACAGTCACAGCCCCGCTCCTATGCCAGGTAAGTCCACTATGGGCTCACCATAGCCCGTGCTACTTGTTACAGCCCCGCTCCTGTGCCAGGTAAGTCCACTACGGGCTCACCATAGTCCGTGTTACTTGTTACAGCCCCGCTCTTGTGCCAGGTAAGTAGACTACAGGCTCACCATAGCCCGTGCTACTTGTTACAGCCCCGCTCCTGTGCCAGGTAAGTCCACTACGGGCTCACCATAGCCCGTGCTACTTGTTACAGCCCCGCTCTGTGCCAGGTAAGTAGACTACAGGCTCACCATAGCCCGTGCTACTTGTTACAGCCCCGCTCCTGTGCCAGGTAAGTCCACTACGGGCTCACCATAGCCCGTGCTACTTGCAACTTTTTGTTCAGAGTAGCTGACTCTAAAACAACAACAAACAATATGTTAAGTCTTCCACTTGTGCTCAAATTACCTGTGGTTCAGATACGGCTCCTGATGATTAGTAACGACCCACTTCGCTCCTGCATTTCAGGTTCAAATACACTAGTGACGCGAGACTACAATCTGAAATAATGCCTAAAAATGCTGCTAATAACCTCCTCCCTGCCACCACAACGAGTACACCTACAGAGAATGTCCAAGTGACAATACCGAAGATTGATGCGGAGACTTGACCGCGTACTAAGACGCAGGCAGAGTTGTTAATCTTGTCCCCCCAGACACTGGGCAGTAACCAGGGGCCAGATTCACGAAAAAAGTTACGCAAGCACTTACCAACATGTACATTTTTCCTCAATCTTTGACGGCTTTGGTTACATTTATTAAACAGTTTACAAGCATGAAAACTTCATAATCAACTGTTGTTATTGTTATAAACATCCTCCTGGTGCTTCGGAGCTCATGAACTGTTTAATAATTGGAAACAAAGCCGCCAAAGATTGAGAAAAGATGTACAGGTTCGTAAGTGCTTTCGTGAATCTAGCCCCAGGCAAGTCCAGGCGAAACACAACTGGTAATCACACCACAGGAAGACACGTGGCCACGCGTGACCTGAGGTGGGGAGAGGGGGGGGGTGTCCGCTCCTGTCTGCGCGTGCGCACCTCAACAGCATGATGTGGCGGCCTTATCCTACACGTGAGCAATGTGGCCTCCTGTCCACATCACGTCAGGTACATGACCTGTCTACATCACGTCAGGCAACAGAACCTGTCTTCATCACGTCAGGCAACAGAACCTGTCTTGATCACGTCAGGTACAGGACCTGTCTACATCACGTCAGGCAAGAGAACCTGTCTTGATCACGTCAGGTAACAGAACCTGTATACATCACGTCAGGCAACAGAACCTGTCTTCATCACGTCAGGCAACAGAACCTGTCTACATCACGTCAGGCAACAGAACCTGTCTACATCACGTCAGGCAACAGAACCTGTCTACATCACGTCAGGCAACAGAACCTGTCTTGATCACGTCAGGCAACAGAACCCGTCTTGATCACGTCAGGCAACAGAACCTGTCTACATCACGTCAGGCAACAGAACCTGTCTACATCACGTCAGGCAACAGAACCTGTCTACATCACGTCAGGCAACAGAACCTGTCTACATCACGTCAGGCAACAGAACCTGTCTTGATCACGTCAGGCAACAGAACCCGTCTTGATCACGTCAGGCAACAGAACCCGTCTTGATCACGTCAGGCAACAGAACCTGTCTTGATCACGTCAGGCAACAGAATCTGTCTTGATCACGTCAGGCAACAGAACCTGTCTTGATCACGTCAGGCAACAGAACCTGTCTTGATCACGTCAGGCAACAGAACCTGTCTTGATCACGTCAGGCAACAGAACCTGTCTTGATCACGTCAGGCAACAGAACCTGTCTCGATCACGTCAGGCAACAGAACCTGTCTACATCACGTCAGGCAAGAGAACCTGTCTTGATCAAGTCAGGTAACAGAACCTGTACACATCACGTCAGGCAACAGAACCTGTCTTCATCACGTCAGGCAACAGAACCTGTCTACATCACGTCAGGCAACAGAACCTGTCTACATCACGTCAGGCAACAGAACCTGTCTTGATCACGTCAGGCAACAGAACCTGTCTTGATCACGTCAGGCAACAGAACCTGTCTTGATCACGTCAGGCAACAGAACCTGTCTTGATCACGTCAGGCAACAGAACCTGTCTTGATCACGTCAGGCAACAGAACCTGTCTTGATCACGTCAGGCAACAGAACCTGTCTTGATCACGTCAGGCAACAGAACCTGTCGACATCACATCAAAAACAGGACCTATAATTCCTGGCAGGGAGAGAGGTCCAATCCTCCAACAATCGTTCCCGGAGCAATATTGCACAGTTGCATCGGCTGCAACACTCACAACCTTCCCTAGACACACATCAGCCGAGGAGAACACCCAAGAAGTATACTCCTATGTCAAGAAGAATGAAGAGAACTATGGTAATATAGGTTCACTAGTGGGTGGGTGTGCGTGGCCGCTCCCACAGGGGTTAAACAAGAGGGGGTGGCGGCCTAGGGGGGTGCTCCGGGGTGGAATAGGGGCCCCCAGTTTAGCCCAACCCGTGCCACAATTATTGTGTACAAATATGAACTAGGGGCCGTGTTTGTGACACATCTAAGTAATGACTTTTCGCTCCGTCAACATATGTGGCCCACGAATTTTGAAGGTTTAACTACACCAGCCGGCCCCGGGGGTGTACAGCCGGCCCCGGGGGTGTACAGCCGGCCCCGGGGGTGTACAGCCGGCCCCGGGGGTGTACAGCCGGCCCCGGGGGTGTACAGCCGGCCCCGGGGGTGTACAGCCGGCCCGGGGGTGTACAGCCGGCCCGGGGGTGTACAGCCGGCCCCGGGGGTGTACAGCCGGCCCCGGGGGTGTACAGCCGGCCCCGGGGGTGTACAGCCGGCCCCGGGGGTGTACAGCCGGCCCCGGGGGTGTACAGCCGGCCCCGGGGGTGTACAGCCGGCCCCGGGGGTGTACAGCCGGCCCCGGGGGTGTACAGCCGGCCCCGGGTGTGGCAGGCGCCGGCTGAAGCCGGGTGTAGCGACGTGGCAAGAAGGTGGCCCTGAATTATGCATCAAAAGCCGCCTTAATTAACTGGCAACTAAGTAATCAAAACAGCCAGCCCTTTAATATCTCAAGTCGGAGGGCTAATTCAGCTCTCAATTGAGCGGAAGCTGAAAGAGGGGGGTGGGGGGCAGGGGGAGATGGACAGGAGGGGGATTGGAAAAGATGAAGATCGAGGGGGGAGGAGCCGGGTAACCTTGTGGCTTTCTTGCGTTGGTTCCGGTAATCAACGTCCCCACGGCCCGGTCTCTGGCCAAGCCTCCTACTTGATGGCCTGGTCAACCAGGCTGTTATAGACAACTGTTCACAGCCTGACGTATGAACTGCACCGCGACTGATCAAGGAATCCGTTGGAGGTGTTCATCAAGTTCTCCTTTGGACGTCATGTAGAGACGAAGCCTGGACGCTGGCGTTATCCGATAGACTTAAAACAGCAGTTATCGCGCCACTCCACAAGAGGTAATAAAGGTGATGCAACACAATACAGACCGGTTGCACTAGCATCATGCATTATACAAATCTTCGAAAGCGTGATAAAAGAAACTGATAAAACAACCCTGGATAACATGGACTCAGAGGCGACGCCCTTGTCACTCACACTTGCTACACCATTTAAGGCCTTGTGACTGCCACGGAAGACAAGCAAATTCTGAAGTAATATACACAGACTTCGGGAAAGCTGTTTGACAAATGCAACTATGATGTAATTGTTCACAAAATGTGCGCACGTGACCCAGTTTGGCTTCCCTAACTTCGGGCGGGAAAACTTCGGGCGGGAAAGCTTCGGGCGGGAAAGCTTCGGGCGGGAAAGCTTCGGGCGGGAAAGCTTCGGGCGGGAAAGCTTCGGGCGGGAAAGCTTCGGGCGGGAAAGCTTCGGGCGAAAAACGTCGGGCGAAAAACATCGGGCGAAAAACTTGAGGCTTCGGGCGAGGAAGCAGGAAGGATATTGGTGGTAAAGTAGGAAGATGGACCTTAAACTTGCTAACCCACAGAAGCCAAAGTAAATAGTTAACAGTAATGGCGTCAAATGCGGATGATCGAGCGTGTAAGGATGTCCCCGAGGGCACTGTGCTCATGTTATTGGGTAAACCAAAGATGTTATTGTGATGACGTGTTGATGGGTAGTGATGAGCACACTTGGACACTGATGCGCCCAGTGATGTCACAACACCACACAGTGGCGGATGGAGGACGGACGGAGGGAGGGAGAGAGGAGGGAGAAGGCGGGAGGGAGAGAGAAGGCGGGAGGGAGGGAGGACGATACACATCCGTCTTCCTCAGCTAGAACAAAATAATACATTTATGTTGGGGGAACCACAACTCCACCGCACATTCGGAGAGGGGAGAGGGGTGGAGATTGGTGGGAGAGGACAAGGAAGCAAGAGGGAGGGATGGAGGACGAGACCACATAGGAAATGGAGCAGTACGAAGCACAAGGGCCTGGGGCCGGGCTTGGGGAGAAGAAGACCTCCCAGAACTTCATCCAGCAGGTAAGGGAAGCCAGACTGGGCCACGCCGGAGGACTGGGAGTGAGCTCATAAATATCAATGTTCCCACAAGCAAAACTAATGATGACTGTAAAAGCAGGATATTGGCCAGACAACTGACAGCCAGCACCCTTAATTGTAAGCTAATGAAGATGGAGAAGAGGACACCAGAAGCAATCTATGCTACGGGAACCACAGAGGAAAAAACTATTATATATATATATATATATATATATATATATATATATATATATATATATATATATATATATATATATATATGTCGTACCTAGTAGCCAGAACGCACTTCTCAGCCTACTATGCAAGGCCCGATTTGCCTAATAAGCCAAGTTTTCATGAATTAATTGTTTTTCGACTACCTAACCTACCTAACCTAACCTAACCTAACGTTTTTGGCTACCTAACCTAACCTATAAAGATAGGTTAGGTTAGGTAGGGTTGGTTAGGTTCGGTCATATATCTACGTTAATTTTAACTCCAATAAAAAAAAATTGACCTCATACATAATGAAATGGGTAGCTTTATCATTTCATAAGAAAAAAATTAGAGAAAATATATTAATTCAGGAAAACTTGGCTTATTAGGCAAATCTGGCCTTGCATAGTAGGCCAAAAAGTGAGTTCTGGCTACTAGGTACGACATATATATATATGCCCAACTTGCCTAAACACGCAAGAGAAGTTATTCAACTTTAGAACACTTTCCCACCAGGAGACTCGAACCCTAGCCAGCACAGAAGCCTTCCAGCAACTGGCATAACATGTAACGCCTTAACCCACTGCACCACGCTCAGACCCTTAAAAGAGACGGTAATTTCGGGGTATTTCAACACCCCAAAGACTACCACCTCCCAAGAGCACTAGAGCAAGTGAGGGGTCAAATTTACGTTTTTTCATCAAGTCCCTGTGGTGCAGTGGGTTAAGGCGTTACCTGTTATGCCAGTTGCTGGAAGGCTTCTGTGCTGGCTAGGGTTCGAGTCTCCTGGTGGGAAAGTGTTCTAAAGTTGAATAACTTCTCTTGCGTGTTTAGGCAAGTTGGGCATTAAGCATAGACACAGTGTCTTCCCATATTAAACAGGGACTTGATGAAAAAACGTAAATTTGACCCCTCACTTGCTCTAGTGCTCTTGGGAGGTGGTAGTCTTTGGGGGTGTTGAAATACCCCGAAATTACCATCTCTTTTAAGGGTCTGAGCGTGGTGCAGTGGGTTAAGGCGTTACCTGTTATGCCAGTTGCTGGAAGGCTTCTGTGCTGGCTAGGGTTCGAGTCTCCTGGTGGGAAAGTGTTCTAAAGTTGATATATATATATATATATATATATATATATATATATATATATATATATATATATATATATGCGGAAAAACCACAAAGAAATGGAGAAGAGAGATGAACGTTTCGACTCGCGAAAGTCGTTGTCAACATCAGCAATGTTGTTGATGATGCTGATGTTGACAACGACTTTCGCGAGTCGAAACGTTCATCTCTCTTCTCCATTTCTTTGTGGTTTTTCCGCATACAAATGATCAGTGTTTAGTGATCGTCAATTGCATATATATATATATATATATATATATATATATATATATATATATATATATATATATATATATATATATATATATATATAGATATAATTCTTGGCCTAGACAAGAGGTACACAAACAGGATAACATCGGCTTAAGAATTAAGACATCGAATGAAATAGACAAGGACCCAGATTTACGAAGCAGTTACGCAAGTACTTACGAACGTGTACATCTTTCCTCAATCTTTGACGGTTTTGGTTTCATTTATTAAACAGTTTACAAGCATGAAAACTTGCCAATCAACTGTTGTTATTGTTATAAACAGCTTCCTGGTGCTTCGGAGTTCATTAACTGTTTAATAATTGTAAACAAAGCCGCCAAAGATTGAGAAAAGATGTACAAGTTCGTCAGATTCACGTAACTCCTTCGTGAATCTGACCAGGTTCGTAAGTGCTTGCGTTTCTGCTTCGTGAATCTGGCCCAAAGGTAGACAAGGACAGTCTCCTTAAAGTCAAAGACGAGAACGTAAGTGGAAGCTGAAAACGTAACAGAGTCGTAGAAATTTATTGAAATACTCTCACCCTGACCCGATCCCTTATAGTCTTATACCCTCCCCTTATACCCTCATACCGATTCCGTATACCCTTGGACCTCTAATACGTCCACTCAGACCCTCATCAATGTGAGATCTGCACCACCTCAGAACACAAGTCTTGTCATTATTAAATTCAACATCGAGAGCAAACGTATCAACAATGTGCAGCTTCCACGAACTCATTAAGTAAATTAAGAGTTTGAATCCCGTCGAGAGAACTCTATGTAACGAGTCTGCAAGCCTAATAGGTTTATAATCATTACATCAAGTAACAACGATTTTTATGCCAGGATATCTTCACATACTTGTGCACTATTGCTCAAGCTTGAGGAATAGTGCACATGTTGGGCCCGTGCCCGACGCTCGAAGTACTCTTCAAGTGACCGACGCTCGAAGTACTCTTCAAGTGACCGACGGCCGAAGTACTCCTCAAGTGGCCGACGGCCGAAGTACTCCTCAAGTGGCCGACGGCCAAAGTACTCCTCAAGTGGCCGACGCTCGAAGTACTCCTCAAGTGGCCGACGCTCGAAGTCTTCCTCAAGTGCCCGACGCTCGAAGTACTCCTCAAGTGGCCGACGCTCGAAGTCTTCCTCAAGTGCCCGATGCTCGAAGTCTTCCTCAAGTGCCCGACGCTCGAAGTACTCCTCAAGTGGCCGACGCTCGAAGTCTTCCTCAGTGCCCGATGCTCGAAGTCTTCCTCAAGTGGCCGACGCTCGAAGTACTCCTCAAGTGGCCGACGCTCGAAGTACTCCTCAAGTGGCCGATGCTCGAAGTCTTCCTCAAGTGCCCGATGCTCGAAGTACTCCTCAAGTGCCCGATGCTCGAAGTACTCCTCAAGTGCCTGACGCTCGAAGTCTTCCTCAAGTGGCCGACGTTCGAAGTCTTCCTCAAGTGGCCGACGTTCGAAGTCTTCCTCAAGTGCCCGATGCTCGAAGTCTTCCTCAAGTGCCCGATGCTCGAAGTCTTCCTCAAGTGCCCGACGCTCGAAGTACTCCTCAAGTGGCCGACGCTCGAAGTACTCCTCAAGTGGCCGACGCTCGAAGTCTTCCTCAAGTGCCCGACGCTCGAAGTCTTCCTCAAGTGGCCGACGCTCGAAGTACTCCTCAAGTGGCCGACGCTCGAAGTCTTCCTCAAGTGGCCGACGCTCGAAGTCTTCCTCAAGTGGCCGACGCTCGAAGTCTTCCTCAAGTGGCCGACGCTCGAAGTCTTCCTCAAGTGCCCGATGCTCGAAGTACTCAAGTGCCCGACGCTCGAAGTCTTCCTCAAGTGGCCGACGCTCAAAGTCTTCCTCAAGTGGCCGACGCTCGAAGTACTCCTCAAGTGGCCGATGCTCGAAGTACTCCTCAAATGCCTGACGCTCGAAGTCTTCCTCAAGTGACCGATGGCCGAAGTACTCCTCAAGTGCCCGACGCTCGAAGTACTGCTCAAGTGGCCGACGGCCCTTGAGAGGTGTCCAGCAGAGGGCGACTCTCATATAGTGCTCTACTGACAACAAGACAATATCATAGTTTACACCTTGTGATAACAGTACACCCTCGGCAACCATATAGAAGTTTACCTGTACTAAGGTCACTCATTATATATTCATCCACATTCATACCACAGAGTTTCTGTACATAATCACAACATTTAACTGTGACTGAACCCATCAACAGTTACAATAAATGTACTGAAATGACTTCTCAACAATATCCTCCATTACACATTTCCATTTAGATATATCTATATATATTTAGATATAGATATATTTTCTCGTAGCTATATTTACTAAGCCTGACAGTAGCGGGAGAGAAAGGTGCGATGAGAGTGCTACAGGACCACACTTGACGGCACAGTGACAAGTAGCAATAGAAGAGAAGCAACTGTGTTAGATTATGGTTGAGATGGAGCGAGTAACAGGGAGAGAGAGGCAGGGAGAGACAGGGAGGGAGAGACAGGGAGGGAGAGGCAGGGAGGGAGAGGCAGGGAGTAACAGGGAAGGAGAGGCAGGTCACGCCGGGAAATCAATGGTAACCTCTAATATTGCGTGTCAAAAGTGCGTGAGTGCTTTAGGAGCTAGTCGGTAGTAGAGACGAAGTTGAGTGTGAAATTATGCATCACGCACTTAAGAGCTCCCCCCCCCCTCTGTGATGTTCCACACGGCCCACAAGCAAGCAGGCAGACCCACAAGCAGGCAGACCCACAAGCAGGCAGGCAGACCCACAAGCAGGCAGGCAGACCCACAAACAGGCAGGCAGGCAGACCCACAGGCAGGTAATTACAAAGAGGACAAATACAGCAGAAGACCAAGAAACTACACGATTCAACGTGAAAACTCAGGATGTGGCTATTGGAGTTTAACACTAGCAAGTGCACAGTAATTAACTGGTGCTGGGACCAAGGTGTCTGCGATAGATAAGTCGGGATGTCTGCCAACAATAGCCAAGTGTATTAAAAAATATATTCAACTTCTTGTTTTAGCCAGTGGTTCAGGGATATC
Source organism: Procambarus virginalis (assembly GCA_020271785.1). Taxonomy (NCBI): domain Eukaryota; kingdom Metazoa; phylum Arthropoda; class Malacostraca; order Decapoda; family Cambaridae; genus Procambarus; species Procambarus virginalis. Next base: position 12,509,971 of record WNGS01163947.1, on the reverse strand, counting down.
AGCCAGTGCTTCGAGGATATCAACCAGTGCTTCAAGGATATCACCAGTGCTTCAAGGATATCAGCCAGTGCTTCGAGGATATCAACCAGTGCTTCAAGGATATCAACCAGTGCTTCAAGGATATCAACCAGTGCTTCGAGGATATCAACCAGTGCTTCAAGGATATCAACCAGTGCTTCGAGGATATCAACCAGTACTTCGAGGATATCAACCAGTGCTTCGAGGATATCAACCAGTGCTTCAAGGATATCAACCAGTGCTTCAAGGATATCAACCAGTGCTTCGAGGATATCAACCAGTGCTTCAAGGATATCAACCAGTGCTTCGAGGATATCAACCAGTGCTTCAAGGATATCAACCAGTGCTTCGAGGATATCAACCAGTGCTTCGAGGATATCAACCAGTGCTTCAAGGATATCAACCAGTGCTTCAAGGATATCAACCAGTGCTTCGAGGATATCAACCAGTGCTTCAAGGATATCAACCAGTGCTTCAAGGATATCAACCAGTACTTCGAGGATATCAACCAGTGCTTCGAGGATATCAACCAGTGCTTCAAGGATATCAACCAGTGCTTCAAGGATATCAACCAGTGCTTCGAGGATATCAACCAGTGCTTCAAGGATATCAACCAGTGCTTCGAGGATATCAACCAGTGCTTCGAGGATATCAACCAGTGCTTCAAGGATATCAACAGTGCTTCAAGGATATCAACCAGTACTTCGAGGATATCAACCAGTGCTTCGAGGATATCAACCAGTGCTTCAAGGATATCAACCAGTGCTTCGAGGATATCAACCAGTGCTTCAAGGATATCAACCAGTGCTTCGAGGATATCAACCAGTGCTTCAAGGATATCAACCAGTGCTTCAAGGATATCAACCAGTGCTTCAAGGATATCAACCAGTGCTTCGAGGATATCAACCAGTGCTTCGAGGATATCAACCAGTGCTTCGAGGATATCAACCACTGCTTCGAGGATATCAACCAGTGCTTCAAGGATATCAACCAGTGCTTCAAGGATATCAACCAGTGCTTCGAGGATATCAACCAGTGCTTCAAGGATATCAACCAGTGCTTCGAGGATATCAACCAGTGCTTCAAGGATATCAGCTAATTCTATCCTTCCACTGCCCCCCCTCCCCTCCTCCTCCCCCAAATAAAACACACACACGACAATTCAAACACAAATATGAATAACAAAAAGCGACAGACAACACTGACTTCAAAAGGAATGAGAAACACCTAAATGGTAAACTTGGCTCTTTGATGTCTTTAGTCTTGTCTACCCTCCCCTCCCCCCCCCCCACCCCCCCCGCCCTCCAGTCACGCCGTCTCCTCTTCTTCCCTCTTCCCTCCTCCTCCAGGTAGCTGCCCCTCCTCCTCCTCCTCCTGGTTATCTTGAGATGATTCGGGGCTTTTTAGTGTCCCCGCGGCCCGGTCCTCGACCAGGCCTCACCCCCAGGAAGCAGCCCGTGACAGCTGACTAACACCCAGGTACCTATTTACTGCTAGGTAACAGGGGCATCGGGGTGAAAGAAACTTTGCCCATTTGTTTCTGCCTCGTGCGGGAATCGAATCCGCGCCACAGAATTACGAGTCCTTCGCGCTATCCACCAGGCTACGAGGCCCCTCCTCCAGGTAGCTGCCCCCTCCTCCAGGTACCTGCCTGGACAAGAGAAGAATGAATGAATGTGTGTAATTACCTGTTAATACGTAAGGATAATTATTATTACCTGTAAGTGTAGTTACATGATGAGAACTACGCTCGTGGTGTCCCGTCTTCCCGTACTCTGGTCGTACAACACTTAAGAAACTACTGACAGTTTTGACCACCACCTCACCTAACTTGTTCCAACCGTCTACCACTCTGCACAAGAGAACTTACTAATAAACAAAGTGTAACTTACTAATATTTTTCTTGCACTTGGCACTTCTTTCTGGCACCTTTGTTTCCTTAGTTTGAATCTAAGACCTCTAGTTCTTGATGTTACAGGTTTCAAAGAATGTTTCTTGACAATTCTCTCGATTCCTCTTACTATTTTGTGTGTGGTTGAGTCCTGTGGCTCATTTGGGTGCTCGATTTCCGGTGTGTGTATGTGTGTACTCACCTAGTTGTGCTTGCGAGGGTTGAGCTTTGTCTTTGGTCCCGCCTCTGAGTGTGTGTGTGAGTGTGTGAGTGGTGAGTGTGAGTGAGTGAGTGAGTGAGTGAGTGAGTGAGTGATGTGAGTGAGTGAGTGAGTGAGTGAGTGAGTGAGTGAGTTGTGTGTGTGTGTGTACTCACTCACCTATTTGTGCTTGCGGGGGTTGAGCTTTGGCTCTTTTGGTCCCCCCTCGCCTGTGTGTGTGTGTGTGTGTGTGTGTGTGTGTGTGTGGTGTGTGTGTGTGTGTGTGTGTGTGGTGTGTGTGTGTGGTGTGGGTGTGTGTGTGTGATGGGTGGGACAGGGGTGTGACGGGGCAGCTTTAACCCCGATCCCTCCCTGTACCTATCCTGCCTCAGCCCTCCCTCCTGTCCACTCTCCCCCCCCCTCCCTTCCTTCCGACCAATCTAACCTCATCAATACCCATCCCTCTCTCTCCTCACCCGCCCGACCCCCTACCCAGGTCTGCCTATCCTTCCATACGACCTACTTTTCCCCCCCTCATCCGTCCCTCTAAATCCACCCCTGCCCTGTCCCAGACCATCCTCCTATCCACCTTTTAGTACACTTGAATGCCAATGAGTTCATCGTTCCCTCTAGCAATACGTCTAAGGCGCCTGACAGCTGGGTGGACAGCGCTTCGGATTCGTAGTCCTGAGGTTCCAGGTTCGATCCCCGGTGGAGGCGGAGACAAATGGGCAAAATGTTTCTATCACCTGATGCCACTGTTACCTAGCAGTAAATAGGTACCTGGGTGTTAGTCAGCTGTCACGGGCTGCTTCCTGCGGGTGGAGGCCTGGTCGAGGACCGGGCCGCGGGGACACTAAGCCCCGAAATCATCTCAAGATAACCTCAAGGAAGGTCTGATCTAACCCTTGTAACACCAGTACCCTCCCTGCAGAAGCACTCTACTATCTTTAAAAAATTATCTTGAGATGATTTCGGGGCTTAGCGTCCCCGCGGCCCGGTCTTCGACCAGGCATCCTCCTTTTTGGAAGCAGCGCGTAGCAGCTGTCTAACTCCCAGGTACCTATTTACTGCTAGGTAACAGAGAATCTTGGGATCAACCCATTCGTTTCAGCGGTGTATCTGCTGGAGAGGTTATTGTGGCCTGCAATACGGCGATTTTAGGCCGTATTGCATACGAGCGAAAAGCGACGTACTTTGTAAGATCCCGAGCTGGGCAGACAGGAGGCAGGCGCCGCTGGAGCGCCCCGTCTCACACACACTTGGTACTCTAGGGAGCTGTAAGCCCGCTCACCACCACCACCACATCATTACCCTGACGTTTAAGGCCGTGTCCAGGACTTTTGCTACTTTATACACCCGCCTCACGTACCTGGCACTTGCCTGGTACCCCACCCCCCTCCCCCACGGATCAGGCATCACCCCCCCCCCCACACACCACACACACACTCAAGTGGTTTCTGGGCTCCGTTATGTGTTGGAAATTCATTATGTTTTTATTTTAGTGAACGGTGATTCACTCCACTGTTCTATACCCCATGATGCCTCCACTGTTCTATACCCCATGATGCCCTCCACTGTTCTATACCCCATGATGCCCTCCACTGTTCTATACCCCATGATGCCCTCCACTGTTCTATACCCCATGATGCCCTCCACTGTTCTATACCCCATGATGCCCTCCACTGTTCTATACCCCATGATGCCTCCACTGTTCTATAACCCATGATGCCCTCCACTGTTCTATAACCCATGATGCCCTCCACTGTCTATACCCCATGATGCCCTCCACTGTTCTATACCCATGATGCCCTCCACTGTTCTATACCCCATGATCCCTCCATGTTCTATACCCCATGATGCCCTCCACTGTTCTATAACCCATGATGCCCTCCATGTTCTATACCCATGATGCCCTCACTGTTCTATACCCATGATGCCTCCACTGTTCTATACCCCATGATGCCCTCCACTGTTCTAACCCCATGATGCCCTCCACTGTTCTATACCCATGATGCCCTCCCTGTTCTATACCCCATGATGCCCTCCACTGTTCTATAACCCATGTGCCCTCCACTGTTCTATACCCCATGATACATTACTAAAAACTCTCGTACTCCACAACCGTCCCAGTTTGATAGAATAAAAGACAATCATTTTAAAATTAATACACCATGAGGAGCTGATTACTTTAAAGTATTAAAACACCAAGTTACTAAGTGAGGGGTTACAGCCCCGCTCCTGTGCCAGGTAAGTCAACTATGGGCTCACCATAGTCCGTGCTACTTGTTACAGCCCCGCTCATGTGCCAGGTAAGTCCAATACGGGCTCACCATAGTCCGTGCTACTTGTTACAGCCCCGCTCCTGTGCCAGGTAAGTCCACTACGGGCTCACCATAGCCCGTGCTACTTGTTACAGCCCCGCTCCTGTGCCAGGTAGGTCCACTACGGGCTCACCATAGCCCGTGCTACTTGTTACAGCCCCGCTCCTGTGCAGGTAAGTCCACTACGGGATCACCATAGCCCGTGCTACTTGGAACTTTGGTCCCAGTAGCTGCATCTTAACAACAACAACACAGTGAGCTTTATACTAACTAGGGGTCAAGGGAACGACCCCAGTTAATCAAGTCGCCGTAACAACGACGATCTGAATATTTTGGGTGGAGTCAGTACATAGAGTGCATTATAGCTGGCTCTGGCTTCGTCATCCCCCCCCCCGACCCTCGGGGGTCTGTGGACAATGTCACCTCCACCTCGGGTAGTGTCATCTCCATATTCAAATGACGTGCATAATTAATGAGAGGGCGTGGTGTGTGTTTTGACACGAAAAACTCGACACTTTGCTTAGCGGCCTGCAGGTGTTGTGGCGCCCGCCCCGCCCGGCGCCGTCCGCTATACCCATCTCTCCTTATTGTTGCTGTTTTAGAATCAGCAACTCGGAACAAGTTGCAAATAGCGGACTATGGTGAGCCGTAGTGGACTTACCTGGCACAGGAGCGGGGGTGTAACAAGTAGCACGGACTATGGTGAGCCGTAGTGGACTTACCTGGCACAGGAGCGGGGCTGTAACAAGTAGCACGGGCTATGGTGAGCCCGTAGTGGATTACCTGGCACAGGAGCGGGCTGTAACAAGTAGCACGGGCTATGGTGAGCCCGTAGTGGACTTACCTGGCACAGGAGCGGGGCTGTAACAAGTAGCACGGACTATGGTGAGCCCGTAGTGGACTTACCTGGCACAGGAGCGGGGCTGTAACAAGTAGCACGGGCTATGGTGAGCCCGTAGTGAACTTCCTGGCACAGGAGCGGGGCTGTAACAAGTAGCACGGACTATGGTGAGCCCGTAGTGGACTTCCTGGCACAGGAGCGGGACTGTAACAAGTAGCACGGGCTATGGTGAGCCCGTAGTGGACTTACCTGGCACAGAAGATGTGTTCGACCCACCTCCAGAGGATACCTGATCAACAAGGCTGTGATTCATACTTCAGGCTGCGAGCAGTCGCGTCCGACAGCTTGGTTGACCAGTGCCAAACTAGGAGGCCTGGTCGAGGACCGGGCCACGGGGGCGCTAAGGCCCCGAAATCACCGCAAGTTAAGGTAATGATCCATCTCTTTATCCAATAGTCAGCCCTGTACCTCGTCTACACATTATAATATCAGTTATGCATAATGTCTTAAGAAAAGATTTCCATTTTACGTATATATTTTCTACCATTCACAACGCGAAGAACCATTGAATGACTCAAGTCATTCAATTGTATTATTAAGTTTCGTCTACAATGTGACATCTTCAGGTATACCTACATGATAAGGGAAACACGAGTATACTCAAATTACACGCAAGATTGACACATGCATGCGGTATACCCGCCATCTGATACAGTATACATACAACTTAACCCTTGAAGACGAGCACCTGCGGCACCGTGTAGGGCTCCCTCGTGTACTGGTCCTGACAAATCTTCTCTCGTACATACAGCAATGAAGC
>WNGS01163947.1:12476659-12502878 GCA_020271785.1 Procambarus virginalis | reverse complement strand
GAGGGAGATTCTACATCTCCTCACACTACCTCCCACTAAAGAATATATTTTCCTGCAAGGAAAATACATTCAAAACACCAGCTAGTTTTTCTGCACACACCTGCCCAACAGGTGTACTAGCTAAACAAGTGTGTAGTGTGTAACCCTGTTTCCTATACATCACTGGCCTGAGGGTCCCTGTGTACTACCACCGGATCACCCTGGTGGTGCTGCCTGACCTTGGAGTGGCAACATGTTCGGCTCTAGCTCTGGTCCTGGCCGGTTCAACACCTCGCAACCATTTCCATCACTGAACCTCCCATTTCCATCCTCGGTCTGTGTCATACTGGACACATGAGCAACACATTGGTGTGGCCTTACCGGTGAAGTACTTCTACTCCCCTCAGCCTACTAAGAACTTACTGTCAGTTTTCCACCTGACATTGCAACAAGTTGACAGGATCACCCTACCTGTCCAACTGTCAAACACCAGCCGGTCTTGCTCTACCGACTGAACTATCTGGGAGAAAGCCCTTCTACAAGCACCTACACTCACCCTACTGAGCTTGGGGTCTCTCCCTTGCTTTTCCTCGGTCTCGCTCCTCTAACAAGGACATGAGCGAAACTCTTGACATCTGTCAAACTCCCCGGTCCGTTTCTACCTGGACCTAACTTGGAATGTGATCAGCATTCCCTCTGCAGATCTACTATAACCCTTTACCAAGGCAATCCTTAAAGAACAAAATCATTATGCTGCTGGAGATCTGAACCATGGAAAATCACCAGCCCAAAATGACCTTTGCCATCTTGCATTTTCAGCCTTTCTTCAAAAGGCGATCGATGTATGCATCCATCGAATCGTCTTTCTCAGTGCTGCCATGCTAGGCATCTTTACCTTCATACCTTGTCACCAGGTTAAGTGCACTAGGGTGGGCTTGCTTCCCTTCCCTGTGTGAGATTGCCCCCTTGCAATCTGCTCTTGAGCCAGCACTGACTTGCTGCACTCTCACCATCAGGCTCGAACTCGGCCTTGCTGTCACCTCTGAAAATGGGAGCCTCTGCTCAACCTCTCCAGTCGGGAGCCTCTGCTCAACCTCTCAAGTGACTACCATGAATTCTTCCTGGGGTTGTACAGTCCCCACTCTGGCAAGAATTCCCTCACCTGTCTAACTACAGATAATTACTCTCCTTTCTCTAAAGAAGACAACTCGGATCCTTAGCTGGTGGCGCGACCTCCCACTAAGATCCTAAGGTGTATCTAACAACTACACTCTAATGACACCCTTGACAACTACACTGTCGTCCAATGAGACCTCTCACGCTTGAGGTCACTTCTAGAAGCTTCGTCTACCCTCAGGTAGGTGGTGTCTTGCACCTCAGGCATATCCTGAGTGCACCCCTTGCAACCACTGTTGCACGCTGGCTTGGTGTCCACGACACCTGCTGCTGAGCTGACCCCACTCACTCACGAGTGTGTCAATGTCCCCTAGCTAGCAGCCACGAAAGCCAGACAAATTTCACCATATTTACCATGAAATACCTCTTTCCTACAGTGTGTGTGGTGTGTGTGTACCTGTGTGTGACAACCGTGCACAAAACATACCTTCAACCATCCTGGCCCACATTGTTCTGTAATGATAACTTTTATGTTACTTTAAAAATCAATGAGACTGCCCTGCATGGGCTCGAACCCAAGTTGCATAGCCCCACGTTGGGCGCCAGCTGTGAGATTTTTCTCTACGCCTACCTCCCTTAGGAGGTGGACTACAAGTTTAAAGGCTGCTCTTGGCAGTTAAGCATGAGTCCAGTAGAAAAAGGAGAAGCGGGAGCAAACCGCCAGGCTTCCACCAGCAGGGGTGAAAACCTGTCCACAATAGGCCGCTGGTTCCTCCTAGTTAAACATGACGTTAAAACCAATAAAGGGTAACCGACGGGTTCTCACAATCAAATTTTATATTTGTTGTGTGGCGCTATGAATTGGAATTCGAATTCCCAAGAGCGCAGCCGTCATATCAAAGATTTAAAACAACAATATCAAATATATATCAGAACAATGGGAGTGGTACAGAATAGTTGAAGGTTGACATCAAAGACTGTTAACAAATAACAATTTATTATAACAAGAGACTAGACTACTACATTAAAACAAAAGAATGTCAATGACGTTACTCGAACATAAGCGTGCCCACAGAGGAATCAACACGCAAGCAAGAACTAACAGATCTATAATCACAATTACAACAAATGACACAGTGAGTTCTGGAACACGTCTCCAGTAACCTCCTAACTGTTCTACGCCTCAGTGCAGTCTACACCTGCAATAGCGGTTGCAATGCAATCAAATCAGTAGCCTTTCAATGACATCAATAACTAATGGGTTCACTGGCAACTCCAGCACCCTTCCTCAAATTAATCTTTACGTTAATGTCCATCCAGTGGCACCATAACCAACAGCTAAATAGCAACCCTTGCTGTGTGGCTGCATACTGAACTAACCTGAACACAGGTGTGCCCACTGATGACGCAATATTGCAAACTCAAAGAAAAATATCACAGACTAAGTTACACCACAGCGTGTGATTTAATTACGTTACAGTCCAACCAGTGGCATTTGCAACACAGCTATTCAACAGCCCCTCGAGAAATGACAGCAGGCTCCATCCTGCTGACACTTCGGGCTGACAACATGAACTAACTGAACAATTCTTCCACTGATGACACAAGCAAGCAATCAATAGTGACACGACTTCCTAGTGGCAGCTACTCTAATCACAAGCTTAAGGTCCTCCAGTCCAACAGGAGCGACCCCCGTAATCAGGTGGGTAGTCTAACAGTGACTCCCCCTATCACAACTAAAGTGAACACAGTCAGGCAAGGTGGGATTCTGGGACACAGCTCCACTCATCCCTAAGTTACTTTACCCTCGTCACTAGACGATAACCAAAAGAAATTGCCTTAATCAATTGCAACATTGATTATGTGAATAATGATGGAAATTGACTGATCACAGCAGTCAGCAACAAGTACTACTTTAATCACAACAAGTGTCTCACTCTAGACAACAACATGATAGTACTCTACGTTAACACAAGTCCTCTTGTCACAATAACTCAAACTCTTAAATTACATCACACTTGACTCCTTGCAAGTATTCAGTGAGTAATTCTTAATTAAGGTCAAACGGACCACTAATTACATCCCAATTGAGTTACGTTAACTAAGCCTACCCCAAGTGGGTGGCTTCTCAACAGTCTGTGTATCACTAATTACGTTTACTTACTAATGAGTGCTAATTACCCTAATTAGCCTTGAGCAATTAATTAACTGTCACCAGGACCGATAATTAATCATACATAAATACGTCTCACTCCGCACTGCCTAAGCAGGTCTCATCAAACACTGTGAATTCACGGAAGAGGAGTTAATTACCCTAATTAACAATGAGTGCAACTTAATCCACTGTCACCAGACAGAATATGATTAATATAACGTATTATGCTAACCCCATGACCTCGCTTTACCGAGTCATCTGAGTCCTCAAGACTCCAGACGTTAATTACTCCACTAATTATCATGAGCCACTAATTGCCCCAACCCTGAAAGGCAGTTAGTCTCGAGCAACTGACGTTAGCACTATCACTGACAGACTCTGACAGATCCTCTCCCACTACGTGAATTCATGATGAGAATGCTAATTACATAATTAGCTAGAGTGGTCAATTAATTGTCACACGGACAATTAATTGCACCGGACACGTATTCCCACAAGCTCAAGTTCAACACTGTTCTCCCATAACAGCACTCACTCATTCAACAACTTCAAGTGTGCACCCCCTTATCCAGTTAATTACCCCTAATTAACTCACTGAATCCTTAAGTACTCACACAACTCAAAGAAACAAAGTAACCCTAAGGTTACATAGGTCACACATATAATGGCATGCAAAACATAAAATAGCACTGCCCACATACAGTTGCGACTACTGCAACTCGTTAATTACTATGCCCACACAGTAGTGACACACGGTTTTGCAACAATCAAGGTATACCAATTACTGTCCCTCTAATCTTGCAAACGTTGCAAAAGATCGCCCGATCCCGGTGGCTTCAGCAAGACAATATACGTTAATATAAGACACCGTCGCTCTACGCGGACAGCTGGCACTAATTCTCCCATAATTAGGCAAATTAACAAATTGCTCGCTCCCATTAAGTGACTGAGAATTTCCCTGAATACTCAAAGGGTCCCTTTAAATCCTCAACACAGTTCCTAGGACAGTAATATCGTATACCTGATAACACTGCACAAACCTGCACATAATGATACCGTCAGCATGCCCCCCATGCTAATGACATCATTAGGCAATCAGTCAGCGATCACATCTACTGACTCACCACACAACACAGTACAACAATCATGCAAATGAAACACATGGAAATGCCTTACATAAACAATGTAATTAATCACCAGGACATATACAGACCTCAGGATATCCACTAATAACCCTGCCCCACGGGCCTGCTTAATTAACTCTAACCTGGCCTAATTACATAATGAGGTACCATGGCACTAACCAAGGCTGGACGATTATACAGAATCGCCAGACTGGATCATTATATGATGATTTCTCTACACTGACTGGTCCCAAACTCCAGTCAGTCTACACACAACAATATATCTACAGATATATAATTATAACACTACGTGATTTACAGTGACAATTTCCCTCTCCAGGTACTGCCCCACAGTCACCTGGGCATGCCACAGACGGGCGTCTCAGCTACTTCCCTAGCCTGGCCGGGCTAGGGGCTCACACAACTTTTCACTTATTCTCATATAACTGAGACCCTGTTATACACTGATAAAGTACTCACGTTTCCGTCCACACATTTCCTCATTTCCCAGGTCCTTACCACCTGGCTGTCAACACTTAGCTTGCTCCTCGTGCGTCGACAAGATGTGGCCTAGGCTGTCCTGGGAATGTGGCCAAGGGGGTGGCCAAAGGTGGTGGCCAACATGTGGCCACTGCGTGGCCTTCAGGAGGGTGGCCACGGGTGGCGCGTGACGTCACAGCACCCCACCCCACCCGGGCTACTCGCGCGCGCGGGGTAAGGTGGCCGGGCCGGGCCGGGCCGCACGGGTGGCCAGGGGTTGGCCACGTGGCGCCTGGGGTTATACACACATGAGGATGGGGGATCACTAACAACCCCATCATACCAGAGCATGACTCGCTCTTACACTGGGGTGACAGGGTGACACTGGCCGGCGTCACCTACCACATGGACGACGTCGGGCGGAATTCAAAGTCCAAGTCCCAGTTTCTCGCAAATTTGGGCTTCGACACACCCAGGGTGGCTGGAGTGCCATGCAATATGAGTAAACAGAACGACGGGAGCGATAACGGTGGTGGGGGTGGCAGGCCCGCCACCCCGCACCTAGACACTTCACCCCTGGCTGCCCAATTCAAACTCAACTCTCTTGGCGGCTAGAGAGGCTCACATGCCCATATTTCTCCCCCTACCTTGTCTTGCTTGACCAATCAGCAGGAAGCCGGCACTGGTCCTGATGCCGCTTCCAATGACAGCTTTTCGCGCCAAAACTCGGCATAGGAGTAGGGGTGCTTAGACCAATCACACTGGCCCCTCGCCTGTGGCGTGGCGTGACGTCACAAGGAGGGTGAGGCCTAACACAACGTCTCAATGTCTCCCTTGGTGGGGGGGAGGCAGCGTTCGCCCCACTGTCCCCCCTCCACCTCTAACGGTTTTTGTTATACTACCCTCTCTGTTTCACAGAACAGGCAAATTTTGCTGTAATTCTCTCTACAGAGCAATCACAGACCTCTCATTAGTTTTAACTGCCAGCATTTAACATAAGCTTTCATATGACACCCAACAAGTATATGTAAATTTGAAAGCTTCAGTTTCTAGAGTCCCTAGAGCGACTAGCCTATTCTAGAAACTAGGAAAACTAGCTGAGGAGATTCTACATCTCCTCACAATAATAATTATCCTTACGTAATTAACAGGTAATTACACACATTCATTCATTCTTCTCTTGTCCAGGCAGGTACCTGGAGGGGCAGGTACCTGGAGGAGGAGGGGCAGCTACCTGGAGGAGGAGGAGGGGGGAAGCTACCTGGAGGAGGAGGAGGAGGAGGGGCAGCTACCTGGAGGAGGGGCCTCGTAGCCTGGTGGATAGCGCGAAGGACTCGTAATTCTGTGGCGTGGGTTCGATTCCCGCACGAGGCAGAAACAAATGGGCAAAGTTTCTTTCACCCCGAATGCCCCTGTTACCTAGCAGTAAATAGGTACCTGGGTGTTAGTCAGCTGTCACGGGCTGCTTCCTGGGGGTGGAGGCCTGGTCGAGGACCGGGCCGCGGGGACACTAAAAAGCCCCGAAATCATCTCAAGATAACCTCAAGATAACCAAGGAGGAGGAGGAGGGGCAGCTACCTGGAGGAGGAGGGGCAGCTACCTGGAGGAGGAGGAGGGGGAAGCTACCTGGAGGAGGAGGAGGAGGAGGAGGGGCAGCTACCTGGAGGAGGAGGGAGAAGAGGAGACGGCGTGACTGGAGGGCGGGGGGGGGGGGGGGCGGGAGGGGGAGGGGTAGACAAGACTAAAGACATCAAAGAGCCAAGTTTACCATTTAGGTGTTTCTCATTCCTTTGAAGTCAGTGTTGTCTGTCGCTTTTTGTTATTCATATTTGTGTTTGAATTGTCGTGTGTGTGTTTTATTTGGGGGGGGGAGGGGGGGCAGTGGAAGGATTAGAATTAGCTGATATCCTTGAAGCACTGGTTGATATCCTTGAAGCACTGGTTGATATCCTTGAAGCACTGGTTGATATCCTTGAAGCACTGGTTGATATCCTCGAAGCACTGGTTGATATCCTCGAAGCACTGGTTGATATCCTCGAAGCACTGGTTGATATCCTCGAAGCACTGGTTGATATCCTCGAAGCACTGGTTGATATCCTTGAAGCACTGGTTGATATCCTTGAAGCACTGGTTGATATCCTCGAAGCACTGGTTGATATCCTTGAAGCACTGGTTGATATCCTTGAAGCACTGGTTGATATCCTCGAAGCACTGGTTGATATCCTTGAAGCACTGGTTGATATCCTCGAAGCACTGGTTGATATCCTCGAAGCACTGGTTGATATCATCGAAGCACTGGTTGATATCCTCGAAGCACTGGTTGATATCCTCGAAGCACTGGTTGATATCCTCGAAGCACTGGTTGATATCCTCGAAGCACTGGTTGATATCATCGAAGCACTGGTTGATATCCTCGAAGCACTGGTTGATATCCTCGAAGCACTGGTTGATATCCTTGAAGCACTGGTTGATATCCTTGAAGCACTGGCTGATATCCTTGAAGCACTGGCTGATATCCTTGAAGCACTGGCTGATATCCCTGAACCACTGGCTAAAACAAGAAGAAGTTGAATATATTTTTTAATACAACTTGGCTATCGTTGGCAGACATCCTGACTTATCTATCGCAGACACCTTGGTCCCAGCACCAGTTAATTACTGTGCATTTGCTAGTGTTAAACTCCAATAGCCACATCCTGAGTTTTCACGTTGAATCGTGTAGTTTCTTAGTCTTCCGCTGTATTTGTCCTCTTTGTAATTACCTGCCTGTGGGTCTGCCTGCCTGCCTGCTTGTGGGTCTGCCTGCCTGCTTGTGGGTCTGCCTGCTTGCTTGTGGGTCTGCCTGCCTGCTTGTGGGTCTGCCTGCTTGCTTGTGGGCCGTGTGGAACATCACAGGGGGGGGGGAACTCTTGAGTGCGTGTTGCATAATTTCACACTCAATTTCGTCTCTACTACCGACCAGCTCCTTCAGCACTCACGCACTTTTGACACGCAATATTAGAGGTTACCATTGATTTCCCGGCGTGACCTGCCTCTCCTTCCCTGTTACTCCCTGCCTGTCCCTCCCTGTCTCTCCCTCCCTACCTCTCCCTCCCTACCTCTCCCTCCCTGTTACTCCCTGCCTCTCTCTCCCTGTTACTCCCTGCCTCTCTCTCCCTGTTACTCGCTCCATCTCAACCATAATCTAACACAGTTGCTTCTCTTCTATTGCTACTTGTCACTGTGCCGTCAAGTGTGGTCCTGTAGTACTCGCATCGCACCTTTCTCTCTCCGCTACTGTCAGGCTTTAGTAAATATAGCTACGAAAAAATATATCTATATCTAAATATATATAGATATATCTAAATGGAAATGTGTAATGGAGGATATTGTTGAGAAGTCATTTCAGTACATTTATTGTAACTGTTGATGGGTTCAGTCACAGTTAAATGTTGTGATTATGTACAGAAACTCTGTGGTATGAATGTGGATGAATATATAATGAGTGACCTTAGTACAGGTAAACTTGTATATGGTTGCCGAGGGTGTACTGTTATCACAAGGTGTAAACTATGATATTGTCTTGTTGTCAGTAGAGCACTATATGAGAGCCAACCTCTGCTGGACACCTCTCAAGTGGCGTCGGTCACTTGAGCAGTACTTCGAGCGTCGGGCACTTGAGGAGTACTTCGGCCATCGGTCACTTGAGGAAGACTTCGAGCGTCAGGCATTTGAGGAGTACTTCGAGCATCGGGCACTTGAGGAAGACTTCGAGCGTCGGGCACTTGAGGAAGACTTCGAGCGTCGGGCACTTGAGGAAGACTTCGAGCGTCGGGCACTTGAGGAGTACTTCGAGCATCGGGCACTTGAGGAAGACTTCGAGCGTCGGCCACTTGAGGAGTACTTCGGCCATCGGTCACTTGAGGAAGACTTCGAGCGTCAGGCATTTGAGGAGTACTTCGAGCATCGGGCACTTGAGGAAGACTTCGAGCGTCGGCCACTTGAGGAGTACTTCGGCCATCGGTCACTTGAGGAAGACTTCGAGCGTCAGGCATTTGAGGAGTACTTCGAGCATCGGGCACTTGAGGAAGACTTCGAGCGTCGGCCACTTGAGGAGTACTTCGGCCATCGGTCACTTGAGGAAGACTTCGAGCGTCAGGCATTTGAGGAGTACTTCGAGCATCGGGCACTTGAGGAAGACTTCGAGCGTCGGGCACTTGAGGAAGACTTCGAGCGTCGGGCACTTGAGGAAGACTTCGAGCGTCGGGCACTTGAGTACTTCGAGCATCGGGCACTTGAGGAAGACTTCGAGCGTCGGCCACTTGAGGAAGACTTCGAGCGTCGGCCACTTGAGGAAGACTTCGAGCGTCGGCCACTTGAGTACTTCGAGCATCGGGCACTTGAGGAAGACTTCGAGCATCGGGCACTTGAGGAAGACTTCGAGCGTCGGCCACTTGAGGAAGACTTCGAGCGTCGGGCACTTGAGTACTTCGAGCATCGGGCACTTGAGGAAGACTTCGAGCGTCGGCCACTTGAGGAAGACTTCGAGCGTCGGCCACTTGAGGAGTACTTCGAGCGTCGGCCACTTGAGGAAGACTTCGAGCGTCGGGCACTTGAGTACTTCGAGCATCGGGCACTTGAGGAAGACTTCGAGCGTCGGCCACTTGAGGAAGACTTCGAGCGTCGGCCACTTGAGGAGTACTTCGAGCGTCGGCCACTTGAGGAGTACTTCGAGCGTCGGCCACTTGAGGAGTACTTCGAGCGTCGGGCACTTGAGGAAGACTTCGAGCGTCGGCCAGTTGAGGAGTACTTCGAGCGTCGGCCACTTGAGGAAGACTTCGAGCATCGGGCACTTGAGGAAGACTTCGAGCGTCGGCCACTTGAGGAAGACTTCGAGCGTCGGCCACTTGAGGAGTACTTCGAGCGTCGGGCACTTTAGGAGTACTTCGGCCGTCGGCCACTTGAGGAAGACTTCGAGCATCGGGCACTTGAGGAAGACTTCGAGCGTCGGCCACTTGAGGAGTACTTCGAGCATCGGCCACTTGAGGAGTACTTCGAGCGTCGGCCACTTGAGGAGTACTTCGAGCGTCGGCCACTTGAGGAAGACTTCGAGAATCGGGCACTTGAGGAAGACTTCGAGCGTCGGCCACTTGAGGAGTACTTCGAGCGTCGGGCACTTGAGGAAGACTTCGAGCATCGGGCACTTGAGGAAGACTTCGAGCGTCGGCCACTTGAGGAGTACTTCGAGCGTCGGGCACTTGAGGAAGACTTCGAGCATCGGGCACTTGAGGAAGACTTCGAGCGTCGGCCACTTGAGGAGTACTTCGAGCGTCGGGCACTTTAGGAGTACTTCGAGCGTCGGCCACTTGAGGAGTACTTCGGCCGTCGGCCACTTGAGGAGTACTTCGGCCGTCGGCCACTTGAGGAGTACTTCGGCCGTCGGCCACTTGAGGAGTACTTCGGCCGTCGGCCACTTGAGGAGTACTTCGGCCGTCGGTCACTTGAAGAGTACTTCGAGCGTCGGTCACTTGAAGAGTACTTCGAGCGTCGGGCACGGGCCCAACATGTGCACTATTCCTCAAGCTTGAGCAATAGTGCACAAGTATGTGAAGATATCCTGGCATAAAAATCGTTGTTACTTGATGTAATGATTATAAACCTATTAGGCTTGCAGACTCGTTACATAGAGTTCTCTCGACGGGATTCAAACTCTTAATTTACTTAATGAGTTCGTGGAAGCTGCACATTGTTGATACGTTTGCTCTCGATGTTGAATTTAATAATGACAAGACTTGTGTTCTGAGGTGGAAGGTGCAGATCTCACATTGATGAGGGTCTGAGTGGACGTATTAGAGGACCAAGGGTATACGGAATCGGTATGAGGGTATAAGGGGAGGGTATAAGACTATAAGGGATCGGGTCAGGGTGAGAGTATTTCAATAAATTTCTACGACTCTGTTACGTTTTCAGCTTCCACTTACGTTCTCGTCTTTGACTTTAAGGAGACTGTCCTTGTCTACCTTTGGGCCAGATTCACGAAGCAGAAACGCAAGCACTTACGAACCTGGTCAGATTCACGAAGGAGTTACGTGAATCTGACGAACTTATACATCTTTTCTCAATCTTTGGCGGCTTTGTTTACAATTATTAAACAGTTAATGAACTCCGAAGCACCAGGAAGCTGTTTATAACAATAACAACAGTTGATTGGCAAGTTTTCATGCTTGTAAACTGTTTAATAAATGAAACCAAAGCCGTCAAAGATTGAGGAAAGATGTACACGTTCGTAAGTACTTGCGTAACTGCTTCGTAAATCTGGGTCCTTGTCTATTTCATTCGATGTCTTAATTCTTAAGCCGATGTTATCCTGTTTGTGTACCTCTTGTCTAGGCCAAGAATTATATCAATATATATATATATATATATATATATATATATATATATATATATATATATATATATAATATATATGCAATTGACGATCACTAAACACTGATCATTTGTATGCGGAAAAACCACAAAGAAATGGAGAAGAGAGATGAACGTTTCGACTCGCGAAAGTCGTTGTCAACATCAGCATCATCAACAACATTGCTGATGTTAACAACTACTTTCGCGAGTCGAAACGTTCATCTCTCTTCTCCATTTCTTTGTGGTTTTTCCGCATATATATATATATATATATATATATATATATATATATATATATATATATATAATATATATATATAATATATATATATAATATATATATATATATAAAATATATATATATATATATATATATATATATATAAATATATATATATATATATATATATATATATATATATATATATATATATAATATATATATATATATATATATATATATATATATATATATATATATATATATATATATATGTCGTACCTAGTAGCCAGAACGCACTTCTCAGCCTACTATGCAAGGCCCGATTTGCCTAATAGGCCAAGTTTTTATGAATTGTTTTTCGACAACCTAACCTACCTAACCTAACCTAACCTAACCTAACCTAACTTTTTCGGCTACCTAACCTAACCTAACCTATAAAGATAGGTTAGGTTAGGTAGGGTTGGTTAGGTTCGGTCATATATCTACGTTAATTTTAACTCATATAAAAAAAATTGACCTCATACATAATGAAATGGGTAGTTTTATCATTTCATAAGAAAAAAAATAGAGAACATATATTAATTCAGGAAAACTTGGCTTATTAGGCAAATCTGGCCTTGCATAGTAGGCCAAAAAGTGAGTTCTGGCTACTAGGTACGACATATATATATATATATATATATATATATATATATATATATATAATATATATTCAAACAAGCCTGAATGGTCCCCAGGACTATATGCAACAAAATATAGTTATGTATATATATATATATATATATATATATATATATATATATATTATATATATATATATATATATATATATATAATAGTTTTTTCCTCTGTGGTTCCCGTAGCATAGATTGCTTCTGGTGTCCTCTTCTCCATCTTCATTAGCTTACAATTAAGGGTGCTGGCTGTCAGTTGTCTGGCCAATATCCTGCTTTTAGTCATCATTAGTTTTGCTTGTGGGAACATTGATATTTATGAGCTCACTCCCAGTTCTCCGGCGTGGCCCAGTCTGGCTTCCCTTACCTGCTGGATGGGGTTCTGGGAGGTCTTCTTCTCCCCAAGCCCGGCCCCAGGCCCTTATGCTTCGTACTGCTCCATTTCCTATGTGGTCTCGTCCTCCATCCCTCCCTCTTGCTTCCTTGTCCTCTCCCACCAATCTCAACCCTCTCCCCCTCTCCGAATGTGCGGTGGAGTTGTGGTTCCCCAACATAAATGTATATTTTGTTCTAGCTGAGGAAGACGGATGTGTATCGTCCTCCCTCCCTCCCGCCTTCTCTCTCCCTCCCGCTTTCTCTCTCCCTCCCGCCTTCTCTCTCCCTCCCGCCTTCTCTCTCCCTCCCGCCTTTTCTCTCCCTCCCGCCTTCTCTCTCCCTCCCGCCTTTTCTCTCCCTCCCCCCCTTTCTCTCCCTCCCGCCTCTCTCCCTCCCGCCTTCTCCCTCCTCTCTCCCTCCTCTCTCCCTCCCTCCGTCCGTCCTCCATCCGCCACTGTGTGGTGTTGTGACATCACTGGGCGCATCAGTGTCCAAGTGTGCTCATCACTACCCATCAACACGTCATCACAATAACATTTTTGGTTTACCCAATAACATGAGCACAGTGCCCTCGGGGACATCCTTACACGCTCGATCATCCGCATTTGACGCCATTACTGTTAACTATTTACTTTGGCTTCTGTGGGTTAGCAAGTTTAAGGTCCATCTTCCTACTTTACCACCAATATCCTTCCTGTTTCCTCGCCCAAAGCCTCAAGTTTTTCGCCCGATGTTTTTCGCCCGAAGCTTTCCCGCCCGAAGCTTTCCCGCCCGAAGCTTTCCCGCCCGAAGCTTTCCCGCCCGAAGCTTTTCCCGCCCGAAGTTTTCCCGCCCGAAGTTAGGGAAGCCAAACTGGGTCACGTGCGCACATTTTGTGAACAATTACATCATAGTTGCATTTGTCAAACAGCTTTCCCGAAGTCTGTGTATATTACTTCAGAATTTGCTTGTCTTCCGTGGCAGTCACAAGGCCTTAAATGGTGTAGCAAGTGTGAGTGACAAGGGCGTCGCCTCTGAGTCCTTGTTATCCAGGGTGTTTTATCAGTTTCTTAACACGCTTTCGAAGATTTGTATAATGCATGATGCTAGTGCAACCGGTCTGTATTGTGTTGCATCACCTTTATTACCTCTTGTGGAGTGGCGCGATAACTGCTGTTTTAAGTCTATCGGATAACACCAGCGTCTAGGCTTCGTCTCTACATGACGTTCAAAGGAGAACTTGATGAACACCTCCAACAGATTCCTTGATCAGTCGGGGTGCAGTTCATACGTCAGGCTGTGAACAGTTGTGTCTATAACAGCCTGGTTGACCAGGCCATCAAGTAGGAGGCTTGGCCAGAGACCGGGCCGTGGGGACGTTGATTACCGGAACCAACGCAAGAAAGCCACAAGGTTACCCGGCTCCTCCCCCCTCGATCTTCATCTTTTCCAATCCCCCTCCTGTCCATCTCCCCCTGCCCCCCACCCCCCTCTTTCAGCTTCCGCTCAATTGAGAGCTGAATTAGCCCTCCGACTTGAGATATTAAAGGGCTGGCTGTTTTGATTACTTAGTTGCCAGTTAATTAAGGCGGCTTTTGATGCATAATTCAGGGCCACCTTCTTGCCACGCCACTACACCCGGCTTCAGCCGGCGCCTGCCACACCCGGGCCGGCTGTACACCCCCGGGGCGGCTGTACACCCCCGGGGCCGGCTGTACACCCCCGGGGCCGGCTGTACACCCCCCGGGGCCGGCTGTACACCAGGGGCCGGCTGTACACCCCCGGGGCCGGCTGTACACCCCCGGGGCCGGCTGTACACCCCGGGGCCGGCTGTACACCCCCCGGGGCCGGCTGTACACCCCCGGGGCCGGCTGTACACCCCCGGGGCCGGCTGTACACCCCCGGGGCCGGCTGTACACCCCCCGGGGCCGGCTGTACACCCCGGGGCCGGCTGTACACCCCGGGGCCGGCTGTACACCCCCCGGGGCCGGCTGTACACCCCCGGGGCCGGCTGTACACCCCCGGGGCCGGCTGTACACCCCCCGGGGCCGGCTGTACACCCCCCGGGGCCGGCTGTACACCCCCCGGGGCCGGCTGTACACCCCCGGGGCCGGCTGTACACCCCGGGGCCGGCTGTACACACCCGGGGCCGGCTGTACACCCCCGGGGCGGCTGTACACCCCCGGGGCCGGCTGTACACCCCCGGGGCCGCTGTACACCCCTGGGGCCGGCTGTACACCCCCGGGGCCGGCTGTACACCCCCGGGGCCGGCTGTACACCCCCGGGGCCGGCTGTACACCCCCGGGGCCGGCTGTACACACCCGGGCCGGCTGTACACCCCCGGGGCCGGCTGTACACCCCCGGGGCCGGCTGTACACCCCGGGGCCGGCTGTACACCCCCCGGGCCGGCTGTACACACCCGGGGCCGGCTGTACACCCCCGGGGCCGGCTGTACACACCCGGGGCCGGCTGTACACCCCCGGGGCCGGCTGTACACCCCGGGGCCGGCTGTACACCCCTGGGGCCGGCTGGTGTAGTTAAACCTTCAAAATTCGTGAGCCACACATGTTGACGGAGCGAAAAGTCATTACTTAGATGTGTCACAAACACGGCCCCTAGTTCATATTTGTACACAATAATTGTGGCACGGGTTGGGCTAAACTGGGAGCCTCCTATTCCACCCCGGAGCACCCCCCTAGGCCGCCACCCCCTCTTGTTTAACCCCTGTGGGAGCGGCCACGCACACCCACCCACTAGTGAACCTATATTACCATAGTTCTCTTCATTCTTCTTGACATAGGAGTATACTTCTTGGGTGTTCTCCTCGGCTGATGTGTGTCTAGGGAAGGTTGTGAGTGTTGCAGCCGATGCAACTGTGCAATATGCTCCGGAAGCGATTGTTGGAGGATTGGACCTCTCCCTGCCAGGAATTATAGGTCCTGTTTTTGATGTGATGTAGACAGGTTCTGTTGCCTGACGTGATCAAGACAGGTTCTGTTGCCTGACGTGATCAAGACAGGTTCTGTTGCCTGACGTGATCAAGACAGGTTCTGTTGCCTGACGTGATCAAGACAGGTTCTGTTGCCTGACGTGATCAAGACAGGTTCTGTTGCCTGACGTGATCAAGACAGGTTCTGTTGCCTGACGTGATCAAGACAGGTTCTGTTGCCTGACGTGATCAAGACAGGTTCTGTTGCCTGACGTGATCAAGACAGGTTTTGTTGCCTGACGTGATCAAGACAGATTCTGTTGCCTGACGTGATCAAGACAGGTTCTGTTGCCTGACGTGATCAAGACAGATTCTGTTGCCTGACGTGATCAAGACAGGTTCTGTTGCCTGACGTGATCAAGACGGGTTCTGTTGCCTGACGTGATCAAGACGGGTCTGTTGCCTGACGTGATCAAGACAGGTTCTGTTGCCTGACGTGATGTAGACAGGTTCTGTGCCTGACGTGATGTAGACAGGTTCTGTTGCCTGACGTGATGTAGACAGGTTCTGTTGCCTGACGTGATGTAGACAGGTTCTGTTGCCTGACGTGATGAAGACAGGTTCTGTTGCCTGACGTGATGTAGACAGGTTCTGTTACTGACTTGATGTAGACAGGTTCTGTTGCCTGACGTGATGTAGACAGGTTCTGTTGCCTGACGTGATGAAGACAGGTTCTGTTGCCTGTCGTGATGTATACAGGTTCTGTTACCTGACGTGATCAAGACAGGTTCTCTTGCCTGACGTGATGTAGACAGGTCCTGTACCTGACGTGATCAAGACAGGTTCTGTTGCCTGACGTGATGAAGACAGGTTCTGTTGCCTGACGTGATGTAGACAGGTCATGTACCTGACGTGATGTGGACAGGAGGCCACATTTGCTCACGTGTAGGATAAGGCCGCCACATCATGCTGTTGAGGTGCGCACGCGCAGACAGGAGCGGACACCCCCCCCCTCTCCCCACCTCAGGTCACGCGTGGCCACGTGTCTTCCTGTGGTGTGTGATTACCAGTTGTGTTCGCCTGGACTTGCCTGGGGCTAGATTCACGAAAGCACTTACGAACCTGTACATCTTTTCTCAATCTTTGGCGGCTTTGTTTCCAATTATTAAACAGTTCATGAGCTCCGAAGCACCAGGAGGATTTTATAACAATAACAACAGTTGATTATGAAGTTTTCATGCTTGTAAACTGTTTAATAAATGTAACCAAAGCCGTCAAAGATTGAGGAAAAATGTACATGTTGGTAAGTGCTTGCGTAACTTTTTTCGTGAATCTGGCCCCTGGTTACTGCCCAGTGTCTGGGGGGACAAGATTAACAACTCTGCCTGCGTCTTAGTACGCGGTCAAGTCTCCGCATCAATCTTCGGTATTGTCACTTGGACATTCTCTGTAGGTGTACTCGTTGTGGTGGCAGGGAGGAGGTTATTAGCAGCATTTTTAGGCATTATTTCAGATTGTAGTCTCGCGTCACTAGTGTATTTGAACCTGAAATGCAGGAGCGAAGTGGGGTCGTACTAATCATCAGGAGCCGTATCTGAACCACAGGTAATTTGAGCACAAGTGGAAGACTTAACAATTGTTTGTTGGGGTTTAGAGTCAGCTACTCTGAACAAAAAGTTGCAAGTGCACGAAGCCGGGCTATGGTGAGCCTGTAGTTCTACTGACCTGGCACAGAGCAGCGTGCTACTGTAACAAGTTTATGCAAGGGCTATGGTGAGCCGTAGTGGACTTACCTGGCACAGGAGCGGGGCTGTAACAAGTAGCACGGGCTATGGTGAGCCCGTAGGGGACTTACCTGGCCAGGAGCGGGGCTGTAACTGTGGACTTAACATCTGGAAGGTACATATATAAAGTTTGTGAGATGTCTGTACCTCAGCCTGGGGCGCTAGCCGCCTCCCTCGCCCCTGAGTTTGAAGTCCATTGTTCTTACTAGAATAACTCCACTAAGAACAATGGAGCCCTCCGCTGCTCGTGCCAACTTATTAAAGCCCCAAAACAATTAGAAACGTTTAGAAGTTCTCATTCTATTTCCTGGAACGCAGAGGCAAGAGATATAACTGTTAAAATATGGGAACTGGTCGCAGATTTGTACACAGATATTTACCTTACAAGACCAGAGGGCCCGTACAACATGCAACATGGCCCCATTGAACACTAGGGTGCAATTTGTACACAGTTTATCCACAAGGGCCGTGATAGGGTTCGAACCTACGGACCTAATATGCCGGAACAACCGTGGACATCTTCAAGAGACAACTGGACTGTTTTCTAAGAGAAGGCCGGACCAACCGGGCTGGGTGGGTATGTGGCCTGCGGGCCGCTCCAAGCAACAGCCTGGTGGACCAAACTCTCACAAGATGAGTGGCGCTGCCCAATAAACTCGCCCCTCAGGGCAAAATTTAAAAAAAAATTCTCACAAGTCGAGCGTGGCCTCGGGCCGGGCTTGGGGAGTAGAAGAACTCCCAGAACCCATCAAGCAGGTACGTCCGAGAGACCCTAGATTGTTCATTTGATGCATCACGCTATTGCGATAGCTGGGTGTAGTACACAATACCTGAGATCCAGGTAGTCATAAGTCTCTCCCCCCCTCCACACACACCCTCCCCGTCCACCTACCCATCTCTTCTTTCCCTAACTGGAAATTATATAATGATATATATAAAGGCGGGGAAGAGGGGTTGAGGCGGGGTGTTGACCTTGAAGTGTGGGGGTGGTGGGTGGGGCCGAGGGCTGGCTACGGGGTAAGCTCTGTGTGAGGGGAAACTGTAGGGGTGGGAGCGCAGTGAGGGGTCATGATGCCCCCCAGCATGGAGCCTGGCCGCGTGGCGAGACAGGTGAGGCTTACCCCGGTCTCTCACCCCACACTCCAGGCCAGATGCAAGTGCCGTGGAAACACTAGAGGGGAACCAGCAGGGTGACACAGACAAGAGGGGAACCAGCAGGGTGACACAGACAAGAGGGGAACCAGCAGGNCCAAGAGCTGTCCAAGAGATGTCCTTCAAGACTTCCAAGGAGTGCCGGACCAACCGGGCTGTGGTGGGTATGTGGGCCTGCGGGCCGTTCCAAGCAACAGCCTGGTGGACCAAACTCTCACAAGACAAGTCTGGCCTCGGGCCGGGCATGGAAAGAAGTACTCCAAGAACCCCATCCAGGTACAAATATAAATTCGTCGTTAGAAGCACCATTTAAAATTCATTTTATCAAATTAACCAACAAAATTGAACAAAATCGAACAAAATTGTAATTTTATACAGCTGTAAAAAAGTTTTTCGTGGAGTGGGCGATCCACTTGGCGCGGCACGAGTCCAGACCTTCGCAACCATGGCTCTTGAATCTCCAATTTGGGGGAAGACGTCGACGGAATGGACAGCTTTTTGTCGTGAGTGCCCGCACCCGCCCGCACCACAAGCTGGCGGTGGCGGCAGCCTCCTACTGGCTCTTGGCTCATCTAGGCTGCTCTAGGCTCCTCTAGGCTGCTCTAGGCTCGCGCGCGCGCACACGAGAGGTGCACCAGTGAGGGTGTCAAAGAACAAAAGGGACAAGCATTTTTTTTATTATTATTATTTTCTACCACAGACGTGGCCACAGTTGCAATGCTAACCAGCATATATACATTTTCTTCTGTCCTCCATGGACAGGGTTAGAGATGTGTTAAACATATAGTTCAGGGATTTATTGAACAATCAACCACTGAAGGTGATTCGGTGCTTTTAAAATGCTAAGCTAACCTACATACGTAAATACATAGATACACACAATTACGTATGCCATACATAAAGTGATCGCTGTGTCTTTTACATAGTGTCATTAATATGCATTTACAGAGGTGAAATGTAATTTTGATCAGCTTCCATGTGTACTTTATACATATACATACACACACACACATATATACGTACATAAACATATATACATACATATATACACACACATGCATTCACATACATTTGTCTCTTTTACTCTGACAGGGTGAGATAGCTGATAGAGAAACTAGTGTGCAATTAAGCACTTAAATTAATCACTGAAGATGATTAAAGTGCTTTTACAAGCTCAGGTTATATAGTTACATCACATACATACATTGTATAATTGATACATTACATGGTCAATCTTGGGTACAAGTCCAATATATCATCAAGTGTTCCAGTACTCATATAGTAATTACACAGTTCAGCATACCTTAGCCCAGGAGGGCGAAAGTCAGCCAATATGGGACATTGTTCAATATAATGTTCAAGAGAGTGCATGTTTTCTCTTTCACAAAGTTGACACATTGTGTACTCGACATTTGGGTTTTGAGAAAGCTGCCAGATACGTCTATATCCCAGGCGTATTCTGGCCACTATAACATCACATTGCCGGGTTCTTGTTCTATTAGTCCCATATGTGAATGTCTCCTCACGATATCTATCATAATATTTAATGCTACAACTTTCAGGTCTTTGTGAATTTGTTAGGTCGGTGAGATCTTCATTAAATATTTGTTTAAGTATTCTCTTTGTCACTGCTAATGAAACACCCATATCAATTTCTACCACTGGTTTTCTACAGGCTGTCTTTGCAAGCATATCAACAGTGTCATGCCTTGAGATGCCAACATGTGATGGTATCCATAGGAATTTAATTTCAAATCTGTTTTCTTTAGCAGCTAAAACATTCATTCAAATATCACTGACTATTTTCTGGGTGTCACTACTATGTGCGTTCAATGCCAGGAGTGCACTCTGCGAGTCACAGTATATAAGTCCACTGCCTTTGTCTTTTGAAAATTCAGTGGCAAGGTATATGCCTGCAAGTTCGGTTTGAGCTGTACTAAATCTAAGCTCACTCTGTATGATATGGCAACCTATCTTATTACCATGGGTAAATTACCTGAAATCCTTGCACTCTATCCACATTTCGCTTCCAGTAGATGAACGACATATGAGATTCAGAAACAAGTAGTGTATAGTGAGGACTAATAATAAACAGAAGCTCCCCTATGACTCTGTAATATCCCCATTGGTCAAACTATTATGTATTAGCGATAAGACCTACCATTAATGTATGATGACTTACTGTAAATATGTAGCTCTTGTAATAGCACTTTCTCTGTAACTAGCTGACATTGTAACTATAAGGAGTGAAGGATAGATGAAATTGTTAATGTAATAATCTAAGATGAGGTCTGATAAAGACCTTTTGTGCCCTCTGTAATGTTTTTGCGCTACCGCTCACAGGATGAGTATGGGGTGCACAATAAACTAGTCGCCTTCTGCGGTAACAATCAATTGCCCAGTCATTGGCGCGCTTCATTGCTGTATGTACGAGAGAAGATTTGTCAGGACCAGTACACGAGGGAGCCCTACACGGTGCCGCAGGTGCTCGTCTTCAAGGGTTAAGGGTTGTATGTATACTGTATCAGATGGCGGGTATACCGCATGCATGTGTCAATCTTGCGTGTAATTTGAGTATACTCGTGTTTCCCTTATCATGTATGTATACCTGAAGATGTCACATTGTAGACGAAACTTAATAATACAATTGAATGACTTGAGTCATTCAATGGTTCTTCGCGTTGTGAATGGTAGAAAATATATACGTAAAATGGAAAATCTTTTCTTAAGAACATTATGCATATACTGATATGTATAATGTGTAGACGAGGTACAGGGCTGACTATTGGATAAAGAGATGGATCATTACCTTAACTTGCGGTGATTTCGGGGCCTTAGCGCCCCCGTGGCCCGGTCCTCGACCAGGCCTCCTAGTTGTGGCACTGGTCAACCAAGCTGTCGGACGCGACTGCTCGCAGCCTGAAGTATGAATCACAGCCTTGTTGATCAGGTATCCTCTGGAGGTGGGTCGAACACATCTTCTGTGCCAGGTAAGTCCACTACGGGCTCACCATAGCCCGTGCTACTTGTTACAGTCCCGCTCCTGTGCCAGGTAAGTCCACTACGGGCTCACCATAGTCCGTGCTACTTGTTACAGCCCCGCTCCTGTGCCAGGTAAGTTCATACGGGCTCACCATAGCCCGTGCTACTTGTTACAGCCCCGCTCCTGTGCCAGGTAAGTCCACTACGGGCTCACCATAGTCCGTGCTACTTGTTACAGCCCCGCTCCTGTGCCAGGTAAGTCCACTACGGCTCACCATAGCCCGTGCTACTTGTTACAGCCCGCTCCTGTGCCAGGTAAGTCCACTACGGGCTCACCATAGCCCGTGCTACTTGTTACAGCCCCGCTCCTGTGCCAGGTAAGTCCACTACGGGCTCACCATAGCCCGTGCTATTTGCAACTTGTTCCGAGTTGCTGATTCTAAAACAGCAACAATAAGGAGAGATGGGTATAGCGGACGGCGCCGGGGCGGGCGGCCACACCACCTGCAGGCCGCTAAGCAAAGTGTCGAGTTTTTCGTGTCAAGAACACACACCACGCCCTCTCATTAATTATGCACGTCATTTGAATATGGAGATGACACTACCCGAGGGTGGAGGTGACATTGTCCACAGACCCCGAGGTCGGGGGGGGGGGATGACGAGGCCAGAACCAGCTATAATGCACTCTATGGTACTGACTCCACCCAAAATATTCAGATCGTCTTGTTACGGCGACTTGATTAACTGGGGTCGTTCCCTTTGACCCTAGTTAGTATAAAGCTCACTGTGTTGTTGTTTTTAGATGCAGCTACTGGGAACCAAAAGTTCCAAGTAGCACGGGCTATGGTGATCCCGTAGTGGACTTACCTGGCACAGGAGCGGGGCTGTAACAAGTAGCACGGGCTATGGTGAGCCCGTAGTGGACCTACCTGGCACAGGAGCGGGGCTGTAACAAGTAGCACGGGCTATGGTGAGCCCGTAGTGGACTTACCTGGCACAGGAGCGGGGCTGTAACAAGTAGCACGGGACTATGGTGAGCCCGTAGTGGACTTACCTGGCACAGGAGCGGGGCTGTAACAAGTAGCACGGACTATGGTGAGCCCGTATTGGACTTACCTGGCACATGAGCGGGGCTGTAACAAGTAGCACGGACTATGGTGAGCCCATAGTGGACTTACCTGGCACAGGAGCGGGGCTGTAACCCCTCACTTAGTAACTTGGTGTTTTATATACTTTAAAGTAATCAGCTCCTCATGGTGTTATTAATTTTAAAATGATTGTCTTTTATTCTATCAAACTGGGGACGGTTTGTGGAGTACGAGAGTTGTAATGTAGTCATGGGGTATAGAACAGTGGAGGGCATCATGGGGTATAGAACAGTGGAGGGCATCATGGGGTATAGAACAGTGGAGGGCATCATGGGGTATAGAACAGTGGAGGGCATCATGGGGTATAGAACAGTGGAGGGCATCATGGGGTATAGAACAGTGGAGGGCATCATGGGGTATAGAACAGTGGAGGGCATCATGGGGTATAGAACAGTGGAGGGCATCATGGGTATAGAACAGTGGAGGGCATCATGGGGTATAGAACAGTGGAGGGCATCATGGGGTATAGAACAGTGGAGGGCATCATGGGGTATAGAACAGTGGAGGGCATCATGGGGTATAGAACAGTGGAGGGCATCATGGGGTATAGAACAGTGGAGGGCATCATGGGGTATAGAACAGTGGAGGGCATCATGGGGTATAGAACAGTGGAGGGCATCATGGGGTATAGAACAGTGGAGGGCATCATGGGGTATAGAACAGTGGAGGGCATCATGGGGTATAGAACAGTGGAGTGAATCACCGTTCACTAAAATAAAAACATAATTGAAATTTCCAACACATAACGGAGCCCAGAAACCACTTGAGTGTGTGTGTGTGTGTGTGGGGGGGGGGGGGTGATGCCTGATCCGTGGGGGAGGGGGGTGGGGGTACCAGGCAAGTGCCAGGTACGTGAGGCGGGTGTATAAAGCTAGCAAGAGTCCTGGACACGGCCTTAAACGTCAGGGTAATGATGTGGTGGTGGTGGTGAGCGGGCTTACAGCTCCCTAGAGTACCAAGTGTGTGTGAGACGGGGCGCTCCAGCGGCGCCTGCCTCCTGTCTGCCCAGCTCGGGATCTTACAAAGTACGTCGCTTTTCGCTCGTATGCAATACGGCCTAAAATCGCCGTATTGCAGGCCCACAATAACCTCTCCAGCAGATACACCGCTGAAACGAATGGGTTGATCCCAAGATTCTCTGTTACCTAGCAGTAAATAGGTACCTGGGAGTTAGACAGCTGCTACGCGCTGCTTCCAAAAAGGAGGATGCCTGGTCGAAGACCGGGCCGCGGGGACGCTAAGCCCCGAAATCATCTCAAGATAATTTGTTTAAAGGTAGTAGAGTGCTTCTGCAGGGAGGGTACTGGTGTTACAAGGGTTAGATCAGACCTTCCTTGAGGTTATCTTGAGATGATTTCGGGGCTTAGTGTCCCCGCGGCCCGGTCCTCGACCAGGCCTCCACCCGCAGGAAGCAGCCCGTGACAGCTGACTAACACCCAGGTACCTATTTACTGCTAGGTAACAGTGGCATCAGGGTGATAGAAACATTTTGCCCATTGTCTCCGCCTCCACCGGGGATCGAACCTGGAACCTCAGGACTACGAATCCGAAGCGCTGTCCACCCAGCTGTCAGGCGCCTTAGACGTATTGGCTAGAGGGAACGATGAACTCATTGGCATTCAAGTGTACTAAAAGGTGGATAGGAGGATGGTCTGGGACAGGGCAGGGGGTGGATTTAGAGGGACGGATGAGGGGGGGAAAAGTAGGTCGTATGGAAGGATAGGCAGACCTGGGTAGGGGTCGGGCGGGTGAGGAGAGAGAGGGATGGGTATTGATGAGGTTAGATTGGTCGGAAGGAAGGGAGGGGGGGGGGAGAGTGGTACAGGAGGGAGGGCTGAGGCAGGATAGGTACAGGGAGGGATCGGGGTTAAAGCTGCCCCGTCACACCCCTGTCCCACACCATCACACACACACACACACACACACAACACACACACACACACACACACACACACACACACACACACACACACACACACACACAGGCGAGGGGGACCAAAAGAGCCAAAGCTCAACCCCCGCAAGCACAAATAGGTGAGTGAGTACACACCACACACACTCACTCACTCACTCACTCACTCACTCACTCACTCACTCACTCACTCACTCACTCACTCACTCACTCACTCACTCACACACACACTCAGAGGCGGGACCAAAGAGACAAAGCTCAACCCTCGCAAGCACAACTAGGTGAGTACACACATACACACACCGGAAATCGAGCACCCAAATGAGCCACAGGACTCAACCACACACAAAATAGTAAGAGGAATCGAGAGAATTGTCAAAGAAACATCGTTGAAACCTGTAACATCAAGAACAAGAGGTCTTAGATTCAAACTAAGTAAACAAAGGTGCCAGAAAGAAGTGCCAAGTGCCAAGAAAAATATTAGTAAGTTACACTTTGTTTATTAGTAAGTTCTCTTGTGCAGAGTGGTAGACGTTTGGAACAAGTTAGGTGAGGTGGTGGTCAAAACTGTCAGTAGTTTCTGAAGTGTTGTACGACCAAGAGTACTGGGAAGACGGGACACCACGAGCGTAGTTCTCATCCTGTAACTACACTTACAGGTAATAATTGTGAGATTTTTCTCTACGCCTACCTCCCTTAGGAGGTGGACTACAAGTTTAAAGGCTGCTCTTGGCAGTTAAGCATGAGTCCAGTAGAAAAAGGAGAAGCGGGAGCAAACCGCCAGGCTTCCACCAGCAGGGGTGAAACCTGTCCACAATAGGCCGCTGGTTCCTCCTAGTTAAACATGACGTTAAAACCAATAAAGGGTAACCGACGGGTTCTCACAATCAAATTTTATATTTGTTGTGTGGCGCTATGAATTGGAATTCGAATTCCCAAGAGCGCAGCCGTCATATCAAAGATTTAAAACAACAATATCAAATATATATCAGAACAATGGGAGTGGTACAGAATAGTTGAAGGTTGACATCAAAGACTGTTAACAAATAACAATTTATTATAACAAGAGACTAGACTACTACATCAAAACAAAAGAATGTCAATGACGTTACTCGAACATAAGCGTGCCCACAGAGGAATCAACACGCAAGCAAGAACTAACAGATCTATAATCACAATTACAACAAATGACACAGTGAGTTCTGGAACACGTCTCCAGTAACCTCCTAACTGTTCTACGCCTCAGTGCAGTCTACACCTGCAATAGCGGTTGCAATGCAATCAAATCAGTAGCCTTTCAATGACATCAATAACTAATGGGTTCACTGGCAACTCCAGCACCCTTCCTCAAATTAATCTTTACGTTAATGTCCATCCAGTGGCACCATAACCAACAGCTAAATAGCAACCCTTGCTGTGTGGCTGCATACTGAACTAACCTGAACACAGGTGTGCCCACTGATGACGCAATATTGCAAACTCAAGGAAAAATATCACAGACTAAGTTACACCACAGCGTGTGATTTAATTACGTTACAGTCCAACCAGTGGCATTTGCAACACAGCTATTCAACAGCCCCTCGAGAAATGACAGCAGGCTCCATCCTGCTGACACTTCGGGCTGACAACATGAACTAACTGAACAATTCGTCCACTGATGACACAAGCAAGCATCAATAGTGACACGACTTCCTAGTGGCAACTACTCTAATCACAAGCTTAAGGTCCTCCAGTCCAACAGGAGCGACCCCCGTAATCAGGTGGGTAGTCTAACAGTGACTCACCCCTATCACAAACTAAAGTGAACACAGTCAGGC
>WNGS01163947.1:12448420-12463708 GCA_020271785.1 Procambarus virginalis | reverse complement strand
CCGGAAAAGTAGGCAGATGGATCTACAATTTCCTGACCAACAGAACCCAATGTGTAATAGTCAACAAAATAAAATCCAACCCGTCAACCGTTAAGAGCTCAGTCCCCCAGGGTACTGTGCTTGCTCCAGTACTTTTTCTCATCCTATATCGGACATAGACAAGAACACAACCTATAGCACTGTATCATCCTTTGCAGATGACACTAGGATCTTCATGAGAGTAGGCAACATAGAGGACACGGCGAACCTCCAGTCAGATGTAGATCAGGTCTTTCTATGGGCTACAGAAAATAATGGTGTTTACGCGAGACAAGTTCCAGCTCATGCGCTATGGAAAAAATGAAAATATAAAAACTGAAACCACGTACAAAACTCAGGCAAATCATAACATAGAACGAAAAGGCAATGTAAAGGATCTGGGTGTACTCATGTCGGAAGACTTACCTTTAAAGAACACAATAAAGTAGCCGTCACAACTGCAAGAAAAATGACAGGTTGGATAACAAGAACTTTTCACACTAGAGATGCTATACCGATGATGACACTTTTCAAAACGCTTGTGCTCTCTAGAGTGGAGTACTGCTGCACAATGACAGCCCCTTTCACTGCGGGAAATTGCTGACCTGGAGAGCGTGCAGAGATCCTTTACTGCTAGAATCCACTCGGTAAAACATCTAAACTATTGGGACCGACTAAAGAGCCTAAATCTGTATTCCCTTGAGCGCAGGCGGGAGAGATACATAATAATTTACACGTGGAAAATATTAGAGGGGCTGGTCCCAAACCTGCACACAGAAATAACATCACATGAGACCAGAAGACATGGCAGGATGTGCAGAATACCCCCGTTGAAAAGCAGAGGTGCAACTGGTACTCTGAGAGAGAACTCTATCAACATCAGAGGCCCGAGACTGTTCAACACGCTTCCACTACACATAAGGGACATAACTGGCAAACCCCTCACAGTGTTCAAGAGAGAACTGGATAAGCACCTCCAAAGGATACCTGATCAACCAGGCTGTGACTCATACGTCAGGCTGCGAGCAGCCGCGTCCAACAGCCTGGTTGATCAGTCCAGCAACCAGGAGGCCTGGTCGATGACCGGGCCGCGGGGACGATAAGCCCCGGAAGCACCTCAAGGTATCCTCAAGGTAAGGTATCCCCTCTGTCTCCCTCCCTCGCCCCCGTCATCCTTCATCCTCTCCCTCTCTCCCCCCTCTCCTTCATCCTCTCCCTCACCCTCCCTCGCCCCCTCTCCTTCATCCTCTCCCTCTCGCCCCCCTCTCCTTCATCCTCTCCCTCACCCTCCCTCGCCCCTCTCCTTCATCCTCTCCCTCTCTCGCCCCCTCTCCTTCATCCTTCCCTCACCCTCCTCGCCCCCTCTCTTCATCCTCTCCCTCTCTCGCCCCCTCTCCTTCATCCTCTCCCTCACCCCTCCCTCGCTCTCTCTCCTTCACCCTCTTCCTTATCTCTCCTTCCCCCTCTCACACTCCTTAGTATATGTAATGAATAATTCATATGTAAAATGGTGTCGGGTAACCGTAGAAGAAGGAACTGAGCAACACCTCATCACCTTGGGGGGGGGATGGCACGCTCATCACCACAGTATAAAACGTCAGCTTAGTGTGGGTGGAGGTTACGGGCTCACCATAGCCCGTGCTACATGGACACTTCGTTCTGAGTAGCTAAATGTAAAATAACAACAATGTGGGTTGAAAGAGAGAGAAGTTCCAGCCCCGCTCCTTTGCCAGGTAAGTTCACTACGGGATCACCATAGCCCGTGCTACTTGTAACTTTTTGTTCCAGTAGCTGAATCTATAAACAAGGACAATAACGTGGCTGGAGACTACGAGGTTATCTTGATGATTTCGGGGCTTTGCGTCCTGAGGGCGGTCCTCGACCAGGCCTCCTTTTTGTTACACACCCCCAGGAAGCAGCTGTAGCAGCTGTCTAACTCCCAGGTACCTATTTACTGCTAGGTAACAGGAGCGTCACGGTGAAAGAAACTTTTTGCCCATTTGTCTCGATTCGGGATCGAACCCAGAAACTTCAGGACTACGAATCCGAAGCGCTGTCCACTCAGCTGTCAGGCGCCCCCTACTGTTAGACGGCTAGTAGACTATCCAGCTACTCTCCGTTTGTTCAGAGTAGCTGAATCTAAATCCACACCCACAACGACGTTTGGGTGGAGAGCCAAGACGGTGGCGCCGGGCGGGTAAGGATATTCAACACTGCTACACTACTTGCTAACTTAATGTACTACATAAATATGACTTTCAGCACGATCTCTCATGTTCCTCACCCTTATCTTGCTGACTTTACACTGTGTCTGACCTCACCCTGTCCTACCGGACACCGCCTCACCTGACACCACCCTACAGGACCTCATCCCCTGAACCTCACTCCACCGGATCTCACTCCACCGGATCTCGCTCAACCGGACCTCACTCCACCGGATCTCGCTCAACCGGACCTCACTCCACCGGATCTCGCTCAACCGGACCTCACTCCACCGGATCTCACTCCACTGGATCTCACTCCACTGGATCTCACTCCACCGGATCTCACTCCACCGGATCTCACTCCACCGGACCTCACTCCACTGGATCTCACTCCACCGGATCTCACTCCACCGGATCTCGCTCAACCGGACCTCACTCCACCGGATCTCACTCCACCGGACCTCACTCCACCGGATCTCACTCCACCGGATCTCACTCCACCGGATCTCGCTCAACCGGATCTCCCACCATCCAGGTCTAGACCCCTCACTATCAATAACTCTTCTTCAATAACAGCAGTATGGCGAAGCACTATGCAGTAGAATTATCAGCTACGCTGAGGAATGCCCCAGTGGGTGTAAATAAAGTATTTGCATACTGCTAGGTGAACTGAGGCATCAGGTGGAAGAAACTGTGCATTCGTTTCTGCCTCGCCGGGATTCGAACCCGGGTTGACCCTACTGTAGTTATCATCTCTCATCTCCCCCAATAAATGGTCATTCCGAACACTGGTTAGTGGTCACAACTATACATTCTGGAGTGAACGGATATGGAAGAAAATGCAGAACTAGTGAAGAGCAAGGAAGACTGTGAAATGAAGAGAACACTGTATAAACATCAGAGGTCCGCGGTTGTTCAACGTCCTACCAGCGAGCGTCAGAAATATTGCCGGAACAACCGTGGACATCTTCAAGAGGAAACTAGATAGTTTTCTCCAAGAAGTGCCGGGTCAACCGGGCTGTGGTGGGTATGTGGGCCTGCGGGCCGCTCCAAGCAACAGCCTAGTGGACCAAACTCTCACAAGTCGAGCCTGGCCTCGGGCCGGGCTTGGGGAGTAGAAGAACTCCCAGAACCCCATCAACCAGGTATCAACCAGGGAGAACAACAACTCCCAGAACTCAATCAAGCAGGTATCAAGCAAGCATTGTCAGATGTTTCATAGGTGTCCTGTTTCTGAGAGTCTGAGGTTACCTTACCTTAAGGTTACTTTGACGTTACCTTAAGGTGGGTATGTGGGCCTGCGGGCCGCTCCAAGCAACAGCCTGGTGGACCAAACTCACAAGTCAAGCCTGGCCTCGGGCCGGGCTGGCGGAGTAGAACTCCCAGGACCCCATCAACCAGGTATCAACCAGGTACCTTGAGATGATTCCGGGGCTCAGCGTCCCCGCGGCCCTGTCGTCGACCAGGCCTCCTCGTTGCTGGACTGGTCAACCTGGCTGTTGGACGCGGCTGCTCGCAGCCTGACGGTAGGTCTGCTAATTCTGGTGGATGGGGGAGTGGGGTCTACACCCCACAGTCCTTGGAGCACATCTGGGAAAGCGTCAGGAACGCGATGTGCCTATCAGACTCCGAGCAAGTGTGGCAGCACGTCATCTGGCAGAGATACTTTGCACCCCATCATGGTTCAGTAGGTAGTGCCTGTGCCGGCGGAGTCCAGGGACACGGGTTCGAGCCCATTACACGGCCTCAAAATATTGTCTTGGATCCATCACGTTATTGTGATCTCTCAGTGCACTAATGACCTCATACTTGGCAGCGAGCTGTGTCATGTTGAGTTTTTTTTATTAATAAAATTAGTTTACAGTCTTGAGTGTGTTCGCAGCACGTAAGCTGTAGCACACGGAGGGGCTCTAAATACACGGAGGGGGGCTCTAAGCACACGGAGGGGGGCTCTAAGCACACGGAGGGGGGCTCTAAGCACACGGAGGGGCTCTAAGCACACGGAGGGGCTCTAAGCACACGGAGGGGGCTCTAAGCACACGGAGGGGGGCTCTAAGCACACGGAGGGGGGCTCTAAATACACGGAGGGGGGCTCTAAGCACACGGAGGGGGCTCTAAGCACACGGAGGGGGGCTCTAAGCACACGGAGGGGCTCTAAGCACACGGAGGGGGCTCTAAGCACACGGAGGGGGCTCTAAGCACACGGAGGGGGGCTCTAAGCACACGGAGGGGGGCTCTAAATACACGGAGGGGGGCTCTAAGCACACGGAGGGGGCTCTAAGTACACGGAGGGGGGCTCTAAGTACACGGAGGGGGGCTCTAAGCACACGGAGGGGCTCTAAGTACACGGAGGGGGCTCTAAGCACACGGAGGGGGCTCTAAGCACACGGAGGGGGGCTCTAAGCACACGGAGGGGGCTCTAAGCACACGGAGGGGGGCTCTAAGCACACGGAGGGGGGCTCTAAGCACACGGAGGGGGGCTCTAAGCACACGGAGGGGCTCTAAGCACACGGAGGGCGCTCTAAGCACACGGAGGGGGGCTCTAAGCACACGGAGGGGGGCTCTAAGCACACGGAGGGGCTCTAAGCACACGGAGGGGGCTCTAAGCACACGGAGGGGGCTCTAAGCACACGGAGGGGGCTCTAAGCACACGGAGGGGGGCTCTAAGCACACGGAGGGGGGCTCTAAACACACGGAGGGGGGCTCTAAGCACACGGAGGGGGGCTCTAAGCACGTGAGCACTGGTAATTGTAGGGAAGAGAATACTTGAGCTAACAGCTGTAAATAAGGAGAGCGTGTTAAGAGAGGCAGCCAAGACTAATACAAACAGCGCCAGAAGAATTCTAAACAC
This sequence comes from Procambarus virginalis, assembly GCA_020271785.1. Classification (NCBI taxonomy): domain Eukaryota; kingdom Metazoa; phylum Arthropoda; class Malacostraca; order Decapoda; family Cambaridae; genus Procambarus; species Procambarus virginalis. The sequence continues at coordinate 12,458,635 of WNGS01163947.1, read as the reverse complement.
GCAAGAAGAAATTCAGTGCCTTAAACGATTCAGTGCCCGAAAGGCTTTGGGCTTAGTTACCGGTGCTCAACCCTGCAACCACATATAGATATGAAGTGGTTGAAAGAGGGGGGGGCTTATGGGGTGCAGAGAAGAGGGGGAACCTGTCAGCAACCTGTTGGAGGAGGGGAACCCTCTCCTTGGAGGAGGGGAACCCTCTCCTTGGAGGAGGGGAACCCTCTCCTTGGAGGAGGGGAACCCTCTCCTTGGAGGAGGGGAACCCTCTCCTTGGAGGAGGGGAACCCTCTCCTTGGAGGAGGGGAACCCTCTCCTTGGAGGAGGGGAACCCTCTCCTTGAAGGAGGGGAACCCTCTCCTTGGAGGAGGGGAACCTTCTCCTTGGAGGAGGGGAACCTTCTCCTTGGAGGAGGGGAACCTTCTCCTTGGAGGAGGGGAACCCTCTCCTTGGAGGAGGGAACAAGCAACCTGTTGTAGGAGGTTAATAATGAGGACACGTGTGTGTGTGTGTGTGTGTGTGTGTGTGTGTGTGTGTGTGTGTGTGTGTGTGTGTGTGTGTGTGTGTGTGTGTGTGTGTGTGTGTGTGTGTGTGTGTATTCACTTAGTTGTATTTTACGGGGGTTGAGCTTTGCTCTTTCGGCCCGCCTCTCAACTGTCAATCAACTGTTTACTAACTACACTAACTACTTTTTTTTTCGCACCACACACACACACCCTAGGAAGCAGCCCGTGACAGCTGACTAACTCCCAGGTACCTATTTACTGCTAGGTAACAGGGGCATTCAGGGTGAAAGAAACTTTGCCCATTTGTTTCTGCCGGGTGCGGGAATCGAACCCGCGCCACAGAATGACAAGTCCTGCACGCTATCCACCAGGCTACCTGGCCCCCGACCTGTGTGTGTGTGTGTGTGTGTGTGTGTGTGTGTGTGTGTGTGTGTGTGTGTGTGTGTGTGTGTGTGTGTGTGTGTGTGTACTCACCTAATTGTACTCACGTAATTGTGCTTGCGGGGGTTGAGCTTTGGCTCTTTGGTCCCGCCTCTCAACTGTCGATCAACTGGTGTACAGTTTCCTGAGCCTACTGGGCTCTATCATATGTGTGTGTGTGTGTGTGTGTGTGTGTGTGTGTGTGTGTGTGTGTGTGTGTGTGTGTGTCAGTGTCATTATCGTGAAAGGTGAAAGTGAGTTTAGGGGGGGGAGGTCGCTAGTGGGGTGGAGGTGAGGGGGGGAGGAAGGCTTGAATGTCGCTGGACTCTAAATAGTGATGATTCGCCAGTGTTCAGAGGTTGTATGACGACTCGGGTTTCAGATTCGTGACATGTGTGGAACATGTTGGGCATTGGTGATTCGTGGGGTCAAAGCTACCGTGGAGATTATGACGATTCTTCTACCACAACTCTTAGATATTTCTGAAGATTTTGACAGGGTGTCACAAAGCGTTATTCTCTAAGCTCCCTATTCCCCCTCTTCTATTCTTTGATCGATCTTTTCCCTCTGTGTTTGGTTCACAAAAAGACTGTTATCTTGAGGTTATCTCAAGATGATTTCGGGGCTTTAGTGTCCCCGCGGCCCGGTCCTCGACCAGGCCTCCACCCCCCAGGAAGCAGCCCGTGACAGCTGACTAACTCCCAGGTATCTATTTTACTGCTAGGTAACAGGGGCATAGGGTGAAAGAAACTCTGCCCATTGTTTCTCGCCGGCGTCCGGGATCGAACCCAGGACCACAGGATCCACAGGACCACTGTGTTGTATATGGTTCTACCTTGGTAGAAGTTGGTGGCTGAGCGGACAGAACACTGGACGTGTGATCCTGTGGTCCCGGGTTCGATCCCGGGCGCCGGCGAGAAACAATGGGCAGAGTTTGTTTCACCCTGATGCCCCTGTTACCTAGCAGTAAAATAGATACCTGGGAGTTAGTCAGCTGTCACGGGCGGCTTCCTGGAGAAGGGTGGAGACCTGGTTGAGGACCGGGCCGCGGGGACACTAAGCCCCGAAATCATCTCAAGATAATCTTGAGACAAGCGTGTCGGGTATGTTTTACCTTTCAAATTTCTTTTTAAGTTTTATTCCAGTAAAGCACAGTGTATGTCCGCCAAACACACACCGAAACTACGACGTTGCTACAACGTTCGAACAAGTTTTAACACCTAACCAGTTATAACAACCAATATAGCAAGTTGTAACAACGTTCTAATACGTCATAAACACGTTAAGCCAAGATGTAACAACTTTATTACAAGTTGTAATAAACGGAAAATAGAGACAGTTTCGGTTTGTGTTTCCAGGGTGTCAATTTGACGAGGCCTGCAAGCTCTACCTCGAAAAGTAACTTCAGTTCTCTGTTGATATTATTAAAGTCTCAAGTGTGTCGTGGAAGACACACTTGAGGGCGTCAAGTGTCTTAAGTGGAGGATATATCATCTAGCCGCTCCAAGCAACAGCCTGGTGGACCAAGCTCTCACAAGTCGAGCCTGGCCTCGGGCCGGGCTTGGGGAGTAGAAGAACTCCCAGAACCCCATCAACCAGGTATCAACCAGCCGTGTTTATTGTCCTGTTCCACACCTCTGGGCTGGCGTCCCTTCCACCAAAGTTCGTTATACAGGTCAGACGCTGTTCGTTATATCAGTTCACTTGAACTTCCGATCTAAGCTTCTCATTTACGTTTCAGTTTTAAAAGTTTAATTTCTTTCTTGTATCGTTTCTCCCACTGTTCTTAATCTCAGGAACCTGGAGCCAGATTCACGAAGCAGTTACGCAAGCACTTACGAACCTGTACATCTTTTCTCAATCTTTCACGGCTTTGTTTACAATTATTAAACAGTTAATGAACTCCGAAGCACCAGGAGACTGTTTATAACAATAATAACAGTTGATTGGCAAGTTTTCATGTTTGTAAACTGTTTAATAAATGTAACCAAAGCCGTCAAAAATTGAGGAAAGATGTACACGTTCGTAAATACTTGCGTAACTGCTTCGTGAATCTGGCCCTTGATTTGTACAACCCCCTGTAAAGAGTGTTGTGGCTGGAGTGGGCGGAACGTCACACAGGTGTGTCAGTTGGTCAGTGTTGGGGGGGATATAACGCCGTGTTCTGTAATATGTCTCTGTCAGCGCCATCTTTTGGACTCACCTGCCACCATATATCATAAGTGACATGTTTTGCTCACCTGCCCATATTTCCCATCCCTCGATATGCATTGTGGAATACACAACTTTACATCACTTGCAACTTATTGTGTGATGTTGTGTTAAAATTGTGTTAAATGTGTACAAGTCTCCAAACTTGATACATTAATTGTAAGTGACTCCTTATCATCCTTAAATGCTCTCAACTCTTTAAGACGTAACTGTAACATGCTCGTGTCCGAAGCTAGACACAAATACAACAAAATTATTAAGGATGGTAACAGAGTCCATTTCATGTGGTCTCCATCTCATGTTGGCCTCCGAATGCATGATAGAGCTGATAAGTTAGCCAAAGAATCTGCCTTTAAAGGAGCCGTTGAGTGTAACCTTGGATTGTCAATGAGCAATCTGAGAGCAGCAGTACACCGAGAACTTCAACAAGATCTTGTAGATCTGAGGCAAAGTGAAATTGACACCAGTAATTCCATCTATCATCATACTATCATGCAAGAGGAGCCACACATCTATGGATCATCCAATATAATCAGCAGACTTCTAGATGTTACTACTGCTCGGCTTAGACTCGGTTACAAGTATCTCTGGGAATTCTCATTATCTGCCGATGTAGACCTGACCAAATGTAAACTGTGTCAACAAAATTATTCGCACACCCTCCGTCACTATGTGATGGAGTGCGAAAAGATACGTGAATTTAGAGACAATTCTATAACCAATGTTCCAGCGATGTGTAAATATTTCATTCAAAATGATCTGCTACCAGAAATTTTAGCCAAATATCCCCAGTTTGCTAACTGTAGGTAGTAACTGAGTGATTGTAACCTATCCACCGCTGCCCTTTTTTTTTTTTTTTTTTTTTTTTTTTTTTTTTTTTTTTTTTTTTTTTTTTGGAGTAAAGAGGAAGGAGAGGCATAGGTGAAGGGAAGTGTAGAAGTGGGAAGTACAGTGAGAGGTATGAAAGCAGGCGGGCTGTCCGCCTTGCTGACACGATGTGTGGGTGTTGGCAGCTAAGCTAAGCTGGCTCCCTCTTGTCAGGGAGCTGTGAGTGTGTGAGAGGTTCTTCACATGTGTTTCACCATATATGGATGTCTATAGATGAATACTGAGTAGCATTCATATATACACACTCCCTGATGCTTCCACACATGTTGTTCTGTTTAAGGCTCTTTATTTTATTATTATTATTATTTATCGAGTTGTTCATACACATTATTTATCTAGTTGTTCATACACATTTTTATTTATCGAGTTGTTCACACATACACATATTTGAACTGTTCATATATACACATGTATATCTCATCTGGGGATTATATACTGTGGAGCGGGGTTTTCATCCAGAGAATCGAGGCTCTTGGGCCACCAGCTGTGGGAGCGGGGCGTCTCATCTTGGAGCAATCTTTCAAACATTGGTCCTCTAACATTTCAATGGTGTTCCACACCCTGATGGCTTGGTGCTGCAGTCTGATGTTTAGTGGCTGTATGTTCAGGAGTTCATGGAGCTCCTGGATTGTCTGATTATATGGCGGACGGTGTTTTGCTGCTCTCCTTAGCGCCTTATTTTGTACCGCTTGCATTTTCTGCATGTTAGTTTTCTTTATGGTGTGTAGTGGTACTGGGGGATACTCTAAGTGCGGCCGAACTAGAGCCTTATATAGGTGGATCTGAATGTTAGTACTGAGGCTTCGAAATCTTCTCAGTTTTCCTAATGCTGCTTTGGCTTTATTTATTCGGTCCCTTACATGAATTTGTATCCCTGTTCTATTTATCATTAGTCCCAGTATTCTGCCTACCTCCGCATATTGGATCGGATGGTTGTCAAGGATGATGGGGTCCGGGTTTTTTTTCGCAATGTGTATTATCTGAAACTTTTGTTTGTTGGTGCTAATTTTCCATTGCTTCTCAAAGTTGTTTATGAGTTCAATAGCTGCCTTGGTCTTGTCGGCTAGTAGCGGCTTTGATGGTCCAGGTTGGCATATTATTTGGGTGACATCGTCAGCGTATGTGATGTATTCTCCATGTTGAGGTTGGGGTAGGTCAGCTGTATATATGTTGAATAGAGTGGGGGAGAGGCAGCTTCCTTGTGGTACTCCACTTTTCAGTTCTATTACTTCACCCAAGTAGCTGCCGATATTAAGCCTAGCAGTTCTATTATCTATAAAGCTGCAGAGGGTAGCAGTAAATCTCTCGGGAAGCCCTAGTTCAGATATCTTATATTTTAGGCCTGTGTGCCACACTTTGTCGAAGGCTTTCGAGACGTCCCTAAGCACTATATTACACTGATTTTTTTTCGACACTGCGTTGGCTATATGCTCGTAGATCAAGGCTATTGCTGTATGGGCCCCTCTGCGGTTTCTGAACCCATGCTGCCTGGTGTTATACTTCCCTTCCTCTTCCATGTACTTCACAAGTCTCTGGTTGATAATTTTTTCGAATATTTTACCTGGTACTTCGAGGAGGGAAATTGGCCTGTAGTTTTCGGTTTGGGTTGGGGGTTTACCTGGCTTGGGGATTAATCTTATTGTGGCATTCTTGAAGTATGCGGGGAATAGTCCAGATGCAAGAGCTGCATTTAAGATACATGTGTATTGATGGAGTGCAATTACTGGTAGGTTGGATAATACCATCTTATTTATTTTGCTGTTGCCCGGCGCCTTGTTCTTGAAACCCATAATTGTTTTATGGACCTCTGCAATGGTTATGTGTTTCATAAGGTGGCAGTCATCGCGTATGTTGTTAAGGTCTATTGTTTGCGTCGGGAGTAGAGCTGCAGCTCTGTTATCGACTCGAGTTGTAATTTCCCTTTCATTAATTTGGCAAAAGTTTACATTTTCTTCTGGGTTTATCCTGAATATTTTTTCCCAGAACTTCCTGAATTCCTGCTCTTGTTCTCTCTCCTCATAGAGTTTATTTCCTGAGGCGTCTATGATGTAGGGTGTTTCCTCAGAAGAGCTTCCCATCAAAGTCTTTACTTTTTTCCAGAACTTTCCTGGGTTTCTGTAGTCTGCTTGGATCTTGCTTATTAGGTCATCCCATTGCTTGGTGTACTCTGTTTTGCATAGATCTTGCAGCGCATCTTGTAGTTCCCTTTGTAGTCTTTTGCGCTCATCCGTCCAACCGTGTTGTGTTATGAGTTGTAGAAGATTGTTATATCTGGTTTGCAGTGTCCTGAGCGCCTCAGTGGCTGGGGGGTGTGGGAGCGTTATATGGTGAGCTACGGGAATGTGATCAATCATGCATTTTTCTATGGTGCTAATCCATGTATTTAACTCGGCGTTTATGCATGATGTTTCCTTTCCATTAAAATCTGTGACACTGATTTCCTGTGCACTGCTTTTGAACGCTTCCCAGTCAGTTTTAGTGTATTGAAGTCTTGGTGGTGAGGGTTTCTGAATGGGGTTAGTTGACAGCGTCATTATTATTGGTAGGTGGTCGCTTGTGCTCACAGGGCCCCTTACTATGCGGGTGTTTAGGAAGTGGTGGTTGTTTGACAGTATTATGTCTGGTTTGCCACTGTGGCCTTGTCTGATGTAGGTTGGGAAGTCTGGGCCCAGGTGGGTTAGATTTCCGTTCCTTATCATATTGTGGATGGCATCACCTGCTTGGTTGTTCCTTCCATGTCCCAGTGTTCTGTGCTTGGCGTTCAGGTCACCCAGGAAGTAGGCAGGTCTGTTCCTTCTGGTAAGTTTCATGATGTCGGCAAGGGGAAGGTAAGGACGTCTTGGTGGTTGGTAGCATGTTCCTATGAAGATTATACCTTTCGTAGTTTGGAGTTCAATCGCCAGGAAGTTTTCCTGGAAGTTATCTAGAATTTTGTGTGGAATATTTCTTTTTACGGCAATTGCCGCTCCATCGTTGGCTTGGTCAGCTCTGTTGACCTGGTAAATTTTGTAATTGAAGATCTTGATCTTCTCACTATTCTTTTTCCCATGGCTATTAATGAGTATTATATCCGGGTCTATTTCTCTGTACAAGTTGCTGAGTTCCAATGCTCTGTGCGGAGTCCAGCACAGAACATTGTGTTGAATTATTGTTAATGTCTGGATGGCTATGTTGAATGTGATGGGTCTCTTCCACCTTGTGGATTGTTTGGGTTCTGTCCATAACCATTGCGCATTGCGTTAAAGTTCTCGTTGCTTATCTGTTGAATGGTTATGGGGTTTTGGTTTCGGTTAAAAGTACTTGACATTATGTGGTCGTACACGTCATTCGTAGTGACATCGGGAATGTTGTGTTGGAATTTTATGTGCTGAGATGTTATTTGGTCTCGGAGGGTCTTGAGGTTAACCGTGTGAGTTCTTTGTCTTGAGAAGAAATTGATTGTGTTTGAGGCCTCTGCTGGGGCTTGGGTGACATTTTGTGTGGGTGTGCGGGAAGCAGGGAGAGCCACTGCGAGTCCCTGGTCCTGTGATACTTGTACGTTTTGTTGTTTATGTGCGGGTCCTCTCCTGGGGTTCTGAATGGTAGTTGCTGGTGTTGTATCATCTTCCTCTGGCTTGTTGGTGGTTGCTGGGGTTGTGGGTGCTGGCGCTTGCTGGGAGTTAGTCACAGTTGGGGTAGTGCTGGCTGCATTGCTGTCCACCAGGGCTTTTATGATGTTAGTGGAGGAGGAAGTGTCTGGGTCTGGGAATTCCATCAATGGGAGACTATTTATCTTGTACATTTCTTTAATTACAGATCTGAATGACCCTGGGGTTGCTATGTTTTGTAAATGAGCATAGATCATACTGCTCAGGATCTTTGTGGGTAGGTCCCCATTTACCTGTGAGGTCATGTTTGTTGGAGTGTGTGGGGTGGTGTTTGCTGGATTATGTGATACCTTGTTTGACCAAGTATTGGTGGTGGTTATACCTGCATAAGTATTGCTGGCCAATGCTGTCTTTTTTGCTAAGGCATCGGCCCTTTTTTGTTTTAGGATGTCCTTCCTAATGGGACATATTGATGCCAGTGTGCGGTGGGGATCCCCACAGTTGAGACATTTGGGGTTTGATTTTTTTGTGCAGTCTCTGTATGTGTGTCCCTGCCCAGCACATTCTGAACATACTTTGTCCGTTTGTTTGCACTCTGCTGCTGTGTGATCGTATTTATAGCATGTCCAACAAGGGGTGATGTCATAGTATTCCTCCTGCTCAAGGTTGTTGTTGTCCGTGCTAAGGTGATAGTAATTGCAATGGATACCTTGGCTGAGGGCTTTCTGTGCCATGGAGATTTCTTCAAACCTTATTTTCATCATGTTAGACAATTTCGGCATGAGGATTACCTCTTCTACCTTGGCCCACTCATTCCTATATTCTATATCGTGTTTAATATTTTCTGTGGTGTCTTCAGTAATTGCTGCATCAAGTCTCTTCACGATTATTGTCTTCCTGGCCTGTAGCTCAGGGGGAATAATAACCTGGAAATGTTTATCCTTCAACATACGTATGTTTTCTCCCTTGATGATTGTATCGACATCTACATCCTGGTAGCATAGTGCTATGAATGAGGAGTCCCTTGTGGGTATTAGTCTTGAAAATCTTACTTTGAGAGTTGATAATAGGCTTGCTAGTTCCTTCTGTTTCCCATAGTCAGCCCCCCCCCCCCCCGCAGAGGGGCGGATTTTTACCCGGTGTCCTCTCATTGTCTCAGTTCCTGTTCATTTTATCTTGTATAGTTGTTTTTCTCTTCCATTCCCTTCCTAAGAATAAGTTCTCCTAAGCCGAGGGCTAAGCACTCCGTCCTTCCACTTGGTTGGTTGGGACTCGCAGAGGGTAGCCCCCAGTGACTTATTCTCCTATATCCTATATGTGGACAGAATGTCCCCTAAGACAGCCTAACCCTGCTATGAGGGTGAACAGATGCCCAGATCAAGTGGCCCCCCAGATTTTACAGATAACCGCATGGGCCACTGGACCGTTCCACTTGACCTGTTGAAATGGCGAAATGAGAAGAGGAAGAGAAAGTGGGGAAAATAGGTCTTACAACTAGGAGTGTACAGTTGTACTGTACAAAGCTGGCATCATTTGTGTTGGCGGCTATGTCACCCTCCTGTCAGGGAGGGGGAAGGGGAGACCGTTTGGGTCAGTACTGACCACAAGGGTCAGGGGTCCGTAGGGTCAGACCCACCACTCTCCTACTTGTTGCTGCCTTAGGTTCTTGCTATAAGTCTTCCATTGAGTTCCAAGTACTCTGTGCAGCAATGCTGTGTTGTTACCAGCAATGCACCAAACACTACTGCTTGGTAGGCTTCCCCTAAGGGACAGTAGGCACACCTCCTCCAAGCCACAAGTGCCAAGGCCAAGTGAGCTCCCACGGTATTAGTTCACTCTATGTTCTTAAATACTAGTGACTTATGCAATAGTGTCGGAACACTCAGCAGCACAATAGTATTGTGACAATACCGCCCCGGCAATCACAGCACAGGGAGGGGACGAGGGACTTATTCCCTATGGGGAGAGGAGACGAGACGCGCACGTCCTCACAGCTCGACGCCGGGTCCGGGGATCCGCTGCCCACTGGATGGGAGGTGGTGTGCAGGACAAACATATAAATTTTGACACTAGCTCTCCACATATGTCAGTTGCTTAATTTAGAACCTGTACTTGAGGTCGATCTCGAACCCATTGTTGATGTGACGACTTATATTGAATTTTGTAACTAGCTCATCAAGATTGTAACTTGCTTAGCTAAATGAATTGTGGGGTTCAGTCCCTGAGCCCATTATGTGCCTCTGTAACCCTTTCCACTACCGCCCTCAAGATGGGTATGGGGTGCATAATAAATGAACTAAACTAACTATTGTGTGAAACACTTCAGTAACAATGGCGACTCGCCATCGATCTTGAGGTTATCTTGAGATGATTTCGGGGCTTAGTGTCCCCGCGGCCCGGTCCTCGACCAGGTTTTTTTTTTTTTACACACCCCCAGGAAGCAGCTTGTAGCAGCTATCTAACTTCCAGGTACCTATTTACTGCTAGGTGAATAGGGTGAAAGGAACTCTGGCCATTTGTTAACGCCTCCATCGGGAATCGAACCCGTAATGTTAGGACTACGAATCCCGAGCGCAGTCCACTCAGCCGTCATGGAGGCGAGTCATGTT
>WNGS01163947.1:12426030-12446089 GCA_020271785.1 Procambarus virginalis | reverse complement strand
TCCCAGAACTCCATCAACCAGGTATATGTTCTCTGTATTCCCTATATTTCAGCAATCTCTACTTCTCTGAAGGGGTAAGTAGGTACCGAGCAGTACTCAAGACGGGACAACACAAAGTGATTTGAAGAGTAAACCATCGTGATGGGATCCCTGGATTTGAAAGCTCTCGTAATCCATCATATTTTTCTGGCCGACGCAATTTATGCTTGGTTATGCTCCCTAAACGTTAGATCGTCAGACATCATTATTCCCAATCCTTGACATGCTGTTTTCCTACTATGGGCAGATTCGATTATGTTTTGTACCCTGTATTATGTTTGAGAGGCTGCACGCCTGCACACAGCCCCAAGCCTTTTAGTTCCAGTGATGGCACTGGGCTTGGTGTCAAATCAATCCAGGACAACATGGATTTAGAGCGGGAAGATCCTGTCTGTCACAGTTACTCAACCACTATGACAAAATCACAGAAGCCCTAGAAGAAAAGCAAAATGCAGATGTTGTATACACAGACTTTGCAAAGGCTTTCGACAAATGTGACCATGGGGTGATAGCTCACAAAATGAGGTCAATGGGAATAACTGGAAAAGTAGGACGCTGGATACTCAATTTCCTGTCGAACAGAACACAAAGAGTAACAGTCAATCAGATAAAATCGAGTCCAAGCGATGTTAAAAGCTCTGTACCTCAAGGTACAGTCCTTGCACCGCTACTGTTCCTTATTCTCATATCTGATATAGACAAAAATACACGTCACAGCTTCGTGTCATCCTTCGCAGATGACACAAAAATCAGCATGAAAATTACCTCTGCTGAAGACATTGAAAAACTACAAACAGATGTCAACAAAGTTTTCGATTGGGCAGCAGAAAATAATATGATGTTTAACAGTGATAAATTTCAGGTACTCAGGTACGGCAAAAATGAGGATCTGAAACATAATACAGGGTACAAAACACAATCAAATCTTCCCATAGTAGAAAAACAGCATGTCAAGGATTTGGGAATAATGATGTCCGACGATCTAACGTTTAGGGAGCATAACCAAGCATATATTGCGTCGGCCAGAAAAATATGATGGATTACGAGAGCTTTCAAATCCAGGGATCCCATCACGATGGTTTACTCTTCAAATCACTTTGTGTTGTCCCGTCTTGAGTACTGCTCGGTACCTACTTACCCCTTCAGAGAAGTAGAGATTGCTGAAATATAGGGAATACAGAGAACATATACCTGGTTGATGGAGTTCTGGGAATTCTTCTACTCCACAAGTACGGCCCGAGGCCAGGTTTGACTTGTGAGAGTTTGGTCTCACAAGTCTCTGGTCTCGTGTCACTTGTGTCACAAGCCTTTGGTCTCATATACGGCACGCTTAGACGCGATAAAGCACCTAAATTATTGGGATCGTCTCAAAGCTCTCCAAATGTACTCTCTACAAAGGAGTCGAGAGAGATATCAAATAATATACACATGGAAAATACTGGAGGGCCAGGTCCCTAATCTACACAGTAAAATAACAACGTACTGGAGTGAACGATATGGAAAAAAATGCAGAATAGAACCAGTGAAGAGCAGAGGTGCCATAGGCACAATCAGAGAACACTGTATAAACATCAGAGGTCCGCGGTTGTTCAACGTCCTCCCAGCGACTATAAGAAATATTGCCGGAACAACCGTGGACATCTTCAAGAGAAAACTGGACTGTTTCCTAAGAGAAGTCCCGGATCAGCCGGGCTGTGGTGGGTATGTGGCTCTGCGGGCCGCTCCAAGCAACAGCCTGGTGGATCAAACTCTCACAAGTCGAGCCTGGCCTCGGGCCGGGCTTGGGGAGTAGAAGAACTCCCAGAACCCCATCAACCAGGTATCAACCAGGTATCAACCAGGTGAGCAGAGCAACTCCCAGAACCCATTCCAGGTCCACTGCAGTAGATGGGACTCTCAGTATTACACAGCCAGCTCTTCATGCATGCAGTGTGAGGCTTCCGTATGGTACTCGCCAGCAGGTACTCGCCTAGTAACCTAGGTTACCTACTCACCTAGGTGCACCAGTGAGGAAGCTTGGGGCTCATCCGAGAAGGCTATATATATGTATGTGTGTGTGTGACAGTGGCTATGTGGAAGTCTTCAATGAGAGGCGTATGGTTTCCCCTCCTGTCTTTGACACAGGTTCCTCTGGCTACCTTTATATATATTTGTAAGAAGAATTGAAAGCTCTGGTAAGTTTGTGGAGAAAATATCCTAGATTAAATATTAGAATACCTGGAGCATATCGGGAGAGGGTCTTAGGAGTTTTTCTACTGCCCGAGCTTTGAGATGACTGTCTTGGTTGATAATAGTGTCTTGAAGCGTACAGTTAATGGTGGTGTTCCGTGTCTTGAAGCGTACAGTTAATGGTCGTGTTCCGTGTTTTGAAGCGTACAGTTAATAGTGGTGTTCCGTGTCTTGAAGCGTACAGTTAATAGTGGTGTTCCGTGTCTTGAAGCGTACAGTTAATGGTGGTGTTCCGTGTCTTGAAGCGTACAGTTAATGGTCGTGTTCCGTGTTTTGAAGCGTACAGTTAATAGTGGTGTTCCGTGTCTTGAAGCGTACAGTTAATAGTGGTGTTCCGTGTCTTGAAGCGTACAGTTAATAGTGGTGTTCCGTGTCTTGAAGCCTCACACTGCCCACCCCAACATTTAGCTATATGTGGCTACCTTGTGCTACTCATTGTTGTGTTAGCGGTTGACTCCGTCCTATGGAGAGTTGTGCCAGAGTCCTCACCATGTGCTAGTTAACACCTACCCCCAGGGGGGGGGGTATGGAGGCCCCCCTGGTTCCCTGGTTAAGAACCCCGTGCGGTTATCTTTGCGGTTTGGGCGCCTGACAGCTGGGTGGACAGCGCTTCGGATTCGTAGTCCTGAGGTAGCGGGTTCGATCCCCGGTGGAGGCGGAGACAAATGGGCAAAATGTTTCTCTCACCCTGATGCCCCCTGTTACCTAGCAGCAAATAAGTACCTGGGAGTTAGACAGCTGCTACGGGCTGCTTCCTGGAATGTGTGTAACAAAAACCGAGGCCTGGTCGAGGACCGGGCCGCGGGGACGCTAAGCCCCGAAATCATCTCAAGATAACCTTACCCCTGCTTTACCCCCCCCCCTCTAGTACTACCTGTGGACACCTGTCACGCATCCTCACGCTTTCCTCCCACTATTTTGTCTCACTTTGCAATCTGTTAATAATGTTGCAAATTCCCGTGCTACTTTACACGATATTGCTCTAGTATAGAGCTCATTTGACGAGCGCTTCTCTCCGCGGTTACTCTTCTTAGACCTCTTGCAAACACCTGTCTGTATAATGCCAACATGCTGATTAGTTTGTAATTACTGCCTTTCGTGATTGTGTTCCTGTGATGAAAATCACCAAATGATACGTGATCAAGCGGGCTTACCTGCTTGATACCTGCTTGATGGGGTTCTGGGAGTTGTTCTACTCACCTTCTACTCCTCTTCTACTCCTGACTTGTGAGAGTTTGGTCCACCAGGCTGTTGCTTGGAGCGGCCCGCAGGCCCACATACCCACCACAAGGCTGTGATTTGATATGTCAGACTGCCAGCAGCGGGGTCTAACAGCCTGGCCGACCAGACTACCAACCAGAATATCTGGTCCGCGACCGGACCGCAAGGACATCGATCCTCGGAAGCATCATTTCAGTGTAAGTAATTGCGAAACACAGTATCTTCCCTCTCTAGAACAGTGTTGCGACGGTGGGTAGAGACGTGACCCCTCTCCCACACCCTCCCTGATTGTGTCGAGTGTTAGCACCACACACCTGCCACCACACACGTCATCCACACACCTGCCACCACACACGTCACCTGCCACCACACACGTCACCTGCCACCACACACGTCACCTGCCACCACACACGTCACCTGCCACCCACACACGTCACCTGCCACCACACACGTCACCTGCCACCACGCACGTCACCTGCCACCACACTCGTCACCTGCCACCCACACACGTCACCTGCCACCACACACGTCACCTGCCACCACACTCGTCACCTGCCACCACACACGTCACCTGCCACCACACACGTCACCTGCCACCACGCACGTCACCTGCCACCACACTCGTCACCTGCCACCACACACGTCACCTGCCACCACACACGTCACCTGCCACCACACTCGTCACCTGCCACCACACACGTCACCTGCCACCACACACGTCACCTGCCACCACACACGTCACCTGCCACCACGCACGTCACCTGCCACCACACTCGTCATCCACAGCTTGGTAAGCTTTGAGGAGCACCTTGGCGTCGCCCTCAAGCTCCACCTCCGGTCACCATGACCAGACTTGAGCTACTCGGTCAACACCTGTGATGTCAACACCTGTGAGGCCATCACTCGTCAACACACCTTCCTCCTCCCACCAAACACAACCAGTTTTACCAGTGGTGGGAAGGGGGGGGCCTGCACCACCTGCTGACGCCAAACCGGTTTCTCAAGGGTGCGAGGATGCACTTTGGTAATTGTATTTCCAATTGTCAATATAGTTGTCAAACGACGATGGTTGTGTTAGTAATTCCCATAACAATATGTTTACCAACAGTTGTGGTGGAGGGGGTGAGGCCAGCTTTATGTTTTGGAAGGTCTAAGAGCAAGGAGAAAGGTTAAGAATCACTGCATTAGGAGGTTACCTTCAAGTGTATTCGGGGCTTAGCGTCCCTGCGGCCCGGTCGTCGACCAGGCCTCCTCGTTGCTGGACTGGTCAACCAGGCTGACCAGTAAAGGATCTCTGCATTTCTCTGCAGAGATAGGTTAAGAACATCTGCGTTAGGACAGCTTTATCGCCGTTTCATTTTTTCTTGTTTTCCATTGCCTGGCTGGCCTATACTGTGTCGGTTACTATTTCGTTGGTTCAGAGAGTTCTTTGGGAGAACTATCATCATCAGAGGCCCAAGACTGTTCAACACGCTTCCACTACACATAAGGGACATAACTGGCCGACCCCTCACAGTGTTCAAGAGAGTATCAACATCAGAGGCCCGAGACTGTTCAACACGCTTCCACTACACATAAGGGACATAACTGGCCGACCCCTCACAGTGTTCAAGAGAGAACTGGATAAGCACCTCCAAAGGATACCTGATCAACCAAGCTGTGACTCATACGTCAGGCTGCGAGCAGCCGCGTCCAACAGCCTGGTTGACCAGTCGAGCAACCAGGAGGCCTGGTCGACGACCGGGTCGCGGGGACGCAAGGTAATCCCAAGGTAAAGTAAGGTCTCCAACAACTGGTTGGTAGGTTTATGTTCAAGGTATGTCCTACCAAGAGGTTAATTTGCGGTGATTCTGGAACATAGCGTCCTCTCGACCAGGCCTCCTGATTGCTGGACTGATCAACCAGGCTGTTGGACGCGGCTGCTCGCAGCCTGACGTATGAGTCACAGCCTGGTTGATCAGGTATCCTTTAGAGGTGCTTATCCAGTTCTCTCTTGAATACTGTGAGGGGTTTGCCAGTTATGCCCCTTATGTGTAGTGGAAGCGTGTTGAACAGTCTCGGGCCTCTGATGTTGATAGAGTTCTCTCTCAGAGTACCAGTTGCACCTCTGCTTTTCAACGGGGGTATTCTGCACATCGTGCCATGTCTTCTGGTCTCATGTGATGTTATTTCTGTGTGCAGGTTTGGGACCAGCCCCTCTAATATTTTCCACGTGTAAATTATTATGCATCTCTCCCGCCTGCGCTCAAGAGAATATAGATTTAGGCTCTTTAGTCGGTCCCAATAGTTTAGATGTTTTACTGAGTGGATTCTAGCAGTAAAGGGTCTCTGCACGCTCTCCAGGTCAGCAATTTCTCCAGCTTGTCGGCCCAGAAATAATTCCAGGTTGTCTTGTTTTGTAAAAGGGGTTCATATTTTCAGTGTGTGTGTGTGTTCCTTTACTTTATATGGGACTTTATTGATGTTATCTGTTTCACTTCTTTGGTCGCGTCTCTGGCCGTCTCCCATTCTGCCCTTCACACATCACCTTTCCGCCGAGGACAAGTGACAAACTGTATGTTCCGTCCTCTAGGAATAAGCCTTTCATTCCAAATCAGCCATAGAGCAGTATCTTTTCTTGTTTGACTGCCTATTGAAGTCGTAAAATGTTTGCAAACCTAATCTAAAAGTTTAATTAATGTTTTATTCGGTGTGAATGACCTTGTTAATGTAGGGAGCTAGAGAAATAATTACCAGTGAAGTCACCCCTTCACCGGCGTCCATGATAAGAGAGGATGGGAAGAGAGCAGGAGGGGATACACAATGAAATCACAATAACTTGATATATAGCATAGGAGGGGGATCCTTCAGGCCTGCGTATCCCGCCTCTTGCTTCTCCATGATTGATTGATGAAGATTAAGCCACCCAAAAGGTGGCACGGGCATGAATAGCCCGTAAGTGGTGGCCCTTTTGAGCCATCTTATCTTGAGGTTATCTTGAGATGATTTCGGGGCTTAGCGTCCCCGCGGCCCGGTCCTCGACCAGGCCTCCACCCCTAGGAAGCAGCCCATGACAGCTGACTAACTCCCAGGTATCTATTTACTGCTAGGTAACAGGGGCATCAGGGTGATAAACATTTTGCCCATTTGTCTCCGCCTCCACCGGGAATCGAACCCGGAACCTCAGGACTACGAATCCGAAGCGCTGTCCACCCAGCTGTCAGGCGCTAGCCATTACCAGTATCATTAGCTGATAGTGGAGATCTGTGGAGGTGCAACTGCACCCTGCGTGACGGGAGATGTCTCCCGTGTCTTGCTTCTCTTTCCTCTCCCCTATTGTAACTCCTGTTCTAGTGCTCCAGTCGACTAACAACAACCGGTGGCTGAGCGGACAGAATACTGGACGCGTGATCCTGTGGTCCCGGGTTCCATCCCGGGCGCCGGCGAGAAACAATGGCCGAGTTTCCTTCACCCTGATGCCCGTGTTACCTAGCAGTAAATAGGTACCTGGGAGTTAGTCAGCTGTCACGGGCTGCTTCCTAGGGGTGGAGGCCTGGCCGAGGACCGGGCCGCGGGGACACTAAAGCCCCGAAATCATCTCCAGATAGCCTCAAGATAACCAACAGTCACTACCAGCTGTCCTGTAACCTTTTGATAGTTTGGCAGCTTTCAGAGGCCGCTTAGTTAAGATTTCATTACTATATGTAAGAGCCCCATTGCCATCGTGGCGGCGGTGGGGGAAAAGGTCACAATATTCACATAATGAGTTCCACTAATGGTCTTCGAGATAACAAAAATTCTTGGGGTGGAAAGGTCAGCCTCGGCACAGCCCGCACACCACGCATGTTCCACATACTTAACTGAGATTTGGGTAATATATCATTTTTGTATGACGTATCTGTACATATCTTGTAGAGTGTTGATGAAGCCTCACGCTGCAGGTCTTTGACAATACGGGTGCGCTCCTATATTCAGTATTAAACCCTGAAACTAATTCAGATTCTCCTTCTGAGAGATCCAACCACCCCGTGACCCGTGATCAGGTGGTGTGTGGTCACCTTGAGGAGGCGGCCACCACCTTACATCTCACATATAAGGCGACAGTTCAGGTGTGTGTGTGTGTGTACTCACCTAGTTGTGTTTGTGGGGGGTTGAGCTCTGGCTCTTTGGTCCCGCCTCTCAACCTTCAATCTACAGGTGTACAGGATTCCTGAGCCTATTGGGCTCTATCATATCTACACTTGAAACTGTGTATGGAGTCAGCCTCCACCACATCACTTGTGTGTGTGTGTGTGTGTGTGTGTGTGTGTGTGTGTGTGTGTGTGTGTGTGTGTGTGTGTGTGTGCATGTGCATGCTAGAGCTGCTTACTGGTACATGAAGGCGCACATTTCCCTGCACGTGATCAAATCTCAACTTGTACAAGGGCCACAGCACGAAGATGTTCGCCAGTTGATCTTGAAGGTGCTGTATCTCGCGCAAACGGCAGCGTCTATGACAGGGACAAAAGACACTCGGGCTAATTAGAAAGCTGGAGGTCGAGGTCATGTCCCCCAGTAGCTTAAATGATTAAGCTGAGGTGTTGGGGCATAGCGTCAGATGATGATCGAACATGAATTTTATTTTCATTTAGCAGTGTTAACATATTAGCTGCCGCTATGTTTAGGTTGTCGGAATTTGCAGTTGGCAAGCGACCTTGCCATTCCACGGGGGTTTGGGGACACCGGCTGCTTCAGGCATCGTTCAGCAGCACAAGCGGTGCAGGCTATAAATAAGACAGTGCCCAACACGAGAGGATAGCATTTGTGCTATCCTCTGATAGCACTAATATATCTATTAGTGCTTTGACCTGATCACTTCATGAATCACTGCTCACGGGAACACCAGCCGTGATGAACACAGTGTTCACCAGACCACACACTAGAACGTGAAGGGACGACGACGTTTCGGTCCGTCCTGGACCATTCTCAAGTCGATTGTGCTTGTACAATGGTCCAGGACGGACCGAAACGTTGTCGTCCCTTCACTTTCTAGTGTGTGGTTTGGTCAACATTTCAGCCACGTTATTGTGGCTCCTCGTCTGCATATGAACACAGTGTGTTTCACCCCCGTGTTGTTCACTCCTCCAACACTCTCACAACCTCTTCTGCCTCTCCGACTCCATTGTTTCAAGCGTGAGTTGGACATGTATATGAGTGGGATTGGGGTGGTTATAGATGGGAGCTGCCTCGTATGGGCCAATAGGCCTTCTGCAGTTACCTTTGTTCTTATGTTCTTAACTCCCTTCTCTCTCTCCCAATTCTTCTCTCCCAGCCACTCTATACTGTTACATTTTCACCTGTCTGCCCGTCCGGCCGTTTCTCTCTCCCCCGCCCGCCTCCAGGTAAGGTGAACCAATTCAGATACGGTAGTGGTCAGTACCTGGCCACCTCCGTGATGATCACCTGGCCACTGCTCTTCTACCCTGCTTCTCCCTAGATTATTACTAGCGGTCAAGAAACTATCAAAGGTGTGGCGAGGCCTAGAGGGACGGTGAGAAGGGAGGGGGGGGGGGGGGACTGCTGTTGCTTGGGGCTGGGGGGGGGGGACATGCTGACGGCAGTACACAAATGTACATCAGTTGACTGAAGGTTGAGAATTGAAGCGTTACTAACAGTGTTTTTACAGTTAAATCTGCACCGTAAACCATTGTCATGTCACCGGACGTTGAACTTACAGTATTTTCCATAAAGTAAATAAATATAAACGCTATATATATAATATATATATATATACATATATATATATATATATATATATATATATATATATATATATATATATATATATATATATATATATAATATGAAATACCCAGTTTTTATACCATTAATTTTGTGAGGGGGGGCCGGAAAGAAGACAAACCCCAATATAACTTCTAGGGCCTAGTATATGCATGCACTAAATTAGCTCTTAAGATTGCGTGTTATTCCAAGGCCGATTATGTTTCTCCTATGTAAAATCAAGATAAAAAACTACATCTAGTACCCGGCCCCTGCGAAAGGGAGACGGAACGTTCGCTGATGACAATAAATAAATGAGCGAAATACTCAGGAATCAGTATGACTGTTTTCAGCGAGCCACTGAACACACTGAAGATTGATAACCCAAATGAATTGGTCATGGATGTGATGCCAACATCAATTCATACATCAGATGAACAAATCCACAAGGGCCGTGACGAGGATTCGAACCTGCGTCCGGGAGCATCCCAGACACTGCCTTAATCGACTGAGCTACGACAGGGTTAAAAAGAGTTGAAACCGAAGTTCAGTTTCATTTGTTCATTTGATGCATCACGTTAGTGTGATCTCTATGTGTAAAAATCCACAAGGGTTTCTGGATTTGTTCATCTGAGGGTTCGTGACGAGGATTCGAACCAACGTCCGAGAGGATCAGATGTCACCCTATCCCCACTGTATTTTGAAGAAGCCATATAGAGTATGTCTATGCACTCGGCACCAGACGCTTGTGCTCTCTAAAGTGGAGTACTGCTGCACAATGACAGCCCCTTTCAAAGCTGGAGAAATTGCTGACCTGGAGAGCGTGCAGAGATCCTTTACTGCTAGAATCCACTCAGTAAAACATCTAAACTATTGGGACCGACTAAAGAGCCTAAATCTGTATTCTCTTGAGCGCAGGCGGGAGAGATACATAATAATTTACACGTAGAAAATAGTAAGAGGGGCTGGTCCCAAACCTGCACACAGAAATAACATCACATGAGACCAGAAGACATGGCAGGATGTGCAGAATACCCCCGTTGAAAAGTAGAGGTGTAACAGGTACTCTGAGAGAGAACTATCAACATCAGAGGCCCGAGACTGTTCAACACGCTTCCACTACACATAAGGGACATAACTGGCCGACCTCTCACAGTGTTCAAGAGAGAACTATCAACATCAGAGGCCCGAGACTGTTCAACACGCTTCCACTACACATAAGGGGCATAACTGGCTGACCCTTCACAGTGTTCAAGAGAGAACTGGATAAGCACCTCCAAAGGATACCTGATCAACCAGACTGTGACTCATACGTCAGGCTTCGAGGAGCCGCGTCCAACAGTCTGGTTAACCAGTCCAGCAACCAGGAGGCCTGGTCGAGGACTGAGAGGCTAAGCCCTGGAATCCTCGCAAGTGACCGCAAGGTAGAGGGTGGGTGGTCTCCTGCGGTAGGTGGTGCGGTGCAAGACGTTGAGTTGCGGCTTTCCCTGCGGTTACCAACCTCCCCCCTCCCTTCCCCTCCTTCAACTTCCTCCTGCTTCCGTCCCCTCAGTTCCCCCTACATCTTCACTTCTCTTCCTGCCCTCATCTCTACCATATCCGCCTGTTCCTGTCCATGTCTCCACTCATCTCATATACTCTCTCCTCCCTCCCACTCTTCCCCCCCACTCTTCCCCCTCCCACCCTCCCACTCTTCTCCCTCCACCCTCCCACTCTTCTCCCTCCCTCCCTCCTGGTGGACCTTGTAGTGGTGAGTGTTGTGTATTGGTGAGGCCGCCGCATAATACCAGGGAGGTTTACAGCAGAACAAGACATCATTACACGAGTCGGGTTATACCTCCCGCTACTCACCTACACCCTCCATCTTTTAATGTGGCTTCACCAAGACTTGTCGCCTCCACTTGCCCGATGACCGTTACCCATGATTTTTACTTCAGTTTGTCCGCTCCTGTGCCAGGTAAGTTACGGGCTCACCATAGTCCGTGCTACTTGGAACTTTTTCCGAGTAGCTGAATCTATAACAACATACTTCAGTTTGATTTGTTACCTATCAGAGAGAGAGTGAGAGAAAGGAAGGAGCACAGCGCATAGGGCGCTTCGTTGGTCAGTGGTGTGGGAGGTGTTGTGAGGGGGGGGCGGGGTGTGGGAGGCGCTGGTGAAGCCCTCCAGACGAACACCTCACGAAGGACATCCGGGAGGCCTCTGGAACAAAGAAGAGCGTCTTATGTTCCACCCTTAAGGATGTCTCCCACTGGACCCCCAGGACAGATGGTTGGAGTGTGATCACCTTTCAGTTATCCTAAATACAGCGTCTGGGTTGGCCGACAGACACGGGCTCTCAGGTCACCCCGCTCGAATCTAACAATACTCACAGAAATCTCTTCTTTTTGTTTTGGGGGGGGGGGGAATATTCTCTTGATCTTGAGGTTATCTTGAGATGATTTCGGGGCTTTAGTGTCCCCGCGGCCCGGTCCTCGACCAGGCCTCCACCTCCAGGAAGCAGCCCGTGACAGCTGACTAACACCCAGGTACCTGTTTTACTGCTAGGTAACAGGGGCATAGGGTGAAAGAAACTCTGCCCATTGTTTCTCGCCGGCGCCTGGGAACGAACCCAAGACCACAGGATCACAAGTCCAGCGTGCTGTCCGCTCGGCCGACCGGCTCCATTGATTACCTAGAGAACGCTATTGGAGTTGAATGGGAAATGTAAACCTTTTAACCCCACCCCTTAAAAAATAGTGTTAGGTGGAATGTATGGGCGGCCATTGCCGCTGTTACGGCACCAGGGAGGTTGTTCATAAATTAATGAACAACACGATTGGGCCTACCTTGAGGTGCTTCCGGGGCTTAGCGTCCCCGCGGCCCGGTCGTCGACCAGGCCGCACATTGACCTGACATAACCGGAGAGACGCGCACACGCACACATTCAAGAATGGAGACAAACAGGGAGGCACTCAACTACAGACCACGAGGACACTGACCAGTGACACTGACACGAGGAATACGTGTCAGTGTCACAGACAAGTATTCCTCGTGAAGTGCTAGAGAGAGTAGTCAAGCGGAGAACAGTGGAGCATCTAGAAAGTATAAACTCTGTAACAACGGCTGCATGGCTTTAGAAAGGGAAAGTCATGCCTCACAAACTTGATCGAGTCCGCTGACAAGGTTACTAGAATACGACAGGAAAAACAAGGCTGGGTAGATTGCATTTTCCTAGACTGTCAAAAGGTACTTGATACTGTTCCTCATGAAAGACTGGTGTACAAGATGGAGAAGCAAGCTTGGGTAATTGGGAAGATACTAAACTGGGTGAGGGAATACCTGTAGGACAGAAGACAGTCACAGTCAGCGGCGAGGTCTCCAGCTGCACGAATGTAACAGGTAGGGGGGGGGGCAAAATGGTCCTGGTACCACTACTCTTGATAATTTATATTGATGATTTACCCCGAGGGAGCGAGCTCTCACAGGACACCCGAAACCCTCCCCAGGTATGTTCTAGGTACATATCAGTGTTTGAGGACGATACAAAAATGAAGAGGAATGTAAATATAGAGGAGGACTGTAGAATGTTACAAAATGACCTTAAACCTCCAGGAGTGGTCAGACAAATGGTTGCTGAAGTTAAATCCTTACTAGTGCAAGGTAATGAAGACGGGGAAAGGAGGAAAAAGACCTGAAGGTGTCTACACTATAAATGGAAGGCAACTGAAGGAATCAGAGATAGAAAGAGATTTAGAGTGGATATAATTCCATCCCAAACACCAGATGCAAGCGCAAGTAAGTTTATTGAGAAAAAGAAGTATATCTCAAAAAGGATAGAGTATGTTAGGCAATTTCTACCCTCGAAATACACCAGAGGCACACATAGGCAGGGTGACATCAGCAGCATATGGGACGCTGACAAACATTAGAACTTTATTTAGAAACCTAAATGAGATCTGTATCTTGTGAAACAAAACTAAAATCGAAAAAGTGCAGAGGTGTGCTACTAGATTAGTGCCAGAGCTCAGAGGGTTAAGTTATGAGGATAGGCTGAAGGAACTGAATCTGGAGGACAGAAGAAATAGAGGAGATATGATAACAACGTACACGATACTGAGGGAAATTACACAAGGTGGATAAGGACAGTCTCATTAAGTTGAGAGACAGTAGGACTCACCTGGTGAGTGTGTGGCTCACCTGGTGAGTACGTGGTGAGTGTGTGGCTCACCTGGTGCTGCTCTGAGCTTCCTCGTGTCATAACTGGCTGCTTCTCCACCCCGTCCTCTCAACCAATGCCCCTTACTGTGTACGCTATGGTCTCCATCGTACAAAGTACAAAGTACTATGAAACCTATCGGGCTCACAGATATCCACGTTTTCTATACGTCGGTAGGCTAGGGTAGGTGGGTTGATTGGGTTCGTATCATCCGGCTTAGGTTAGCATCTTGTATTTTGGGGGTTGTGGCGACGTTCTGGTAAAACACAATTACAGCAACAATGTTAGTTTCACAGTTCTTTATTAATGTTTGTGTTGGTGTGTGTGTGAGATGGTGTCATCCTTGACGCCGCCTTATGGTGAGGCCGGGTTCTGGGCCCCCTGCCTCGCTACTGACCTTGTAGGTGGCCCCCAACTGATCTTACGTGCTCCTATAAATGCTCTTACATGCTCTTATGAATGATCTTATGAATGCTCTTACATGCTCTTATGAATGATCTTATGAATGGTCTTACATGCTCTTATGAATGCTCTTACATGCTCTTATGAATGCTCATATGAATGCTCTTACATGCTATTATGAATGCTCTTACATGCTATTATGAATGCTCTTACATGCTCTTATGAATGGTCTTACATGCTCTTATGAATGCTCATATGAATGCTCTTACATGCTATTATGAATGCTCTTACATGCTATTATGAATGCTCTTACATGCTATTATGAATGCTCTTACATGCTCTTATGAATGCTCTTACATGCTATTATGAATGCTCTTACATGCTCTTATGAATGCTCATATGAATGCTCTTACATGCTCTTATGAATGCTCTTACATGCTCTTATGAATGCTCTTACATGCTATTATGAATGCTCTTACATGCTATTATGAATGCTCTTACATGATATTATGAATGCTCTTACATGATATTATGAATGCTCTTACATGCTCTTATGAATGCTCATATGAATGCTCTTACATGCTCTTATGAATGCTCTTACATGCTCTTATGAATGCTCTTACATGCTATTATGAATGCTCTTACATGCTCTTATGAATGCTCATATGAATGCTCTTACATGCTCTTATGAATGCTCTTACATGCTCTTATGAATGCTCTTACATGCTATTATGAATGCTCTTACATGCTATTATGAATGCTCATATGAATGCTCTTACATGCTCTTATGAATGCTCTTACATGCTCTTATGAATGCTCTTACATGCTCTTATGAATGCTCTTACATGCTATTATGAATGCTCTTACATGCTCTTATGAATGCTCTTACATGCTCTTATGAATGCTCTTACATGCTCTTATGAATGCTCTTACATGCTATTATGAATGCTCTTACATGCTATTATGAATGCTCTTACATGATATTATGAATGCTCTTACATGCTATTATGAATGCTCTTACATGCTCTTATGAATGCTCTTACATGCTCTTATGAATGCTCTTACATGCTCTTATGAATGCTCTTACATGCTCTTATGAATGCTCTTACATGCTATTATGAATGCTCTTACATGCTATTATGAATGCTCTTACATGCTATTATGAATGCTCTTACATGCTCTTATGAATGCTCTTACATGCTCTTATGAATGCTCTTACATGCTCTTATGAATGCTCTTACATGCTCTTATGAATGCTCTTACATGCTCTTATGAATGCTCTTACATGCTCTTATGAATGCTCTTACATGCTATTATGAATGCTCTTACATGATATTATGAATGCTCTTACATGATATTATGAATGCTCTTACATGCTCTTGTGAATGCTCTCACATGCTTTTACATGACAGTTGGGTGGGGTGCCTAACTGTTTGTTTGGAAGACATTAAGGTCACCTGCACGCCTTTGGTGTTTTAACGTGTGGTAGTGAGCCTGAGCAACTACACTGTTGCTGTTAGTCTTGTGTTATAGCCCTGTACTCATCTAGTTGTAACTGCGAGGGTTGAGGTTCGGTTCTTTGGTCCCGCCTCCCAGTCAGTCAGTCAGTCAACTGGTGTACAGGTTCCTGAGCCTACTGGGCTCTATCATATCTACACTTGAAGCTGTGTATGGAGTCAGTCTCCACCACATTACTGCCTAATGCATTCCGTCTGTTAACTACTCTGACACTAAAAACGTTTTTTCTAATGTCTCTGTGGCTCATTTGGGTACTCAGTTCCCCCCCTAGTGCGTGTGCTCCTTGTGTTAAACTGTCTTTATCTTATCTATCAATTCTTCTGAGAATCATGTATGTTATGATCATGTCCCCCCCTAGTTCTTCTGTCTTCCAGCGACGTGAGGTTTAGTTCCTGTAGTCTCTCCTCGTACCCCATACCCTTCAGGTCGGGTACTAGTCTGGTGGTATACCTTTAAACCTTCTCCAATTTAGTATTGTGCTTGACAAGATACCTACTCCTTGCTGGAGCTGCATACTCCAGGATTGGTCTAACATATGTTGTTTGCAAGGTTATGAATGATTACTTACACACGCTTCTAAAGGCCGTTCTTATGTTGGCCAACCTGGCAAATGCCGCTGATGATATCCTCTTGATGTGGGCTTCAGGGGTCAGGTCTGGTGTGATATCAACCCCCAAGTCTTTCTCACTCTCCGATTTCTGAAGATTTTCATATCTGAAATGATACCTTGTATCTGGCCTCCTGCGCCATACACCTATCTTTATTACTTTACATTTGCTCGGGTTAAACTCTATCAACCATTTGTTGGACCATTCCTGCAGCTTGTCCAGGTTTTCTTGAAGCCTCATGCTGTCCTCTGTCTTAATCCTTCTCGTAATTTTGGCATCGTCAGCAAACAGGGAGAGGAATGAGCCTATACCCTCTGGGAGATCATTTACGTATATCAGAAACAGGATAGGTCCGAATACAGAGTCCTGTGGGACTCCGCTTAAGACTTCACGCGATTCTGAGGTCTCACCCCCCCCCCCCTCACAGTAACACTCTGCTTAGATAAGTCTGGCACTTAGATAAGTTCTTGCAAGAAATATCGGACCAACCGGGCTGTAGTAGATATGTGGGCTTACGGGTCGCTCCATGCAATAGTCTGTTGGACCAAGCTTTCACGAGTCAAGCCTGGCCTCGGGCTGAGCTTTTGGAGCTGATCCTGGTCACTCCTGCCTTTGTTGAGCCCGCCTGGTCATGGAGAGGGGTGGGTGTACTCGCCTAGTTGTGCGGGAGGGGGTTGAGCTCTGGCTCTTTGGGTCCGCCTCTCAACTGTCAATCGATCAACTGATTTTTTCCCCACACCCACCCACCCAGGAAGCGGCCCGTAGCAGCTGTCTAACTCTCAGGTGCCTATTTACTGCTAGGTGAACAGGGGGCATCAGGGTGAAAGAAACTGCCCATTTGTTTCCGCCTGCTTCTGATCGATCCCCCGGACACTAGGACTACTCTTCCCGAGCGCTGTCCACTCAGCCGTCAGTTACTTGGCCTGACTGGAGGGGGGGGGGGCTGTGGGTGATAGGGGGGGGGGGGATATAGGAAACTTGTCATGTTACACCCGCCTCTGGCCCCCTATTCTCCACCTATTCATCCCCTCCCCCCCCCCCCGCACTATCTTCGCCCCAGCCTTTCACTTTCTTGCCCTTTCTCTGTCTGCCCTGTACTCTTTCTCTTTCTGCCCTGTTTCTCTGTACTCTTCAAGTCACTTGTGTTGTCCCGTCTTGAGTACTGCTCAGTACTCACTTCCCCCTTCAGAGCAGGAGAGATTGCTGAAATAGAGGGAATACAGAAAACATATACGGCACACATAGACGAGGTAAAGCACCTAAATTATTGGGATCGTCTCAAAGCTCTCCAAATGTACTCACTAGAAAGAAGACGAGAGAGATATCAACTAATATACACCTGGAAGATACTGGAGGGCCAGGTCCCAAATCTACACAGTAAAATAACAACGTACTGGAGTGAACGATATGGAAGAAAATGCAGAATAGAACCAGTGAAGAGCAGGGGTGCCATAGGCACAATCAGAGAACACTGTATAAACATCAGAGGTCCGCGGTTGTTCAACGTCCTTCCAGCAAGCATAAGAAATATTGCCGGAACAACCGTAGACATCTTCAAGAGGAAACTAGATTATTCCTCCAAGAAGTTCCGGACCAGCCGGGCTGTGGTGGGTATGTGGGCCTGCGGGCCGCTCCAAGCAACAGCCTAGTGGACCAAACTCTCACAAGTCAAGCCTGGCCTCGGGCCGGGCTTGGAGAGTAGAAGAACTCCCAGAACCCCATCAACCAGGTATCAACCAGGTCTCCCTCTTCCTCTTTCTCCTTCCCTCTCTGCCTGCCTCTCTCCCTCTGTTTCTGTATTCCCTCCATCCTCTTCACTACCCTTTTTGTTCTGCTTTACTATTTCCCCCTTGTTCTGCTTTACTATTTCAACTTCAATAATAAACAGATAAACTGGGAGCAAATAAACCAGGACTTCACAGAAATAAACTATGAAGAACAGCTAGGAAATGCGAACCTGAACCAGTGCCTGGAAAAAATAAGCTCAGTAGCACTAGAAATATGTACAAACCGCATCCCCCTAAGAAAAAAGAGGAAGAGATGCAGATTGGAACGAGAACGTCGTTCCCTATATAGGCGAAGAAAACGAATCGCGGTACAACTTGAGAGTCGCACCCTATCTCAGGAACGGCGAAGAAGGTTAGGTAGCGAAATAGGAAAAATTGAACTCAAGCTACAAGAATCATACAAAACGCAGGAGAGGGAAAGAGAGCAAAGGCCATCAGTGAAATAGAGAGAAACCCGAAATATTTTTTCTCCTATGCAAAATCAAGATCAAAAACCACATCTAGTATCGGGCCCCTGCGAAAGGAAGATGGAACTTTCACCGATGACAACAAAGAAATGAGCGAGCTACTGAGGAAGCAATACGACTCTGTCTTCAGCGAGCCATTAAACGCACTAAAGATCGATAACCCAAATGAATTTTCATGGATATGATACCAACATCAAATCATATATCAGACGTCACCCTATCCCCACTGGATTTTGAAGAAGCCATAAACAGTATGCCTATGCACTCCGCACCAGGCCCGGATTCTTGGAACTCCATATTCATCAAGAACTGTAAAAAACCACTATCGCAGGCCCTTCACATTCTGTGGAGACAAAGCCTAGATACTGGCGTTATTCCTGATATACTAAAAACAGCAGAGATAGCACCACTTCATAAAGGAGGAAATAAGGCAGAGGCAAAAAATTACAGACCGATAGCACTAACATCGCACATCATAAAAATTTTGAGAGAGTGCTAAGAAGTAAGATCACAAAATACATGGAATCACAGCATCTCCATAACCCCGGACAACATGGTTTCAGAACAGGGCCCTCTTGCCTGTCGCAGTTGCTGGACCACTATGATATGGCATTAGATGCTATGGAAGACAAACAAAACGCTGATGTAATTTACACAGATTTTGCAAAAGCTTTTGATAAATGTGACCATGGTGTTATTGCCCATAAAATGCGCTCAAAAGGAATTACCGGAAAAGTAGGCAGATGGATCTACAATTTCCTGACCAACAGAACCCAATGTGTAATAGTCAACAAAATAAAATCCAACCCGTCAACCGTTAAGAGCTCAGTCCCCCAGGGTACTGTGCTTGCTCCAGTACTTTTTCTCATCCTTATATCGGACATAGACAAGAACACAACCTATAGCACTGTATCATCCTTTGCAGATGACACTAGGATCTTCATGAGAGTAGGCAACATAGAGGACACGGCGAACCTCCAGTCAGATGTAGATCAGGTCTTTCTATGGGCTACAGAAAATATGGTGTTTAACGAAGACAAGTTCCAGCTCATGCGCTATGGAAAAAATGAAAATATAAAAACTGAAACCACGTACAAAACTCAGGCAAATCATAACATAGAACGAAAAGGCAATGTAAAGGATCTGGGTGTACTCATGTCGGAAGACCTTACCTTTAAAGAACACAATAAAGTAGCCGTCAAAACTGCAAGAAAAATGACAGGTTGGATAACAAGAACTTTTCACACTAGAGATGCTATACCGATGATGACACTTTTCAAAACGCTTGTGCTCTCTAGAGTGGAGTACTGCTGCACAATGACAGCCCCTTTCACTGCGGGTGAAATTGCTGACCTGGAGAGCGTGCAGAGATCCTTTACTGCTAGAATCCACTCGGTAAAACATCTAAACTATTGGGACCGACTAAAGAGCCTAAATCTGTATTCCCTTGAGCGCAGGCGGGAGAGATACATAATAATTTACACGTGGAAAATATTAGAGGGCTGGTCCCAAACCTGCACACAGAAATAACATCACATGAGACCAGAAGACATGGCAGGATGTGCAGAATACCCCCGTTGAAAAGCAGAGGTGCAACTGGTACTCTGCCTGACGATGAGAACTATCAACATCAGAGGCCCGAGACATGTTTCAACACGCTTCCACTACACATAAGGGACATAACTGGCAAAACCCCATCACAGTGTTCAAGAGAGACTGGCATAAGCACCTCCAAAGGATACCTGATCAACCAAGGGCTGTGACTCATACGATCAGGCTGGAGCAGCCGCGTCCACTAGGTCCTGGTTGGAATCAGCTCCAGCAACCAGGAAGGCCTGGTCGATGACCGGG
>WNGS01163947.1:12402956-12415262 GCA_020271785.1 Procambarus virginalis | reverse complement strand
TATCCAAACCATCAAACCTTCAACTGCCGACCGACCCAACCATTCTTCCGTCCACCCGACCTGACCATTCATCTATCCTGGACGAGTCTGGCCTCAAGCCGGGGTCGTTGAGTAGAAGAACTCCCAGAATCCTCTCCAAGTATGCTCCAGGTATGCACTCGACCAGTCATCCAGGTGTATCCATACCTTACCTTGAGGTGCTTCCGGGGCTTAGCGTCCCGCGGCCCGGTCGTCGACCAGGCCTCCTGGTTGTTTTTTCTCCATGCTACCAAGGGAGAAAAAATAATGGGTTAAATAGTCAGGCTCGTAGCAGCCGCGTCCAACAGCCTGGTTGATCAGTCCAGCAACCAGGAGGCCTGGTCGACGACCGGGCCGCGGGGTCGCTGAGCTCCGAAGTCCCCTCCAGGTAACGTACACACTCCCAGCCCTACCCTCCAGCTAAACACCGAGCCACCCGGCGCCACCAGTCATATCTCTGACCATAAGTTGGTTTGGAAAAATATGCACAAAAGAATTTAATGATGAGGAAAGTTTCGGTGGAAAGTCATTATCCTGGACGAACGACGTGTGGTGGGGGGGGGGGGGAGCTGAGTGTGGTCTAGTACTCACCTAGTAAACGCGTGCATGGATTCACCTAGTTGTGCTTGCGGGGGTTGAGCTCTGCTCTTTCGCTTTCGGCCCGCCTCTCAATAGCCCCCTTCCTCACACACACACACACACACACACACACACACACACACACACACACACACACACACACACACACACACACACACACACACACACACACACACACACACCACACCCCACCCACCCAGGAAGCAGCCCGTAGCAGCTGTGCTAACTCCCAGGTAGCCTATTTACTGCTAGGTAACAGGGGGATCAGGGTGAATAGAAATACTGCCCATTTTTTCTGCCGGCCTGCTCTGGGAATCGAACCCCGGGCACTAGGATTACGAGTCTTCCGCAGCGCTGTCCACTCAGCTACCAGACCCCGGGTAATGTGTGTGTGTGTGTGTGTGTGTGTGTGTGTGTGTGTGTGTGTGTGTGTGTGTGTGTGTGTGTGTGTGTGTGTGTGTGTGTGAAAGAGGATTTATTAAGGTTGTGGAAATAGTGAGGCAGAACCCGTCCACTAGGGCAAACGTCCTGCATTACAGAACAGATCGTTTGTGGACCATCCGGCAGGAGTGCTCGTCCTCTGGGGTCGGACGGTGGGGGGGGGGGCTCTAGAGTACACGAGGAGGGTAAGGCCACACTAGAGTACATGCAGACATGAGCGGGGGCTCTAGAGTACACGAGGAGGGTAAGGCCACACTAGAGTACATGTTTCCCTTGTCAATATAAGAATGACGTAAACTGCAGAGGACCTATTGGGCCATATATCCACCCAAACTCACTCATATATTCCATTCACTTGGGGCCACCTTGTGGTGGTTTCGGGGATGAGCGTCCCCGCGGCCCGCTCTCCGACCAGGCCTCTCGGTTAATGGTCGTCTCGTCAACCACAGCACTAGGAGTCTCGAACCACTGACCCCAGGAGTGGGTACTGCTGATTTTATGGGAATATTGACTGATTGGTGAAGATTAAGCCAGCCAAGAGGTCGCACGGGCATGAATAGCCCGAAATATGTGGACGTAGTGTTGTTATCAGTTTATCATTCATAGAGAAGTTCCGGATCAGCGGGGCTGTGGTGGGTATGATGTGGGCCTGCGGGCCGCTCCAAGCAACAGCCTGGTGGAACAAACTCTCACAAGTCGAGCCTGGCCTCGGGCCATTCGGTTCCAAACTCGGTTTCCTAACCGGTATTTACCCAGGTCTTTCTTGAATAGACACTTCTCCCATTGTGTTTCGTGTTGTGTTTTGTGTTGATATTTAAAACCTTATTTAATCCCCCATTGTTATGCCCCCTTCATTCGCCTGTATGCTGCCGTTATGTCACTCCTTAATCTCGGTCTGTCTGGAGAATGTATAATTAAATATTCTTCATAAGGAAGGTTTCTTATTCCTGGGAGGACCTTTATCATCCTTCTCTCTACTTTCTTCGTCTCCTCGACCCCCCTACCGACCCCCCTACCCCGACCCGCCTTTTTATCAAGCAATTTTTTTATAAATAAGAGACTCGAGTAGACTAAAGTATCATCGAATTTATTCAAGGATGAGCAGGTAAGTAGTTTTGTCGGCAGGCAGGCAGGCAGGCAGGCAGGCAGGCAGGCAGGCAGGCAGGCAGGCAGGCAGGCAGGCAGGCAGGCAGGCAGGCAGGCAGGCAGGCAGTCAGTCAGTCAGTCAGTCAGTCAGTCAGTCAGTCAGTCAGTCAGTCAGTCAGTCAGTCAGTCAGTCAGTCAGTCAGTCAGTCAACTTGCTATACAAATCTTTGCCCTGACAAATAACAAGACGGGAAGAATGACTACACAGGTGTTGACATGTACGCTAATTCTCCTCAAATTGTTGACTCTGCCAACTGCGGGAGGGGGACAGATGCCATGTGTTACCAGTGTGTGTGTGTCAAGTGTTGCTCCTGTGGCTAACATGTTGCCTCCCAGTGTGTGTGTGTGTGTCAAGTGTTGCTCCTGTGGCTAACATGTTGCCTCCCAGTATGTGTGTGTGTGTCAAGTGTTGCTCCTGTGGCTAACATGTTGCCTCAAGTGTGTGTGTGTCAAGTGTTGCTCCTGTGGCTAACATGTTGCCTCCCAGTGTGTGTGTGTGTGTCAAGTGTTGTTCCTGTGGCTAACATGTTGCCTCCCAGTGTGTGTGTGTGTGTCAAGTGTTGCTCCTGTGGCTAACATGTTGCCTCCCAGTGTGTGTGTGTGTCAAGTGTTGCTCCTGTGGCTAACATGTTGCCTCCCAGTGTGTGTGTGTCAAGTGTTGCTCCTGTGGCTAACATGTTGCCTCCCAGTGTGTGTGTGTCAAGTGTTGCTCCTGTGGCTAACATGTTGCCTCCCAGTGTGTGTGTGTGTGTGTGTCAAGTGTTGCTGCTGTGGCTAACATGTTGCCTCCCAGTGTGTGTGTGTGTGTCAAGTGTTGCTCCTGTGGCTAACATGTTGCCTCCCAGTGTGTGTGTGTCAAGTGTTGCTCCTGTGGCTAACATGTTGCCTCCCAGTGTGTGTGTGTGTGTCAAGTGTTGCTCCTGTGGCTAACATGTTGCCTCCCAGTGTGTGTGTGTGTGCTCACGGCACAACACACAGGAACACACAGTGTTGATGTAGCGAGTGTGTTGTGGTGACCGCTGTGCTCGCGTCCACCCCCGAGAGGATTTTTACAAGAAAACCAGGACACGGGGAAGAGAGAGGGAAAGGGTGGAGAATGAATAGGGCTTTGGTGAGGACAAAAACGGTGGTCTGTCTCGTTAAGTTTGGTCCCATGTGATGGTCTTGTTACACTACCTGGGTCTTACTACTGTCCCGTTTGTTCGAGGCCGTGTAAAGATTCCCTGGCTCTAATGTCTCGGAAGGTACCTTGTGTCCCTTACATCTCAGCAGATATGGACGAAAGTGTCTTGAGCCGAGCTGGCGAGTGGGTATTGTGTGTCAGTAGTGAATGTGGGACTAATGGTATATATAGACTCGTCTGGTATATTCAGGGTGAGTATACTAGTATACCTAATTCTCCCAGCCCCGAGTGCAACTCTCAAAGCCCCGAGTGCAACTCTCCCCAGCCCCCGAGTGCAACTCTCCCCAGCCCCCGAGTGCAACTCTCCCCAGCCCCCGAGTGCAACTCTCCCCAGCCCCCGAGTACAACTCTCCCCAGCCCCCGAGTGCAACTCTCCCCAGCCCCCGAGTGCAACTCTCCCCAACCCCCGAGTGCAACTCTCCCCAGCCCCCGAGTGCAACTCTCCCCAGCCCCGAGTGCAACTCTCCCCAGCCCCCAAGTGCAACTCTCCCCAGCCCCCGAGTACAACTNTATGAAGGCGGCGTGCCCGAGTGAGCATAAGAAATATTGCCGGAACAACCGTGGACATCTTCAAGAGGAAACTAGATTTATTCTCCAAGGAGTGCCGGACCAACCGGGCTGTGGTGGGTATGTGGGCCTGCGGGCCGCTCCAAGCAACAGCCTGGTGGACCAAACTCTCACAAGTCGAGCCTGGCCTCGGGCCGGGCTTGGGAGTAGAAGAACTCCCAGAACCCCATCAACCAGGTATCAAGCAGGTAAGTGTGGTTGTGGCAGCGTGCCCCTGGCCTCTCCGCTCTTACTCTCGGCCCAAGCACTCTGGCCCACCCTTCTAGCGGACACCCTTATCCTGCCTTACACCCTTCCTCATCCACCACCTTGTTAGGACAGGTTTTTTTTTTTGCACCGCGGCCAGGAGGCCTGGTCAGAGACCGGGCCGCGGGGATTTTGAAGCCCAGAATCAACGCAACGGTACTGTGACAAGTGCTTACGACATTGGGGGGAGAGAGAGAGGGGGGAGGGAGGGAGGGACGGACGGAGAGAGGGAGGGAGAGAGAGGGAGAAAGGGAGAGAGGGAGGGAGAGAGGAGGAGGAGAAGGAAGCCGTCTGCTTGCCTCACAGCTCTTGTGTTATCGTTGTCACAGTATGGTGGAGGAGATAAGAGCACCGCGTGCTGGTAAGGGTAGAGGTCCCTCGCTCAACACACCAGCGTGTATAGGAACACAGTTGAGCGCTTCCTCGTGGACGCCACCGTCTGGTGTAGTCCACATGAACCGCCTTAACTTCTCCCAAGTATCTGGGAGCACTGTCTTAGTGCTGGTGAATAAGGCTACTTGGTTCTGTACTGTGTGTGTGTGTGTGCGTGTGTGTGTGTGTGTGTGTGTGTGTGTGTGTGTGTGTGTGTGAGTGGTCTTACAGGTAAGTTACCTACCTATTATTACCTCGAGGCGCGCATCACTTACTTGACTCTAACCTTCAGTTGCTTTAAGTGGCAGTCACCACCCTGCACTTACATGCTCCCAGCCACCCCCACAATGGTGTAGTGACACTTAGTGACTCTACACCACTTAACCCCCGTCGACACCTACCACTATCACCACCTACCACCCCTCCCCCCCCATTACCACTTACACCCACCAGCCCCCAATGTACACCTAGCCAACCACTGTGGAAAGGGTAACTCAGCACTAGCTGGTGGCTGGGACCAAGTACTGGGCTCCACACTTCCCCCAATCAGTCCACTACGGGCTCACCATAGCCCGTGCTACCTAGAACTTGTTGTTCCAGGGAGAGAATCTTAAACAACAACAACAACAACACTTCCCCCTCACACTACATGGGTGTATTGTGTAGATAAGCAGGTGATACCCGCAGATAAGAAGCCTTGGGGGAGGGGCAGGTGGAGCTTCCTACCTGTCACAGTTACCAGGTCCCAGCCTTCACCACCACCATACCTGTCACAGTTACCAGGGCCCCGGCCCTCACCACCACCATACCTGTCACAGTTACCAGGGCCCCGGCCCTCACCACCACCATACCTGTCACAGTTACCAGGGCCCCGGCCCTCACCACCACCATACCTGTCACAGTTACCAGGGCCCCGGCCCTCACCACCACCATACCTGTCACAGTTACCAGGGCCCCGGCCTCACCACCACCATACCTGTCACAGTTACCAGGTCCCCGGCCCTCACCACCACCATACCTGTCACAGTTACCAGGGCCCCGGGCCTCACCACCACCATACCTGTCACAGTTACCAGGTCCCCGGCCCTCACCACCACCATACCCGTCACAGTTACCAGGGCCCCGGCCTCACCACCACCATACCCGTCACAGTTACCAGGGCCCGGCCCTCACCACCACCATACCTGTCACAGTTACCAGGGCCCCGGCCCTCACCACCACCATACCTGTCACAGTTACCAGGGCCCCGGCCCTCACCACCACCATACCTGTCACAGTTACCAGGGTCCCGGGCCTCACCACCACCATACCTGTCACAGTTACCAGGGCCCCGGCCCTCACCACCACCATACCTGTCACAGTTACCAGGGCCCCGGCCTCACCACCACCATACCTGTCACAGTTACCAGGGCCCCGGCCCTCACCACCACCATACCTGTCACAGTTACCAGGGCCCCGGGCCTCACCACCACCATACCTGTCACAGTTACCAGGGAGGGTTGTATATTTATAATTTGGTTAGGCTGCATACACGTGTATAGTGCATTGTAAAGATACAATTAGTTGTACGTAGTATTCGATGACAATGACTAATGAGACATTCTAAGCATTTACCATCAGAAAACACTTACTAGGTACAAGCTGGCAAAACATTATTTCAAATATTAATAGTCATATATAATGCAATTAGATAACTAACCCCCTTACTATGAATGTGCGTCATTATACATTTTGTGCTTAGGCTTATCTGGGGTTTATAACAAGATGGAGGTTATCTTGAGATGATTTCGGGGCTTAGTGTCCCCGCGGCCCGGTCCTCGACCAGACCTCCACCCCCAGGAAGCAGCCCGTGACAGCTGACTAACTCCCAAGTACCTATTTATTGCTAGGTAACAGGGGCATCAGGGTGAAAGAAACTCTGCTCATTGTTTCTCTCCGGCGCCCGGGATCGAACCCGGGATCACAGGATCACGCGTCCAGTGTTCTGTCCGCTCAGCCACCGACTCCCTCCACCAATGGATGGTACAACTCCATGAAAGATTGTTATTATTCTGATTGTTAATATTTGGTGATACTATTTAATTTGGTCAAATGATATTATTTGGCGGATATCATGGTATCGGATATCAATCATAATATCATATCAGGATGTCATGGTCAAGTGAATGATAGAATCATCCAGTCAGGACCAAATGATCCTGACTGGATGATTCACAACTTTACTGCAGAAGAGAACTATCAGGGGAAAAGCGCCAAGCCATTACGACCATATAGCACTGGGAAGGGGTCAGGATAAGGATTTGGGATGGGACGGGGGAAAGGAATGGTGCCCAACCACTTGGACGGTCGGTCGTCATGCAGAACGCCGACCTGCGTGACGCTCTACCGTCCAGCCCAAATGGTTGGGTTTTTGCTGCAGAAGAACGTTCTTTTGTGAGCTTCGAAAGAAGGCGTAGTCGTCATTCTTTCTTAAGTAGGCTAAGGTCACTGAGTACACATGGGTCCTGACAGCTGATTTGTCAGCGTTCGGGATTCGTAGTCCTAGGGTCCGGGTATCGATCCCCCGCAGAGGCGGAAACAAATGGGTAGAGTTTCTTTCACCCTGATGCCCCCCCCCTATTCACCTAGCAGTAAATAGGTACCTGGAAGTTAGACAGCTGCTAATGGCTGCTTCTTGTATTCACCTAGTTGTGTTTGCGGGGGTTGAGCTTTGCTCTTCCGCCCCGCCTCTCAACTGTCAATCAACTGTTTCTACTATTACTATTCCCCCCACACCACACACACACACACCCCAGGAAGCTGCCCGTGACAGCTGACTAACTCCAGGGTATCTATTTACTGCTAGGTAACAGGGGCATTCAGGGTGAAAGAAACTTTGTCCATTTGTTTCTGTCTGGTGCGGGAATCGAACCCGCGCCCGAGTCCTGCGCGCTACCCACCAGGCTACCCATCCTGGGCAGGGCGAGACAGCTGGGCGCGTCTCCTTCACCCGTTGCCCCTGTTCACCTAGCAGTAATTACTGTTTGTGTGTGTGTGAGAGAGAGAGAGAGAGAAAATCAGTTGATTGATTGACAGTTGAGAGGCAGGACCAAAGAGCCATAGCTGAACCTCCACAAGCACAACTAGGTGAGCACACACAGCCCCCACCCCTACTAAGGTGTCCCGGCCTGCTCCGTTGTGTCTAAAGAGGAAGCAGTGCCCCGAAGGAGGTCGTTACGAGCACAAGGAGAGAGTATCCTCCAATGACAGCATATTAGCCTTGGGGTCCGTCTTGTTAAGATGCCACACCTCGTAACTATGGGCCAGGGCATAGTTAACACGGGCCGTTGATGTAGGCCGAGTTACTTGTGCGGTGCAGGACTGTAGGCACAATGTTGTCGTGTTACACACACATGCAGGAGGTCGTCGTCGTCGTCCCCCCGCCGTGGCCTGAAGAGTAAGTTAACTGGCGGGCCGCCCTACATGCCTCCTATCATTCTAGACGGTACCTCCTAGACGATCTACCTCGATGACGAGGTAGATCTAGACTTCTACCTCCTAGACGATCATTGGTGCGGTGGTTACGGTACTGTGTACGTTTAGGGGTGATCCTGGACGGCATGGGTTCGAATCCTGGCCGGGTCAAAGAGTTCTTAGTGATGCCTCCTATCATATTACTGGCCTCTCCCGCCACGACCTCAACACGCCGGCCTCTCGCGGGCCTTAATACAACACTCGTCCCCCCTTTATGTTGCCTGGTGGGTCGTGGTGGACCCGCTTCACCGTGGGGGGTGGTGTAGGGTGAGTGAGGTGCACCATGAGGCGCGGCGTGAGGCTCACACGGGAGGTCAATATTGTCTTCCCTCACACACCTCAAAATACACACATACAAGGATGTATGTATGTTTTGTAACCTTTAAATACACAATAAAGCATAAAAAAGGAAGGGGGTGGTAGGAGAAAAGCACACAGAAACTGCATTGGAGGGGACCTACATTCCCTCCAATGCGTTATGTGTGATTTCCTCCGAGGCTATGGGTCCCCCTTCTTCCAGCCAGAGGTGGTACTCCCTTCCATATACAAGGACATATCACGTGTTAATGTTTGTGATTTACACACATGTAGAAGAACGCCGACATATGTGTGTGGAGAAAGGTGTGTGAGAAATCGGAGAGACTTGGGATTTTTGTGGGTGAATGCAGGAGACGAGGAGGCGGTATGGGGGATTACTGGGGGTAGAGGAAATAGGGAGGCTGGGGGCCGGTAGTACTGGGAGGGGGAGGAGGGTGAGGGAGTAAGGTTTACAGTACACATTCCAGTCCATTTTTCATCAGATGGGAGGCGGAGGGAGGGAAGGGGAGGGAGGAGATGAGTATAGCGAGGGAAGAGGAAGGGGAGGGGGTGGGGGGGGGGAGCCACAGACGCCTAATTTGATCCAGGACGCCCCCTTGAGGCGTCCTGGAGGGCTTCACGGTCCTCCTGTATTGTGGCTCGTCACTAGGGCCATCTTACATCTTCTTCACTACTCGTCAACCTGTAACATTATCTGCTGGTAACTCCTCTTAACCTACCCCCCCCCCCCATCCCTTCTCCAGCGTCCCCCCCCTTCCATCACCTCCCCTCATTTAGAGGGTCAGCCAGTACATGTTGCTATTACAAGTAGGAAGACGCTCTCCTTCCTCGCTGTCAAGTACAAGTTAAAGTATGTCTCTGTTCATTGAGACAAGAAAGAAATACATCTCAAAGAGATAGAGTAGCTTAGGCTATTTCTACCCGCCCTATCCTCGCTGTCAACTGTGCTTGACGGCTAGGCGGACAGGACATACTCTCCGGTAACTTGGTGTTTACACAAACACAAATAGTAGTCCACCCCTTGAGTTGGTTCCGAGGATCTATGTGTCCCCACGGCCCGGTCTCTCTTCAGACCTCCTGGTGGAGGTACATGAGGATATTACCTATAGGTACCTGTGGGATTGTTTGAACGCTCGTGGGGTGAAGCTAAGACTTACGTAAGTAAGTCACTGAAGGTAAGACTTACATAAGTAAGTCATCAAAACCTTACCTTACGATGATTTTGATGATTGTGGGTTACCTTGGTAGATGATTTTTCAGGAGACAGGAAATACTGGATTTTCCGGGAGACAGGAAATACTGTGGTAGGTGTGGGCTCTTGTGTGTGTCACTGATGGTACCAGCTCATGCTGGTGGGTAGTAGAGGCTGGTAGTGACAACATGGAGGGTGGTAGTTTTATTATTATTATTATTTTCTACCACAGACGTGGCCACACATCAACATTGCTAAACAGCATATATACATTTTCTTCTGTCCTCCATGGACAGGGTTAGAGATCTGCTAAACATATAGTCCAGGGATTTATTGAACAATCAACCACAGAAGGTGATTGTTCAATCACTATGGTGATTGTAGTGACTGGTTGCACAGTTGGTGAATGGAGTGTGTCGACGTGTATAAGCTGCAGCCATCTTCCATTCTTTAGTAAACACCAGACAACATTCTTAAGTTATGAACGCGTAAACTGAAGGTTTTGAAAAGATGAATTGCGGTTTAGTCGTACAAAAAAAGTTGTTACAGATTCAGTTACTGGGAATCAAAAGTTCTAAGTAGCACGGGGTATGGTGAGCCCGTAGTGGACTTACCTGGCACAGGAGCGGGGCTGTAACAAGAAGCACGGACTATGGTGAGCCCGTAGTGGACTTACCTGGCACAGGAGCGGGGCTGTAACAAGTAGCACGGGTATGGTGAGCCCATAGTGGACTTACCTGGCACAGGAGCGGGGCTGTAACAAGTAGCACGGACTATGGTGAGCCCGTAGTGGACTTACCTGGCACAGGAGCGGGCTGGTAACAAGTAGCACGGGCTATGGTGAGCCCGTAGTGGACTTACCTGGCACAGGAGCGGGGCTGTAACAGTAGCACGGCTATATGGTGAGCCCGTAGTGACTTACCTGGCACAGGAGCGGGCTGTGACAAGTAGCACGGGCTATGGTGAGCCCGTAGTGGACTTACCTGGCACAGGAGCGGGGCTGTGACAAGTAGCACGGGCTATGGTGAGCCCGTAGTGGACTTACCTGGCACAGGAGCGGGGTGTGACAAGTAGCACGGGCTATGTGAGCCCGTAGTTGACTTACCTGGCACAGGAGCGGGCTGTAACAAGTAGCACGGCTAGGTGAGCCCGTAGTGGACTTACCTGGCACAGGAGCGGCGTACAGTACACGGACTATGGTGAGCCCGTAGTGGATTTACCTGGCACAGGAGCGGGGTGGAACTGTGAGGTGGGAGGAATAGTGGGCATAAAGAGGAGAAAGTAGGAGGGAAGGTGTAAGGGAAGGGGCAGCAGCTGGAGGCCAGCACCTGGCGTCAGGCGTGTCAACCCCCGCCCGCCCACCCACACCCCACGCCTGCACACCTTCCCCCACCTCAAACACGTGCCCACATCTGTAAGTTACTTTAGCGGTACAGCTGTATGCCACACCTTGGGTAATAGTAGTAGTAAGCAGACGATGAGTCACAATAACGTGACCCAGACAGCTTCTTTAGACGTTAGACGCTTCTTCAGACTTCTTCCCAGACGTGGCTTCAGACTTCTTCCCAGACGTGGCTTTAGATTTCTTCCCAGACGTGACTAATGTACCAGGATCAGACCACACGCCATCAGCAGACCACCACGACGTTTCGGTCCTCCAGGACCATTATCAAGAACGATTGTCTTGACTTGATTCGGTCCAGGACTGACCCAAACGCCCGTCGTCTCCTCATGTCCTATCTTGAGGTTATCTTGAGATGATTCGGGGCTTTATTGTCCCCGCGGCCCGGTCCTCGACCAGGCCTCCACCCCCAGGAACACCCGTGACAGCTGACTAACACCCAGGTACCTATTTTACTGCTAGGTAACAGGGACATTAGGGTGAAAGAAACTCTGCCCATTGGTTCTCGCCGGCGCTCGGGATCGAAACCGGACCACAGGATCACAAGTCCAGTGTGCTGTCCGCTCGGCCGACCGGCTCCCACTGCTTGGTTTAGTGGACTTATCCCACCGCGCTGCGTATTCGTAGTCCTGAGCTTCCGGTTTCGAGCCCGGTGGAGGCGAGACAAATGGCCCAAAAGTTTTTTCACCCTGATGCCCCTGTTATCTAACAGTAAAATAGGTACCTGGGAGTTAGACAGCTGCTACGGGCTGCTTCCTGGGGGTGGAGGACTGGTCGAGAACCGGGCCGCGGGGACGCTAAGCCCCGAAATCATCACAAGATAACCTCAAAATAGTCATCAACAGTTGTAGTAACTCACACATGTAATCCTGGTAGTGAGATAGTGTTGAGACTTGGCACAGTGTGACGGTCAAACTTGGCACAGTGTGACGGTCAAACTTGGCACAGTGTGACGGTCAAACTTGGCACAGTGTGACGGTCAAACTTGGCACAGTGTGACGGTCAAACTTGGCACAGTGTGACGGTCAAGCTTGGCACAGTGTGACGGTCAGCTTGGTACATGTGACGGTCAAGCTTGGTACAGTGTGACGGTCAAAAGCTTGGTACAGTGTGACGGTCAGCTTGGCACAGTGTGACGGTCAAGCTTGGCACAGTGTGACGGTCAAGCTTGGCACAGTGTGACGGTCAAGCTTGGCACAGTGTGACGGTCAAGCTTGGCACAGTGTGACGGTCAAGCTTGGCACAGTGTGACGGTCAAACTTGGTACAGTTACTTCACATATATACTCGGTTCATCAACACGCACACA
>WNGS01163947.1:12366732-12381530 GCA_020271785.1 Procambarus virginalis | reverse complement strand
GTTTGTGGGCCTGCAGGCCGCTCTAAGCAACAACCTGTTGGACCAAGTCGAGCCTGGCCCTGGGCCGGGTCGGGGAGTAGAACAACTCCCGAAACCCACTCCAGGTATGCTCTGGTTATATTAGTTAGTGTTGATGTGGGTTGTTTAGAAAATGAGTTATTGGTAAGATGAGAGACGTTGGAATGTTTCACACAAAAGTTCACATAAAAGCGAGTTTTGTGGTGCATAAGAACTGAGCTGTCTCGTGTGGGTCAATAGGCCTCTTGCAGTATCCTCCATTATGTTCAACTGAGCTGTTGCTGGTGATC
This sequence comes from Procambarus virginalis, assembly GCA_020271785.1. NCBI lineage: Eukaryota > Metazoa > Arthropoda > Malacostraca > Decapoda > Cambaridae > Procambarus > Procambarus virginalis. The sequence goes on along the minus strand of WNGS01163947.1, from coordinate 12,381,222 downwards.
TAATTATTAGACCATTGGGAGGAGCCACTGGCATCAATGACCGCCGTCTGTGACAGGTGGCCGTCTGTGACAGGTGGCCGTCTGTGACAGGTGGTCGTCTGTGACAGGTGGCCGTCTGTGACAGGTGGTCGTCTGTGCAGGTGGTCCGTCTGTGACAGGTGGCGTCTGTGACAGGTGGCCGTCTGTGACAGGTGGCCGTCTGTGACAGGTGGTCGTCTGTGACAGGTGGCCGTCTGTGACAGGTGGTCGTCTGTGACAGGTGGTCGTCTGTGACAGGTGGTCGTCTGTGACAGGTGGCCGTCTGTGACAGGTGGCCGTCTGTGACAGGTGGCCGTCTGTGACAGGTGGTCGTCTGTGACAGGTGGTCGTCTGTGACAGGTGGTCGTCTGTGACAGGTGGTCGTCTGTGACAGGTGGTCGTCTGTGACAGGTGGTCGTCTGTGTCAGGTGGTCGTCTGTGTCAGGTGGTCGTCTGTGACAGGTGGCCGTCTGTGACAGGTGGTCGTCTGTGTCAGGTGGTCGTCTGTGTCAGGTGGTCGTCTGTGTCAGGTGGTCGTCTGTGACAGGTGGTCGTCTGTGTCAGGTGGTCGTCTGTGTCAGGTGGTCGTCTGTGACAGGTGGTCGTCTGTGTCAGGTGGTCTTCTCTTGAAATGGATTGATTGTGGTTGACTTGGCTAGTGAACCATATTATCATTATGTTTTGTTAAGGTCAGTAATATTCCCTCCCATATTTTTTTCATTTAATCCATTATTGCATATAAACGAATGATTGCATAAACGGCTAAATACACGTTGAAATTGAATGGAACATTCAGGGCAGTGGCCTTGATCTTGACTTATCTAGAGATGATTTCGGGGCTTAGCGTCCCCGCGACCCAGTCCTCGACCAGGCTTCCTTTTTGTTACACACCCCCAGGAATCAGCCCGTAGCAGCTGTCTAACTCCCAGGTACCTATTTACAGCTAGGTGAACACAAGCATTAGGTTGAAGGAAACTACCCATTTGTTTCCGCCTCCACCGGCGGAACTTCAGGACTCAGGCCTACGAATCCCGAGCGCTGTTCACTCAGCTGTCAGGTTGTTTGTTTAGTAAACATATGGTGTCTCGCTCCGTCTCCTTGGTTTAGGGTGTTTCAGTACTAAATCTTCAATGTTTTGTGGATGTCAGAATATTATAAAAATTATGGACCAATTTGTCAACTTTCTCCCATAAATTGGATAAGCACGCATTAAAAAAAATAACAAAAATGCTAGTTTGGAAATACAGTATTCATAGATTTATAGAACACATTGCTAGGTGCAGTAGTTTCTCGTGTCGGGGAATAGGAAGCCTGTTAGGTTTACTAAAATGCTTTTAGGCCAACGGCTGATCGTCTCCTGGATACAACCCACAACACTTGCCTAACTCCCAGGTACCTATTTGCTGTTCGGTTAATTGTAGCGTAGTTTAGACAAATATATTGTGGGTGTGGCTGAATATTAATAGCTGCATTCGCAAGGCCTGATAGGTTGTCAATAGTTTCCTTTATTCTCGTGCTTACGAAAATTGGGTCTTGTCCTTTTCCTCTTCAACCAGGCACTTATTTTTACAGAAATACTTGATGCTTTTTATATATGGTCAGGTACAGTTACATTGTATAAATCGATAATTGTTTGTTGTTGTATTTGACTCGAGGGCCATGTGAGCACTTAAGACGTATTATCCCGGGGTGTTAGAATTTCAACATTGATTGTGTATCTCATCCTTAGCAGGTATAAAACTGTAGTTTTTGCCGAGTTCCTAGCCATATTGGTGACCATAAATAACCTGCTTGACGAACATAGGGTTAGAATCTCTTGTATGATGGATACCAAGCAACAGCCTGGTGGACCAAACTCACAAGTCAAGCCTGTCCTCGGGCCGGGCTTGGGGAGTAGAAGAACTCCAGAACCCCATCAAGCAGGTATACCATCTCACACAAATATAACTCATGATGACAAACAGCTGTCAAGGTCTGAAATCAGATACTCAACGCAGAAAGAATTAGTATCATCAAAATGTGTATTGCTGCTAATGACCTAGTAGAAGCCAGTTCACAAAATTATTTAGTCATTCACAACGCAACTGTTTGAGAAGTAGATAGTTAACTTCTACGAGGAACAAATTAGGTGCCATCAAATATGACCTGCCCCCCGTGACCTTTCTTTTTCTATCACTTAAACAGGAATTTGGAAGTGTGTCTAGAGACACATTAACACCGGGGCACTTGATGGGGAGCAGACCCCCTGCACTTTACTGTTAGAACTGCATTGTTCCTCTTGAAGACACTCGACTGTTTCCCAGTATTAAGTCCTGATATTCAGGATGGTCGGAAATTTGTATTTCCCATACTATGTATCCATACCGGCTTTGCGCTTTCTTTTGATAATTACCTGCCTTCTCGGCCTTGGCCTCATACTTGTTCATGATGATAACTTACGGTGTGTTTTGTGGTTGCTCCCGCAGGTGTCAGGAGGGCACGTGAACCCGGCGGTGACAATATCACTAGCTGTGACCCGGCGTGTGTCCCCCCTGAGAGCCGCCATGTTTGTCCTGGCTCAACTGGGCGGAGGCATTGCTGGCGCTGCGCTACTCTACGGGTAAGAAAGATTTCTCCTTGCTGTGTAGTGTTTTCCTTTGCTGTGCACTGTTTTCCCTTGCTGTGCACTGTTTTCCCTTGCCGTGTAGTGTTTTTCCTTGCTGTGCAGTGTTGTTATAACTGTTGTAACCGAGGACGTGTACAATGTGTTAAAAATAAAGTTCCTCGTAATGTATACGTAAAATCTCTAATATAATTAGGCCTATTTGTTTTGCATTTCTAATTTTATGTTGTCATGGTGTCACCCATAGCCTAGCATACATTCTGAGCTATATGATATAGCCTAGCATACATCCTGGGCTATATGATATAGCCTAGCATACATCCTGGGCTATATGATATAGCCTAGCATACATCCTGGGCTATATGATATAGCCTAGCATACATCCTGGGCTATATGATATAGCCTAGCATACATCCTGGGCTATATGATATAGCCTAGCATACATCCTGCTATATGATATAGCCTAGCATACATCCTGAGCTATATGATATAACCTAGCATACATCCTGGGCTATATGATATAGCCTAGCATACATCCTGGGCTATATGATATAGCCTAGCATACATCCTGGGCTATATGATATAGCCTAGCATACATCCTGGGCTATATGATATAGCCTAGCATACATCCTGGGCTATATGATATAGCCTAGCATACATCCTGGGCTATATGATATAGCCTAGCATACATCCTGGGCTATATGATATAGCCTAGCATACATCCTGGGCTATATGATATAGCCTAGCATACATCCTGGGCTATATGATATAGCCTAGCATACATCCAAGGCTATATGATATAGCCTAGCATACATCCTGGGCTATATGATATAGCCTAGCATACATCCAAGGCTTTATGAGAGTTATCGCGCTTACACCTCTTTTCTACTGTATTATTCATGTCATCATTGTCATGTTAGACGAACTTAGGTAGTATAAGAATGAATGCAATTTTGATGTTACCAGATTCCATTTCGCATAAGGGACTGGAAAGACCCGTGCAGAATCCTGGGATGGGTGGGTAGGGGAGGAGGACATTTCTTGCTCAAGGCAGGCGACGTTGGAAGGTTCTAGAAGGCGATATGACGTAGTATGCTTCTAGATTAATAATAATAATTTAATTCGCCTGGGCTGGAGAAGACTCGAACTACGGACCCCATCAGTTGCTTCTGGAGTCTTTCCTTATTAAGGCTACTTATAGCTGAGTGGAGCTTCTGCCTCACACACGTGGGGTCCGTGGTTCGAGTCTCCTCGAGCCCAGGTGGATGAAATTATTATGATTAATCGAGAAGCATACTAGGTCACATTGCCTTCTAGAACGTTCCAACGGGAGGGGCAAGACTTCACACAAGAAGCTGTAGTTGGCCAAAGAAGGTTACTCACTGACTGGGAACCATTTAGTAAGCAGCTGTTAACCTGAGCTCTGCAACTGATCTTTCCCACATAATAGATGTGTCAGTAGCCCGACTCGCTTGAAGAACCGAGGTAGTGGCATGTGTAGTAGCCCAGGAACTGCCTTCAAGTGGCAGTTCATCAAAACAAACACCACTGGCTAAGAGATAAGGCTGTTTCGATGACTGTTTGACTAGGCCTACTGACTGGTCTATTTCGCCGAGTTATTGTTATTGCTCACATTTTTTTCCTGGGTATTGTTTGTGGAATATGCTTGGTTAACTCAAACATCAAATGGCGAAGAAACTGGAGAACGCCATTATTATTTACGAAGATTGTGGCCAGTCAGGTGAATTGACATTTGTCCCACGTCCTGGCGGAAGCCGTTGACAAGAAGTACTGCACGAGTAGACGTTTTTAATTGTGATGACTAAGTTTCTTTGGCGCTTTGGTGAACGCCCGTTTGTGTTGGGGTGGGACATCTTCAAGAGGAAACTAGATTGTTTCCTCCAAAGAGTGCCGGACCAATCGGGCTGCGGTGGGTATGTGGGCCTGCGGGCCGCTCCAAGCAACAGCCTGGTGGACTAAACTCTCACAAGTCAAGCCTGGCCTCGGGCCGGGCTTGGGGAGTAGAACAACTCCCAAAACTCCATCAACCAGGTAAATCCAGCTGATAGATTTGTACGACAGTGTCGTCGTCTTGGCACAAACCCCACTTCTCCTGTGGTGTCGACTTTGCTCTGTGAACCCCAGGAGAAGAGGGAGTTTCTCTTACATACATTTCATAGGCAAATAATATTACTATAAGTTTGTGTTGAAAACAAATAGGCCTCGAAATGTAAACGCCTGTTATATGAGAATAAAACATTCCATTAATACTTTAATGTTTGATGTAGGCTACGGTAATGTAATCTAATTAACCCAAGCCTAATTGGTTGTTTCCTTTTCGTACTTGTTGATTACGCCTCTCAACTAGCAATATATATATCGCTAAGTGTATATATCCGTAATAGCTCTGATTTTATAATATGTCCGTAGCTATTATTTTATAACAGCTATCTGTAGTTATTATTTTATTATAGCTATCAATAGCTATGATAAAATAGCTATTTTTAACATTTAAAAAAATAGCTATCCGTATCTATATTTTTATTGATCTTTATTATAGTGTTTGTTACGTAACAGTATTTGTAGAACCATGGTTCTACAAATTCTCCTGCGGCTGTTGTAGGCCCGTCGTTGGCAACTGGCGGCTGCCACGTGCCGCCAGCACGCCCGATACTTTCCTTCCTCTTGTCGTATGTACTGAACAAAAGTTCTCCCAAACATCACGTGTTTGTGTAGATAGATGTCTTTTCCCGTCTGCTGATCCTCAAAATAAACATCGTACTTCAGTGTAGGCCCTACTGCTATGCCGTTGTCGTTACCCATAATTAAATCAATTCTGTGCATCATGCTGTCTCGGATTCTTCTTTCAACTAATGTTAGGCTATCTTCAGCTTCTTCAGTTTGTCGTCGTAGCTCAGCACTAAGTTTTGGGAGTAGCCTTGTGCTGGTTGTGGGTGTCCTCGACTGGACTCTACTTGATACTGACGGGTCATATCCAAGTCCTGGGGCCAGATTCACGAAGCAGTTACGTAAACACTTACGAACCTGTACATCTTTTCTCAATCTTTGGCGGCTTTGTTTCCAATTATTAAACAGTTAATGAACTCGGAAGCACTAGGAGACTGTTTATAACAATAACAACAGTTGATTGGCAAGTTTTCATGCTTGTAAACTGTTTAATAAATGTAACCAAAGCCGGTAAAGATTGAGGAAAGATGTACACATTCGTAAGTGCTTGCGTAACTGCTTCGTGAATCTGGCCCCTGGTTACCACGTTCCAGCACAAAGTCGAGGCTTCAAGTCTAAAATTCCGACATGCCTTTCTACCTCCCATGTTTTCCCGTCCTTTTATAACTGGTTTAGAAGTTAGAATAGACCCAGTTTGACCTCACTATACAGAGTGGTGTCGGGCCGTGTCGTAATGCAGATGAAACTCCTCTCAGCTGATGCTTCCCCTGGGCTGTTGGCCACTTCAAGTTGGCGCAACTTCACCCCTCAGGTCACCCTGACCCTTCGCAAAAGACAATGTTCCGTAGCTTATTCGTTGTTTTAAGCTTTTCACCACTAGGACTGGACGGTAGAGTGACGGTCTCGCTTCATGCAGGTTGGCGTTCAATCCCCGACCGTCCAAGTGATTGGGCACCATTCCTTCCCCCCCCCCTGTCCCATCCCAAATCTTTATCCTGACCCCTTCCAAGTGCTATATAGTCGTAATGACTTGGCGCTTCCCCCTGATAGTTCCCTTATGTTTTACTTGGGCGGAGTATGAGTATTTATGACTCGTATGGTCGCTTCAGTAGATTTTGCTCCCATGTGTTTAACAACTTATTCTGCTTTGTTGAATCGTAGTTGAAATCTTTATGGGTTTGTAACTGTGCACGGTGTTAGATAATGTTCCAGTGGTGTGTCGGGCATGTCTCCACAGTGCTGACATGACGTTCAGACGGCAGGTGTAGGCTAACACGTACAGCGACAGGTGTAGCAATAAGTGCAGTCACAGGTGTGGTAACGGATGAAGCCACACGCGAGTAAGTGCAGGTGTAGTAATAGTGCTGATACAGTAATACGGTAGTTAAGGTTCAGGTACAGTGATAACCAAACACATGCTGTAACTACACATGGTGTAACAAGGTACACTGTAAGTAACAGGTTCACCCACAGGTACTGATACACGTACAGGGGTGGGGGAAGGGAACTATGAGGAGGAAGCGCCAAGTCATTACTACTGTATAGCACTTGGAAGGGGTCAGGATAAGGATTTGGGATGGGACGGGGTGGGGGGGAAGGAATGGTGCCCAACCACTTGGACGGTCGGGGATTGAACGCCGACCTGCATGAAGCGAGACCGTCACTCTACGTCCAGCCCAAGTGGTTGAGGNGACAACCTGGTAGCCCCGAGTTCCGAGGTAGCTTAGTGTCATATGTGACAGGTGGTCGTCTGTGACAGGTGTGTCTGTGTCAGGTGGTCGTCTGTGTCAGGTGGTCGTCTGTGACAGGTGGTCGTCTGTGTCAGGTGGCCGTCTGTGACAGGTGGCCGTCTGTGACAGGTGGCCGTCTGTGACAGGTGGCCGTCTGTGACAGGTGGTCGTCTGTGACAGGTGGTCGTCTGTGACAGGTGGTCTGTGACAGGTGGTCGTCTGTGACAGGTGGCCGTCGTGACAGGTGGTCGTCTGTGTCAGGTGGCCGTCTGTGACAGGTGGCCGTCTGTGACAGGTGGTGTCTGTCAGGTGGTCGTATGTGACAGGTGGCCGTCTGTGACAGGTGGCCGTCTGTGACAGGTGGCCGTCTGTGACAGGTGGCCGTCTGTGACAGGTGGTCGTCTGTGTCAGGTGGTCGTCTGTGACAGATGGCCGTCTGTGACAGGTGGTCGTCTGTGACAGGTGGTCGTCTGTGACAGGTGGTCGTCTGTGACAGGTGGCCGTCTGTGACAGGTGGCGTCTGTGACAGGTGTCGTCTGTGTCAGGTGGTCGTCTGTGTCAGGTGGTCGTCTGTGACAGGTGGTCGTCTGTGTCAGGTGGTCTTCTCTTGAAATGGATTGATTGTGGTTGACTTGGCTAGTGAACCATATTATCATTATGTTTTGTTAAGGTCAGTAATATTCCCTCCCATATTTTTTTCATTTAATCCATTATTGCATATAAACGAATGATTGCATAAACGGCTAAATACACGTTGAAATTGAATGGAACATTCAGGGCAGTGGCCTTGATCTTGACTTATCTTGAGATGATTTCGGGGCTTAGCGTCCCCGCGACCCAGTCCTCGACCAGGCTTCCTTTTTGTTACACACCCCCAGGAATCAGCCCGTAGCAGCTGTCTAACTCCCAGGTACCTATTTACAGCTAGGTGAACACAAGCATTAGGTTGAAGGAAACTACCCATTTGTTTCCGCCTCCACCGGCGGAACTTCAGGACTCAGGCCTACGAATCCCGAGCGCTGTTCACTCAGCTGTCAGGTTGTTTGTTAGTAAACATATGGTGTCTCACTCCGTCTCCTTGGTTTAGGGTGTTTCAGTACTAAATCTTCAATGTTTTGTGGATGTCAGAATATTATAAAAATTATGGACCAATTTGTCACTTTCTCCCATAAATTGGATAAGCACGCATTAAAAAAATAACAAAAATGCTAGTTTGGAAATACAGTATTCATAGATTATAGAACACATTGCTAGGTGCAGTAGTTTCTCGTGTTGGGGAATAGGAAGCCTGTTAGGTTTACTAAATGCTTTTAGGCCAACGGCTGATCGTCTCCTGGATACAACCCACAACACTTGCCTAACTCCCAGGTACCTATTTGCTGTTCGGTTAATTGTAGCGTAGTTTAGACAATATATGTGGGTGTGGCTGAATATTAATAGCTGCATTCGCAAGGCCTGATAGGTTGTCAATAGTTTCCTTTATTCTCGTGCTTACGAAAATTGGGTCTTGTCCTTTTCCTCTTCAACCAGGCACTTATTTTTACAGAAATACTTGATGCTTTTTATATATGGTCAGGTACAGTTACATTGTATAAATCGATAATTGTTTTGTTGTATTTTGACTCGAGGGCCATGTGAGCACTTAAGACGTATTATCCCGGGGTGTTAGAATTTCAACATTGATTGTGTATCTCATCCTTAGCCGGTATAAACTGTAGTTTTTGCCGAGTTCCTAGCCATATTGGTGACCATAAATAACCTGCTTGACGAACATAGGGTTAGAATCTCTTGTATGATGGATACCAAGCAACAGCCTGGTGGACCAAACTCACAAGTCAAGCCTGTCCTCGGGCCGGGCTTGGGAGTAGAAGAACTCCCAGAACCCCCATCAAGCAGGTATACCATCTCACACAAATATAACTCATGATGACAAACAGCTGTCAAGGTCTGAAATCAGATACTCAAGGCAGAAAGAATTAGTATCATCAAAATGTGTATTGCTTCTAATGACCTAGTAGAAGCCAGTTCACAAAATTATTTAGTCATTCACAACGCAACTGTTTGAGAAGTAGATAGTTAACTTCTACGAGGAACAAATTAGGTGCCATCAAATATGACCTGCCCCCCGTGACCTTTCTTTTTCTATCACTTAAACAGGAATTTGGAAGTGTGTCTAGAGACACATTAACACCGGGGCACTTGATGGGGAGCAGACCCCCTGCACTTTACTGTTAGAACTGCATTGTTCCTCTTGAAGACACTCGACTGTTTCCCAGTATTAAGTCCTGATATTCAGGATGGTCGGAAATTTGTATTTCCCATACTATGTATCCATACCGGCTTTGCGCTTTCTTTTGATAATTACCTGCCTTCTCGGCCTTGGCCTCATACTTGTTCATGATGATAACTTACGGTGTGTTTTGTGGTTGCTCCCGCAGGTGTCAGGAGGGCACGTGAACCCGGCGGTGACAATATCACTAGCTGTGACCCGGCGTGTGTCCCCCCTGAGAGCCGCCATGTTTGTCCTGGCTCAACTGGGCGGAGGCATTGCTGGCGCTGCGCTACTCTACGGGTAAGAAAGATTTCTCCTTGCTGTGTAGTGTTTTCCTTTCTGTGCAGTGTTTTCCTTGCTGTGCAGTGTTTTCCCTTGCTGTGCACTGTTTTCCCTTGCCGTGTAGTGTTTTCCCTTGCTGTGCAGTGTTGTTATAACTGTTGTAACCGAGGACGTGTACAATGTGTTAAAAATAAAGTTCCTCGTAATGTATACGTAAAATCTCTAATATAATTAGGCCTATTTGTTTTGCATTTCTAATTTTATGTTGTCATGGTGTCACCCATAGCCTAGCATACATTCTGAGCTATATGATATAGCCTAGCATACATCCTGGGCTATATGATATAGCCTAGCATACATCCTGGGCTATATGATATAGCCTAGCATACATCCTGGGCTATATGATATAGCCTAGCATACATCCTGGGCTATATGATATAGCCTAGCATACATCCTGGGCTATATGATATAGCCTAGCATACATCCTGAGCTATATGATATAACCTAGCATACATCCTGGGCTATATGATATAGCCTAGCATACATCCTGGGCTATATGATATAGCCTAGCATACATCCTGAGCTATATGATATAACCTAGCATACATCCTGGGCTATATGATAACCTAGCATACATCCAAGGCTATATGATATAGCCTAGCATACATCCTGAGCTATATGATATAACCTAGCATACATCCTGGGCTATATGATATAACCTAGCATACATCCAAGGCTATATGATATAGCCTAGCATACATCCTGAGCTATATGATATAACCTAGCATACATCCTGGGCTATATATATACCTAGCATACATCCTGGGCTATATGATATAGCCTAGCATACATCCAAGGCTTTATGAGAGTTATCGCGCTTACACCTCTTTTCTACTGTATTATTCATGTCATCATTGTCATGTTAGACGAACTTAGGTAGTATAAGAATGAATGCAATTTTGATGTTACCAGATTCCATTTCGCATAAGGGACTGGAAGACCCGTGCAGAATCCTGGGATTGGGTGGGTGGGGAGGAGGACATTTCTTGCTCAAGGCAGGCGAAGTTGGAAGGTTCTAGAAGGCGATATGACGTAGTATGCTTCTAGATTAATAATAATAATTTAATTCGCCTGGGCTGGAGAAGACTCGAACTACGGACCCCATCAGTTGCTTCTGGAGTCCTTCCTTATTAAGGCTACTTATAGCTGAGTGGAGCTTCTGCCTCACACACGTGGGGTCCGTGGTTCGAGTCTCCTCGAGCCCAGGTGATGAAATTATTATGATTAATCGAGAAGCATACTAGGTCACATTGCCTTCTAGAACGTTCCAACGGGAGGGGCAAGACTTCACACAAGAAGCTGTAGTTGGCCAAAGGTTACTCACTGACTGGGAACCATTTAGTAAGCAGCTGTTAACCTGAGCTCTGCAACTGATCTTCCCCACATAATAGATGTGTCAGTAGCCCGACTCGCTTGAAGAACCGAGGTAGTGGCATGTGTAGTAGCCCAGGAACTGCCTTCAAGTGGCAGTTCATCAAAACAAACACCACTGGCTAAGAGATAAGGCTGTTTCGATGACTGTTTGACTAGGCCTACTGACTGGTCTATTTCGCCGAGTTATTGTTATTGCTCACATTTTTTTCCTGGGTATTGTTTGTGGAATATGCTTGGTTAACTCAAACATCAAATGGCGAAGAAACTGGAGAACGCCATTATTATTTACGAAGATTGTGGCCAGTCAGGTGAATTGACATTTGTCCCACGTCCTGGCGGAAGCCGTTGACAAGAAGTACTGCACGAGTAGACGTTTTTAATTGTGATGACTAAGTTTCTTTGGCGCTTTGGTGAACGCCCGTTTGTGTTGGGGTGGGACATCTTCAAGAGGAAACTAGATTGTTTCCTCCAAAGAGTGCCGGACCAATCGGGCTGCGGTGGGTATGTGGGCCTGCGGGCCGCTCCAAGCAACAGCCTGGTGGACTAAACTCTCACAAGTCAGGCCGGGCCTTGGGGAGTAGAACAACTCCCAAAACTCCATCAACCAGGTAAATCCAGCTGATAGATTTGTACGACAGTGTCGTCGTCTTGGCACAAACCCACTTCTCCTGTGGTGTCGACTTTGCTCTGTGAACCCCAGGAGAAGAGGGAGTTTCTCTTACATACATTTCATAGGCAAATAATATTACTATAAGTTTGTGTTGAAAACAAATAGGCCTCGAAATGTAAACGCCTGTTATATGAGAATAAAACATTCCATAATACTTTAATGTTTGATGTAGGCTACGGTAATGTAATCTAATTAACCCAAGCCTAATTGGTTGTTTCCTTTTCGTACTTGTTGATTACGCCTCTCAACTAGCAATATATATATCGCTAAGTGTATATATCCGTAATAGCTCTGATTTTATAATATGTCCGTAGCTATTATTTTATAACAGCTATCTGTAGTTATTATTTTATTATAGCTATCAATAGCTATGATAAAATAGCTATTTTTAACATTTAAAAATAGCTATCCGTATCTATATTTTTATTGATCTTTATTATAGTGTTTGTTACGTAACAGTATTTGTAGAACCATGGTTCTACAAATTCTCCTGCGGCTGTTGTAGGCCTGTCGTTGGCAACTGGCGGCTGCCACATGCCGCCAGCACGCCCGATACTTTCCTTCCTCTTGTCGTCTGTACTGAACAAAAGTTCTCCCAAACATCACGTGTTTGTGTAGATAGATGTCTTTTCCCGTCTGCTGATCCTCAAAATAAACATCGTACTTCAGTGTAGGCCCTACTGCTATGCCGTTGTCGTTACCCATAATTAAATCAATTCTGTGCATCATGCTGTCTCGGATTCTTCTTTCAACTAATGTTAGGCTATCTTCAGCTTCTTCAGTTTGTCGTCGTAGCTCAGCACTAAGTTTTGGGAGTAGCCTTGTGCTGGTTGTGGGTGTCCTCGACTGGACTCTACTTGATACTGACGGGTCATATCCAAGTCCTGGGGCCAGATTCACGAAGCAGTTACGTAAACACTTACAAACCTGTACATCTTTTCTCAATCTTTGGCGGCTTGTTTCCAATTATTAAACAGTTAATGAGCTCGGAAGCACTAGGAGACTGTTTATAACAATAACAACAGTTGATTGGCAAGTTTTCATGCTTGTAAACTGTTTAATAAATGTAACCAAAGCCGGTAAAGATTGAGGAAAGATGTACACATTCGTAAGTGCTTGCGTAACTGCTTCGTGAATCTGGCCCCTGGTTACCACGTTCCAGCACAAAGTCGAGGCTTCAAGTCTAAAATTCCGACATGCCTTTCTACCTTCCATGTTTTCCCGTCCTTTTATAACTGGTTTAGAAGTTAGAATAGACCCAGTTTGACCTCACTATACAGAGTGGTGTCGGGCGTGTCGTAATGCAGATGAAACTCCTCTCAGCTGATGCTTCCCTGGGCTGTTGGCCACTTCAAGTTGGCGCAACTTCACCCCTCAGGTCACCCTGACCCTTCGCAAAAGACAATGTTCCGTAGCTTATTCGTTGTTTTAAGCTTTTCACCACTAGGACTGGACGGTAGAGTGACGGTTCGCTTCATGCAGGTTGGCGTTCAATCCACAACCGTCCAAGTGATTGGGCAACATTCCTTCCCCCCCCCCCCCCCATCCCTCCCAAAATCTTTATCCTGACCCCTTCCAATGCTATATAGTCGTAATGACTTGGCGCTTTCCCCTGATAGTTCCCTTAGTTTTACTTGGACGGAGTATGAGTATTTATGACTCGTATGGTCGCTTCAGTAGATTTTGCTCCCATGTTTAACAACTTATTCTGCTTTGTTGAATCGTAGTTGAAATCTTTATGGGTTTGTAACTGTGCACGGTGTTAGATAATGTTCCAGTGGTGTGTCGGGCATGTCTCCACAGTGCTGACATGACGTTCAGACGGCAGGTGTAGGCTAACACGTACAGCGACAGGTGTAGCAATAAGTGCAGTCACAGGTGTGGTAACGGATGAAGCCACACGCGAGTAAGTGCAGGTGTAGTAATAGTGCTGGTACAGTAATACGTTACTTAAGGTTCAGGTACAGTGATAACCAAACACATGGTTGTAACTACACATGGTGTAACAAGGTACACTGTAAGTAACAGGTTCACCCACAGGTACTGATACACGTACAGGGGGTGTGGGAAGGGAACTATGAGGAGGAAGCACCAAGTCATTACTACTGTATAGCACTTGGAAGGGGTCAGGATAAGGATTTGGGGATGGGACGGGGGGGGGGAAGGAATGGTGCCCAACCACTGGACGGTCGGGGATTGAACGCCGACCTGCATGAAGCGAGACCGTCACTCTACCGTCCAGCCCAAGTGGTTGAGTGGAGGGGGGGGGGAATGGGGATTATTACAGATGTATTCCTAGAGTGTTTCCCAAGGAGACCGTTCTCGCTGGCGTTCCCAACGTCAAGAAACTGTCGTACTAAAGTGTCCTATCTTAACGTTCCAGAGGACCAAAACAGAAAACGGGACACTACGTCAATTCGCGAGCCGCTGCCATTTCAAGTACGATTTTTTGGCGTTTGTTGAAGTATACGTCAAAATGAGGGCGTGCTATTACGAGTCCCATGATAGCAATATCCTGCAAAAATAGATTTACCTGAAGCCTACTAAATCAGGCTGACTAGATTCAGTGAGTTATGTCTATTGCCACTTCACCTTCCCTTGGCACCTCTCATTCTTCTATCTCTCATTTTTCTACTGCATTTAGCTTCCAAAATTAAACGCCTATTATCATGTTTGATGTCGAGATGCAAAAGTGGCTTTTAGCTTGCATCAAAGAGGGCTGCACAGTGTTGCCGGCTTGGCGCCTTCTTTTCATAATTACTCGCATCAAACAGGTTTATACTTTCATCCCGTG
>WNGS01163947.1:12304711-12356382 GCA_020271785.1 Procambarus virginalis | reverse complement strand
CACCACTAGTACGGGTAGCGTTTCGGGCAGGTCCCTGGAATACGATCCCCGCCGCGAAGAATCGTTTTTTCATCCAAATACACATTTGACTGTTGCGTTAAACAGAGGCTACAGTTAAGGAATTGCGCCCAGTATATCCTCCCCCGGCCAGGATACGAACCCATGACCTAGCGCTCGCGGACGCCAGGCGAGTGTCTTACCACTCCACCACGGAGACTGTAATCGATTATTGTAGATTATTATTATTATTATTATTATTATTATATTATTATTATTCTTTATTTATATTATTATTATTTTATTATTATTATATTATTATTATTATATTATTATTATTATTATTATGTGTAGCCTATGTACTGGACCTCCAGAAGGAGCTCAAATAACTTAATGTGAGATTCCTCGAGTTATTCTCACATCATCTCTATCAACATTTATAATATAATACGAAGGCAAAAATCTGCACTACTTTCCCCCTTTTATTTGACACAAGGCAAATTATCAATGAAATACAATGGTAATGCATAATCATTGTATTTCAAATGCAATGACACAATGAAATGAATGCAAAAATACTGAAAAATTCTGAACCACGACAAAAATATCGTAAATGAAACCCGTAAATGGTGTTTTGAATGTACACCGCTGACAGGCGTACGAAGTTGTCCCATGTCTTTCTACGCGTACGTGTGTAATTATTATTTTATTACGTCAGCTTTAGAGAATTATTAATTGATAGCTTTACATTACTAAGGTACTTACGAAGACACATATGAATAGATAAAGAGAAATATGCCAATTAGATATGAGACAACAGCAGCGTTGCCAGTATATCATACGCTCCCTGGGTCCGGGTTACAACTTCACTCAGTCGAGCTTATGTAGTCACAGAGGGGAGGTGGTGATGCAAGTTCCGTTGGCTCGTGGAACCATGTGGTGCTTCTTGTGCTCTCTTGTTGATAAATAATTAAGATTGATTCGAGGCGGCATTCGCTACAGTAGTATTATCCTAGTGTTGTTCATTTTTTCTGAGTGTTTATCGGAACATTATCTCTGACAAAGGATAACTGGATGGTCAGGGAACGAACGCTGTGCATAGAGTTTCATTGTTTTAAGTGGTGTGTATAGGCGAGGAATTCTTTTCCCACTGTAAGCGAAGACAATGACAAAGTAAAAGGAATTGAGTGATTGGTTGAGGGCGTGGTGGTGTGTAGGGTGTGTGAAGGATGACGAGTACCGCCATGGGCAGCGGGTGACCAGCGTGGATGCCCAGCTGGTGGCCCTCCTGGACAAGCTGGAGGGCCTTCGTCAGGAGACCACCAGCCCGCCTCCCAGGCCTCCCATGATCGCCGAGGTGCGCACCCTGGAGATGTGGCGGGCGGTTGATAGCAGAGTGCCTGGCCACGGTGTTCTACGTGTTCCTGGTGTGCGGCGCCTACAGCCCCTGGACGGGCAAGACCTCACGCAGGAGGGCCAGCTCACCATATCCTCTGGTGGCCGGCTTCGCCATGGCTGTCCTCGTCCACAGCTTCGGCCAGGTGGGTCTCTACCCCTCTTTTTGGTGTTTTAGATTTAACTACTCTGAACGAAATGTCATGTAGCACGGGCTATAGTGAGCCCGTAAGTCTCTACACCTTCACTAGTATATTATATGCCCGTCGTAATCAGAAGTCTGCCCACAACAGCCTCCACGTTGTTTCTAAAGTGTGGCTTTGATGCTTATTCCAAAATAGAGATATTTTAATCACATGGTCAAAGGTCAAGGTCACAGGAATTTTAATTGCGCTGATAGCTTGTATGTAGAACGCATAACCCTCGGCTTTTCTCTGCAGGGGTCGTCCGCGTTCGATTCCCGATCGTCCAAGTGGTTGACACCGATCATATCCCAGCACCTTGACCTCGTATACCTTCCAAGTGCTGTATAGACTTATTGAACACCACTTTCTCATTGTTGTCTTACACTATTGTCAGTGGAATGTGCATAGCTTCCTGGGCTTGTGTAATAGTCTGTATAGACACTCATGTAATTGACGTTACTTCCACCCATAGATGATTTTGAGATTCCTTCAAAATCCAGTCAGAGGTCAAGCTTGTGTGTGGTGATAAATTGCCCCGTCAAGCTGTTACTTCAATTGGTAGGTCAGGTGTTACTTTATTATGCAGTTTAATTTAGGAGTGTCCTGGTCGAGGGACCGGGCCGCGGGGACATTGTGCCCCAAATCATCGCAAGTACACCCTATACCCATCCCGAGGGTGGGGGGGAAAGGTGTTAGAGGCACATATGGGTTAAGAACTGAGCCCCGTAGTTCCATTTAGCTAAGTAACACCCAATTACTTAACTAGCTTCACGCTTATGAAGCTAGTTACAATTTTTGTTATATTTACCACATATACACTGATACTGTATATACAGGCATACATACATTGTTAGGTGGGTTGCCTAGGTTGTGACGCGTTCTGGTTAGGCAAAATTGATGCATTTTTATACACAGTGGTAATGCTCTCAGTGGCCCGCAGGCCACACAACGAACCCCCCCCACCCACGTAAACCCCAGCATTAGGTATCTTCTTTCTCTTCCAGAAAAAAATAATAACGTTTATAATTGCACTTTTGAGAGGCTCAAAAAGAGTAATTGTTAATTGAGTGCTAAAAATATGGGGTAGTAAGCCCTCAGATAGAGGGCATATTTTCTGTCATATTGGGGTACATCTGTCAGGAATGTCAGCTACCCTAGACGACGACGTATATGAAGTGGTTTACATAGTGTGCATGCAAGAACTTGTGTGTGAAATGCTAAGAATTCCCTGTCTTGCAGGATAATCAGTCGTCTTGTATGTGATCAGTAGCCTGCACACTGGAAACTTTGGATGCGATATGAAGGTATCATCTAGAACACGAGATTGAATCAAGTACTGTATTACAGTCATTGGGGGAGCTGCTGTTTATATCTTAGTCTTCACAATACACTACTGTTTTAATGCATATGTCGTTTATCTACTGGAAGGAAAATATGGATACAGTGCAAGACATTTCAGGTATTTTATCCTTGGTAATAGATATGGTTGCCCATACGCTCACAGACGTGAGCTTAGATTTCATCTCTAACAAGACTCACATTTTACTACAATCCACGAATATAGTGTTCGAGTGTAGTGTCCCTGTCTTGTCCACACACTTTACGTCATCTAGATCCCTAGTACAACGCCGAACTGCCAGAGGTACTTGTAGCCAAGTCTTATACGAGCTGTGACCGATCTGTTAGTCTACTGAATTTTTGTTAAACCATGCAGTAGGGCAATCATTTGCAAACATTTACATGTACAAAAAGTAAATATACAAAATTATACAACACTTCACTGAATGAATGAAATAAATGAAACGTTTATGCGGAGCTGTCCACTGTCCTGCTCAATCACAGATCCAGTGTGAGAGAGTTAATACTGTAACTAATTGTATACTGTACAGGTATTAATAGTAGTTAGATGCAAAGAAAATATGGTAGAGGAATTATAATGTGAATCAGCAAAATGAGTTGATTATATTGAGAAATCCCAGCATGAAGACCTGACACGAGTCACTGAAGAAGGGGAAACATCAATGTGCCATAATATACCTGGTCTATTCACCTTAATATTGACATGTGAGATTATTTTTTGTTTTAAGTGATTAGTTCAGAGGATGTCTTTATGGGAAACAATAATCAAAATAGTTTGTAGTTTATAGCATTTTAATAAAGCTTTGTATATTTCTTTTGTTGTTATTTTTAAGATTGTTTAAGTTACTACAGTACAGATGTAGCAGGTGGGGTTTTTTTTTTGCATACAATTATAATTTACTAAACACAAGCCATAAATTGCAAACGTTGATGGCAGGAGGGATGTGTTAGTACACAAGTTTAATACCTGCCAAAGGAACAGTGCCATTATTCTATACAGTTATTATTATAGAATGTGTTAGCTGTATCTCATAGTTTTCAGCACTTTTGATGTCTGCCGAAGTTTTTTTTTATAATATATGATGCGTTTACAAGAGTTTTTATTGTGCATTTTTCTTTGCCATGTATGCTAAATTAGCATAAAATATGTGAATGATAAGGCATGACTGGATTAAAGGTGTGAGTGCTTTTATAAAATAGCAGGTTAGACAGTTTTGAAGTTCACAAGAGCAGTGTAACTGCATAACACCTCAGAATGGAACTGAAGGAGAGAGTCATCCCACCAACTTTATTACATGACCACCACATAATTTTACAGCATTTTGCACTGTCCTTCAGTCTCATTTAGAGGTATTTAAGGGTTCTTTAGGCATTTATGAAGAGTGTGTGTGTGTGTGTTGTGTGGTATGAGCAAGCTTTTACTCATAAAGAATTCAATTCTTTTAAATTCTTTTAAAAGCATTATCAATGTTCTTCAGTTGAGCTATTTAATTAATAATACCAAATCATTGTAACTTTATTACATTTTCACTCTTTATTTTCCCAAGTAGTCACACAGTACTGTATAATTAGTAGATATACATTTTATATATATTTTGCAATTTTCGTCATGTTTCTAAGATTTACTTCAATCAGTTACATTACATATAGCTTTATGCAATGGTTGTGCATTACTTTGGTTGTGGTGTTTGACACTGGTTCTCTTGTTTGAGAACAATGAACTGTTTTCATGTTTTTATGCACTCATTCCTCATAGGCAAAAATGTTTTTAAAACTGTGTTCATAATGATTAGTGTTCAGATTTTTTGAAGAGTACATAGTAGCAACTGATGTGCACATTAGTACTTAAAGCATGTACAGATATTTTTCACACTTCAGACAAGCAATTCTAATTTATGATGAAACCCATTTGAGATCAGTTTTAGTCGTGCATTAACTAAAAGATGAATTTTATATTTCAGAAAGTCGTTCCTTAGTGTGATATTCCTACTTAGGTAATTCTTCTTTCCTGTCACACTCACTGATAGTTTTTCAGATGCTTAGATATGTCATTATATATAATATATATATATATATATATATATGTATATATATATATATATATATATATATATATATATATATATATATATATATATATATATATATATATATATATATATATATGTATAGTGTGTGTGTGTGTGTGTGTCCCATAGATTATCACACCTAAGCTGAGATGACTTTGAGTGTTTTAAAAGTCAACAAATAACTGATGGACATTAAAATTCCATCAGTTATTTGTAGTTTATTATTTAATTATTTATTATCCTACTCTAATGTTAGTCATTGTTTGCTGAAGCTTTGCCATAATGGGGGAAACAAAGCAGAGCTCTAGTTAAAAATCAAGTTAAAAAATGACCATTTGTTATTTTTACTGCAGCTGCATAAGTACTGTACTGTATAACAGAAATTAAAGAAGTTCACCTCAACCACTCAAAGATTCCGTATTTTCATCATATTCTCAGTAACATCCATTTTATTTACCTTACTTTTTTATTACAAATCCAATACTGGCTACTTCTGATCTTAAGTAGATAGGAGTAAAATTTTTGCCTCTAATGAACTCACAGCTGCTGCTGCTAAGGAAGTCATTTGTGCCAGTCCCCATTCCCAAAGACGGAGTTCTTATTCGGGTTTCTACCCAGATATTTACAATGGAAACTGCACTGTTGGAGATAGATGCTCAAGTATTGCAAATTACAATTACTGTATATTCAATTCCCGTTGCCTTCTTCCCTCCCTCAGTACAGGCAGAGAAATGACTGGTAGAGTGTATATTGGCCTCATGCCCTTAACTTATGGAGACTTACTGGAACCTGTGCCTTACTGTCAGAACTGCATTGTCCCACTTACAGTTGCGTGTCTCCCAAAAGAATGTCCTGATTTTAGGGATGATTGGAAATCTTGCTTTCCCAATGTCCCTTTGAGCCACTTGTCCCTCGATAAAATTCTAGGTTAATTTGGGACCTTTACCACCACTCGTACCATATTCTGAGCAATATCTTCAGGAAATTTTTACACTCCTGTGTTTCAGTGTCAGAGTCTTCCAGACTTGGTGCCTTCTTTTGATAATTATTTGCAGTATAACATCTAAATACTTTATCAATAAAATCATTAAATCATAAATTTTAAACTTCGTGTAGTATGTGAGGGAAAAGTGTTCAAGGGTGGATTGTGTCACATTCAGTATCCTACCAGTAAAAATGTCCTTATATTATTATCACGTTATGATAGTCTTGTCATCCCTATAATCTTTGTCACAAAGTTTTGAAGCTTACATTGGTGTTTGTATACAGGGCCTCCTTGTTTAACAAAAAAATAATAAATATATATATATATATATATATATATCTATATATATATATATATCTATATTATATATATATATATATATATATATATACACATATATATATATATATATATATATATATATATACTATATATATATATATAATATATAGATATATATCTATATATAGATACTATAATACACTTATATATATATATATACTATATTATATAGTATACACACTATATTAATATATATATTATATATATATATATTATAATATATATATAATATATATATATTCGTACCTATAGCCAGAACCCACTTCTCAGCCTACTATGCAAGACCCAATTGCCTAATAAGCAAGTTTTCATGAATTAATATATTTCTCATTTTTTTTCTTATGAATGATAAGCTATCCATTTCATATGTATGGAGTCATATTTTTTATTGGAGTTAAAATTAACGTAGTTATATGACCGAACCTAACCAACCCTACCTAACCTAACCTATCTTTATAGGTTAGGTTAGGTTAGGTAGCCGAAAAAGTTAGGTTAGGTTAGGTTAGGTAGGTTAGGTAGTCGAAAAACAATTAATTCATGAAAACTTGGCTTATTAGGCAAATCGGGCCTTGCATAGTAGGCTGAGAAGTGCGTTCTGGCTACTAGGTACGACATATATATATATATATATATATATATATATATATATATATATATATATATATATATATATATATATATATATATATATATATGTCGTACCTAGTAGCCAGAACTCACTTTTTGGCCTACTATGCAAGGCCCGATTTGCCTAATAAGCCAAGTTTTTCTGAATTAATATATTTTTTCTAATTTTTTTCTTATGAAAAGATAAAGCTACCCATTTCATTATGTATGAGGTCAATTTTTTTTCATTGGAGTTAAAATTAACGTAGATATATGACCGAATCTAACCAACCCTACCTAACCTAACCTAACCTATCTTTATAGGTTAGGTTAGGTTAGGTAGCCGAAAAAGTTAGGTTAGGTTAGGTAGGTTAGGTAGTCGAAAAACAATTAATTCATGAAAACTTGGCCTATTAGACAATTCGGGCCTTGCATAGTAGGCTGACAAGTGCGTTCTGGCTACTAGGTACGACATATATATATATATATATATATATATATATATATATATATATATATATATATATATATATATATATATATATCTCTTCAGGAATTTGAAATTATTTATTTGATTTTGCACTAATCTGAATTGAATTTCATATACCAATACTGACTGATTTTAAGTGTTTTATATTATTGTACTTAGATTGCATTGTCTTTTTTAGCTATATTTGCAAAGCTGGTGAGGAATGAGTGTATCCTGATGTATTTGGAAAACAAATTATTTACCAAATACTACATTATTTTCAAATTGTTACTTGCTTCACAAATGCTGATAAGATCAGTATTTTTTAATCTGAAATTTATAGACTATCAACTTCCTGATAAAATTTGTATTGAGTTTATTAGAAATTAGAAGCATTAATTCTCTTAGATCACTGCTCATTATGTATTGTTTAATATGTAGTTAACTATCTGGCATCCTTGTTACCATCTATTTTTCTATGCAATAAGGTACTGTAGTGTGCTTTGAGTCAAAAGTGAATCTTACAAAACTATCTAATCGGCATCATCTTCCCATAATTGAATAATATGTGTATGAAGCTGCACATGTGCATTTTAATTGTGTATCTGGCATCTCAAATGATTTTGGAAGTCGGATAAACAATATACCGTAATACAGTAGTGGTATATATAAGATTACACAATACAGTACATACATAGCATCAGCTGCTGCATTTGCAGCATTGAGAACATTACTTACCAAAATATGTTGTTAGAAGGTAATGTCTAGAAGCCATGATATAATAATAATAATAAGAAACATGATATATGAGCAGCATCATGCAGATTCTATCTCTGTTGCAACTTGATTTAGGGTTTTTTTGTGTATTTTCACTGTAATTAATTAGCTTTAATTATGAGCTTTTTTTACTGTACAAGTCATTTTTATTATAAAATATGCATTTTTTTTTACAAGTACAGTACAGTACTGTACATTAATAGCTTTGAATATTCTTCTGTTTAGTTATATGGGATAAATTATTTGTCAGTTTTGGGTACTGCAAATTGTTCTTTTATCTTTTAGGCCACATTTTATCATATGAATTATATGAGCATTAATCAAATTAAAATAGACTGTACGACTAGAATATACAAATACTAGAAATTTCTAAGTAACCATTTGGCGTAATGTCAAATCCACACGCTGTTATGATAAACTATTTTTTTCTGTGTTTTGGTATGCAGCTCTTTCACTTTTGTTAAATATGTAAGGTGTTTTGCATTAATTACACTATAATTTAGATTAATTTTGTCTTGGCCAAAATGTTTAAGCTTTTGTATTTTATTTATTGCCTAATTTTGAAGAAATTTATTTAAATCCAGTTATTCATTAAATTCAGGTAAATTAATATTTTGTATCTGCTACAAATGTCAACCACAGCTTGAATTGTCAGACAATTGTAAGCTGATTGGAGTGTAATAATGTCACTCTTATAAAGCTTATTTTTTCTGCATTATAATGCCATTTATATGAGAGTGGAAGAGCCAAATATTATTAATTACTGTGATTTTAGTGCCAATTTTGAGGGTGTAAGGAGAGAGTTTGTTTTGACCACATTCTGTATCTTCATGGGGTGATATGTATCACCACAATTTGAGTCATTTGCTGTATTTCTCTTTTTTTTAGAACTTCCCACAAGTTTGTTATGTTTAATATCTGGCAGTGTATTGAGTTTGTTTTTAAGGTCATCGTGATATACGTACTGTAGTTTAAGAGAGGATTTGGATGTATGAGTTCTGGTTATGTTGTGATATATGGATAAGTAATAGTCCATTCTGTGATATTGGCATTGGAGAAGTAGCTTTTGTGGTGTTTTATTTTTCTACTGAAGATGTGTCATTCTGTATTGTAATTTACGTTGCTATTCTTTCTTGAGCTTGGTATAAAACATTAAACTATCCAGGATCTACTTACTGTTATTCTCCAAAATTAGTTTGATTAAATTTGTGAAAAAAATTCACTATTATTGCTAAAAACTGAAAATGTGATAAGTACTGAAATATAAACGTGTGTACATATTGAGCTGACTGTTGTACTGTATAGTTAAGCAGCTCCTGGGATATTAAGGTTTTGGTTAAATCATATATTTTGTAATGTACAAACATTGCATTCAAACTGACCAGATGACACTATGAAGAATGGATTTGTACAGGTGTTGTGTGTGTTCTGTTTCTTTTGTGATGAAGAGGCAACAAGTCTGATATGCTTTATTAATGGATACTAAACTACAGTTGTTCTTTTTCTTGTGGTGCCTCCTAGTGACTTCTGGAGAATTGTTTGCTTGGTTTCTAATATTTCTAGGGAAACATTTCTGTCTTCCATTGTATGAATGGATCTTTTTTCAATTGTTGGTAACAAGATCATTGAAATTAAAATTTAAGTATGGTGGTTTTGGCCTGTACCATTATAGTATGGCAAATTTAGTTTTTTGTTTGTCTAACCTTTATATTATAAATGTCATGCTTTGTATCAAATGAAAATTTTCACATGCATTAGAAGTGTGCCATTGTAGTTCATAATATTTACTGTAGTTGATGAGATGCCATCTGTTAGAATGAATTTAATTATGATTCCCATTTTGAAATTTAGTTCATGAAACTGGGAAGGGTGCACGATGCTATCTCCTCATACCAGTCATATAACTTTTTTATTAGAGGCAGAGATTCCCAGATATAATTGTTTTTATTATAATAAAAAACACAGTCAAGAAGCTGAAGCAAAGCCAGTTATGAGTAGATGGCTTGTATGATCAGTTGAGACTTTACATCTTAGGTCGAGTCATTGGCTACCCCCTCTGCAGAGTTGCTTATCTTCTATTGCTACTTCCATAGTTCAGGCTCATGAGAGTTGTGTACTCCCATTTCAAGTGTAAGGTAATTATGAGCAGAGAGTGCTAAGCCTGTATGACTATGCAGCACTTTGAAGGAATATGAGGATAAGTATTTGGGATAGGACAGAGGACGGGAATGGTGTCCAATCACTTGAACGGTCAGGGGATTGAATGCTGGCCTGCAATACTAATAATGCATGTATTGCAAGACATACACTCCAATTATTGTCCTACAATAATTGCATTACAACAGCTCATAGTGTGTTTCATAAATAAAAGCTGAACACTTCTGTCTCATTTCACAACCATCAGGTAGATTGGACTATCAGAATGGTAAACCTTTCTACAACGTGGTTATGCAGGTAATGCAAAACTATACATAACACTTTTGATCTTCAGGCTTTTATGAATCATTCGTAGAACATTTTCTTGACCAATTCTTTCTTTATACTGTACCAAGGTCACGCAGGTTGGGTAGACAATTTTTGCCTTTACATAACCTATTTCTACAAAAATAAAAAATCTAAATTCAAACAGAAATACAAAAAGAATGGACCAAAATGTTGTTACATTCTTGATGTCATTAATGTGTGGGTTTAGCAAACATATAAATAGAGGCTGGTTAGAAAAAGTCAAATCTGGTTCATCCAGTAAACTCCAGGATATACAATACTAGCTTCAGTACTCGTCCTTATTCTCATTTTCAACATGGACAAAGAGCACAAACTACAGTACTATACTATAGCATCCTTTGTAGATGATGGCACGATTCTTATGGGGATGGACACTAAACAGGGCATGTGGCAAACCTCAAAACTGATGTCCAGTTAATCAAGTGTTTCACTATGCCACTGAAAATAAAGATAATGTCCAGCTTTTATACCTTGGTTAAAAACTCAACAATTTAAAATGCAGTTCAAACTACACAGTAGAATGAAAAACGATGTAAACAAAACTTAGGAAGATTAAGCCTGGAACAGGGATGGTTCTGTTTAAGTACATCATTATCTGCATCAGGATAATATTAGAGGGAGTGGTTCCAAATCTTCGCATTGAAATATTCATGAGACCAGGAATAATGGCAATAGGTACAGTGTGAGAAGGGCGGGAACTATCAGGAGAAAATGCCAAGCCATCAGGGATTAAGACTTTCCAGTCTTAATTATATGGGGTGTTATTAACTCACGGACACTTAATAGAGCGCCGCCCTGCTCCTTATTGTCCCTCTTACAGGAGCATGTGTCTTACTTTCCGACCGTCCCCCGCAGTCACTTTTCCCTCGATAGAATTCTTGGTGAATCGAATACTTTTGATATCGTTCGCCTTATGAGTTTCTGTTCTCGTGTTGGCATCCTTGGTAATATTTAGCGCCCTCTAATTATTCGGCACATTTGGTGGTGCTACATAGCCTTCCCGGCTTAGTGCCTTCTTTGATAATTACTTACTTATTTACTTACTGTGTTAAAGAGGGAACTTGGGTAATTGATCAGCGAGGCTGTGAATATGTTAACAGCATAGCAGTTGTAAAGGTACAGTATTGTATATAGTATATAATACTGCATATTCATATTAGTAATATTTTAATATATTGTATAGCAAAAAAGTAAGTAAAAAGGTGAAATACTGGCTGCTCCCCCCCCCCCAGGATGCAACCCCCACAACAAGCTGACTAACTTGTACCTACTCACTGCTAGGTGGACAGGTGCATTAGATGATAGAACCCCCCCCCCCCAACCATTTCTGTTCTGCCCGGGATTTATTTTAGAATTACAGAACATACTTCATATATCAACTATATAACACTTAAGAGAATACAGTAGTTATGATAATAATAACTGTTACTAATGCTCAGTTATTAGTGAAATATCATTACTATTTTTTTAAGTTTAGTTAAATTATTATGCACCCTATACCCAAGCATGACTTATACAGCCATTCATATATAAAAAAAAATTATTTTCCACAGCATTTGAAGTAGTCGATTATGGAAAAAATACATTATACTTAACTCTGGCAAAGTCTTTGATACTGTTCTTCGAGAAAAACTAGGAAGATATCGAGACACATTAACACGGGGAATATTAATAGGCTACTAAAAATAATGAACTGTAAATAGGACATGAAATATTTGATAAGTTTTGATACA
The DNA here is from genome assembly GCA_020271785.1 of Procambarus virginalis. Lineage (NCBI taxonomy): Eukaryota > Metazoa > Arthropoda > Malacostraca > Decapoda > Cambaridae > Procambarus > Procambarus virginalis. The sequence goes on along the minus strand of WNGS01163947.1, from coordinate 12,343,960 downwards.
GAAAAGAACTGGGTAAAAACATTTTAAAACAGGGTTGTTGCAGGTAATATATTAGACATGGTGGTCGCTATAGATTGTCTTAAAAGTGAGTTAAATATGTGGGTGTGGTTGAGTATGCACACAGCTGTCTCGTGGGATTAATTAGTTCACTGGAATACTTGATATTATTCAAGATACTTGTAATAGTATCCAATATACCGCTTGTTAGTTGGTGACATAAAGATTTATACGGTTTAAACACGATGAGTTTATAGCTATAGCAGCTGGAACTCAATATTCTTTAATCTAAGTCTCGAATTGGCCTTCTGCAGTTTTGTGTAGTCTTACGTGCAGAGTGGGAGCGGCAGACGCCAGATGGCAGGGCAGTGTGGCCCCGCCAGCCGGAGGTCTGATGTGAACACGTGTGAGCGCCCTGGGGCCACGGCTTCCTGAAGGGGTATTATATACAGACGAGGAACGGGCCCCGCCGGAGGATAGGTGGTTATAGGGGATAGGGCGTGGTGGGTCGGGCCTGAGGATGGTCAACTCAACGGCAAGAAACATTTTTTAGCATCACTTTTTGACACTGTACTCCCCTTCATATAGTCTAGGGCAGCTGCACAATGCACATGTACCTAATGTATTAATAAAAAAAATATTGATGGTTTAAAGTGAAAATTCGGTGAATAATATGCAAAATATAATGCTGGAATGACAGAAGAAACGTGGCTCTTAAAAGTCTACTGCAACTGTTATTTATTGCAAAGAAAAACGGTGTTCAATAGTTATTAGGATAAAAAATGAGGACTGAACTCTGCCGCTAAGATAAGATATGGGATAAAGAAATGAATGGAGCGTCTACCAAGTACATNTTATCATCAGCGTCCAGGGCATTAGTCTGTTTACATATTCCTGGTGTTTTTTTTTTTTTAAATACTACTCATTTAGTCAAATACCAGTACTGTATTGGGAAGTAACAGTGATATATTCAGCTGTATTATGGTACTGAACTTTGGATTGGATTGAAGTAGTCGGTTAATCTTTGTTTTAGTCCCAGTTTTATTGCCTATTGTGGCCGGGTGGAGAGTCTTGTGACCTGTCACTAGTTGTTTGTCATAGTGCATCAGTACAGGATAGGCAAACTGCCAAGGAAGGTGTCATGTACAGTATTTCTGCCTCTGGTGATCTTCCTAGTGGTTTTAAGGACAGTGGCACTCTTGTATGTTTGGATGTGCTTAATCCTTAGTGTGTGGGATTTGGCCCTGTTCTATTTGTTGTTTTGGCATTCTGCATACTGGTATGTTGTGACTTCCAAATATTGTTTGTATTTGTTTGAACGTCAGTGGGAAGGTATGCAGTAAAATGCATGTTCAGATACTATGCTTTACAGTTTGTGAGAAGTTTTCTGAACAAGCTCTTCTACCAATCCCATTTACTTTCTTTCTGCCCCACTTCTATCTTCCTATGCTTCTGGGTGCATACCTGTAAGTTTGGAGTGTATTTGGGGTTGGTGTGGGCAGACATAACCTAGGTCTGGGTTTGTTCTGCCTCCTTGTAATGGTTGTGTTGAAGGTGTTTGTTTTAATTAGCTGAAAGTTCCGTTATGGCCTATTATTGGCTGTTGCCATTTATGATACCAGTGGAATTCTGAAAGACCTGTGCTTTGAAACAAACTTTTCATGGTAAATTGATTTTAGCTGAGCTGACACTGTGTCTAGGGACTCCAAAGAATCTTAAAAATGGTTGCATCTTAAAAAGAAAGCCAGAGTCGCTGTGGCATCACTGCCATGTAAAAAGGCTTCTGCAATGGCACAGCAGATCAAATACCTGCCCTCAGGAGCAAAGTAACTTTTTAAGAAAGGGGCTTTTTCACAAGCACAAAACTATTTTTTAATAAAAATATGAATCACTAATCTTATTTTTGTTATTTTGTTTTTAAGAGATCTAAAAAGACTAAACGCAGAATATGAAGTAAGCAGCTCCAGTTGACTTTCTGGGAATGCATTGTCACGTCAGACACCAACTTCTTCCCACCGCCCTTTGCTGTGTGATCGGCATCGCCAGGAGCTGTTATTATCTCGCTCTGCAAACAGATGCCGTTGTGACGATTTTCCATGCGAGTGTTCACTGTACGTTATACATTAAAACATCTGCCAAAAAGTTAAGCTCGACAAGATTTTTTTTTGTACGATTACAGGAACATCTGATCATATCTTTAAGATGATGCTCATTATGGAGTGATTTTTTTTTTATTATTGTTCTTTCTGTTCCAGAAATCAAGTAGCTTTAGTTGCTAAGTTTGGTTGTGATCCCAAGTGATTTGACAAAAAACGATGATAGTGTGATATTGGTCAGATTATAGTCTTGCTTGTGATTTTGAGGTCTCCTAAAGAATTATTAATATATAGGGAACTAGTTCTTTGCATTTTATTTCAGAAACTGATATATCTCATCAGCCTGTCAGCAGGGTCTTCAGTAAAGTTATATTTAAAGAAACTAAGTATCAAGTCAGTTTTACCACTATGCCAGTTATTTGTATGCTGTGTTTTATTTTTAAGTGTTACAGTTGACATTTTGATTTATTAATAATGAATACTATTGTATTTGAAAATGATGAAGTGATAATGTAATGTCTTTGTTGATTAAGTTTGGTTTTAAGGTTTGTTGGTTGAAATTAGGTATTTGGTAAGATGATTTGTCTTTCAAAATTATTAAGTTTCAAGCATTTTGTGGCTTTGATAAATGCTGTAACTGCATGATCAGTGCTGCATCTTTGACAAATAGGGGTGCCCCCCCCCCCGCCCACACACACACACACACACACATACATACATACTGTACATACATACATACATACATACATACATATATACATGTAGATATGATAGAGCCCAGTAGGCTCAGGAATCTGTACACCAGTTGAATGACAGTTGAGAGGCGGGACCAAAGAGCCAAAGCTCAACCCCCACAAGCACAATTACGTGAGTACAATTAGGTGAGCACACACACACACACACACATACTAGACCTGTATCATTGACTAGTGTAATAGTGAAAGTATTGGAAAACTAATCAAAACTAAATGGGTAGAACACCTGGAGAGAAATGATATTATATCAGACAGACAGTATGGTTTTCGATCTGGAAGATCCTGTGTATCAAATTTACTCAGTTTCTATGATCAAGCCACAGAGATTTTACAGGAAAGAGATGGTTGGGTTGACTGCATCTATCTGGACCTAAAAAAAGGCTTTCGAAAGAGTTCCACATAAGAGGTTGTTCTGGAAACTGGAAAATATTGGACGGCTGACAGGTAAGCTTCTAACATGGATGAAAAATTTCCTGACTGATAGAAAAATGAGGGCAGTAATCAGAGGCAATGTATCGGACTGGAGAAATGTCACAAGTGGGGTACCACAGGGTTCAGTTCTTACACCAGTGATGCTTATTGTCTACATAAATGATCTACCAGTTGGTATACAAAATTATATGAACATGTTTGCTGATGATGCTAAGATAATAGGAAGAATAAGAAACTTAGATGATTGTCATGCCCTTCAAGATGACCAGGACAAAATAAGTATATGGAGCGCCACTTGGCAAATGGAATTTAATGTTAATAAATGCCATGTTATGGAATGTGGAATAGGAGAACATAGACCTCACACAACCTATATATTATGTGAGAAATCTTTAAAGAATTCTGATAAAGAAAGAGATCTAGGGGTGGTTCTAGATAGAAAATAATCACCTGAGGACCACATAAAGAATATTGTGCGAGGAGCCTATGCCACGCTTTCTAACTTCAGAATTACTTTTAAATACATGGATGGCGATATACTAAAGAAATTGTTCACAACTTTTGTTAGGCCAAAGCTAGAATATGCAGCGGTTGTGTGGTGCCCATATCTTAAGAAGCACATCAACAAACTGGAAAATGTGCAAAGACATGCTACTAAGTGGCTCCTAGAACTGAAGGGCAAGAGCTATGAGGAGAGGTTAGAGGCATTAAATATGCCAAAACTTGAAGACAGAAGAAAAAGAGGTGATGTGATCACTACATACAAAATAGTAACAGGAATTGATAAAATCGATAGGGAAGATTTCCTGAGACCTGGAACTTTAAGAACAAGAGGTCATAGATTTAAACTAGCTAAACACAGATGCCGAAGAAATATAAGAAAATTCACTTTCGCAAACAGAGTGGTAGACGGTTGGATCAAGTTAGGTGAGGTGGTGGTGGAGGCCAAGACCGTTAGTAGTTTCAAAGCGTTATATGACAGAGTGCTGGGAAGACGGGACACCACGAGCATAGCTCTCATCCTGTAACTACACTTAGATAATTACACACACACACACACACACACACGCGCATGCACGCACGCACGCGCACACATGCATGTGAATTCAATGCGAATAAATGCCATGTTATGGAATGTGGAACCGGAGGAAATTGACCACACACGGCTTATAAATTATGTGGAAAGGAATTAAAGAACGAGACCCAGGGGTTGTTTTAGATAGTAAGCTGTCGCCAGAGGAACACATAAAGAACATTGTGAGTGGAGCTTATGCGTCTCTTTCCAACTTCAGACTTGCTTTTAATTGCATGGATGGTGAAATACTAAAGATCTGTTCGTGACTTTTATGAGACCAAAATTGTGGAATATGCACCAGTTGTATTGTGCTCATATCTCAAGAAGCACATAAATAAACTGGAAAAGGTACTAAGGCATGCTACAAAATGGTTTCCAGAACTGAAAAACAAGAGTTACGAGGAGAGACTAGAGGTGTTAAACATGCCAAAATTAGAAAACAGAAGAAAAGGAGATGATATGACTACCACTTACAAAATACTAACAGGAGTCTACCAAATTGACAAAGAGGAATTCCTGAAACCTGCAACTTCATGAACAAGAGGACAGATTCAAGCTAAAGTAACAAAGGTGCTGAAGAAATATGAGAAAGTTTTCTTTTGCAAACAGAGTGGTAGATGGATGGAACAAGTTAAGTGAGAAGGTGGTGAAGGCCAGAACCGTCAGTGGTTTCAAAGCGTTATACGACAGAGTGCTGTACTGGGAAGATGGGGCACCACAAACATAGCTCTCATCCTGTAACTACATTTAGGTAATTATATCCCCCAGGAAGCAGCTGTCTTAACTTCTAGGTACCTATTTACTGCTAGGTGAATAGGCACATCTGGTGAAAGAAACTGCTCATTTCTTTCTGCCTCTGCTGGGAATCAAACCCGAGCCCTTAGAACAATGACCCTCGAGGAAACCGAGGTGTGAGTGTGTGTGTGAATAAATATATACAGTAGAACCTCGAATGACGATCGCATTTTGGGTAACAATCGCCCAGATCGCCGACAATTCATTTCGTATGGCGGCCGCTCGTTTGAATGACGACAAGACCACATGGTGGGGTTACCTTGAGGTGCTTCCGGGGCTTAGCGTCCCCGCGGCCCGGTCGTTGACCAGGCCTCCTGGCAACCAGGGGTCGCGCTGCTTCTCGCACATTCCCGGACGCCTCCGACGATGCAAATAAATTATGTTGTTTTTGTTTAAAGATGCTAATGATGCTGGAATATAAAGGGGTGACTGTTGAGATGTTGCAAAGCAAGGACTTTTTTTGTAGAAAAACAGAAATGAATTTTTATTTAAATACAAAAAATATCAAAAAGGTTCGTTTGATGTTCGGCAGGTAGGCTGCTCCATGTTTCTTAAATAAAAAAATAAAAATAAAAAAAACAGTTGAAACAATTTGAAAAATGGAAAAATGCCATAAAGGTTTGTTCAGTGTTTGTCAGGTAAATTGCTCCATTATTGAGACATAAATGAAAAATATAAAACAGATGGAACATATTTGAAACAAAGATAGATTGTCATAATGGAGCAGCCTACCCGACAAACACTGAACAAACTTTTATGGCATTTGCCCGTTTTTCAAATTGTTTCAACTGTCTTTTTATTTTTTTTTTTTTTAATATATATATATATATATATATATATATATATATATATATATATATATATATATATATATATATATATATATATTATATTTAATATATATATATATATATATATATATATATATATATTTAATATATATATATATATATATATATTTAAACATGGAGCAGCCTACCTGCCGAACACCGAACGAACCTTTTGCTATAAGACAAATGAAAAAAAATATTGAACAAATTTGAAGAAAGAAAAATGTCATAAACGTTTGTTCAGTGTATGTAAGGTAGGCTGCTCTATTATTTAAAACATCGAATATCATATTGATGTTTTTCGGTGGTAGAACGGATTAATTTGATTTCCATTATTGTCAATGGGGACATTCGTTTTGTATGACGTCCGTTTCACATGAAGATCACGGCGCCGGCACGAATTAAATTCGTTATTCGAGGTTCTGTTGTATAAAGAAAGAAATTTGCCTCTTATGACAAACATAATCAGTTGCAGTAAATTTTGTATTTTCAAATATAATTCTAAGAAGTATCATTTATAGCTGTTGGTACCACATTATTAACACTGTAGCAGTCTGATGATGCATTTTAGCTTCATTCATAATTATGCATAATTGCTCTAGCAGTCTGATGATGCATTTTAGCTTTATTCATAATTATGCATAATTGCTTTGGTAACATTAACAAGGATCGTTCAATCTCTAAATTTCAGAAACATTTTACTGTAGCCATTCTGTTTGTTCCTTTATGATAAAATTTAACATCCGTGAGCATAGTGTCAGTAGCGCTTATCAGGGAACAACTAGAGATCACCTTGGCTGACCACCCCCATCGCTCAAGACAACAGTCGCTCTGCTTGCATGTGCTTTGGTATTGCTGTGCACATTACCTGACTGAAAAAGAAAATACAGTAACTTTTATTTGATTTTTATAGTTATATGATCATTAGGAAAAATATTCAATTTTATATTTTTTATTTATGATAAATATTAAATGCGGAATGTTTATAAACCTTGACATATTAAGTGACACTGTACATTATCAATAATGCAAATATCATTCTGTAATTATAGTCTGGAGAATTAATTTTTGAAAATTTTGACAGCATTCCTAATTATTACCCAAAAAATGACGTGACAAACTTAAAGAGAGTATAGACATTTTACGAGTCACTGAGCAGTAAGCCGAGAGGCTTACTCGGCTTACTTTACCTCCAGACATGCAACGGGGAGCCACACTGCAAAAGTTTTCAAAGATTTAATACTGTTAATGAAACAGAACCCAGGTTTTATAAAGGAATTTATATAGTCAGAGGAGTACGCTTGTTGATATGGTCTTTTTTTTTTACCATGTTATTTTATCAGTCCATCTTTCTGTTCCTGCATTGAAATATGATGCAAATAAATTGATTGCAAAAAATGCAGTCATGCCTTTTATTAGTATAGGCTATTGGATGCATCCATTGTAACATCAGATTTTGGATATAATCAACTGTAATGTAAAATTCATAGTTTGGCATAATTAGGTGCTATGGTTACATTTTGTACATACAGTATTTAGAATTTTCATTTTGAATTAAGTATGTTGAAGCAACCTTATCTTTGTTTATTCTTGTTTTTCGCACAAGTGAAGGCTGGTATACTGATAGACAGACTGTCACAAGTGTTCAACTAATTCCTGAAGCACTGGAATGACTTGTCTCATGGCAATGATAGACAGACTGTTACAAGTGTTCAACTAATTCCTGAAGCACTGGAATTAGTTGCCTCATGGCTACCATGTGGTGTTCCCTCCAGGCTGTTCCTATGTTGAGTTAGGGTGGTGGTACCCACGGTTCTAATCCTAACATAGGCACCAAAGTCTGGTTGATCAGGTATCCTATGGAGGTGTTTCATCAAAAACTACTCCCAGAACCGACTCCAGAAGAGTTCATGGCACACTTGCCAATGTGAATTGCCTGGCACTGGGCCACATGTCGTGACCTCAGAGGTCGGTTGGGAATTCTTTATACCCAGTACATTTAGAGAGAGGAGGATGTTCTTTTGTAAATAACAATAAAATATTATAGTGATTTATAATATTAGCAAATATATTTGATTTACAGTATACAATAACTCGTCTAATAATGTGTAAATAGCATGAAAGTATACATACAAGTGCAGTCTTAGACACACTGGTGGTGGTGGCAATATTGACTTTTGAGCCCGACTTTGTGAGTGTGTCACACCAACACTATAACAAAAGTAATTGTTTTACTTTTTGTTTTTTGGATGGCAGCACTCCTGGGAGTTATGTATTTAACTATTTTAGCAGGAAGAGGGTTGAGAAAACTTAATTTACCTTCTCTAAAAAGACAAAAAGTAAGGGAACATAATTGAAGCATACAAAGGGATGAAAGTTTAAACAAGGCACAAGTAAATAAGACTTTTAAAAATATAAATTCAAATTAAATCATAAAACAATGGCTATATATTGCATAAATTCAGATTAAGAAAATAACTTGGTAAAAAGTGGTGTGTAAATATAGTTTTGGATTTATGAAACAGGTTGCTTGGTAGCATACTTGATGAAGGTCACTGATTGGAGCAAAGGTTGGGCTTTTATGTGAGCAGATGCGTATGGATATCTATTGCAGCTACCTCGCAAGGGGCCAATAGAACTTCTACAGTTTCTTCCTCTCTCTCTTGATTACATTGCACCCCTACTTTTGAATAAAGCTATATCTCACATTTTTGCAAGGCTCCTGGTCTCATTAGTAATTACAGTATTTCAAAGTGCAGACTTGTAACTAATATCTTTAATGTTTTCCAGATATAGATTAGGATGTATCTCGAACGTACATTCCAGGGTATACAATTTGAGGAATTTGAAGCGTTCCCAATAATTTAGGTGTTTTATTGAATTGATTTCAGTAGTAAATGTTGTTTGCACATTCTCCAGGTCAGCAACTTTGCCAGCCCTAAGTAGAGCAGTTTATATACACAGTAGCAGTGTTCCATGCTCGAGAGTACTAGTGTTTTAGTGAGTTATTATTGACTTGACATTTCTTGGGGTGGGAATTCACTGCCAAGCCCAGCTTTTATTTTTACTCTTAGAGGATAAATTTAAAATTTATTCTTGTATTCTTGGGAAATTTTTTATATCACAAAGGATACCCTGCAATCCTATAAGACTAATCTATTTTTGTCTTCAAAATGTCATACAAGTGACACAGTTATTTTAATTAAGCAACCAGTTAATAAATATGCAGGTACAGTAAAACATTGACATACCTTGTAATGTTGTAACCCAACAATACAATTGTCTTAAATACTGTAAAACAAAGTGTGCTATTTTCTTTTGTTCAAAGGGATGAGAAAATAGTGCCCAAAACATGATTGTTATGCAATTTTTGTTAAACCATGCAGTAGGGCAATCATTTGCAAACATTTACATGTACAAAAAGTAAATATACAAAATTATACAACACTTCACTGAATGAATGAAATAAATGAAACGTTTATGCGGAGCTGTCCACTGTCCTGCTCAATCACAGATCCCAGTGTGAGAGAGTTAATACTGTAACTAATTGTATACTGTACAGGTATTAATAGTAGTTAGATGCAAAGAAAATATGGTAGAGGAATTATAATGTGAATCAGCAAAATGAGTTGATTATATTGAGAAATCCCATCATGAAGACCTGACACGAGTCACTGAAGAAGGGGAAACATCAATGTGCCATAATATACCTGGTCTATTCACCTTTAATATTGACATGTGAGATTATTTTTTGTTTTTAAGTGATTAGTTCAGAGGATGTCTTTATGGGAAACAATAATCAAAATAGTTTGTAGTTTATAGCATTTTAATAAAGCTTTGTTATATTTCTTTTGTTGTTATTTTAAGATTGTTTAAGTTACTACAGTACAGATGTAGCAGGTGGGGTTTTTTTTGCATACAATTATAATTTACTAAACACAAGCCATAAATTGCAAACGTTGATGGCAGGAGGGATGTGTTAGTACACAAGTTTAATACCTGCCAAAGGAACACAGTGCCATTATTCTATACAGGTTATTATTATAGAATGTGTTAGCTGTATCTCATAGTTTTCAGCACTTTTGATGTCTGCCGAAGTTTTTTTTTTATAATATATGATGCGTTTACAAGAGTTTTTATTGTGCATTTTTCTTTGCCATGTATGCTAAATTAGCATAAAATATGTGAATGATAAGGCATGACTGGATTAAAGGTGTGAGTGCTTTTATAAAATAGCAGGTTAGACAGTTTTGAAGTTCACAAGAGCAGTGTAACTGCATAACACCTCAGAATGGAACTGAAGGAGAGAGTCATCCCACCAACTTTATTACATGACCACCACATAATTTTACAGCATTTTGCACTGTCCTTCAGTCTCATTTAGAGGTATTTAAGGGTTCTTTAGGCATTTATGAAGAGTGTGTGTGTGTTTTGGTATGAGCAAGCTTTTACTCATAAAGAATTCAATTCTTTTAAATTCTTTTAAAAGCATTATCAATGTTCTTCAGTTGAGCTATTTAATTAATAATACCAAAATCATTGTAACTTTATTACATATTTCACTCTTTATTTTCCCAAGTAGTCACACAGTACTGTATAATTAGTAGATATACATTTTATATATATTTTGCAATTTTCGTCATGTTTCTAAGATTTACTTCAATCAGTTACATTACATATAGCTTTATGCAATGGTTGTGCATTACTTTGGTTGTGGTGTTTGACACTGGTTCTCTTGTTTGAGAACAATGAACTGTTTTCATGTTTTTATGCACTCATTCCTCATAGGCAAAAATGTTTTTAAAACTGTGTTCATAATGATTAGTGTTCAGATTTTTTGAAGAGTACATAGTAGCAACTGATGTGCACATTAGTACTTAAAGCATGTACAGATATTTTTCACACTTCAGACAAGCAATTCTAATTTATGATGAAACCCATTTGAGATCAGTTTTAGTCGTGCATTAACTAAAAGATGAATTTTATATTTTCAGAAAGTCGTTCCTTAGTGTGATATTCCTACTTAGGTAATTCTTCTTTCCTGTCACACTCACTGATAGTTTTCAGATGCTTATTATATGTCAGTTGTATAAATTATACTATATATATATATATATATATATATATATATATAATATATTATATATATATATATATATATATATATATATTATATATATATGTATATATATATAATATATATATATATATATATATATATATATATATATATATATATATATATAATATATATATTAATATGTATATGTGTGTGTGTGTGTGTGTGTCCCATAGATTATCACACCTAAGCTGAGATGACTTTGAGTGTTTTAAAAGTCAACAAATAACTGATGGACATTATAAATTCCATCAGTTATTTGTAGTTTATTATTTAATTATTTATTATCCTACTCTAATGTTAGTCATTGTTTGCTGAAGCTTTGCCATAATGGGGGAAACAAAGCAGAGCTCTAGTTAAAAATCAAGTTAAAAAATGACCATTTGTTATTTTTACTGCAGCTGCATAAGTACTGTACTGTATAACAGAAATTAAAGAAGTTCACCTCAACCACTCAAAGATTCCGTATTTTCATCATATTCTCAGTAACATCCATTTTATTTACCTTACTTTTCTATTACAAATCCAATACTGGCTACTTCTGATCTTAAGTAGATAGGAGTAAAATTTTTGCCTCTAATGAACTCACAGCGCTGCTGCTAAGGAAGTCATTTGTGCCAGTCCCCATTCCCAAAGACGGAGTTCTTATTCGGGTTTCTACCCAGATATTTACAATGGAAACTGCACTGTTGGAGATATAGATGCTCAATTATTGCAAATTACAATTACTGTATATTCAAATCCGTTGCCTTCTTCCTCCCTCAGTAACAGGTGAGAAATGACTGGTAAGAGTGTATATTGGCCTCATGCCCTTAACTTATGGAGACTTACTGGAACCTGTGCCTTACTGTCAGAACTGCATTGTCCCACTTACAGTTGCGTGTCTCCAAAAGAATGTCCTGATTTTAGGGATGATTGGAAATCTTGCTTCCCAATGTCCCTTGAGACATTGTCCCTCGATAAATCTCGGGTAATTTGGGACCTTTACCACCACTCGTACCATATTCGAGCAATCTTCAGGAAATTTTTACACGCTGTGTTTCAGTGTCAGAGTCTTCCAGACTTGGTGCCATCTTTGATAATTATTTGCAGTATAACATCTAAATACTTTATCAATAAAATCATTAAATCATAAATTTTAAACTTCGTGTAGTAAGTGAGGGGAAAAGTGTTCAAGGGTGGATTGTGTCACATTCAGTTATCACCAGTAAAAATGTCCTATATTATTTCCGTTATGATAGTCTTGTATCCCTATAACTTGGTCACAAAGTTTGATCTACATGGGGTTTGTATACAGGGCCTCTTGTTTAACAAAAAAAAAAATATATAATATATATATATATATATATATATATAATATATATATATATATAGATCTATATATATATATATATATATATATTTTTTTTTATAGGAAGGGAGTACCACATCTGGGTGGAAGAAGGGGGGGTATCGTACTAGTAGCCAGAACGCACTTCTCAGCCTACTATGCAAGACACAATTTGCTAATAAGCCAAGTTTTCATGAATTAATATATTTCTCATTTTTTTCTTATGAAATGATAAAGCTATCGATTCATTATGTATGAAGTCATATTTTTTATTGAGTTAAAATTAACGTAGTTATATGACCGAACCTAACCAACCTACCTAACTAACCTAACCTAACCATCTTTTAGGTTAGGTTAGGTTAGGTTAGGTAGCCGAAAAAGTTAGGTTAGGGTAGGGTAGCCAAAAAAGTTAGTTAGGTTAGGTTAGGTAGGTTAGGTAGTCGAAAAACAATTATTCATGAAAACTTGGCTATTAGGCAAATCGGGCCTTGCATAGTAGGCTGAGAAGTGCGTTCTGGCTACTAGGTACGACATATATACAGATATCTATATATATACAGTAGATATATATTTCAGGAATTTGGAATTATTATTTTGATTTTGCACTAACTGAATTGAATTTCATATACCTATACGGACTGATTTTAGTGTTTTATATTATTGTAATTAGATTGCATTGTCTTTTTTAGCTATATTTGCAAAGCTGGTGAGGAATGAGTGTATCCTGATGTATTTGGAAAACAAATTATTACCAAATACTACATTATTTTCAAATTGTTACTTGCTCACAAATGCTGATAAGATCAGTATTTTTTAATCTGAAATTTATAGACTATCAACTTCTGATAAAATTCTGTATTGAGTTTATTAGAAATGAAGCATTAATTTCTTAGATCACTGTCCTTTATGTAGTGTTAATATGTAGGAACTATCTGGCATCTTTGTTACCATCTATTTTCTATGCAATAAGGTACTGTAGTGGGTTGAGTCAAAAGTGAATCTTACAAAACTATCTAATCGGCATCATCTTCCCATAATTGAATAATATGTGTATGAAGCTGCACATGTGCATTTTAATTGTGTATCTGGCAACTCAAAGATTTGGAAGTCGGATAAACAATATACGTAATACAGTAGTGGTATATATAAGATTACACAATACAGTACATACATAGCATCAGCTGCGCATTTGTCAGCATTGAGAACATTACTTACCAAAATATGTTGTTAGACGGTAAGTCTAGAAGCCATGATATGTATGTACTGTATTGTGTAATCTTATATATACCACTACTGTATTACGGTATATTGTTTATCCGACTTCCAAAATCATTTGAGTTGCCAGATACACAATTAAAATGCACATGTGCAGCTTCATACACATATTATTCAATTATGGGAAGATGATGCCGATTAGAAGTTTTGTAAGATTCACTTTTGACTCAAAGCACACTACAGTACCTTATTGCATAGAAAAATAGATGGTAACAAAGATGCCAGATAGTTAACTACATATTAAACAATACATAAATGAGCAGTGATCTAAGAGAATTAATGTTCTAATTTCTAATAACTCAATACAGAATTTATCAGGAAGTTGATAGTCTATAAATTTCAGATTAAAAAATACTGATCTTATCAGCATTTGTGAAGCAAGTAACAATTTGAAAATAATGTAGTATTTGGTAAATAATTTGTTTCCAAATACATCAGGATACACTCATTCCTCACCAGCTTTGCAAATATAGCTAAAAAAAGACAATGCAAATCTAAGTACAATAATATAAAACACTTAAAATCAGTCAGTATTGGTATATGAAATCAATTCAGATTAGTGCAAAATCAAAATAAATAATTCCAAATTCCTGAAAATATATATACTGTATATATATATATATGTATATATGTCGTACCTAGTAGCCAGAACGCACTTCTCAGCCTACTATGCAAGGCCCGATTTGCCTAATAAGCCAAGTTTCATGAATTAATGTTTTTCGACTACCTAACCTACCTAACCTACCTAACTACCTTTTGGCTACCTAACCTAACCTAACTTTTTCGGCTACCTAACCTAACCTAACCTAACCTATAAAGATAGGTTAGGTTAGGTTAGGTTAGGTAGGGTTGGTTAGGTTCGGTCATATAACTACGTTAAATTTAACTCCAATAAAAAATATGACTCATACATAATGAAATCGATAGCTTTATCATTTATAAGAAAAAAAATGAGGAAAGAAATATATTAATTCATGAAAACTTGGCTTATTAGGCAAATGGGTCTTGCATAGTAGGCTGAGAAGTGCGTTCTGGCTACTAGGTACGATACCCCCTTTTCCAGCCAGAGGGGTACTCCCTTCTATAAAAAAAAAATATAATATATATATTATATATATATATATATATATATATATATATAATATATATATATATATATATATATATATATTTTTTTTTGTTAAACAAGGAGGCCCTGTATACAAACACCAATGTAAGATTCAAAACTTTGTGACAAAGATTATAGGGATGACAAGACTATCATAACCGTGATAATAATATAAGGACATTTTTACTGGTAGGATACTGAATGTGACACAATCCACCCTTGAACACTTTTCCCTCACTTACTACACGAAGTTTAAATTTATGATTTAATGATTTTATTGATAAAGTATTTAGATGTTATACTGCAAATAATTATCAAAAGATGGCACCAAGTCTGGAAGACTCTGACACTGAAACACAGGAGTGTAAAAATTTCCTGAAGATATTGCTCAGAATATGGTACGAGTGGTGGTAAAGGTCCCAAATTAACCTAGAATTTTATCGAGGGACAAGTGGCTCAAAGGGACATTGGGAAAGCAAGATTTCCAATCATCCCTAAAATCAGGACATTCTTTTGGGAGACACGCAACTGTAAGTGGGACAATGCAGTTCTGACAGTAAGGCACAGGTTCCAGTAAGTCTCCATAAGTTAAGGGCATGAGGCCAATATACACTCTTACCAGTCATTTCTCACCTGTTACTGAGGGAGGGAAGAAGGCAACGGGATTTGAATATACAGTAATTTGTAATTTGCAATAATTGAGCATCTATATCTCCAACAGTGCAGTTTCCATTGTAAATATCTGGGTAGAACCCGAATAAGAACTCCGTCTTTGGGAATGGGGACTGGCACAAATGACTTCCTTAGCAGCAGCAGCTGTGAGTTCATTAGAGGCAAAATTTTACTCCTATCTACTTAAGATCAGAAGTAGCCAGTATTGGATTTGTAATAGAAAAGTAAGGTAAATAAAATGGATGTTACTGAGAATATGATGAAAATACGGAATCTTTGAGTGGTTGAGGTGAACTTCTTTAATTTCTGTTATACAGTACAGTACTTATGCAGCTGCAGTAAAAATAACAAATGGTCATTTTTTAACTTGATTTTTAACTAGAGCTCTGCTTTGTTTCCCCCATTATGGCAAAGCTTCAGCAAACAATGACTAACATTAGAGTAGGATAATAAATAATTAAATAATAAACTACAAATAACTGATGGAATTTATAATGTCCATCAGTTATTTGTTGACTTTTAAAACACTCAAAGTCATCTCAGCTTAGGTGTGATAATCTATGGGACACACACACACACACACATATACATATTATATATATATATTATATATATATATATATATATATATATATATATATATATATATATATATATATATACATATATATATATATATATATATATATATATATATATATATATATATATATATATATATATATATATATATATATATATATATGTATAATTTATACAACTGACATATAATAAGCATCTGAAAAACTATCAGTGAGTGTGACAGGAAAGAAGAATTACCTAAGTAGGAATATCACACTAAGGAACGACTTTCTGAAAATATAAAATTCATCTTTTAGTTAATGCACGACTAAAACTGATCTCAAATGGGTTTCATCATAAATTAGAATTGCTTGTCTGAAGTGTGAAAAATATCTGTACATGCTTTAAGTACTAATGTGCACATCAGTTGCTACTATGTACTCTTCAAAAAATCTGAACACTAATCATTATGAACACAGTTTTAAAAACATTTTTGCCTATGAGGAATGAGTGCATAAAAACATGAAAACAGTTCATTGTTCTCAAACAAGAGAACCAGTGTCAAACACCACAACCAAAGTAATGCACAACCATTGCATAAAGCTATATGTAATGTAACTGATTGAAGTAAATCTTAGAAACATGACGAAAATTGCAAAATATATATAAAATGTATATCTACTAATTATACAGTACTGTGTGACTACTTGGGAAAATAAAGAGTGAAATATGTAATAAAGTTACAATGATTTTGGTATTATTAATTAAATAGCTCAACTGAAGAACATTGATAATGCTTTTAAAAGAATTTAAAAGAATTGAATTCTTTATGAGTAAAAGCTTGCTCATACCAAACACACACACACTCTTCATAAATGCCTAAAGAACCCTTAAATACCTCTAAATGAGACTGAAGGACAGTGCAAAATGCTGTAAAATTATGTGGTGGTCATGTAATAAAGTTGGTGGGATGACTCTCTCCTTCAGTTCCATTCTGAGGTGTTATGCAGTTACACTGCTCTTGTGAACTTCAAAACTGTCTAACCTGCTATTTTATAAAAGCACTCACACCTTTAATCCAGTCATGCCTTATCATTCACATATTTTATGCTAATTTAGCATACATGGCAAAGAAAAATGCACAATAAAAACTCTTGTAAACGCATCATATATTATAAAAAAAAAACTTCGGCAGACATCAAAAGTGCTGAAAACTATGAGATACAGCTAACACATTCTATAATAATAACCTGTATAGAATAATGGCACTGTGTTCCTTTGGCAGGTATTAAACTTGTGTACTAACACATCCCTCCTGCCATCAACGTTTGCAATTTATGGCTTGTGTTTAGTAAATTATAATTGTATGCAAAAAAAAACCCCACCTGCTACATCTGTACTGTAGTAACTTAAACAATCTTAAAAATAACAACAAAAGAATATAACAAAGCTTTATTAAAATGCTATAAACTACAAACTATTTTGATTATTGTTTCCCATAAAGACATCCTCTGAACTAATCACTTAAAAACAAAAATAATCTCACATGTCAATATTAAAGGTGAATAGACCAGGTATATTATGGCACATTGATGTTTCCCCTTCTTCAGTGACTCGTGTCAGGTCTTCATGCTGGGATTTCTCAATATAATCAACTCATTTTGCTGATTCACATTATAATTCCTCTACCATATTTTCTTTGCATCTAACTACTATTAATACCTGTACAGTATACAATTAGTTACAGTATTAACTCTCTCACACTGGGATCTGTGATTGAGCAGGACAGTGGACAGCTCCGCATAAACGTTTCATTTATTTCATTCATTCAGTGAAGTGTTGTATAATTTTGTATATTTACTTTTTGTACATGTAAATGTTTGCAAATGATTGCCCTACTGCATGGTTTAACAAAAATTGCATAACAATCATGTTTTGGGCACTATTTTCTCATCCCTTTGAACAAAAGAAAATAGCACACTTTGTTTTACAGTATTTAAGACAATTGTATTGTTGGGTTACAACATTACAAGGTATGTCAATGTTTTACTGTACCTGCATATTTATTAACTGGTTGCTTAATTAAAATAACTGTGTCACTTGTATGACATTTTGAAGACAAAATAGATTAGTCTTATAGGATTGCAGGGTATCCTTTGTGATATAAAAAATTTCCCAAGAATACAAGAATAAATTTTAAATTTATCCTCTAAGAGTAAAAATAAAAGCTGGGCTTGGCAGTGAATTCCCACCCCAAGAAATGTCAAGTCAATAATAACTCACTAAAACACTAGTACTCTCGAGCATGGAACACTGCTACTGTGTATATAAACTGCTCTACTTAGGGCTGGCAAAGTTGCTGACCTGGAGAATGTGCAAACAACATTTACTACTGAAATCAATTCAATAAAACACCTAAATTATTGGGAACGCTTCAAATTCCTCAAATTGTATACCCTGGAATGTACGTGTGAGATACATCCTAATCTATATCTGGAAAACATTAAAGATATTAGTTACAAGTCTGCACTTTGAAATACTGTAATTACTAATGAGACCAGGAGCCTTGCAAAAATGTGAGATATAGCTTTATTCAAAAGTAGGGGTGCAATGTAATCAAGAGAGAGAGGAAGAAACTGTAGAAGTTCTATTGGCCCCTTGCGAGGTAGCTGCAATAGATATCCATACGCATCTGCTCACATAAAAGCCCAACCTTTGCTCCAATCAGTGACCTTCATCAAGTATGCTACCAAGCAACCTGTTTCATAAATCCAAAACTATATTTACACACCACTTTTTACCAAGTTATTTTCTTAATCTGAATTTATGCAATATATAGCCATTGTTTTATGATTTAATTTGAATTTATATTTTTAAAAGTCTTATTTACTTGTGCCTTGTTTAAACTTTCATCCCTTTGTATGCTTCAATTATGTTCCCTTACTTTTTGTCTTTTTAGAGAAGGTAAATTAAGTTTTCTCAACCCTCTTCCTGCTAAAATAGTTAAATACATAACTCCCAGGAGTGCTGCCATCCAAAAAACAAAAAGTAAAACAATTACTTTTGTTATAGTGTTGGTGTGACACACTCACAAAGTCGGGCTCAAAAGTCAATATTGCCACCACCACCAGTGTGTCTAAGACTGCACTTGTATGTATACTTTCATGCTATTTACACATTATTAGACGAGTTATTGTATACTGTAAATCAAATATATTTGCTAATATTATAAATCACTATAATATTTTATTGTTATTTACAAAAGAACATCCTCCTCTCTCTAAATGTACTGGGTATAAAGAATTCCCAACCGACCTCTG
Source organism: Procambarus virginalis (assembly GCA_020271785.1). Taxonomy (NCBI): domain Eukaryota; kingdom Metazoa; phylum Arthropoda; class Malacostraca; order Decapoda; family Cambaridae; genus Procambarus; species Procambarus virginalis. The sequence goes on along the minus strand of WNGS01163947.1, from coordinate 12,324,595 downwards.
AGGTCACGACATGTGGCCCAGTGCCAGGCAATTCACATTGGCAAGTGTGCCATGAACTCTTCTGGAGTCGGTTCTGGGAGTAGTTTTTGATGAAACACCTCCATAGGATACCTGATCAACCAGACTTTGGTGCCTATGTTAGGATTAGAACCGTGGGTACCACCACCCTAACTCAACATAGGAACAGCCTGGAGGGAACACCACATGGTAGCCATGAGGCAACTAATTCCAGTGCTTCAGGAATTAGTTGAACACTTGTGACAGTCTGTCTGTCATTGCCATGAGACAAGTCATTCCAGTGCTTCAGGAATTAGTTGAACACTTGTGACAGTCTGTCTATCAGTATACCAGCCTTCACTTGTGCGAAAAACAAGAATAAACAAAGATAAGGTTGCTTCAACATACTTAATTCAAAATGAAAATTCTAAATACTGTATGTACAAAATGTAACCATAGCACCTAATTATGCCAAACTATGAATTTTACATTACAGTTGATTACATCCAAAATCTGATGTTACAATAGATGCATCCAATAGCCTATACTAATAAAAGGCATGACTGCATTTTTTGCAATCAATTTATTTGCATCATATTTCAATGCAGGAACAGAAAGATGGACTGATAAAATAACATGGTAAAAAAAAAAGACCATATCAACAAGCGTACTCCTCTGACTATATAAATTCTTTATAAAACCTGGGTTCTGTTCATTAACAGTATAAATCTTTGAAAACTTTTGCAGTGTGGCTCCCCGTTGCATGTCTGGAGGTAAAGTAAGNTGTCCTTGTAGCTGTAGAAACACTATAGCCGCTACAAGCAAACACTCTTGCATTCCACTCACCTGGGCTCTGGGAGACTCGAACTGTGGACCCCCACACATGTGAGGCCGAAGCTCTATCAACCGAGCTATTGAGTGGTGTTAAGGAAGACTAAGGAAAAATAAGGAAGACTACTGTTTTCCTGTTCTACTGTTCTAGCACAGTACTAGAACTGTTCTAGACATTTTACTGTTACATGACATTTCCTGTATTCGTTATACCAGCCCGTAGTACTCATTTAACAACCCTGTTCATATTTTGAGATAGGCCAGCGTGAGGATTTCGTATCAGTTGCCCCTATGGGAGCAAATCCTGCCTAGTTCATGTTTTGTTTGACGCAATGTGAAATGGAAGGGAACTATCAGGAGAAAGTGCCAGGAAGTTATACCTATATAGCACTTGGAAGGAAGGGATCAGGATAAGGATTTGGGATGGAATGAAGGGGGGGAACAGAATGGTGCCCAACCACTTGGATGGTCAGAGGTTTTGGTTTTCGTGTTTGGTGTAATGCGGAAGGATTTCTCATATACTTCTAAATATTAATTGGTACAAACATCTGTACTGTTGCTTGCTGTTTCCTCAATAATAAGCTATTTTGAACATTCAGTGAAGGTTCAGGGCTTCCAAGACATCAATTTTGCCTCTCTTCATTACTATTGTTGTATCCAGAAGTTAACAGTGTATTTTCTTCCAATATGAAGTCTTAGCAAGATGCCTTAGTGTTGTAACCTTTACTCTACAGTATGCACTCTCTTCCAAAAGTGTTTCTTGGAACTCTTTTATATGTAATTTTCGTCTTAACTTTTACAAAATTTATTCTTTTCAGTCTTTCATTGTAGAAACAAAAATTGATTCATGCTTTCACATACTGTACTCTAAATCTTTGTACACTATTGCATATGACAAATAAACAATGAAGTTGTAAAGTAAAGCAATATTTAACAAATGTGTTTTGCTACTTACAGAGAATTAATACAAGAAGTTCAAGATTTATATATTGCAGCAGCTAACCAACGGCCTGGTGAAGACACAGATGCTGATGTTCAGTGTGGACTTGGCGTGCTCTTCAACCTCACGGGAGAATATGAAAAAGCCATCGATTGTTTCCAGTCGTCGTTAACTGTTCGACCAAAGGTATAAAAGTGTACATACCCTCTTAACCTCATTTATTGAAGTGACATTGATTATTTACAAAGATGGTTGAAAATCTTCTCTCTCCTGCATAACCATTCTTTTCAACTCAATTACTGTAATCTGATTATGCTTCTTCACATCTAGAAAAGAGAACATTTCAAGAATGCTAACAGCAGCAGGCCTTGTGGCCCATATGGTTTGGCTTGCAGGCAGTCTTAAAAGGTGTTGTGTTCTAAATTTGATGTGTAAAGTTTACGCACTGTTTGATTTATGGCGCACTGAAACAACACCTACTGTATTGAATGATGACCTAATGAAACAACAACACTGTATTATGGCATATATTGTAAAAGCATTTTTGTCAGTAATGAAAGTTGATATAACAAAGCCTGACACATCTATCACTCAATTTATAACATTTAATTTAAACTATCTTCTGCATACCGTATTTATTCCAATTAAGTTTAATGTACACACACACACTTCTACATTCATTCCCTCCCAAAGTTACCTCTTCCAAGTTTGCCTTATTTTATGGAGAACAGTGATCTCTACAACCAGGTCATCATGGATGTAGAGCAGAAAGATCGTTCCTGACACAATTACTTAACCACTGTGACAAAATCATGGAAGCATTAGAAGGAACACAGAATGCAGATGTAGTATACATGAACATTGCATTAGCATTTTATAAATGTGACCGTATGTTGGTAGCCTTAAAATGAATTCACTAGCATTAACAGGAAAAGCAGGGTGATGGATATTCAATTTCCTGTCAAACAAAATGCAGAGAGTAACAGTCAGTCAAACAAAATCAAGTCCGAGCACAATGAAAAGCTCTGTACCTCAGGGCACACTCCTTGCACCACTGATTTTCTTATTCTCATATCAGATGTTAACAAAATACAAATCACAGCTTTGTGCCATTCTTTGCAGATGACTCAAAAATCTGCATGAAAATCATTACTATAGAAGACATTGCTGATATTAATAATGTTTTTGAGTAGACAGCAAAAAATAACATGATGTTTAACATTAATAAATGCTGGTACTGTACTTCGTTATGGTAAAAATTAAGGAAAACGAAATACAGGGTACAAGACACGCTATCTGCTACCATGAGATCTATTCATGGTAAGAAAGTAACATGTAAAGGACCTGGGAATAATATTGTCTGACAACCTAACATTTAGGAAGCATCACCAAGCAAATATACTGTCAGCTAAAAAAATTATATAATTGATTACGAGAGCCTTCAAATCCAGGGATCCCATCACAGTACTGTACTATTCAAATCACTTCGACTCTCCTGCTTTGAATACTGCTCGATACTTACCCTACCTTTTCAGAGCAGGAAATATTGCTAAAATAGAAGGAAAAGAGAGAACATATACAGCATACACAGACACAATAAAGCACCTAAATTATTGATCACCATCTAAAAGTTCTGAAAATGTACTCTGGAAAGGTGACGAGAGAGGTATCACAGAGGTATATACAGGGAACAATGCTGGAACACAACAACATTTTGGAGCAAACAATGTAATAGGAAATACAGAATAGAGGTAGTAAAGAGTAGAGGTGCTATAGGCACAATCAGAGAACACTGTTTGAACATCAGGGGTAGATGGCTGTACAATATCCTTTCAACGAATATAAGAAATATTGCCAGAACAAAAGTAGAGTTCAAGAAAAAAAATAGTTTTCCTGCAAGAAGTGTTAGACCAACTGGATTGTAGTGGATATCTGGGCCTATGGGCTGCTCAAAATAATAGTCTGTTGGACGAAGCTCTCGCACATCAAGTGTGGCTCTAGGTCAGGCGTGGGGAGTAGAAGAACTCCCAGAACCCCATCTAGGTACCTCAAACAATGGGGGTGGTGGCTAGTAGTAAACCAAGCACAGCATTATCACAGGAGAGACAAGATTGTCTTCCTGCCCAGTAACATCCTTCCCACAATTTTCCGAACAGTAGAAAATCTGTCAACACTAGAAGGTTTATCCAAAGCTTAAAAGATCTAATATGCACTATAAAAGAATATAAACTTTAAAATAAAATAACATACGTGTCAATGACAGAAACAAAACAGAAATATCTTGAAATTTCATGATACCACAAATAGTGTAGTAAGACCTTATGACAAAGTTCCTCCTGATACATGTGCTGCTTTACCAGTAGCAACCTTGATGATACTTTTCAAAATACTTTCTTGAGGTTATCTTGAGATGATTTCGGGGCTTTAGTGTCCCCGCGGCCCGGTCCTCGACCAGGCCTCCACCCCCAGGAAGCAGCCCGTGACAGCTGACTAACACCCAGGTACCTATTTTACTGCTAGGTAACAGGGGCATAGGGTGAAAGAAACTCTGCCCATTGTTTCTCGCCGGCACAATTTGATGCTGTAAGTGCTATTATTCAAGATCAGTAGAAGAATATAACTTTGGAAAAACTGATTAGTGAAATTAAATAAAGAAATGCTTTTGAAGTTTGAATACTAAGAGTGTTGTGCTGCAGGTAAGATGTGCTGTAGAAAGACTGAAGATGGCTAAATATCCACAATTGGTTGCTGTTGTGTGGCTAACCTTGCCCTCAATTTGAGATTTGTTTCCCAATAAAAGGGTAAAAAAGGTATTTCTTGCTTTGAGATGAATGAAAAAATTATTTCTTCATTGTTTGCCTTTATATTTAATTCAAAATGACTGGATTGCTTTAAGTAAAAAATTAGCTTGGTTGACAACATGTTTACCTCGCCAAAATTATTTGCTGAAAAAATATAACAAAAAATTATATACAATGGAGCCTCGATTAACAAGTTTAATCCGTTCCGGCACCGAGCTCGTCTTTAGAAACAAATTTCCTCATTTAAAATAATAGAAATAAAATTATTCCATTCCACCCCCCCAATAAATCAATGTGACATTTTATAATGTAAATATAATACTGTGCATTTAAATATAAATGTTTTGTTTTACTACTGTATTTTCAATTGTACATGTACTTTACTTTACGAAGAGTCATTGCTGGCTTGAGGGAGACGTTGGGGAGGTGAGGAGGAGGAGGAGAGGGGTTATGTAGTGGAAGGAGAATCCACCTTCGAGTCAGGCGGGCTCTCTCTTCTTGGGAATTTCACCCCACTGGGACCGGGTTGTAGTTCACTATCACTTGCTGGTCTTTTCTCTACCTTTCCAAAGAACGGTCTATTGACAATTGCTTTTGTCTTCATTTTAGGATGTCCCTAAAACGAGACAGCAAATTGTCATTAAACATGTTCACACACCAGGTTGTCTCTGCTTTATCAGGGTGATGCTTTTAGAAGAATGCGGTCACCTTTTCAAACATTCCCAACACTTCCTTGATCTCACTGGAAGAGGCAACATCCTCTCTTACCTCCTCCACCTCTGATGAGAGCTCTTGTACCTCCTCTTGACTCAGCTCCTTCTGAAGTTCCAGGAGTTCCTCAGTGGTCAGTTCATCACTGTGCTCCTCCACTAACTACTGCACATCACCAGCATCCAACTCCAGACCCAAAGTGTGCCCTAGAGCAACAATATCATCCACTAGATGCACGTCTGGGTCTTCCACAGGTGCAGATGCAGATCCAAGTGCATGACCGAAACCTTCGAAGTCTCGGTCAGGAACACCCTCAGGCCACAGGTTTCGCCATGCAGAGTTTAGGGTCCTACGTGTCACTCCTTCCCAGGCCTTATCGATCAAACGTAAGGCACCCAGGATATTGAAGTGGTTCTTTCAGAATTCTTTGAGGGTCGGCTCTGTATTGTCTATCACATCAACACACCTCTCCAACAAGGCCTTCATGTAGAGATTCTTAAAGTTGGCAATGACTTTCTGGTCCATGGACTGGAGGAGCGGAGTAGTGTTCGGAGGAAGAAACTTGATGGTGATGAACTGATTTTCGGGAAACAAATCATCTTGCATCTGTGGGGGATGTGCAGGAGCATTATCGAGCACAAGCAAGGCCTTGAGTGGTAACTGCTTCTCTTCAAGATATTTCCTCACTGCAGGGACAAAAACATCATTGACCCATTCACTGAAGAATATCCGCATGACCCAGGATTTCTTATTGGACCTCTACATCACATTCAGCCGCGTCTTGTGCACTTTACACGCCTTGAACACTCGTGGATTTTCTGAGTGGTAGATGAGCAGCGGCTTGACCTTGCAATCGCCACTTGCATTGGCACAGAGCATGAGGGTAAGCCGATCCTTCATTGGTTTGTGGCCAGGCAAAGATTGTTCCTCTTGTGTGATGTAGGTCCTCTTCATCATTTTCTTCCAAAACAGGCCAGTCTCGTCACAATTAAAAACTTGTTGAGGCAAGAACTCTTCTTTAGCAACAAATTCCTGGAATTGTGGTACAAATTTCTCGGCAGCAGCTTTATCAGAGCTGGCAGCCTCCCCATGTCGCACAACACTGTGTATACCGTTTCTCTTCCTAAACTTCTCAAACCATCCATGGCTTGCCTTAAATATCTCCTCATCTTCAGACGATGCACCTGGTGTCTTCCTGGCAAGGTCCACATACATCTTCTTTGCCTTAGCACAAACAATAGCTTCAGAGACACTGTCTCCATGTAATTGCCTTTCATTCATCCAGACCAGCAGTAGATTTTTAACCTCTTCTAGGATTTGTGGATGTTTCTTGGTAACCTTGGTAACTCCTTTAGCCACTTCAAGCATCTTAAATTGTTCCTTCCTCTTCAAAATGGTACAAATTGTTGAGGAGGGCCTGCTATACTCCCGGGCGAGATCAGTCACACAGACACCACGCTTGTGTTTTGCTATGATTTCCTTCTTCACTTCCACTGTAATTGTCTCTTTCTTCCCCTTGCCAACACTGTCTTTAGCAAGCAGCTTCTTTGGCGACATTGTGCGTTACAAATTATAGTCACAAAACCACAAAATTCCAAAGAAAAGCACAAATAAATGCAGAGGGATGCTAGTCCTGCGCGATACAACAACAACACTGTCGTCGGAGGCTTCCGAGAATTTGCAAGAACCAGCGAGAACGCTAGGAAGCACCATGTGGTTTCACTTGTTAATAGAGCAGAAGCTCGTCAATAGAGACAAATTTTCGGCGAGTGGCTAGCTTGTTACTCGAAATGCTCATAGATACAGCTGCTCGTCACTCAAGGTTCCACTGTACAGTACTGTATTTATAATTACTGTATTCAAATTATAAAAATATGCAATTAAAACAAAATATACTGTATTTCAAATTATCATTACAGATTGTGTACTAGCAAACAGTAATTATTTAAAATGAATTACTGTATACAGTATATTTTGCCAAATATGTATATTCATAACAGCATACATAGACACATACATTCCTACAGTAGCTGTTGGAATGATTACATAAATTAGTCACATCGCCCCATCTCGTACAGTGCTGCACTTGAGTGTGCACTTCTAACTTGAAGTTTAAAGCATCATTTCTTGCCTTTGACTTATATGAAGGGTTCTACTGGTGTATTGGCTAATAATAACAAAGTTGGTGAACAGGATTATATAAATGAAAAAGGCAATATAAATACTGTACACTAAAGAAATAAATAAAAGATTAGAACATTCCTTCTTCACTCACATGAATACTGGGAGGCAGGCGAAATCAATATCAATGTTTGTAAAAATTAATCAACCAGTGTTAGTCAAAATCAGCTATTCAGTCAGTCATGGTCATATAGGCATATATATAGACAGTCCTGAACCTGTGTCACACACAAGCAGCCAGTATGGAACCATAAAAACTCCAAAGGAAAGAAGAGGACAATGGGGCACTTCATTACATGCACTGTTTTTGGATTGGCTCCCCTCAGTACTTTCCTGAAGTTTATCTCACAGCAGAGACTCAGAGAAGAGGAAGGCTTCGATGAATGAACCAACTAAGATGGAAATTGGTTATCTGTAGGAGAAGTAGGCAGAAGACCATTTCACAGGAAAGAACAGGCCCTTTTGGATAGTTGCAGATTTAAAAATGCCAAAAACCCAGAAGGGAAGTAGAAAATGACAAACTAGTTGAAAAATAAACATGGCTCTAGCCAGTATGGTCAATAATGGCCAAAGCCAGCAGGACAAACTGAAAATGCACCAGTCACAAACCCAATGGCAGAAGAGAGGACCATGCCAAATTAAAACCCCACAGAAATCAATCTGGGAAAAGAAGAGCAAAGGTCACTGTAGAGAGCCTGCATACCTAACAGGAAACAACAAACCTGAAAGAATAATCAAAACCCGGGAAAACTCCCAGGAAGAAAGCCTGGTAAAAACAAGAAGTCCACAGATTTGCATAAGAGCAACTATGACCCTAGTACAAAACTTGTTCAACAAAAGGAAACTGGTAATTAGACACTGACCTAGATCAGACGTCGAGCTGACCAAAGAATAATAGGGATGAAAGCGCCCAAAAATAGGGAGATACCCTGTACACAAAAACTCGATGTAGAAAATCTTCAATGGATTCTAGTGGTCAAAGCCACTATCCTGGTTCCTTGTGGGCCTGAGCAAGTCTCAAGGATCTGGTACTATCTGAAGGTTTAGTGGTACCAGAGCATAAGCTGTGGAGCTATATAGGGGCTTACTAGAATATGGCATTTCATTACAATCAACACTTGCTTTTTAAAGTACTGTATTCCCAGGCCTCTAATTCTCATTATCAGAGCCTGAAGAAAGCTAGTGATTCTGCAACCAGGAAATAGGAAGAGATTGGTTTATAGAATGTGTATGTATGAATGTAACTGGTTTTACAAATACAATAGAAATTAAATTTTTCTGAAAGCCAAACACAGAATTAGAGCTAATCTTTTAAATCATAGGGATATGTTGTTTTTAAACAAATCAAGTTGATCTTTGACTATTTTGTAAGATTTTCTTATATATAGTGACTGCTGTCTGTCTCTTACTCACCTCCACTGTTACAGGATGCTAAGTTATGGAACAAGTTGGGGGCTACATTAGCTAACAGTGAACGCTCCGAGGAAGCCATTGATGCATACCGTAATGCGCTGGAAATTTCTCCCGGCTTCATTAGATGTCGTTATAATCTTGGTATTTCCTGCATCAACCTCGGAGCCCACAGGTACAGTGGTACATTACTCATTTTGCTTATCACACAGTCATCTTAATCACTTTCTGTGTACTGCTACCCACTTATTGGTCACTCTCACCACTTTTCCTAGAGTGAGATGCTTGTGATGTGGCTGCTTTGCTGGTTCGGAGCTACTGAATGTCAGGTAATCTGGTAAATCATGTATGTACATCACTGGACCATTCTTGTAAGAAAGAAACAATATGCTGCATCAACACAAAAATACAGTTTAACTCTTTCTCTGTTGCACTTCCATTTTAGCAGTGCTTTTCTTTACTTTATATTATGCTAAAAAAAATAAGAATAATATATATGTATATAACCCCTCTGGCGCAGGGGTTTCCGCTCCTTCGGTCCTGGTGGTAGGTTTGTTCGGTTGCAGCCATCGTCTTCTTTTCTGCCGAAGAACAAGACGGCTGCTTTCCGGAGAGGACCTTGGGTCATTGATGCTTGGCTAGTCAGGCCAGATGTGCATCATGTGTTGTGTCCGGTTGCGCCTTTTCGCCGTTACCTGCGCGCCTCGGTTTCTGTGGCCGGGGATGCAATTTGGGTTGATCTGGTTTCCTTCGTTCCCTGTTCCAGGGCTTGGGTCTCTCAGGTTGTCCGCAGGATTATTAAGTGTAGCCAGCTTGTGGTCTATCCGCGTGCCCATGACGTTAGGAAGTTTGCTGCTTTGGCTGCCATCTTCAGCAATATGTCCTGGGCTGACATTCAGGCGTGGGGATTCCCTCAGAAATTCCCTCGTAGAGGCTTCCCTCAGAAAACCAGCATTGAATGTAATGAAATGCCATTTTCTGGGTGAGCCCTGAAGCCTCCCTGGCAACCCTCCCTCCCCTCCAGTCGGCGGTTCCGTTTTCTTTTTTTTAATGCTCAGCCTCCAAACTGGATGGCTTCAGTAGCCAGCACGGGGATTCCGGGGCTCCCCGTGCCTCTCCCCGAGGAGGGAGGGGGGCACGGACAGGTGACACGGCGGCGAGGTGTGACGTTTGCTTGTTAGCCTGTTTTCTTTAGTTGTAGGAGTTCTGCCTCCGTGTTTGGTTTTCGGTTGCTTTTTCTTACCAAGTGGGGTTTGTTTTGTTATGCCTACCTTTCTGGGTGCCAACCCCAGTCAATGGCAGACATGGAATGCCCCCAACCACATGAGGGTTTCTATAGGTCATTGCTCCCTTTGCCTCTCTGAGGGGGGCCAGGTTCTGGATTGTGGTCCCTGGTAGGCTGAATTCCATTGACTGATCTCCGGTCTAATATATCGCATATCAGAATCTCTTGTGTGGGATTCTCGGGCCATTCCTCGGCTCTTTGGGGATGGTCACTTCGGGTGTCGCGTCTGCTGAGTTCTCAAGAGGGCCCAGCCTTGGTTCGGGCACTGCTTGCTCGGTGTCCGTACCCAGGGGTTTTTCTGCTGCTCCACCTCTTTCAGATGATCGATCCAGTCTGTTATGTGGCTGGTTCAGTCTTCTCCTCGAGTCTTTCCGAATGGTACTTTTGGCTAGAGTCAATCACCATCTGTTTGGTGATCAGGTGACTTCGTTGGTGGTGTCCCACCTGCATGCTTCGTCTCGGCAGCAGTGTGTGGTTTACTGGTGGTCCTTCCTTTTTTCTTTTGTCTCTTCGTAGGTATACTGCGCTTTTTGTTGAAGTGGTCTTGTCCTTTCTCTCGTGGCTGTTCAAGACTGTCATCTTATGCCGCATACTGTCGCCTCGTATCGTGCGGTGCTGACGGAGCCTCTACGGCTTGCTTTTGGTTTTGATGTTCCTTCTGCACCAATTCGCGAGCTGTTTCAGGTGTTGTTTCACCTCCGGCCTGCTCATGCACTACCTGGCCCATCCTGGTCTTTGGACAAGGTGCTCTCTTATCTCTCTTCCCCCTCAGTTTGATGTGGCCCTTTGGTTCAGGATTGTTTCTCAGAGGTTTCTGCTCCTTTGGGTTATGCTCCTTTCGATTTGTTCGTTTGCCGCCATCTCTTCTTTTCTGGCACGGTTGGGTTGGCTGTTTTCCGGAGGGGTCTCTGGGGTTGTTGATGCTTGGTTGGTTTGGCCGGGGGTGCATCTTCTTGTGTCCAGTTGTGACTCTCCGCTATTACCTGCGTGCCGCGGCCTCTGTGGCCATGGATTCGCTTTGGGTTTCCCAGGTTCCCTTCGTCCCTGTTCCATGGTTTGGGNTTTATTAGCATCACTGTTAGTACCATTATTTTTAAAATTATTATTATTTTATATTTTACATTATGAAGGAAATTATTTTCAACAAATATTAGTATTATTTTTTACTTTTTTACCATTTTTTTTATTATTTACATTTATTCATAAATTATATATACAAGTTCCTCTAAAAACTTTTATATATTCTTTTATTGTATTTACATCATAAAATGTTTTCTCATCTAAGCTTGCTGTCATACAACACTATTTTTCTGTGGGAGCCCCTCGGGCTCCCTGGAGCTATCGGACTGATATACACTATCTTGTCTGGGGCATCAGTCAATGGAGTTCTGCCTACTGTGCGACCACGGGCCAGAACCTGGCCCCCCCCTCAGAGAGGCACATGGAGCCTATAGAAATCCCCATGTGTTAGGGAGTATTCTATGCCTGCCATCGACCGGAGATTAGGGACCCAGAAAGGTAGGCAATAAACAAAACAGACCCCCACCTGGTAAGAATATGTGAGACCGAACGGAAAGCCAGAACTCCCCCAAAAACATAAGGAAACAAGCAAATACCATTCACCGCTGTTTTGTTTTTCCTTGCCAGGATGGGTTTGCCTTGTTTGGCTATTAGTCCACTTAGGTATACTGGTGGCCCTCTAGGCCCCCCCCCCCGGCTATACACGTCACAGGGGGTCCAATTTATATCTAGCTCATCCTCCATGTTAGTTTTTGGGTTAACCGGCTACCAGTACCTTGCCAGGGCTTGCCTTGCTGCAAGTTCGTCCCCCAGTAGGCCACTATTTGTTTGCCCTGCTTCTGTCTCCCAAACGTCTGAAGGTTTCAGAGTCGGGGCGGGGTTTAGTTGGTAATGAGGCTCGTGGCTAACGGGCTGCCCCATTCGAGTTGGAGACGGAGACATTTGAGCCCACTCCTCCTGCCGAGACTTCTGGGTCCTATCAGCAGACCCCCTTCTTTGCTGCCTTTCCCCGGGACTCTGCCTTTTTCTTCAGGGATAGAGGGGTGGGGGACAGCTCTGCCCCGGGCCTGGTTTGGAGGCTCCCAGGGATGAGTTGACCTGGGGGGCTTGAGCCCCCTCTGATCCCACTTGGGTTTTGGTGCCCTCTTTGTGGGTTTGTTGTTGCAGGGGGAGAGGTTTTCTTACCTCCCTTCCCTGTATGAGTATGATTTGGGGGTCGGGTTCTTCTTTTCGGAGGTTTCTGCTTCTCGAAACCTCTAGTGCTAAGGAGGTTCGGGAGGCTCTTGCGGCTTACCTCCTGCATGACCCAGATTTTGCCTCTGTGATGGATCCGTCCTCATTTGAGTACGATTCTTCATTCCCATATTGGGTGCGTTATGAGGATCCAGAGTCATCCTGGCTTGCAGATTGCCCTTTCTTTTCATAGGAGCGTGGCATGGGTTTTATCAGAGCCACATGCTCGAATGGTGGGAGGCTGCTACCGTTCTGCAGGTTTACCTGGGTGGCGAGTTTGAGTGCCTTAATTCATGCTTGTTTGCCCCTGTGCTTCCTCGGGATGTTGGCCTTGTTCAGCTGCACGTGCAGGTTCCCACCCTTTTGGCGTCCTTGGCGGCTGAGGACTTGCACGCTCGAGGGCATTTGGCCTCAGTCTTGCGCTTCTTTTTCCTTCTCGAGTTGTCCTCGGACAGTCTTGGGATAGGATGTAGAGGCGTTGAGTGCCGGGCCTTCGTCTAGGGCGCTGGTCTTGCTTGCGGTCTACCTTCGTGCCCACGGCATTTGCAAGTTTGCTGCCTACACTGCTGCCTTCGGCAATATGTCCTAGGCTGACATTCAGGCGCAGGGATTTTGGAGGTCAATCAGGGTCCTGGCTGCACATTTTCTCGCCAACGTTCCTTGTCCTAGTCGTCCATGTGGGACTTTGGGTCGCAGGTTACAGCCAGTTGTCTTGGCTTCATGTTGAGGAGTGAGTGGCATCCGCCTCCCAAGTAAGTCCCTAATTCCTTCTCTTTTGTGATGTAGTTCCAGGGAGCCATAGGGGCTCCCCACAGAAAACCAGCATTGAATGTAATGAAATGCCATTTTCTGGGTGAGCCTCACAACTGAAGGTGTGAGTAGCCGGCGCGGGGAAGGAAAGGCTGCACGAACAAGCGGTGAATTACATTTGCATGTTTCCTTATGTTTTTGGGGAGTTCTGTCTCTTTGTTTGGTTTACAGTTGCAGTTTCTTACCAGGTGGGGTCAGTTTTGTTATGCCTACCTTTCTGGGTGCCTAACCTCAGTCGATGGCAGACATGGAATACTCCCAAACACAAGGGGGTTTCTATAGGCCATTGCTCCATGTGCCTCTCTGAGGGGGCCAGGTTCTGGCTCATGATCCCTGGTAGGCAGAACTCCATTGACTGATGCCCTAGGCAAATATAGTGTATATCAGTCTAATAGCTCCAGGGAGCCTCCCGGGCTCACCCAGAAAATGGCGTTTCATTCACCGCTGGTATTTTGAGGTTCACCACTTGTTTGTCCTGACTATTCAGTACCGGTCAGTACCCGACTCTGCACTGGTGCAACAGGGATCTTTTCGCCTATCCCGACTGAGTCATTCAATTTCAGTGAAGACATTTGAGAATTCTTGATTCGTCCTGGAATGACTTTTTAGTAAGGCTCATTCAAATATAGTGCACTCTAACTCCTTACATGTGCTTCTCCGTGTCAATGAGATCACTAATGGGCACTCTGCTAATCACTAGATGGCCTGTCTGACTACTACCACAACTTCTGTCAGGTGTCACCACCTTGAAATCAGCAGGGAGGTTAGGCAACAAGGGAGGTAATGGGATGTACCAAGTGCATTTCTCAGAAAGGAGATTCCCATCTGTACTCAGTCTTACTTATTTCCCTGAGGGCCACCACCCTTAGTGGCCTGAATGGGAACAGGAAGCTGTCTAGCAGGCCATTCCATGGGTTTATAATACTTTGGGTGAAAAAGCCCTTCTATTTTCTATCCTACATTGTGGCTTTTATCATATTCTTGTTCAATTTATTATAGCCCATCATTCTTTGCTCTTGCAGTGCTTAAATTTCATTTCAGTTCATTATAATTTATACCGTATTTTCAGTAGTTTAAATTACCTTAGCCAAGTGGACAGGTCTTCGGATTCGTAGTCCTAAGGTTCCGGGTTTGATCCCCGGCGGAGGCGGAAACAAATGGGCAGCGTTTCTTTCACCCTGATGCACCTGTTACCTAGCAGTAAATAGATACCTGGGAGTTACACAGCTGCTACGAGCTGCTTCCTGGGGATGTGTAACAAAATGGAGGCCTGGTCGAGGATTGGGCCACGGGGATGCTAAGCCCCGAAATCATCTCAAGATAACCTCATGATAGCTAAATAATTTAGTTTAAAAGTAGATTATTTTGGATCACAGCAGGTCTGTGAGTTTAACTTGATATTTTCCATACTCATTTAAACTTACATCTTTTCACAGGATCATTGGACAAGATGACAATTGATAGTGAAACTATGAGCTCCAAAGAGAAGGAAGATTTTTGGCAAAGTTTACAGGATGAATGGGAAAAAATGGCCCGAGAGGATGAGTTAATAGAGCATCCATGGCTTTCTGAATTTAACTCAACTGCTTTTGAACCCTTTAAAGTAAGTAATAGCTGTATAATATCTCACTGCATCTTGTTTTTATGAATGTAATATTTTGCCATGATCACAGAATGTACATGTATAGTACATGAATGTACTTGAATAATGTAGACGTGAATATGCAAGCGTTGTTGTGAGTTCAAGAGGCTGTAGAGACCTTGAGAGGTATTAGTGCATAGGTCTAAGTAGTTTCTTTTTTAAAAGAGTCCTTACAAGAAAGTTTATAAGAATATGGCTTTAGAGAAATAAGTTGCTTTACATGTTCATATATACAGTATTTTAATGATTTATTTAATTAATTTTATATATAAGTATAGTGTTTAATTTAAAGTAAAAAAATTATAATATACCATTAACCACTAGGCTGCTCAACCGAGAAATCTCGGTCGGTGGAAAACTGCGCTGACTGAGAAAACTCTTTTGGATTTTTTCGTACCGATTCAAAATGTGTGCGCGGTTGGTTGTGTACAAAATGGACTCTTAGGACCTCCAGTGAGAGGCAGCCATCTTGGAAAAAATTCCCAGAATGCGCTAGGGCTGCTGGCTGGGTTAGTACTGAGTGAGCAACAATGGGTGGCGCACACGCCTCTGGCTCCCAAACACCTGACCGATGCGGTGTTGAAAGATCACGCTCTGTCGGTGAAATTCAAATCTTATTGTTTGAAGAACATAGGGTCATGATATTTGTGATGCTAGGAGCAATAAGGACCTAACACAAAGGTCGTATGCAAGTGATACAGCACCTATGAGGACGATACAGCGAGCATATCCAGTTGTAGCTCTGAGCGTCACCCTTGCCCGCCTATGCCATCTCCAATGTATATAGATGATACATAAATGAATCGTTTTCTGCATTCAGTGATGATGCATCTGATACAAGTACCATAGATGAACAGTGTTAGCAGCTTCCATGGTGGTGTTTTCCATAGATATTTTCAACAATAGCTGAATCTCTTCCAGACCGGCTGAATCTCTTCCAGACTGACTGAATCTCTTCCAGATTGATGGACACTTTTTGAGGGTAGCTGAATCTCTTCCTGTGTGGGACCTTACAAAGCGATCTTTTCAAGACTACCTTACAAATTGATCTTTTCCTATAATCTTTTCAATACTACCTTATGCTTTACAAGCTTGGCTACATACCACCTACAAGTACTACAGCCTAGGGTGTACGTGAGTGCGTTATTTGTAAGCACACAGAACGAAAAAACAGTAAGCGAAAATCTATCTGTACCTGGTGCAACGAGAGTGAAGTCGCGCTGTGTACTATGGACTACTTCATTGATTATTACTCACTTCCAATGTACTGAGTGTGTAATACAGTGTTACTGTGTAAATAGTGTGTAAAACTGTGCATATTGTAATTTTAGTGAATTTTTAACAAGTAATATTGCGACAATAAACATTTATTGTGAACACATTACTGACACATGAATCACAGTTCCATGGAACATTATGAACATTCTACTGTATACAAATTGTAAAGGACATAATTATGCATCATATACGATAAAAAAAAAAAAATCGCATTGGAAATACATAGAGCAACCGTGTCTGGGAGCTTCACACACGGGCGACCACCGTCACGGGCGACCACACGTCACGGGCGACCACCGTCACGGGCGACCACCGTCACGGGCGACCACCGTCACGGGCGACCACCGTCACGAGCAACCACCGTCACGGGCGACCACCGTCACGGGCGACCACCGTCACGGCGACCACCGTCACCACCGTCACGGGCGACCGGCGTCACGGGCGACCACCGTCATGGGCGATGATGTCAGAGCGCACCTTGTCCACGTCCTCACAGCCTAAGTGGAATTTGGTATTTATTTTTACATAGACATGTTCAGGGAAGGGAATTTATCATTTTACAAATAAAAAATATTTTTTTGGGAACACTTGATTTCATGCGCACGGGGGGAGGGGGGGGGGGAATTTCACATTAAATTCGGCGCATCACAGTGGTTAAAATGTGGTTGTCATCATATGTTGATTTTAGTTATCTCCCAGTTATTATACAAATGTTATAAATATGGATATAATGCATCTATATTGATGTAATGGAGTTAACCTAGAATTGTACAAGAATTCTGTGGTCATTTTAATTGCTTAACACGTGGTGACATTATCGCATACCATTGTCATTAAATCCACAATTTTGTCTTTCTTCGCCAGTCTTCGAATCCACTTCTGGGTGAAGTTTCCAAATAGAATAGCAGCAGTGGAGTGAATTGCAAGACACTTCCTTTGAGCTGTACCATGAACAGATTTATGTGCAATATAGATGTACACATTTCATTTTAGATCTATATACGGTACTCATGTTTTTTGTCAGTTAAGCGTAAATAAATTCCCCACATTGTGTAAAGTGAAACAGTAAACATATAAAACATCTAAATTGAACATGACAGCTCTCACCTCCTTGCACGACGAGTCGGCAAATTACGTTGACAGATCCAGTTGACAGATCCAGTGACTTGCCTCACCAGCTCCCTCCCGATGTGCTCAAAACTAGAAAAGACTTGGCTATCTGTGTGTGTTTCCATTTTCCTTACATTTTGCATACAAATGTATGAGATCATTTTTTTCCCACTTGTCGAAAGTTAACCTTTGATGATAGCCACATTCAAAGGGTTAAAATTTAGTTTGGTAATCATTTAGTAGAGTGGGTAGAAAAATTCTTTCCAAGATCATATTTTATATTAATAAATCTTTAGGTAAATATTCGTTGTCACTCCTTGACAGAATTACCAGTTTGAGGAAGATAATCCATTGAAAGACCACCCTGACCCGTTGAGTGAAGGGAAGCGGTGCTTAGAGGCAGGAGACCTTCCTTCTGCAGTGTTGTTGTTTGAGGCGGCAGCACAACACAACCCTGAAAACTCTGAGGCCTGGCTGCTGCTTGGGGTAACTCATGCTGAAAATGAACAAGATCCTGCAGCAATTTCAGCTCTTAGAAGGTTAGTTTATTTATAAAATAAATAAATATATATCCTGGACGGCATGGGTTCGAATCCTGGCTGGGTCAAAGAGTTCTTAGTGATATATGGCTTGTGCGTTCATGCAGCTTTCTCACACACATATATATATATATATATATATATATATATATATATATATATATATATATATATATTATATATATATATATATATATATATAGTATATGTCGTACCTAGTAGCCAGAACGCACTTCTCAGCCTACTATGCAAGGCCCGATTTGCCTAATAAGCCAAGTTTTCATGAATTAATATATTTTCTCTAATTTTTTTCTTATGAAATGATAAAGCTACCCATTTCATTATGTATGAGGTCAATTTTTTTTATTGGAGTTAAAATTAACGTAGATATATGACCGAACCTAACCAACCCTACCTAACCTAACCTAACTTATCTTTATAGGTTAGGTTAGGTTTGGTAGCCTAAAAAGTTAGGTTAGGTTAGGTTAGGTAGGTTAGGTAGTCGAAAAATAATTAATTCATGAAAACTTGGCTTATTAGGCAAATCGGGCCTTGCATAGTAGGCTGAGAAGTGCGTTCTGGCTACTAGGTACGACATAATATTATATATATATATATATATATATAATATATATATTATATATATATATATATATATTATATATATATATGTATGTATGTATGTATGTATGTATGTATTTATTTTGATTGTATATAGGTATCTTTTCACTTGGCATCATTATCCATGTGCAGTACTGGGGCAGGTTGCATAGTCTGCATTCCCAGACCAGGGTCCTGCATTCAAGTCTTCATCTGCTACCAATTAAGTTTCATCCTGCCTTTTCATTACAGTGGAACCTCGATTAACGAGTGGCTCTATTAACGAGTTTTTCCAGTAACGAGCAAGCCACTCGCAGCAAATTTGTCTCTATTGACGAGCTCGCCTCTATTAACGAGTGAAACCACATGGTGCTTCCTAGCGTCTCGCGGGTTCTCGCAAATTCTCGGACGCCTCCGACGCCAGTATTGTTGTTGTATCTCACACAACAAGCATCCCTCTGGATTTATTTGCTCTTTTCTTTGGGTTTTTAGTGGTTTTGCGACTACAGTTTGTAGCACACGATGTCTCCAAAGAAGCTGCTTGCTAAAGATAGTGTTGTCAAGAGGAAGAAAGATACAATTATTGTGGATTTGAAGAAGGAAATTATAGCAAAGCATGAGTGTGGTGTCTGTGTGACTGATCTCACAAGGGAGTATGGCAGGACCTCATCAACAATTTACACCATTAGTAAGGGAATGAGGAGGTAAGGGAGGATGCTGCCTCTTCCACTGACATCACCCTGATCAAGCAGTGACAACCCGGTGTGTAAAACATGTTTAATGACAATTTGCCGTCTCGTTTTAGGGACATCTAAAACAAAGACAAAAGCAATTGTCAATAGAAAAGTTCTTTCCAAAAGTAGAGAAAAAGAGCCAGTGATAGTGAACCACAACCTGGTCCCAGTGGGGTGAAAATCCCAAGAAGAGAGAGCCCGCCTGACTCAGAGGTGGATCCTCCTTGCACACCATAACCCCTCTCCTCCTTCCCACCTCCCCATTGTCTCCCTCAAGCCAGCAATGACTCTTCATAAGGTAAAGTAAACATTAAAACAGTGCAACAAAACATTTTTTACTACATGTGCAGTATTATATTTACATTAAAAAAATGTCATACAAGTATGGATGTTTTTATTTATTTCCTTTATTTTAAATGGGGAAATTTGTTTCCAAAGACAAGTTTTCCAGGTAACGAGCTCGGTGCCAGAACGGATTAAACTCGTTAATAGAGGTTCCACTGTATTTATATTTTATCCTATGCATTAAGTTATCCCAAATGACCCTGATGTTGACGAATTTGTTTACTTGCAGTGTGTCGAGCTCGACGCCAGTAAAAGTGTTGCTTGGATGGCTCTTGCAACATCTTATACTAATGAATCATTCCAGACGCTTGCATGCAATTCATTTAAAGGTGAGCTTTACAATATAACTGTGCCCTGTGTTTATATAGAAGGGGACAGTGTTACTTAAACTAGGTGATATTCTTAAAAAATGCACAA
>WNGS01163947.1:12266046-12302161 GCA_020271785.1 Procambarus virginalis | reverse complement strand
GATATATTCCTTACATACTCCTAGTTGGTGCCCTCCCTGCCAGGCGAGTTGTGCGGTTCGGACCTCATGCGTCTGTGCGCTGCGCCGTGGGAGTTTGTTTTGTTTATGAACAGTGTACACAGGTGTGGTGTTCCGTATCCTTTTTCTCTCGGGTGATTCGCTGCTCTCATTCCTCTTACCTCTCCAGTCCGTGCCTCGTAGATACTGGGGGTGTTATGGATTATAAATATGGGGAGAACGCCTGTTTTTTCTCTGCATATAGGTGTGTGGCACCGCATCCGTTCTCGACCCTACTCTTTCTCCTGACTGCTCTGGCCTTATTCCACTAGCAATGCTCCCGAATATTACTCGGCTACGATGTGTCGTGACACAATAGTGTCTACGCTCTGCAGGTAAGCTTATGTGGTTTAACGTCTCTTTCGGCCAGGCGCTGTTCATGGTTTTTGGGCGAGTGTTGGGGATTGGTTGTGGTGCTTTGTTTGGTCCCTTGCATGCTTCTTCCCATGACCTTCCTTGTCCGTCTGTGTTGTTCGTTACACGGTGGGGCACGGCCCTGTTTTTCGAGATCTTTCTTTAGTCTTTCCATGCCTGGGTCTTTTCTTGCCTCTTAACACGCATTCCTTGACCGTCGTGCAGTGCCTGGCTGAGCCGTTCCATATCCATTGGCTTCTCTGTGTAGTAGGTCATGTTCATTTCGTTCCCGATTGCTGCCTGTCTTCTTCGTTCCTCGTATTGCTTCTACATACTGTACTTGTCCCTATCTGCTGGTGCTTGGACTGTCTTTCTGGTCTTTTTCTTGTGTTTTCCATTTTTTCCTTATTCTCTACTACACATTATTGTGTGTTTTAGTGTGTGTTCTTGGTTTACTAATGTTCGTGCTAGTTTGGACTTTGTCCATGTTCAGTCCCCTGCTTTTGCAGGGAATTGAAGATGGACAAAGTGAACATGGCATCATAAATTACTGTACATCATAATTGTACAGTAATTTATGATACATTTTGTTGTCACCACAACGTGGTGACGTCATGCTCGTTAGCTCATTTTTGTTTGGGGAGTTCTGTCCACTAGTTCGGCTCTCAGTAGCAATTTTTTAATCAGAATAGGGGTTTGTTTTAGGATGCTTACCTTTCTGGGTGCGTGACCCCGGTCGATGGCAGACATAGAATGCTTCCAACCACACTGGGGTTTCTATAGGCTATAGCTCCTCGTGCCTCTCTGAGGGGGCCAGGTTGTGGCTCGTGGTCCCCGGTAGGCCTAAGAACTCCATACACATGACTGATGCCAAAGTCTGACATTAGCAATATCAGCCTGGATAGCTCCGGGAGCCTGTGGGTCTCACCCAGAAAATGGCGTCTCATTACATTCAAGGCTGGTTTTTTTGTTAATTTTATATTCTTACTTTCTCCCATCATAATCTTTTGTCTTGTATTATTTTTGCTGAAGCTACTCATGCATGTAAGAAGTATATATATATATATTATTTTGATTAATGCTGTAGTTGTACCAGTGCTCATCATAATTGTAATTTTAGGTGAAGTTGAGACCATGTTTGATTTGGTTTAAAAATCAAGAATGCCAATACAAGAAATCTGGTTTAATAATATTGCCAGAGAAAACACTCAGTATGAGTAAAAAAAAAGCATAAAATTAAGAAAAATTTATTTTGAGACCACTAGAGAAAAATATTTAATAAATTTTTGTGCATTTTTGCAGTTTATGTCGTTTATTAAAAATTAGGAGAAGGAGCCAAAAGTGATGTTAATAAAGATTGGAGTGAGGAATTCCTGACATCAAATGCAAAAGATGCAGGTAACCTATCTGAGTCTTGGAGTGCAGAATTTATCAAGGAACGTCAACAGCCACATGAACGATGGGAGAAGAATTTGCTAAACACTAGGTAAGACCACTCTTAGAGAATACTACCTGGTCAAAATAGTAACTAAATGTTATTTCCACTTGTATGGTTGCATACAAAAACAAGTTGCCATTAACATTCCCCAAGTATGGTTCTGGTTCAGGTGACCATCCCTAATTATGGCAATAACCATGGTGACAGGCCCCTCCATGTATGGTACTAATCACTTTGGTTATCCCCAAGGTTGCCAAAGATCAAAGTGATCTCAGTAATCGCCAAATATGACGATGTTCGAAGTAAAAGTTCCCTAGTATAGCGCTAATCAGGTTACCGTCTCTTAAGTGTGGTACAAGTAGAGACTGTTATTTTCTAGTATGGGACTCATCAAAATCAATACAGCCAATTACATTATTCTCCTGATAGTCCAGCATATCAATACACCTGCAGCCAGGTAATTTGGCAGTTTTCACTTCACTCCATAACCTGTAGTCTATGTAATATTTAAGCACTGAGCTGCAGGGCAAGAGCCAGGCATCAAAAAGAGCAAAACACTTCCCATCCTTATTCACCTGCTTTGAGAATTGTAAAATAGATGGATAGCAGGGCCAGTGGTGTGTCTGGCAAATGTTATCACACTGGGGTGTACCAATGTTGTAGTTGTACAACAGTGTTGTTGTGGGTGGTTGTGCACTCTACAACTGGGTTGTAGTGAAGAAGTCCAAATGTCCCTAATTTATCCCTACTTTGAAATGCATCTAAATGAATCTTGCCTGACTATAAGGAGGCTAGTGTATTATCAGCTAATTGTACAATAATTTATGATGCATTTTGTTTCCATTCTGTTTTGCTGAATATTAATGTATTAATGTAGGAATATTAATGTAGGTGACATTGCAGTGTCACCTGGCAGTTTGCCTCATTTTCTCCACTTCATCATTCAGGCTCTGCACACATCTCTGTGCTCTTCATCTTCTGAACAGTGTAAGGGCTGTTTATGCTAACTCAAACTTGAAATTCTTTCTGAGAAATGTAATGACACACAAGTATCATGAAAGAAATAAAAGAAATAAATAAATATGTTTATTCAGGTAAGGTACATACATACAAGTGATTTTACATAAATTGATCGGCTTATAGATAGAGCTAGTACATACAATGCCTAAAGCCACTATTATGCAATGCGTTTTGGGCAGCCAAATAGGCACAGTATTGCTTAATGATACTCAAAGTAAATATGCCATGCAAATAAAAGGTCCTAAAATATGGAACAGCCTTCCATATGAAATAAAGGGTATGTAGCATTTAATGTATTTATAAAAAATATGAAGAAAAATCTGGTTGCTTCATGTAATATTTCCATTCCCAGTGTCCTGGGATAAGTTAAACCCAGTTACCTTCTCATCTAAGTACAGGTATTACCACCACTCACACAATGTATGTTCTGTGTGCTATGCTTTGCATAACCAAATAGACCCATACTATATTTGTGCTTCTAATCCACTAATGTTATTTAATGTGTCCAATAACAACTATGCCTTACAGCTTTGTATAATCCAACCTGTTCTCGGGTAAAATGATACAGATTTAATTACTCATTTTGTGCAAGACCAGACCAGTGGACAAACAGCTGGTTGGGTTAAAGATTTGCTTTAGGTTAACATACACATGATAGAGTATCATCTGGAGCCACATACCTATGAGAACTGCCTCTATAATCAGCTACACTTATGGGTTGCCAAAACTAACAGTAATGTAGCTTCAAACCACCATATGACAGAGTACCAGGAAGACGGGACACCACAAGTGTAGCTCTCGTCCTGTAACTTCACTTAGGTAACTACTCTACACTTAGGCAATTATATAGTTATGTAATCATAAAATAAGCACTTAACCCCTGATAACACAAAGTGTTATGTATACTGTAAGGTTAACCAGTGTCTTCGACTCACAACCTAGGATCCCGGGTTTGATACCCAGGTAGGCACATTCCCTTTCACCTGTTTCCTCTATTCACCTAGTAGTAAATAGGTAGCTAGGAGTTAGACAACTGTTGTGGTTTGCATCCTGGGATATGTTAGCTAGTAATTGGCTGAAAGGGACCTGAATAAGCCTGACATGCTTCCCGTCTCTGACTATCGGAAACCAAGGAGACCAATATTGCCCTAAACTTGTAATCATAATATTTTGCTTATACTAGTATGTACAGTATCTTAATCCAGTTTCTACATTTGATTTCCACCTGAAAATGCAATGTCTTTAATTTATTAGCATCACTGTTAGTACCATTATTTTTTAAAATTATTATTATTTTATATTTTACATTATGAAGGAAATATATTTTCAACATAATATTAGTATTATTTTTACTTTTTTTACCATTTTGTTATTATTTACATTTATTCATAAATTATATATACAAGTTCCTCTAAAACTTTTTATATATTCTTTTATTGTATTTACATCATAAAATGTTTTTCTCATTAAGCTTGCTGTCATACAACACTATTTTTCTGTGGGGAGCCCCTCGGGCTCCCTGGAGCTATCGGACTGATATACACTATATTTGTCTGGGGCATCAGTCAATGGAGTTCTGCCTACTGGCGACCACGGGCCAGAACCTGGCCCCCCCCTCAGAGAGGCACATGGAGCCTATAGAAATCCCCATGTGTTAGGGAGTATTCTATGCCTGCCATCGACCGGAGATTAGGGACCCAGAAAGGTAGGCATAACAAAACAGACCCCACCTGGTAAGAAATTGAAGACCGAACGGAAAGCCAGAACTCCCCCAAAAACATAAGGAAACAAGCAAATACCATTCACCGCTGTTTTGTTTTTCTTGCCAGGATTGGGTTTGCCTTGTTGGCTATTAGTCCACTTAGGGTATACTGGTGGCCCTCTAGGCCCCCCCGTGCTTATACACGTCACAGGGGGTCCAATTTATATCTAGCTCATCCTCCATGTTAGTTTTTGGGTTAACCGGCTACCAGTACCTTGCCAGGGCTTGCCTTGCTGCAAGTTCGTCCCCCAGTAGGCCACTATTTGTTTGCCCTGCTTCTGTCTCCCAAACGTCTGAAGGTTTCAGAGTCGGGGCGGGGTTTAGTTGGTAATGAGGCTCGGTGGCTAACGGGGCTGCCCCATTCGAGTTGGAGACGGAGACATTTGAGCCCACTCCTCCTGCCGAGACTTCTGGGTCCTATCAGCAGACCCCCTTCTTTGCTGCCTTTCCCCGGGACTCTGCCTTTTCTTCAGGGATAGAGGGTGTGGGGGACAGCTCTGCCCCGGGGCCTGGTTTGGAGGCTCCCAGGGATGAGTTGACCTGGGGGGCTTGAGCCCCCTCTGATCCCACTTGGGTTTTGGTGCCCTCTTTGTGGGGTTTGTTGTTGCAGGGGGAGAGGTTTTCTTACCTCCCTTCCCTGTATGAGTATGATTTGGGGGTCGGGTTCTTCTTTTCGGAGGTTTCTGCTTCTCGAAACCTCTAGTGCTAAGGAGGTTCGGGAGGCTCTTGCGGCTTACCTCCTGCATGACCCAGATTTTGCCTCTGTGATGGATCCGTCCTCATTTGAGTACGATTCTTCATTCCCATATTGGGTGCGTTATGAGGATCCAGAGTCATCCTGGCTTGCAGATTGCCCTTTCTTTTCATAGGAGCGTGGCATGGGTTTTATCAGATCCACATGCTCGAATGGTGGGAGGCTGCTACCGTTCTGCAGGTTTACCTGGGTGGCGAGTTTGAGTGCCTTAATTCATGCTTGTTTGCCCCTGTGCTTCCTCGGGATGTTGGCCTTGTTCAGCTGCACGTGCAGGTTCCCACCCTTTTGGCGTCCTTGGCGGCTGAGGACTTGCACGCTCGAGGGCATTTGGCCTCAGTCTTGCGCTTCTTTTTCCTTCTCGAGTTGTCCTCGGACAGTCTTGGGATAGGATGTAGAGGCGTTGAGTGCCGGGCCTTCGTCTAGGGCGCTGGTCTTGCTTGCGGTCTACCTTCGTGCCCACGGCATTTGCAAGTTTGCTGCCTACACTGCTGCCTTCGGCAATATGTCCTAGGCTGACATTCAGGCGCAGGGATTTTGGAGGTCAATCAGGGTCCTGGCTGCACATTTTCTCGCCAACGTTCCTTGTCCTAGTCGTCCATGTGGGACTTTGGGTCGCAGGTTACAGCCAGTTGTCTTGGCTTCATGTTGAGGAGTGAGTGGCATCCGCCTCCCAAGTAAGTCCCTAATTCCTTCTCTTTTGTGATGTAGTTCCAGGGAGCCATAGGGGCTCCCCACAGAAAACCAGCATTGAATGTAATGAAATGCCATTTTCTGGGTGAGCCTCACAACTGAAGGTGTGAGTAGCCGGCGCGGGGAAGGAAAGGCTGCACGAACAAGCGGTGAATTACATTTGCATGTTTCCTTATGTTTTTGGGGAGTTCTGTCTCTTTGTTTGGTTTACAGTTGCAGTTTCTTACCAGGTGGGGTCAGTTTTGTTATGCCTACCTTTCTGGGTGCCTAACCTCAGTCGATGGCAGACATGGAATACTCCCAAACACAAGGGGGTTTCTATAGGCCATTGCTCCATGTGCCTCTCTGAGGGGGCCAGGTTCTGGCTCGTGATCCCTGGTAGGCAGAACTCCATTGACTGATGCCCTAGGCAAATATAGTGTATATCAGTCTAATAGCTCCAGGGAGCCTCCCGGGCTCACCCAGAAAATGGCGTTTCATTCACCGCTGGTATTTTGAGGTTCACCACTTGTTTGTCCTGACTATTCAGTACCGGTCAGTACCCGACTCTGCACTGGTGCAACAGGGATCTTTTCGCCTATCCCGACTGAGTCATTCAATTTCAGTGAAGACATTTGAGAATTCTTGATTCGTCCTGGAATGACTTTTTAGTAAGGCTCATTCAAATATAGTGCACTCTAACTCCTTACATGTGCTTCTCCGTGTCAATGAGATCACTAATGGGCACTCTGCTAATCACTAGATGGCCTGTCTGACTACTACCACAACTTCTGTCAGGTGTCACCACCTTGAAATCAGCAGGGAGGTTAGGCAACAAGGGAGGTAATGGGATGTACCAAGTGCATTTCTCAGAAAGGAGATTTCCCATCTGTACTCAGTCTTACTTATTTCCCTGAGGGCCACCACCCTTAGTGGCCTGAATGGGAACAGGAAGCTGTCTAGCAGGCCATTCCATGGGTTTATAATACTTTGGGTGAAAAAGCCCTTCTATTTTCTATCCTACATTGTGGCTTTTATCATATTCTTGTTCAATTTATTATAGCCCATCATTCTTTGCTCTTGCAGTGCTTAAATTTCATTTCAGTTCATTATAATTTATACCGTATTTTCAGTAGTTTAAATTACCTTAGCCAAGTGGACAGGTCTTCGGATTCGTAGTCCTAAGGTTCCGGGTTTGATCCCCGGCGGAGGCGGAAACAAATGGGCAGCGTTTCTTTCACCCTGATGCACCTGTTACCTAGCAGTAAATAGATACCTGGGAGTTACACAGCTGCTACGAGCTGCTTCCTGGGGATGTGTAACAAAATGGAGGCCTGGTCGAGGATTGGGCCACGGGGATGCTAAGCCCCGAAATCATCTCAAGATAACCTCATGATAGCTAAATAATTTAGTTTAAAAGTAGATTATTTTGGATCACAGCAGGTCTGTGATTTAACTTGATATTTTCCATACTCATTTAAACTTACATCTTTTCACAGGATCATTGGACAAGATGACAATTGATAGTGAAACTATGAGCTCCAAAGAGAAGGAAGATTTTTGGCAAAGTTTACAGGATGAATGGGAAAAAATGGCCCGAGAGGATGAATTAATAGAGCATCCATGGCTTTCTGAATTTAACTCAACTGCTTTTGAACCTTTTAAAGTAAGTAATAGCTGTATAATATCTCACTGCATCTTGTTTTTATGAATGTAATATTTTGCCATGATCACAGAATGTACATGTATAGTACATGAATGTACTTGAATAATGTAGACATGAATATGCAAGCAGTGTTGTGAGTTCAAGAGGCTGTAGAGACCTTGAGAGGTATTAATGCATAGGTCTAAGTAGTTTCTTTTTTAAAAGAGTCCTTACAAGAAAGTTTATAAGAATAAGGCTTTAGAGAAATAAGTTGCTTTACATGTTCATATATACAGTATTTTAATGATTTATTTAATTAATTTCATATATAAGTATAGTGTTTAATTTAAAGTAAAAAAAAATTATAATATACCATTAACCACTAGACTGCGCAACCGAGAAAACTCAGTCGGTGGAAAACTGCACCGACTGAGAAAACTCTTTTGGATTTTTTCGTACCCATTCAAAATGTGTGCGCGGTTGGTTGTGTACAAAATGGACTCTTAGGACCTCCAGTGAGAGGCAGCCATCTTGGAAAAAATTCCCAGAATACGCTAGGGCTGCTGGCTGGGTTAGTACTGAGTGAGCAACAATGGGTGGCGCACGCGCATCTGGCTCCCAAACACCTGTCTGACGCGGTGGTGAAAGATTACGCTCTGTCGGTGAAATTCAAACCTTATTGTGTGAAGAACATAAGGGTCATGATATTTGTGAAGCTAGGCGCAATAAGGACCACACAAAGGTTGTATGCAAGTGATACAGCACCTATGAGGAGGATACAGCGAGCGTATCCAGTTGTAGCTCTGAGCGCCACCCTTGCCCACCATGCCATCTCCAATTTATATAGATGATACATAGATGAATCGTTTTCTGCGTTCAGTGATGATGCATCTGATACAAGTAGCATAGATGAACAGTGTTAGTGGCTTCCATGGTGGTGTTTTCCATAGATATTTTCAACAATAGCTGAATCTCTTCCAGACTGGCTGAATCTCTTCCAGACTGGCTGAATCTCTTCCAGACTGACTGAATCTCTTCCAGATTGATGGACACTTTTTGAGGGTAGCTGAATCTCTTCCTGTGTGGGACCTTACAAAGCGATCTTTTCAAGACTACCTTACAAATTGATCTTTTCCTATAATCTTTTCAATACTACCTTATGCTTTACAAGCTTGGCTACATACCACCTACAAGTACTACAGCCTAGGGTGTACGTGAGTGCGTTATCTGTAAGCACACAGAACGAAAAAACAGTAAGCGAAAATCTATCTGTACCTGGTGTAACGAGAGTGAAGTTGCGCTGTGTACCATGGACTACTTCGTTGATTATTACTCACTTCCAAAGTACTGAGTGTGTAATACAGTGTTACTGTGTAAATAGTTTGTGAAACTGTACATATTGTAATTTTAGTGAATTTTTAACAAGTAATATTGCGACAATAAACATTTATTGTGAACACATTACTGACACATGAATCACAGTTCCATGGAACTTTATGAACGTTCTACTGTATACAAATTGTAAAGGACATAATATACATCATATACGATAAAAAAAATCGCATTGGAAATACATAGAGCAAATAATTGAAAATATATTTGTGGCAACACACGTTGCATGAATGGCCTGCGCGACCGTGTCTGGGAGCTTCACACACGGGCGACCAGCGTCACGGGCGACCATTGTCACGGGCGACCACCGTCACGGGCGACCACCGTCACGGGCGACCACCGTCACGGGCGACCACCGTCACGGGCGACCACCGTCACGGGCGACCACCGTCACGGGCGACCACCGTCACGGGCGACCACCGTCACGGGCGACCACCGTCACGGGCGACCACCGTCACGGGCGATGATGTCAGAGCGCACCTTGTCCACGTCCTCACAGCCTAAGTGGAATTTGGTATTTATTTTTACATAGACATGTTCAGGGAAGGAAATTTATCATTTTACAAATAAAAAATTATTTTTTGGGAACACTTGATTTCATGCGCACGGGGGGGGGGGGGGAATTTTACATTAAATTTGGCGCATCACAGTGGTTAATTACAGTGTGGTTGTCATCATATGTTGATTTTAGTTATCTCAAAGTTATTATACAAATGTTATAAATATGATATAATGCATCTATATTGATGTAACGGAGTTAACCTAGAATTGTACAAGAATTCTGTGGTCGTTTTAATTGCTTAACACGTGGTGACGTTATCGCATACCATTATCATTAAATCCACAATTTTGTTTTTCTTTGCCAGTCTTCGAATCCACTTCTGGGTGAAGTTTCCAAATAGAATAGCAGCAGTGGAGTGGATTGCAAGACTCTTCCTTTGAGCTGTGCCATGAACAGGTTTATGTGCAATATAGATGTACACATTTCATTTTAGATCTATATACAGTACTCATTGTTTTTGTCAGTTAAGCGTAAATAAATTGAGTTATTCCCCACATTGTGTAGAGTGAAACAGTAAACATATAAAACATCTAAATTGAACATGACAGCTCTCACCCCCTTGCACGACGAGTCGGCAAATTACGTCATCAGTTGACAGATCCAGTGACTTGCCTCACCAGCTCCCTCCCGATGTGCTCAAAACCAGAAAAGACTTGGCTGTCTGCGTGTGTTTCCATTTTCCTTACATTTTACATACAAATGTACGAGATCATTTTTTTCCCACTTGCCGAAAGTTAACCTTTGATGATAGCCACATTCCAAGGGTTAAAATTTAGTTTGGTAATCATTTAGTAGAGTGGGTAGAAAAATTCTTTCCAAGATCATATTTTATATTAATAAATNAGGGTAGATATGATAGAGCCCAGTAGGCTGGAATCTGTACACCGGTTGATTGACAGTTGAGAGGCGGGACCAAAGAGCCAAAGCTCAAACCACCGCAAGCACAAAATAGGTGAGTACACACACACACACACACACACACACACACACCACAAACCACACACACACAACACACACACAACACACACACACACCCACACACACACACACACACAAACACACACGCACGTGAGAATGCATGGCCCACCTTGGAGAGCTTGGTATTTGGAGGAACGGAGGGAAGTGCAGCCTGCAGCTCCAGGTAGGCCCTGCGCAGACTCTCCACTCTGGTCCTCTCCCTCAGCGCGTTCTTGGACGTGGCTGACGTAGGTGCAGCGCAGGGAAGGTGAAATATGACAGATACATTTAACATCAAATATTAACTACTTTGCTTCTAACCCCCTTCTGCCTCTCTTTGTTAATAAGTATACACTGAATCTAGTATACAAGAGCTTCTAACTCTAGTTTAAAGGCTAAGAATTGTTCCTTCAATACTACAGGATAAAGTTACAGTGCAAGTCCACCGTACACAAAACGAGTCGCCAGCGGATTTTGAAACCTACTTAACCAAACGTAGCTCAACCCAACCTAACCTAACCCAACTAGCCCAATACAGCCTAACCTAACTAAGCGTTTAGGATAATACTCAACTAAACCCAACTAGGCTAATACAGCCTAGTTGGGATACTCAACTAAACCCAACTAGGCTAATACAGCCTAGTTGGGATAAATCAACTAACCCAATACTAGGCTAGTACATTTATTGAGACCATAAAATACATCTCAAAGGGAGAGAGTAGCTTAGGCTATTTCTTCCCTTCCTCCCGCCAGAGTTAAGAGTTAGAACACAGCTGCCGCTATTATATGACCTTCGTATAATTTAGTTTGGAATTGATGAAGATCTTCATTACTAATTATTCATTCTCTTGAACTTGGTGTTGCGACAAATTGCAACGCCACAACAGTTGCCTGTGCTGGGTTGAACAGAAAAGGGAAAGGAAACATGCCCAACCGTTTCTGTTCTGGCCGGAGATATAGAACCATGATCCCCGACTTTGAGTCGATAAAGTAGCCAGTGTACTACCGAAATCCTTAATATTACATATTATTTGGTGAACAAATCCACAAGGGCCGTGACGAGGACTCGAACCTTGTACCCTTGTGATTTGTTCATTTGATGCATCACGCCATTGTGATTCTGTGTGCAATATTATTTGGTTCTGTATGTATTATTAAAATATTAAACATCAATGCACATGCAGCTAGCGAATGTGTATAATGTTGCAGTTTCCCTCCACACGGAGGTGTGTGGAACTGGGGCCAGATTCACGAAGCAGTTACGCAAGCACTTACGAACCTGTACATCTTTTCTCAATCTTTAGCGGCTTTGTTTACAATTAGTAAACAGTAATGAGCTCCGAAGCACCAAGAGGCTGTTTATAACAATAACAACAGTTGATTGGCAAGTTTTCATGCTTGTAAACAAAGCCGTCAAAGATTGAGGAAAGATGTACACGTTCGTAAGTACTTGTGTAACTGCTTCGTGAATCTGGCCCCAGGAGCTGTACCTACCACCACCTGCTGCTTCATCTGCCTCCGCGGTCGCTGCTACTGCCGACGAAGACTGAAGGAGGAGCTCCCTGCTTCCGTGGTTGATCTTCCCGCTGCTCCCGCCCCCTCCTGCCGGGAATACACAAGGCCTACAGTCCGGGACTGCACAGGAAAGCATTCATTATGTTAAAATGATTGTTAAAAATCATTCAAAATGTTAAAATGTCAGAGATCATACATCTTGAGGGTGTCCTCGCAGCTGTCACACATCTTAACTGTAAAGATTATCATCAGGGTGGAGCTCGCTGTATGGAAGTGTTCTCTTGTGCAGTCTCCAGCGGCAGAACACGCGGCTCTTGTGAGCACTGCAGAACACGCGGCTCTTGTGAGCACTGCAGAACACGCGGCTCTTGTGAGCACTGCAGAACACGCGGCTCTTGTGAGCACTGCAGAACACGTGGCTCTTGTGAGCACTGCAGAACACGCGGCTCTTGTGAGCACTGCAGAACACGCGGCTCTTGTGAGCACTGCAGAACACGCGGCTCTTGTGAGCACTGCAGAACACGCGGCTCTTGTGAGCACTGCAGAACACGCGGCTCTTGTGAGCCTGCAGAACACGTGGCTCTTGTGAGTGTTGCAGAACACGTGGCTCTTGTGAGTGTTGCAGAACACGTGGCTCTTGTGAGTGCTACAGAACACGCAGCTCTTGTGAGTGCTACAGAACACGCAGCTCTTGTGAGTGCTACAGAACACGCAGCTCTTGTGAGTGCTACAGAACACGCGGCTCTTGTGAGTGCTACAGAACACGCGGCTCTTGTGAGTGCTACAGAACACGCGGCTCTTGTGAGTGCTACAGAACACGCGGCTCTTGTGAGTGCTACAGAACACGCGGCTCTTGTGAGTGCTACAGAACACGCAGCTCTTGTGAGTGCTACAGAACACGCGGCTCTTGTGAGTGCTACAGAACACGCGGCTCTTGTGAGTGCTACAGAACACGCGGCTCTTGTGAGTGCCACAGAACACGCAGCTCTTGTGAGTGCTACAGAACAAGCGGCTCTTGTGAGTGCTACAGAACACGCGGCTCTTGTGAGTGCTACAGAACACGCGGCTCTTGTGAGTGCTACAGAACACGCGGCTCTTGTGAGTGCCACAGAACACGCGGCTCTTGTGAGTGCCACAGAACACGCGGCTCTTGTGAGTGCTACAGAACACGCGGCTCTTGTGAGTGCCACAGAACACGCGGCTCTTGTGAGTGCTGCGACGGACCATTCGAAAATGTACATTTTCACTCTTTATGCAAAACTTTATTATGGGAAATTACGAACATACAAGACCAAGACACGTGAAAATGCGATGTTTCATGTGCGATGTTTCATGTGCGATGTTTCATGTGCGATGTTTCATGTGCGATGTTTCTTGTGCGATGTTTCATGTGCGATGTTTCATGTGGGATGTTTCTTGTGCGATGTTTCATGTGGGATGTTTCTTGTGCGATGTTTCTTGTGCGATGTTTCATGTGCGATGTTTCTTGTGCGATGTTTCTTGTGCGATGTTTCATGTGCGATGTTTCTTGTGCGATGTTTCATGTGCGATGTTTCATGTGCGATGTTTCTTGTGCGATGTTTCATGTGCGATGTTTCATGTGCGATGTTTCTTGTGCGATGTTTCATGTGCGATGTTTCTTGTGCGATGTTTCATGTGGGATGTTTCTTGTGCGATGTTTCTTGTGCGATGTTTCATGGCGATGTTTCTTGTGCGATGTTTCTTGTGCGATGTTTCATGTGCGATGTTTCTTGTGCGATGTTTCTTGTGCGATGTTTCATGTGCGATGTTTCATGTGCGATGTTTCTTGTGCGATGTTTCTTGTGCGATGTTTCATGTGCGATGTTTCTTGTGCGATGTTTCATGTGCAATGTTTCTTGTGCGATGTTTCATGTGCGATGTTTCATGTGCGATGTTTCTTGTGCGATGTTTCATGTACAATGTTTTGTGCGATGTTTCTTGTGCGATGTTTTGTGCGATGTTTCTTGTGCGATGTTTCTTGTGCGATGTTTCATGTGCGATGTTTCATGTGCGATGTTTCTTGTGCGATGTTTCATGTGCGATGTTTCTTGTGCGATGTTTCATGTGCGATGTTTCATGTGCGATGTTTCTTGTGCGATGTTTCTTGTGCGATGTTTCTTGTGCGATGTTTCTTGTGCGATGTTTCATGTGCGATGTTTCATGTGCGATGTTTCTGTGCGATGTTTCATGTGCGATGTTTCTTGTGGGATGTTTCTTGTGCGATGTTTCATGTGCGATGTTTCTTGTGCGATGTTTCATGTGCGATGTTTCTTGTGCGATGTTTCTTGTGCGATGTTTCATGTGCGATGTTTCTTGTGCAATGTTTCATGTGCGATGTTTCATGTGCGATGTTTCTTGTGCGATGTTTCATGTGCGATGTTTCATGTGCGATGTTTCTTGTGCGATGTTTCATGTGCGATGTTTCTTGTGCGATGTTTCATGGGCGATGTTTCTTGTGCGATGTTTCATGTGCGATGTTTCATGTGCGATGTTTCATGTGCGATGTTTCATGTGCGATGTTTCATGTGCGATGTTTCTTGTGCGATGTTTCATGTGCGATGTTTCATGTGCGATGTTTCTTGTGCGATGTTTCATGTGCGATGTTTCTTGTGCGATGTTTCATGTGCGATGTTTCTTGTGCGATGTTTCATGTGCGATGTTTCATGTGCGATGTTTCTTGTGCGATGTTTCATGTGCGATGTTTCTTGTGCGATGTTTCATGTGCGATGTTTCTTGTGCGATGTTTCTTGTGCGATGTTTCATGTGCGATGTTTCTTGTGCGATGTTTCATGGGCGATGTTTCTTGTGCGATGTTTCATGTGCGATGTTTCATGTGCGATGTTTCATGTGCGATGTTTCATGTGCGATGTTTCTTGTGCGATGTTTCATGTGCGATGTTTCATGTGCGATGTTTCTGTGCGATGTTTCTGTGCGATGTTTCATGGGCGATGTTTCTTGTGCGATGTTTCATGTGCGATGTTTCATGTGCGATGTTTCATGTGCGATGTTTCATGTGCGATGTTTCATGTGCGATGTTTCATGTGCGATGTTTCATGTGCGATGTTTCTTGTGCGATGTTTCTTGTGCGATGTTTCATGTGCGATGTTTCTTGTGCGATGTTTCATGGGCGATGTTTCATGGGCGATGTTTCATGGGCGATGTTTCTTGTGCGATGTTTCTTGTGCGATGTTTCATGGGCGATGTTTCATGTGCGATGTTTCATGTGCGATGTTTCATGTGCGATGTTTCTAAATGTATGGGGGCCTGACGGCTGAGTGGACAGCGCTCGGGGTTCGTAGTCCTAAGGGCCCGGGTTCGATCCCCGGCGGAGGTGGAAACAAATGGGCAGAGTTTCTTTCACTCTAATGCCCCTGTTCACCTAGCAGTAAATAGGTACCTGGGAGGACAGCTACTACGGGTTGCTTCCTGGGGATGTGTGTGTGTGAAAATAGGATTAAGGACTTGCCCGAAACGCTATGCGTGCTGATGACTGTACATGAATGTAAGAACTCTTGTATATAAAAAAAAGAAAAAGACGTAAGCAGACAAAAATATAGATACACACACACACACAGTCGAGAGGCGGGACCAATGAGCCAGAGCTCAACCCCCGCAAGCACAACTAGGTGAGTACACACACACACACACATCTGGGAGATGAAATACTTCAAGAGTCAGAGAGAGAGAAAGACCTGGGGGTTGATATCACGCCAGACCTGTCCCCTGAAGCCCATATCAAGAGGATAACATCAGCGGCATACGCCAGGTTGGCCAACATAAGAACGGCATTTAGAAACTTGTGTAAAAAATCATTCAGAACTTTGTATGCCACATATGTCAGACCAATTCTTGAGTATGCAGCTCCATCATGGAGTCCATATCTAGTCAAACATATATCCATATGTCATGCATATATAGTCAAGCAAACGATACCTTGTATCTAGCCCCCTGCTCCCTACACCTACCTTCATTGCATTACATTTGCTTGGGTTAAACTCTAACAACCATTTGTTGAACCATTCCTTCAGTCTGTCCAAGTCTTCTTGAAGCCTCATGCTGTCCTCCTCTGTCTTAATCCTTCTCATAATTCTGACCTCGTCAGCAACATTGAGAGGAATGAGTATATACCTTTTGGAAGATCATTTACGTATATCAGAAAAAAGATAGGTCCGAGTACAGAGCCCTGTGGGACTCCACTGGTGACTTCACGGCAATCTGAGGTCTCACCCCTCACTGTAACTCTCTGCTTCCTATTGCTTAGGTACTCCCTTATCCACTGGAGCACCCTACCAGTTACTCTTGTCTGTTTCTCCAACTTAAGGAGAAACTGTATATTCACCTAGTTGTGCTTGCGGGGGTCGAGCTCTGCTCTTTCGGCCCGCCTCTCAACTGTCAATCAATCAACTGTTACTACTATTTTTTCTCTTTTTTTTCTTCCACATACACATACCCCCAGGAAGCAGCCCGTAGCAGCTATCTAACTCCGAGGTACCTATTTATTGCTAGGTAACAGGCGCATCAGGGTAAAGGAAACTGCCCATCTGTTTCCGCCGGCTTCGGGGATCGAACCCCGGACCCTAGGTCCACGAGTCTAAAGCGCTTTCCACAGCGTGCGCGTGTGTGTGTGTGTGTGTGTGTGTGTGTGTGTGTGTGTGTGTGTGTGTGTGTGTACTCACCTAGTTGTACTCACCTAGTTGTGCTTGCGGGGGTTGAGCTCTGGCTCTTTGGTCCCGCCTCTCAACCGTCAATCAACAGGTGTACAGTTTCCTGAGCCTATTGGGCTCTACCATATCTACACTTGAAACTGTGTATGGAGTCAGCCTCCACCACATCACTTCCTAATGCATTCCATTTGTCAACCACTCTGACACTAAAAAAGTTCTTTCTAATATCTCTGTGGCTCATTTGGGCACTCAGTTTCCACCTGTGTCCCCTAGTGCGTGTGCCCCTTGTGTTAAACAGCCTGTCTTTATCAACCCTGTCGATTCCCCTGAGAATCTTGAATGTGGTGATCATGTCCCCCCTAACTCTTCTGTCTTCCAACGAAGTGAGGTTTAATTCCTGCAGTCGCTCCTCGTAGCTCATACCTCTCAGCTCGGGTACTAGTCTGGTGGCAAACCTTTGAACCTTTTCCAGTTTAGTCTTATGCTTGACTAGATAGGGACTCCATACTGGAGCTGTGTGTGTGTGTGTGTGTGTGTGTGTGTGTGTGTGTGTGTGTGTGTGTGTGTGTGTGTGTGTGTGTGTGTGTGTGTGTGTAATTACCTAAGTGTAATTACCTAAGTGTAGTTACAGGATGAGAGCTACGCTCGTGGTGTCCCGTCTTCCCAGCACTCTTTGTCATATGTGTGTGTGTGTGTGTGTGTGTGTGTTGTACTCACCTAGTTGTGCATGCCTACAGAGACACGCGCCTCACCTCTGAGCAGCGTCCTGGTGTTCCTCTTGGTGACGCCCTCCATCACACACTCAGCAACACTCGTCGCCTACCAGAACACAACTTTCACCGCGATAACTTAACGAGTGCTTCCCTATACAGACATTGATCTGTTTACACAACACACTCTAGTGTAAGCGGTTTAAATACACCACACATCAACAAGTTAATATGTAAGAAACAAAATGTTCTGCGTCCGTCTTGATTGTGTGAAGATTGGTATAAGTTTTCTTAAGACGGCAATGATTGTTATAAGAGGTGTGGCATGAGGCGGCGACCCGGCTCAGCCTTCACACCGTCAGTGCGTGCCCTGCAGCGCCTCCTCCACCAGCGCTAACCCAACTCTATACTGGATAGTTTGACACCGGTTCCGTACAATTAGTCACCTGTCCGACCCGCTCATACCAGCCGAAGGGGGGGGGGAAGGGGAGTAGGCATGGAGCAAGGGGCAGGGAGTGAGGAGGTGGGGGTGTGAAAGACAGTAAACAGTATGGTAGTCAAAAAAAAATAAACAAAAACATAGCTAGGAAGTCTTAACATGTCTCTCTACCCTACACATTAACACAACCATTTTAATATTCACTTATTACAGAGCCCTCCCTCAACCCTGGAACACCCTCCTTCCCCCCCCTCCCCCTGTAGTACCGTGAGTGGCACTCGACCAGCGCGAGTGTGGAGGTGCGTCGCTGGTAATAGTAGTCGTCAGCTCGGGTGACGCCAGCTGTCCGTCAGTCAGCAACCAGCCGCCAGCGCTTGGGTTACACTTGCCGGGTTTAGGCAACGTTTTGGTGGCATTGTGATCCTGTTATTGTTGTGTTGTGCCCTGTATCCTGGTGTGGCGACCGGCCATGTTGCGTCTTCATCCTCATATTCTGTTTTATGATTCTTTGAATAAATACCCTGTGTAATATTTTGTTATGGGATTCCTTTATTATTATTATTAGTGAGAAAATCAGTAGGAGCCATGAATAAGACTCGAACCTGCACACTGGAGGCTCTCAAGCTGAATCCTCTATGGGTCCTGAGGTTTCCACTGAGGTTTACTTCCACTTCCACTCACCCATGCGTGAGTGAGCTCTACAGACCCATGGGTGAGTGAGCTCTCCAGACCCATGGGTGAGTGAGCTCTCCAGACTCATGGGTGAGTGAGCTCTCCGGACCCACGGGTGAGTGAGCTCTCCAGACCCATGGGTGAGTGAGCTCTCCAGACCCATGAGTGAGTGAGCTCTCCAGACCCACGGGTGAGTGAGCTCTCCAGACCCATGGGTGAGTGAGCTCTCCAGACCCACGGGTGAGTGAGCTCTCCAGACCCATGGGTGAGTGAGCTCTCCAGACTCATGGGTGAGTGAGCTCTCTCTTCCATTTAGTTTAACGAGGCCAAGTCAGGATTCCATTCATTGCCCGCATGCACTCTGGTATAAGAGCTATATCCCCAAACTTGGACCGGGTTCTACTGAAGCTGGTCCAAATTTGACGTCTAACCCCCAACACTTCCTGTGGATTCAATGGAATCCAAGGCTGTATGACCTGCAAACAAGTCGTGGTAGTACAGGGGTAAGGTGAACGGCTAGACGGTCCGTCATCGCTGGTTCCAGTCACCTCAGTGCTCCAGCTGACTTTCTCGTTATGATTATTATCTTATATTATTATTATAAGAGCAGAATAGACAGGAAGGACACTTGGAAAGAACATAGTGAGGACAGGAGTGATGAAGGGGGGCGGATCAGTGTCGGGTGGCTAACCCTACACTAACCCTAAACCCACCATACACAACCACCCCCTCCCTATGTTGTTGTTGTTTGAGACTCGCTACAAAACGCTGTAAGCAGCACGGGCTGAGCCTGTCGTGCTCACCTGACCCTTCTCTAACGTTGTTGGTGTTGTTTTAGATCCAGCCACTCGGAACAGAATTTCCATGTAGCAGGGGCTATAATGAACCTGTTAAAATGTTGTTATTGATTCAGCTACTCGGAACAAGTTCCAAGTAGCACGGGCTATGGTGAGCCCGAAGTGGACTTACCTGGCACTGGAGCGGTGCTGTGTCCCTGTAAAAAGATGATGATGAAGATTAAGCCATCCAAAAGGTGGCACGGGCATGAATAGCCCGTAAGTGGTGGCCCTTTTGAGCCATTGCCAGTATCAAGAGCTGATACTGGAGATCTGTGGAGGTGCAACTGCACCCTGCGTGACGGGAGATGTTTCCCGTCGCCTGTAAAAACTCCACACTCCCTTTATATATCACTATCTCCACCTCTCAACGCACCTACACCCCACCATACACATTTACCCTCTCCCTGACCCCCCCCCCCCACCAATATGTTCTTCTACCAGACAGAAAAAGACAGTATGAGGCTACAAGATGGCCTAGACAAGCTGAAGGAAAGGTCCAACAAATGGCTACTAAATTTCAACCGAAGTAAATGTAAGGTAATGAAACTAGGTGGGGGAAATAGACGACCAGACACAGGATACCGAATGGGAGATGACGTCCTTCACGAAACGGACAGAGAGAATGATCTAGGAGTTGATATCACGCCAAACCTGTCTCCTGAAGCCCACATTAAAAGAATAACATCGACGGCGTATGTGAGACTGGCTAACTTGAGAACTGCCTTCAGAAACCTGTGTAGGGAATCTTTCAGAACCTTGTATACCACATATGTAAGACCAATCCTGGAGTATGCAGCCCCAGCATGGAGCCCGTACCTTGTCAAGCACAAGACGAAACTTGATAAAGTTCAGAGGTATACCACTAGGCTAGTCCCAGAACTAAAAGGCATGATTTACGAGGAACAGCTGCTTGAAATGCACCTCACGTCGCTGGAAGATAGAAGAGCTCGGAGAGACATGATCACCACATACAAAATTCTCAAGGGAATTGACAGGGTAGACAAGGATGGGTTATTTAACACGGGTGGTACACGCACAAGGGGACACTGAGTACCCAAATGAGTCGCAAAGACATTAGAAAGAACTTTTTCAGTGTCAGAATAGTTAATAAACGGAATGCACTAGGAAGTGATGTGGTGGAGGCTGACTCCATACACAGTTTGGAGTTTGCACTCCTATTCTTGACCAGATGAAGGGCACTGAAATTGTAAATCGTGCCAATCACGACTCTAAGATCATCCACAAAACACCGCCCACTATGATCTAACAGACCACGAGCAAATCACTGGATAACAGACGCGTAATCACTGGATTGTTTCAAGCGTAGGTTAAACATATGTATAGGAGTTTGAATAGATATAAATAGAAGCTGCCTCGTATCGGTCATTTTCAGTTTCCATTAATGAGCTAGGCTACAACAACACGCATCCAGTGATAAGATTGATATGCTTGAAGTCCCGATGTTAATTGCTGGTTACTCCAAGAAGAACTGTTAGCCCAAGAGCTTGGATCTGCTAAATGGCAATACAATCCTTGTAGTATAGCAGTCTACGTCCTCGACTCAGAATCAAGGATCCTGGGTTCGATCCCTGTGCGGGACAGAAATGATTGAGTACGTTTCCTTTCATCTGATGCCTCTGCTCACCAAGCAGTAAATAGGTAACCGCGAGTTAGGTAACAGTTGTGAGTTCCACCAAGGTGTGATCTCGATACAAGCCAACAATTACTTAACTCGCGGGTAACTATTTTTCTACTAGGTGGATAGAGGCATCAGGTAAAAAGAAAATGTGCTCAACTGTTTCTGTCCCGTCCGAGGATTAGACAACTAGGTGAATACAACTAAATTTGTAACGTTCTTCAACTGAGCCACGAAGGCGTAAAGTATTGTTTTAGTGTAGCCCATAATGTCTATCAACCTCTGGAGGGTTGTTAAAGCAAGCACTAAAGTGCTTACAGACTAGCAAGATTAACCAACCAGTAAGAGTACTTTGGATCTGGATATAGCCCAGAGCCAAAGTAAACTCAAAGCGTATACACACACCGAGAAGCAGAGTACACCTCTCCAGTCTCCATTGTGATACACAGGACCAATAAACTACTATCTAATGCAGCCTATCACAATTATAGTGTCAAAAGCCATATGATCGTTCAAAGCATAATTATATCCCTCATATTTACATCAAAACACAAATACTATTTAAATATTTGCTGCTTGCATATTAGCCTGCCTCTCTCTCTCTCTCTCTCTCTCTCTCTCTCTCTCTCTCTCTCTCTCTCTCTCTCTCTCTCTAGTCCAGATATTGTCTATACTGTTTGCAAACTCCTTCATATAGTTTCATACATTGTATGTTGCGAAAGTCAGTACACGCAGCTTCTCTATATTAACGTATGGAGTAAGTATACATAGGATTGATTTATCACATAAACTGCTATATGTTAAGGTATGTATTGAAGAGCCTTGCCTCAGACTGTACGGGAATATAAACCTGAACGAAATTGGTCAATAATGTGGCAGTTTTTTAGTTTTTATAAAAAGTAGGGTACATCGCAATTATTATATGAGAGCGTTGTTCATCGGCCTTGCACGCTATCCAACATTCCAGCTATCGCAGAGGCACCTATATCGTACGATATTTTCTCAACATAACTTTCCTTGACAAATAAACACTACATATATAACAAGGTACACAAAAGCTTTTAATGATGACACGTCAAAGTGGAA
This sequence comes from Procambarus virginalis, assembly GCA_020271785.1. Taxonomy (NCBI): domain Eukaryota; kingdom Metazoa; phylum Arthropoda; class Malacostraca; order Decapoda; family Cambaridae; genus Procambarus; species Procambarus virginalis. Next base: position 12,279,969 of record WNGS01163947.1, on the reverse strand, counting down.
CCAATGTCTGGATACATACAGGTAGACTAAGGATACCTTAGTCTACAGCTTTTAACGTCAGCAGCAACTTGTGCCGTGTCGCTATATTTTGGCAAGCCATTAAGCGATCAGAGAGTGAGTTGTAGTTGAGGGAGAGTGAAGAAGAGTGAGTGGCACAGGTATAATAAGCCATGAGGTGCGCGTGGCCCGAGCTGCTGCCACCCGAGGGCCAACTCTGGCCCGCCCCGTCACAGTGCTGGAACCTCTCCCACCACCATAACTCTTACCAAACAGGCGGCCTTGTAAAAATCACACTTTGCTTGCGTTGGACCTCATTTTAGCTCGAGAATTGCAGAATAAGACAAATGAGTTTTAATCTTAGACCAAATTAATAATTTAGAACTATTTATACGCGTTTAATATCGAAGAGTACGCCAGTAACAGAGTGTAAATAAAGTGTAGAGCGCCCGAACGAGTCTGGGTATTTGATGGAATGCACAAAATTACTACCTCTGCTAAAGAATATTGCCGGGATTGATGAATTATTAATTGCTGTAGGTGAAGCTCACGCGATCATCCACTTCCGGGCGTCTCCGTGCCAAGAGGTAAGGGGAGAGAGTGATAAATCAAGGCTTGTGGGCCGGAGAATGACAGCGAGAAGAAGACTGGGAGATGAGAGCGGCCTCCCGACCCAGCCTCCACACCTCGCCCCCAACCCTAACATTATCACGGGGATTTGTTATATACTGACGGTGGGGACTGGCGCTCCGCCGCGCCCCTGCCACGGCCCTCGGTTCTGCCGTTGTCATGCCCACAGGTGACGCACTTGTCACCTCTTCAGTGCAGTTTTCTGGGGAAGAAGTAAGAGGGGAGGGGGAGGCCAAGTTAATCATCTTGGGCGTAAGAGAGCTCTCTAGACCCATAGGGTGAGAGAGCTCTCAAGGTCCTTCAGGTGAGATAGCTCTCCAGGACAATTGGGTGGGCAGCTTTTAGGACCCTTGGGGTGAGAGAGCTCTCCAGGCCCATGGGATGAGAGCTCTATCCAGGCTCTTGGGGTGAGAGAGTTCTCCAGGTCCTTGGGTGAGAGAGCTCTTCAGGGCCTTGGGGATGAGAGAGCTCTCCAGGGCCTTGGGGATGAGAGAGCTCTCCAGGCCCATGGGATGAGAACTCTATCCAGGCTCTTGGGGAGAGAGCTCTCCGGGCCCTTGGGGGTGAGAGAGCTCTCTAGGCCCTTGGGATGAGAGCTCTCCAGGCCCTTGGGATGAGAGCTCTCCAGGCCCTTGGGATGAGAGCTCTCCAGGCCCTTGGGATGAGAGCTCTCCAGGCCCTTGGGATGAGAGCTCTACAGGGCCTTGAGGATGAGAGAGCTCACTAGGCCCATGGGATGAGAGCTCTATCCAGGCTCTTGGGGTGAGAGAGCTCTCCAGGTCCTTGGGGGAGAGAGCTCTCCATGCCCTTTGGGGTGAGAGCTCTCCAGGCCCATGGGATGATAACTCTATCCAGGCTCTTGGGATGAGAGAGCTCTCCAGGTCCTTGGGGGAGAGAGCTCTCCAGGCCCTTGGGGTGAGAGAGCTCTCCATGCCCTTGGGATGAGAGCTCTCCAGGCCCTTGGGATGAGAGCTCGCCAGGCCCTTGGGATGAGAGCTCGCCAGGTCCTTGGGGTGAGAGAGCTCTCCATGCCCTTGGGGAGAGAGCTCTCCAGGCCCTTGGGGTGAGAGAGCTCTCCAGGCCCTTGGGGGTGAGAGAGCTCCCAGGCCCTTGGGGTGAGAGAGCTCTCCAGGCCCTTGGGGGTGAGAGAGCTCTCCAGGTCCTTGTGGGAGAGAGCTCTCCAGGCCCTTGGAGGAGAGAGCTCTCCAGGCCCTTGGAGGAGAGAGCTCTCCAGGCCCTTGGAATGAGAGCACTATCCAGCCTTGAAGTGAGGGAGCTCTCCAGGTCCTTAGAAGGAAAATGCTTTCCAAGTCCTTGGGATGAGAGAGCTCTCCAAGTCCTTGGGATGAGAGAGCTTTCCAAGTCCTTGGTATGAGAGAGCTTTCCAAGTCCTTGGGATGAGAGAGCTCTCAAAGTCCTTAGAGTAGAGAACTCTCCAGTACTTGTGGCCAAAGGGCTTTCAATACCCTTGGGGTGAGGAGCTCTTCAGATCCTTTGGATGAATGAGGATTCATACCCTTGGGATAAATGGGCTCTTCATACCCTTAATGTCTCTCCATACCCTTGGTGAGTGAGCTCACCAGACCCATGGGTGAGTGAGCTCTCCAGATCCATGGGTGAGTGAGCTCTCCAGACCCATAAGTGAGTGAGCTCTCCAGACCCATGGGTGAGTGAGCTATCCAGACCCATAAGTGAGTGAGCTCTCCAGACCCATGGGTGAGTGAGCTCTCCAGATCCATGGGTGAGGGACCTCTCCAGACCCATAAGTGAGTGAGCTCACCAGACCCATGGGTGAGTGAGCTCACCAGACCCATGGGTGAGTGAGCTCTACAGACCCATGGGTGAGTGAGCTCTCCAAACCCATGGGTGAATGAGCTCTCCAGACCCATGGGTGAGTGAGCTCTCCAGACCGATGGGTGAGTGAGCTCTCCAGACCCATGGTGAGTGAGCTCTCCAGACCGATGGGTGAGTGAGCTCTCCAGACCCATGGGTGAGTGAGCTCTCTTCCATTTAGTTTAATGAGAGCAAGTTTTTGAGACTCTTGGTATATCTATTGTGGAGGATACCTCTAGGAGGCCACCGTCTGATAATACAATAATAATAATTCATTGTGTTAGAGAACAGGCAGCCAGAGTGTTTTCATACACGTTATTTTTTTCTTTTTAAATATACAAGAGTTCTTGCATTCTTATATCAAGGTTCCATTCCCCCCCAGGTCGAATTACTGACCCTGTCTAGGATATATCCCCACAAGAAGCTGACTAATCCCTGAGTACCTACTTGCTGCTAAGTGAACAGTGGCATTAGGTGATAGAAAATGCAGCCAACTATTTCTGTCCCGCCTGGGATTTGAACCCGGAGTTCTCGACTGTGAGTCGAGAATGAACCCTGATTTACCTGAGGATCACTAATTCTAATGGCCTCGACGAGGACAGGAAGCTGGCAGCTTGTTAAAGGTCCCTCCATTTGCCTTGATCTTTTCCATGTTCATTTAAAATTTAAGGGGCCCAATGACGGTGCACCGAAATTTCCTCACACTCAATTTTTTTTTAATATCTTCATGTTTATTGCTCCAACTTTTCCTAATGGATCAACATCGTACCATGAACTGAAAAAATAAAAACAAATTCGCAATTTCAAATTTGGTGTCAAAATATTAATAAGTAACCAATTGTTATGGTCTCAGAATGGCATATAACGTTCATATTTCTTGTAGCAAAATATTGTTTGAGAGTACAGTACTGTATAGCTTACTGTAAAACACTTTTTCAATGTTGCCATCCAAATATGTGCAAAATTTAGACCCAAAAATTTATAACTCCAAACGTTATGGCTTTATGACTAAACGACAACAAGAACACCTTAGAACTAAGAACTTTGCACATAATATGTAAAATGATGAGAATCGGTCAGAAACTGAATTTTTGACAGTGTCTCAAAGTTGAAAATTCTGTTCATAGAGGAAAATGAAGTTAAAGTTCTCGACAATGTATATAGTACAGTACTTCGAATTTATGACATGCAGTATCTTTTAAGTTTTAATTAGGATTGCTTGGCATTCGTACTCGAATGTGTGAAAGTTGAAGGTCAATATGTTTTGAAATGGAAGTCAAGAAAAATAACCCAACAAAAAAACTCAAAATATAGGGATGCATTAAGGATAACTGTAAAATAGACACTGGGCCCCTTAACTGTTTAACAGTAGGTTAGACATATATGTGAATGATATTGGGTGGATATTAATAGGAGAGCTACCTAGCCAATAAATAAAAGGCCAATAGGCCTTTAAAAAATATATAAAAATATAAAAATATAAAAAAAGGCCAATAGGCCTTTTTCAGTTACTTTCATTCTTATGTTCGTATGTTCTTATAACAAACATATATACAGTATTGCAGTAACTTTATTGCCCATATACTGTATAAGGGATAAGACCCTCATCTGGTCTTCATTTCATCAGTAAAACCTAAATAGATAAAGAGAGTAGAGTTTGAAATTTGTAAATAAATCAGCCAAAAAAAAAGTCACAACTTCTGCCACCTGTGGCTTATTAACATGTTGACCAACTTCGGTTCAACTTCACATGCGTAATGCCAGATATGCATTCTCCAAGATGTAGAAGTCACAACAAAATCCACTTAGAAACAAAGGAGAGAAAAAATATTTAAAAAAAAAAAGAAAAGTGGTTGTCAGCTTTTCGTACATAGGGACATAAGAAATATTGCCATTGGGCAATGTATTTATATGGTATATAATAACATACAGCATAATAACATACTAACTCATTATTATTTGTGAAATCTGGCCCTCCAGGTGGCACCAGCTGCATATCTACTTAGTAGACCCTCCTTACTACTACTTTTCTTCTTTGTGCTTGATACCTGCTTGATGGGGGTTCTGGGAGTTCTTCTACTCCCCAAGCCCGGCCCGAGGCCAGGCTCGACTTGTGAGAGTTTGGTCCACCAGGCTGTTGCTTGGAGCGGCCCGCAGAGCCACATACCCACCACAGCCCGGCTGGTCCAGAACTTCTCTTAGAAAACAGTCCAGTTTTCTCTTGAAGATGTCCACGGTTGTTCCGGCAATATTTCTTATAGTCGCTGGGAGGACGTTGAACAACCGCGGACCTCTGATGCTTATACAGTGCTCTCTGATTGTGCCTATGGCACCTCTGCTTTTCACTGGTTCAATCTTGCATTTTCGAACAGGTACTTGCATCTCTTTATCCCTGATTGCCAGTAAATAGGTGTTATCATTATTATCAGTACCGGTTGCCGCCCATCTTGCACCCATTTATTTTTTTAATTTATTAAAAAATCCATTTCTTAACATATTGGAATTAAATTTTCATGACACTGATGCCAAATAACGGGAGATTTGTTTAAAAAATTTCACAATTTTTCATATTTAGAAAAATCTCCTCCGTCACCAGGTCCCTTAACACAGTTTTGGCATTTATGCCCTAGCCGACAAAACCTTTAATGCCAAACCCAACTGTACTACTGGGACGCTTGTGCAGCAAACGAATGCTACTCCATGAACAAGGATGAGTAGCTGTTGTTTTTTATATGTTATGTTCAGATTTTGACATTATGCTTAATGACTGCTATATTTTTATAGCTATTTTGATGGAGTGACATCATAATGGCCAGTTGTTTCATTAAATTTATAATATGAATTTGCAGGAAACTGAAGTCATCAAGCAAACACAAACATAGTTATGGCCTTGCGTAACCTGGTTGATGCCCAGTGCGGTGAAGGAAATGCCCTTGTTCGCCTCACTCACCATGTCACACGTGACAAATCACTGGTGGATGAAGGCCTGCGATGGCCTCAGGGTCGTCCTCCAATACAGGGTAAAGTATGGTTGTCTTTTAATTTTGTATCTTTAAAAACGTGAGACATGAACGATCAATAAATATTTGAAAGAAAGTGTGGGAAGAGGGGTTACAGAGCTTGAAAAAGTGCAGGGTTTGTAACAGAGCCCCTTGGAGAATTTTTATTTCTGTGGCCACCCTTGATGTAAAGGTAGGAGTGGGGTCCTGAGGCTATAAGATAATTTTCTTTATCTTATTCTTTAAACAGGAGGAGTATTTAAAGTACAGTACGGGCCAGCAGTGGTAGGAGACCAGCTCGTTGAGGAGTTTATGAGTGAAACACAGCAGGCAGCTACTGCGGCACCACAGGCCTTCAGAATGGATTCCCTCTTGCAGGTTAGCCTTATAAATGTTGTTTCTGATCATTCTTGACTACCATTACATAGGTTCCTTCAAGTTATTTTCGTCACTGGTCCAACTATCAGTTAAGCTAAATATATATGTGTAGCCAAATTATGATGTGTATTTCATTGAAGTCTTTTTCTTACCATAAATGTAATTAAAACTACAAGTCAAAAAGTTTGTTACCAAATTGACCCTTGCTGGCAACTGATGGCAAAATGTAAACACATAACAAAAGAATAAAACTAATAGCTTTCTATACAATAGTCACAGGAAAAACAACCATGTCTTTTTCCTGGCTGCATACAGCTTACAAGGCCAGGAAGATCGTATCTGGAGCCTCTTGAAACCATTCACCACACAAACACCACTACCATTTTTGGCCTTGCTTTTTTCCATGTGTGTAATGTTACATTCAAAATTTTACTGTCCGAACACTGATAAACATCCCCTAAGTTAAATTACATTATCGTATAAGTATTTTGGTGCTGTTGATGAGGGAATTTTGATCAGAGTCACTACAGTATAATTCATATCGAGGTTACTAATATTGGTGGGAGGCAGGTGAGGAGGTAGGGTTTGGGGCGTACAGGGTCCTCGAAGGATTTTTACCTGGTTAAGTCACTATCAAACAAGCCATCTACTGTATTAAGCATAGGATTTATGAAAACCCCAACGGATGACACTAAGATGGTACAGTAATGGAAATGTTATTGAAGCAACCTGTCCTCAGGGAGATCTCCTCAAGGGAATGGATTGGGGAACACCTACATAATTTGTGATATTATCTACTCTCTATCCATGGTTAGGTTAGGTAAAAGATTACATTTGGTTAAGGTTTGGTTAGGCTAGGTTAGGTTTAGTTTCATTACGTTTAGATACATTAATGCTAAATATTATTGATGATCATCAAATATTATTGATGATGATGTGAAATATGGAATTAGAAAACTATTTCAGTATGCCAACAAATTCCATTCACAGAAAACCAAATTCTTCAAAAAAAAACGTTTCCAGCATACATTTTTTATATTTTAAACCATCAATTTGTGTTTCATTATTTTATTTTATTTTGTTTTTTATTTATTTATATATGCAACAACGTTCACAAAACACTGATCCAAGTATTCCGAAAACCACACTTGAAAAATAGAGAATGCTAAACACGTTTTCGGCTCAATTCGCCTTCATCAGAGCATTTTAGAAACTTTGGCATTCTAAAATGCACTGATGAAGGCGAATTGAGCCAAAAACGCATTTAGCATTCTCTGTTTTTCACATGTGGTTTTTCTGCTTATTTATATATACTATACAAGAGTTCTTACATTCTTGTACAGCCACTAGCACGAATAGCGTTTCAGGCAATTAATGTTATAACGAGAATAATCTCTATGACAAAGTTTCATTTGTCAGTTTACATGTAGACTATTACTGGAACTGTAATATGCTTCTCAGACCATCACTATATAACAATCCAGGTGGTTTGCAGGTGGGTGTGGTTTCTCATGGTAATGGATTTGGTCCAAGGAGGTGATAACTCTTTTTGAAAAGTGGAGCATCTTCCCAGACTCCATCTATGACTTATGGAGCAGAGTAGGTGGGGGCCAGGAAAAGGTGCGCTCAAACTCGCTCAAACTCTCTAAAAGTTTTTTTGCTTAATCTACGTGGTAGATGCCCCAACTTTTCATAATAGATCATCATCGTAACATGAACACACAAACAATTAAAAATAATTTAAAAAATTTTTAAATTTTAGGTTTTCAAATCAGCTTAAAAATATTAAATTTCACAATTTGCTCATTTGGTGTTATTATGGTCCCAGAATAGTATATGACCTTACATTTTTATTTTATAGAAATTAGTTTGGCAGTACTGTATAGTTTACTAGAAAAAATTTGTCAATGTGGCAGTTTTAAAAGCGCTAAAATTGAGACAAATATCTATAACTCTGAAAGTTTGGCGTATATGAAAGAAACAAAAAATAAACATTGTAGAATGGACAACTGTGCACATAATAAGTAAAAATGGTGAGAATCGATGAGAAACTGGATTTCTAAAGACATCTCAAATTTGAAATTCCAGTTTTAGTGATAACTGAAGTTGAAGTTATTGACAACGACTATGGTTGTTGTAAATTATGAATGTTCTTGTATGTTTTAATAAACATTGCTTGGCATTTGTACTCGAATATGTGAAAGTTGTAGGTCAATATGTGTTGAAATGAAGTCAAGAACCCTTCCCCCCTCCCAAAAAAAAAATACAGTAAAGAAATAAGGATAATGGGTTAATAAGGATAAGTATACTTTATATAAATGATAAGGCCTGCATCTGGTCCCCATTCATCAATACAACCTACAGAGACAAAGGAAATAGAGTTTGAAATCTGTAAATTTTTTGGCCAAAAGCAAATAAAAGTCACAACTTTTGCCACCTGTGGCTGATTAAATTAACAGGTTGACCAATTTCATTCAAACTTCACATACTTAGTGACGTGTATGCATTTTTCAAGATGTAGAAGCTACAACAAAATCAAGATTATAAACAAAGGAGAAAAAAATGGTTGGACATTGGTGGAAATAACAGATATTGGCATTGAGCAATGTATTTATATGATAAATAACAAAATACAACAAAATAGCATACTTACTCATTATTATTTGTGTTATTAAGTATTATTCAGTAATGCTAGAAAGGCATCAGCTGCATATCCACTTTGTGGACCCTCCTTACTACTATTCTTCTTTGTGCATCAGACAGGTGCTTGCATCTCTTTATCCTACGGGCTCACCATAGCCCGTGCTACTTCGAACTTTTTGTTCCAAGTAGCGAATCTTAAACAACAACATCTCTTTATCACTGCATTATCCCTCAGTTCCAATTAATACGAGCTGTTCTTATGATCAGAACGTTTTTTTGTGTATTTTTAAATATTCATATAAAATCCATTTCTTAACATATTGGGATGAAATTTTCACGACACATTTTTTTAATTTCCCGGTCCCATAAATAGCATTAGAAATCTGGCCTTTTATATTAGTACAAAAAATGCTTAATATTGTTAGAATACTTGAAACTAATATATCTGATTATTTTTAATAGATTTTATCTGAAAAGGTGGTGGATTTTATTTTGTTTTGGGATAAAGATAATATTAATACTGTAATAATTCTTTTACCTGAACTTAATTCAGGTAAAAGTACATACATTCAAAATGAGTTACAACCAGAATGTTGGATGTGTAGATAGAGCTAGTACATACTATGTCTAAAGCCACTAATACGCACAGCGTTTCGGGCAAGATAAATCATTTTTTAATTGAAGATAACACTAATTTCAGGAGATGCGTGAAATAGAGAGCATGCGAGCCAGGACTGGACCCATGAGAGGTCCAGGCATTGCTGACCTAGCCTCAGAGGCCAGTAACTGGGCGGAGGAATACCTAGCATCAGAGAGACATGTTCAGGTTAGTTGTGGAATCAAATTGTCTGTTTATAATCTTTTTACATATGCCATTTTCCACATTAACACTTCCCTCCCTGATGCCGCAAAATGCATCATAAAACAAAAAAAATGCAGTTTTAATGCGTCTTTTAATGCAGATGACGCAAAAGTCGTCTTGCAAAAATTTTGCAATGTCATATTATTAAGTATGAACATTGTAAGTGAATGAGTTTAACATTGGGGGTGTGTGCTCCCCGGGAATGCACGGCCTACTTTCCAGTGTGATTTGGGTGCCCTGTCGGGCCAGCGAAAGTATTAATCCTACGTTTCTGTCTGCACTCAGGAGATTGGTCCTGGAGGGGACTGGACGAAGGAATTTCTCGAACAACAACATGGCCTCACGTCTCCAGATATCATACCCGACAGTGATACACGATGGGCTCACGAGTATCTTAATGAGAATCTATTGTAAGTTCTTGCTCTAGCACCTTGAGTTTCTGTGTAAGTTTTAAAACGCACAATAATTCTATTAGCCTTTGTTGATTTTTATTTATAGTCAATTGAAGATATTTTTTCTTTTGGCTATTAATTTTAATGTTCTTTTGAAAATAAAATAAAAACTAATTTAGACAGCAGAACTGTTGTTGGTTCATGGAAGCATCGTCATACAGCCCCTTTTCCTGAACTTGTTCATCCTGCTGGTCCCTGAGGTATATGATCTGTATAGTATTGTGTTATGGAAAGGAGCATTCATAGTTGGGTAGGATGACATGTAAGACTGACCCCACAAGGAGATTTTCAAAATTGTCCTTGAAGGACCATACAAAGTGTGAGGGAGCCACTAATAAAACTAACACTCCAGCCAAGAATGACAGACACATGGTTTATGTGTTCATATAATCAAGGCATTCGTGGCACCTCCCCCTCCCTGATGCCACTTGCAGTCTCTCGCTTACAACCAATTTGTTTACTTTTGACATCCAGACACCTATGTGCTGAGGTTTATTCCTCAAGGATTTTATATTTATATGCAAGGTGGCATGGTGTGTGTTTATGTGGCATGTTTTCTTGGAATTTTCAATTGATTTCTGGACATGTTCATGGTTTTTGGTGTCTGGATCAGGTCAGTTTTGGTGCCGATTTACAGGCATGTTGTCTATTACCCGCAATGTGTCATGCTAGATGTGTCTACCTCTATGTCATCCTGCATTTTAAACATACTGTACTACATATGCCTTGAAATGAGAACAAACTAAATCATAATACTATATGTCCATTAAATTTGTCATTAAAATAAATAACTATGATTTTTTGCAATACAGAATACAAAATGAGGGGAAAATAAACATTATAATATTTATCTTAAAAATTTTGGAATTAGATACCTTTCATATTTCAATATATTATGGAAGTGTTATGTATTTGAAGAGTTCAAGTTTTCTTCAGCATTGATGTCTGATAACTGGGCACCATCCAGATATGGGCGAATTTGCCTTATGCATTTCACTGACATTATATACTAATTTATGGTGCATTTTTAATAATAGATGTCAAAGTTTTATATTTAGCATACTAAAGCTGCTTCTGGAAACAAATATTTTCATAGTTATTGTGCTTTTATACCCTGTCAAACAAGTTTTGTTTTGATGGATTTTATCATTACAGAGATGAAGCAGCCAGTGCAGAGGCCAGTAAATGGGTGGAGGAGTATAACCCACAAGAGGATTCAGAACTAGCCAGAACAGCTAATGAACTCTTGGGAACTGTCGACGATCCAAAGTTTTCTAACACAGAGGTCAGTAGAACTTGTTGAAGAGTTATATAACACCTTTAATTAGGCATCCCCAGTTATATTACCTTATTGACCAGACCACACACTAGAAGGTGAAGGGACGACGACGTTTCGGTCCGTCCTGGACCATTCGACTTGAGAATGGTCCAGGACGGACCGAAACGTCGTCGTCCCTTCACCTTCTAGTGTGTGGTCTGGTCAACATACTTTAGCCACGTTATTGTGACTCATCGCCTGCATATTACCTTATTGTTTTAGTAGGATTTCTTTTCCATTTCTGAGTTCTTATAGTGAGGTTACCCCCATCAAGTAAGATTACACTGTATGCTGCCTTGTTAGATGTCAATCCCTCAGAAATGAAAGAACGTCCACGTTCTTTCCTGACATCACTAACGACCAGGTAAAAGCAGGTGAAACCACCAAGGACAAGGAATACCCCTGACCTTCTTTGGCCTTGAAAAGAAAGGAGGCATTTTATTCCACTCATTGTTCTATTTTGTATTTTTCTGGGGGGAGCCCCGTTAGCTCCCCGGAGCTATCCAGGCTGATATTGCTAATGTCAGACTTTGGCATCAGTCATGTGTATGGAGTTCTTAAGCCTACCGGGGACCACGAGCCACAACCTGGCCCCCCTCAGAGAGGCACGAGGAGTAATTGGCCTATAGAAACCCCCCATGTGGTTGGAAGCATTCTATGTCTGCCATCGACAGGGGTCAGGCACCCAGAAAGGTAAGCATCCCAAAACAAACTCCTATTCTGTTTAAGAAATTGCTACTGAGAGCCAAACTAGTGGACAGAACTCCCCAAACAAAAACGAGCTAACGAGCATGACGTCGTCACTCCGTCGTTTGCGCAGCTCCCCCCTCCCCGGGAGGGGGAAGGGGAGCCCCAGACCCCACATGCCGGCTACCCAAGCCCCAAGTTCTGAGGCTGATGCCCTAGGCAGAGGTCGTGTGCTCTGGCTCCAGTCTTGGTCTCAGCTCTGTGCCTTGTGGCGTGGTGGCTGTCTTATAGGGGATGTGTGAGCCTGGAGTAATTCTTCAATACTCGGGCTGCATGTGCCTAGGGTTCCCTTCCCTAGGTGCCTGGTAAGTACTGCCGTTGTGGCTTGGGGCAACCTTCCACAAGTTCCTTGGGTTCTGCCTCTGCTTGGTTGTTTACTGCTCGGTTTTCGGCCACCCTTTGTGTGCTCGGGTGTTCTGACTCCCTTGTTCGCCTTAGGGTAGGAGGCAGTTTGCACTGGTAAGGGGCGCAAGATACTGCGCAGCTTGTTTTCACCATTCATAGCGGCCGGCTCTGTTCCGCCTGGGTACGCTGTCCTCTTGGGGATTTTCTTTTTCTTTTTGTTTGCCTGCCTTGGTTATTGCCCCCTGTGTACTGAGTACTTTTCTCTCTTCCAGTAGTACCCCCCTGCTTGGTCCCCATGAGTGTACACGTCTCGGCGGTTCAGTTCTTATAAAGTTGTTTGGTAGACTTGGGCACCGTTAGCAATACCCTGCCTGGGCTTCCCTGAGCGTGAGTTCCATCTCAGGACCCTGGGAATCCCCACAGGGGTGTGCGGGGTCGATGAATGTGAGCCCTGAGTCCCCCCTCTCACTTTGTGCGAGTTCGAGGGTTGCTCTGTCCCCCTTGTCTCAGGGTGACTCACTGTTTTTTACCTCCATCTGCTGCCTGTTGGGTCGGTGACACCGTCGACCCGGAATGCTTCGAGTTTTGTTGCTTGTTTTGTGACTCAATTACCCAGTCCTATGCTGACTGTGTGGGTGCAGGCAGCACATGCATTGCATGTTGGGTTCAGGTGGTTGCAACGCGCAAGGTTGTTTGCTTCCCGGAAGCCCTGAGGCTGTCCCGTTTTGGTTGTTGTGACCCGGGGTTGGGGGGTGTTGGTCACTTCGGTTTTGTTTCTGTCCGCACCCCCTTGTCTTTCCCTTGTTTTGGTTTAGTCTGGTCTCCCCCTTTCTGCTTCCGGATCCACACCATCTGTGGGTTTTGGGATCGGGCAGGGTTTCGTTGGTCTTGAGACTCGGCGATCTCAGGGATTGCCCCTCCAGGGTACGTCGGAAGCATTCGAGCCTGTTCCTTCAGCCGTGATGTATGGGTCTGCCAGTGGGCTCCCTTCCTTAGTGTTTCTCCGCGCTACCCCATCTTTTTCTTATGAGCTGGGACTTTGGGGTGACGGCTTAGCCCCCTGTCCTGCTTTGGTGGTTCCCGGGGCTGGGGAGGGGCTGACTTGGAGGCCTTGGCCCTATTGGATCCTGCGGGGATTTTTCTACCTTCTGAGCGGGGCTTGCGGTTATGGAGGGTGGGTTTTCTTTTCCCCCCTCTGTGTACGAGTTTGTAGGGCATCGGCCCCTCCCTGGGTTCAGTTCCTGGTCCCTTCGGGTCCATCGGTTCCGTCCTGCTGGTAGGTACTCTCCGTTTTCTCACCCTTCTCTGGGACATCGATTCTCAGTCATATCGAGGTCATGTTCCCCTTGTTTCGGGGTCTTGCATGACCATTGGTCTCAGGTGCAACTGTGCCTTTATGAGCCTTCGTGAATTTGTGCTTGCTTCTGTTGGATCTCGAAGGTTTGGGAAGGTCTTCAATACTTCCCATATTATTGGAATTTCTGTCGTCTTCCGGTGAGACTTACCTCCAGTCCTTTCTAGGACTCGTTGGTCCTCTCCGTGCTCTTCTTAGTTTTTGGTACTCATTCTTTTATATTTATATCTTCTCTTCGTGCTCTGTCTAGTTTTGATAATATTCCTTACATACTCCTAGTTGGTGCCCTCCCTGCCAGGCGAGTTGTGCGGTTCGGACCTCATGCGTCCTGTGCGTGCGCCGTGGAGTTTGTTTTGTTTATGAAC
>WNGS01163947.1:12239902-12256067 GCA_020271785.1 Procambarus virginalis | reverse complement strand
TCAAAGTAATTTTTACTATCGAAACTTTTATGTGTTTTTTGTCCAAAATTACACAAGCAATTTTCGCTTCATAAGTATATGACTACAAATTCTTGATTATATTGTTTCAAATATTTTTCTAAAAGTATTTAAATATTTATATACTAAATATTCAATTATTAAATATTTGTATATTTTTTTTAATATTTATATATTAATCTGCATTTTGTTAAGCGCTAACTTGCTGTTTAAATGAGAGAAACAGCTACATTTATCAGTTATTTATGAATTATTTGAAGACTGTCATCACATTTGCTTGTACAGAGAGTCTGAAGGGCGATATCAAAAAATTCGATCGGCTGTAGCCTCAGAAGGTCATCGCTTATACCGGTACATAAAGCAGCAGGCCTCAGCAGCGCGTGCCCTTCCCTGACCCCCAGATCCTTGCACTGTTCGAGGAAGCCAAGAGTGACCTGACGCAGATAAATTATAAAGTATATGCTAATATAATAGATCCTTGGTATGACTATATGTACGACGTAGTGAGGGATCCTACAGTCTCTGATGTATTGAGGCTGTTCTCCGAAATGTGGCACGGTGTGGCAGCTTCCAGAAGAACTTGGCGGGTCGTCTGGCTCAGGAGGTCGCTGCTTGGCAGGCAGACTTCCACGGCTTTACTGAATTGTAAGAAATGGTAAGTTGTGTGTGTGTTTAACTTTATTGTATTGTTTACCATTCTTTAAGTGTGTCTGATCAAGTATCAAGTTATATATATGATCAAGTTAATATATATATATATATATATATATTATATATATATATATATATATATATATATGTATATATTAAACATATATATTTTGAGATGTAACGAAACTTTAGTACACATGGGCACGTAATTATTGTGTTTTTACTAGTTATCATTCTATACGAATATTTTAATTCGACCGCCAACGATCATTTATGCGGCATACAATAGCTAGAATTTAAGCCTTTACAGTTTAAACATTTCTTCGTGAGATATCACTTTTGGAGTGCTAACAACTTAACACTTTGGACCACGAGATTACCTCCTGGTAGTACCTCCTGGTAGTACCTCCTGGTAGGTAGTACCTCTGGTAGTACCTCCTGGTAGGTAGTACCTCCTGGTAGTACCTCCTGGTAGGTAGTACCTCCTGGAAGGTAGTACCTCCTGGACTACTGAGTTAACACTTTTAACCCATTAGATACTTGTCAACTTTTCCATAACACTGGCCAAATATGGAAGAATAGACCTACGCTTCAAATATGATTACGTCATTTTATTCTGGTAAAATACAGTATTTTCAGTGAATAAATAAATATGCTCTCAGACTTTCCCGTTTGCCTAGTAAAAACAATAAGAAAGTACCTGCATAGTGAATTTATTTAATATGATTAACTTACTCCGGCATTACTGTGGTTGAATAGCGGAGGCCATTCAACACAGTATTAAAAATAGTCAATATTGAACCCCAGTTGACAGGTTAAAAGGGTTTCCTTATGGGGAAACTGACGAGCTGCCACAAAAAACACATTTAATACACTATTGAGACCACGAACGCCGTCTCCACAGCTGTGGCAGAGATTGCACGTATGGCAGAGACGGGTGAGCTCCCTGACGCAGTACGTCGCCTGCTGGAGACCACCAAGATCTACAAGGTCCTCAAGAGTGAACTGGAAGCCATAAGGCAGCGGTACCCAGAGGAGTACGAGGCCGTGATGCAGGTGGTGGCCAAGGTCCGAGAAACTCTCAAGCAGGACTTTGAAAAGGTGAAGGCGAAGCTCATGCAGATCCCCGCTGTGGAGAAGGCCGTCTCTTGGATCAACAATTACAGCTCCGTTAGTCACATTCTATATTTTTTTTGTCTGTGATCAATAATTTTATATACTTTCGTTAATTATCCTTTTAACTACGTTTCGTTGTTTACATTTGTATTGGAATGAAGAGATTTGTATTTTAACTGGTGTCAGCTCCAATATATTTACAAATAATTGTGATAATTTTAAACTTGCGTTTTTGATAAATGAAATTTTGTTATGATTATCAACGTAATTATATATTGTTTTCCAGGAGCAGTTTATGAGATGGGAAGCTGATAAGTTCATAAGTCGCCTACTTCAAGAAGTAAACTTTATCTCGACCAAATCTTTTGATGGCTACAGAAGTGCAGAATTCCATCTTCCCAAACCTCTGTATTCCTTACCCAGTTTATCCAACAAGCATTTCCAAATCCTACTAAAATGCTTAAAAATTTGATATGGAGCTATGATACATACATTCCAGCTTCTGTACAAGATGTAATTTGGGCGTACTATGCTTCCATGCCTCCTTACAGAACAGGTTCACTTTCTCAGTACGCGGCATATTTCTGCCCCCATACAACCGCACCGCCATGGTTGTGAGCGACACAGAGATCCTCACCTTTGACGGCGCTGTGCTCCGAGCCCCACGCTCACCGTGTGAGGTTGTCTTGGCTGCCTACAAATCCAACAAGCTTACCATGGCCCATCCTCAACCCTCGGCCCCGCCACAGATCAACTTTTCTACTCGTTCCGCTAAAGTTGCCATTAAGCCAGACTTCCGGGTTACTATCAATGGTCAAGAGATGAGCAGATCACGACAAAGTGTAGGTGATGTCAGCATTCAGAAGACGTCCCAAAAGTGAAAGTAACATCGCCCTTCATGGCAGTCCAGATATTCCGCCATGAACGTGTCGTATCCGTGAACGTGTCTGGCTGGACCTTCGGTCACATTGCGGGTCTCCTGGGTAGTTACGACAACGAAGTTGGCAACGACTGGTTTACGTCTTCGGGAAGGAACGCCTCCAGCCTGAAGGAGCTAGTGGCATCATGGCAGGAGGACCAGCAGTGCCCGACCCCCGACATCTCTCCCTACGACCATAGCAGAACGCCAGCAGAACGGATCGTTGAGTGCTATTCTCTGCTTGAACTTCGGTCCAGATGCTACCCACTGGTTCACCCCGGGCCCTTCGTGAAGATGTGCCACGCGGCCCACCAGCCCTGCGACGCTGCGAAAGCCTACCGCACCGTGTGTGCTTGGAAAGGTGTAAGGGATATGTTCCCCATTGCCTGTTAACCCCTAAACATTTATGTACCAATGAAGTTGTCAGTGATATATTCCTTAGTGGTAAACTTCCAGATTGTGTTTGTCTTGCATATTTAAAATAACAAAAAAATTAAAATAATTACTAATAAGTGAATTGATTTTTCATTACCTGTTTTCTACGAATTTATTAAAATCATAAAAATATTATGGTACAAATATCATAGATAAGTAAGCTGGTACTTCTTGGTTATTGATACCACTTCTTTTTGCACTTACTAGCATCTGTGTAGTTTATTGATACACAAGTGTTGCTAATATCCAGAAGAAGACATTAGCAATCTCTTCTGCCTCTCTTCACCCCGGTACACTCTACACAACCAACACTACCAGTCTCTCCTCACCCCGGTAACTCTACACAACCAACACTACCAGTCTCTCCTCACCCCGGTACAACTCTACACAACCAACACTACCAGTCTCTCTTCACCCCGGTACAACTCTACACAACCTACACTTTACCAACCTCTTCCACTTTGTAAAATTTAATTAATTTTTGTTTAACTTGGTCTTCCTTTCGAAAATATTACTTGGGGGGTCTCACATTCACACGATTCTAAGTCTTGATTCATGCAGGAAATTATTTTTTTGTGTGAGTTTTTTGCTAATCACAAAGGCAGTTTTCACATCGTCACCGATCCATTCACTGTTCAGACTCACCTATGTTATCCTAACACACTAGGGGTGATATATATATATATATATATACACAGCGTCCCGGGAGCATGCAAGCAGAAAGGTCAATATAAGAACAACAGTTTATCTATCAGCTAACTGCTAAACAAAGTATTGGATAACACACAGCGTTTTCCCGAACTCTTAAAATTATACTTCAGTCATTACTTAGTGTATATTTGGGTTTATATTCAGCCATCCCAGGCAGTCCAGAAGCCCGCATAGGACTGACTCACCCTGCAGGGAGGGTGACAGGCGGCAGGGTCATCGTGGATAACGTTGGGGCCCCACGAGCCCTCTGCCTCCCACGCCCCTATCTGAGGGCCGGCGTAGGGGATCTCCCGGGGGCCCTGGGAATGTCCTCCCGCCTCACACATGTAGGGTAACCCGTAAGATTTGTCTGCTAGACACGCGAACTCATCGTTAAAGACTCCTGGTACCATGCTGGAAGAGCCGAAATCTTGTAATGACTTTTGCGTTTCGTGAGGAGTTGAAGAGGCATGGGTGTGGTTGAGGGTGAGCGAGGCTTGTGGAGGGAGTTGGTGAGGGCACGGGACGTGGGCGGGCACGGCAGTGGGTCCCAGCTTGGTCCTCAGCTGCTGTGGTGGGGCCGGAAGTTGCTCCGACAGGAAAGTAACAGCCTCCGTTGCCCCGACACCCGCGTACAGACGGGCACGCATCGGCCACTTCTGAAATAAGTAATGGATTCAATTTGTTATAATTAAATCCGCCTCTCACCTTCCCTACGCCGATAATACTCAGAGATCAGGAACGCCTCCCTCAATCCGTCTAAAGACCTTACACACATCACGTACCTTGATGGGGTGTAGGAACCCCTGCTTGACCCTGTGGGTGCCTGTCTCCACTGTATTGGTGGACGGTAAGGCCGGAGGGTAAGGGTTGTGCTCCTGGACGGCCGCCTTGGTGACGGTAGTGTTATTATTGGTGTCGTGGCACGACTGGCTGTCGTCCGCCTCCAAGAGCTGCGACAGATGGGAGATGTAGGTCGTGGCCAGCACTAGCACGTCCAGCTGCAGGTGGTGGAAAGGTTGGTAGTGAAGAGGCACACTCGGGAAACGCCTGCAAGCTCGCGTGCGATAAAAAACAATGTACGCACAAACGCGCGCGCACAGACACACACACACACACACACACACACACACACACACACACACACACACACACACCACACACACACACACACACACACACACACACACCTATCTTACTACCAGATAGGTAAGATAGGTAGTACAGATAGGTAAGTACACACACACACACACACACCACACACACACACACACACACACACACACACACACACACACACACACACACACACACACACACACACACACACACACACGAGAATGCATGGCCCACCTTGGAGAGCTTGGTATTTGGAGGAACGGAGGGAAGTGCAGCCTGCAGCTCCAGGTAGGCCCTGCGCAGACTCTCCACTCTGGTCCTCTCCCTCAGCGCGTTCTTGGACGTGGCTGACGTAGGTGCAGCGCAGGGAAGGTGAAATATGACAGATACATTTAACATCAAATATTAACTACTTTGCTTCCTAACCCCCTTCTGCCTCTCTTTGTTAATAAGTATACACTGAATCTAGTTATACAAGAGCTTCTAACTCTAGTTTAAAGGCTAAGAATTGTTCCTTCAATACTACAGGATAAAGCTTACACTGCAAGTCACACCGTACACAAAACGAGTCGCCAGCGGATTTTGAAACCTACTTAACCAAACGTAGCTCAACCCAACCTAACCTAACCCAACTAGCCCAATACAGCCTAACCTAAGCTAAGCGTTTAGGATAATACTCAACTAAACCCAACTAAACCCAATACTAGGCTAATACAGCCTAGTTGGGATACTCAACTAAACCCAACTAGGCTAATACAGTCTAGTTGGGATACTCAACTAAACCCAACTAGGCTAATACAGCCTAGTTGGGATACTCAACTAAACCCAACTAGGCTAATACAGCCTAGTTGGGATACTCAACTAAACCCAATACTAGGCTAGTACATTTATTGAGACCATAAAATACATCTCAAAGGGAGAGAGTAGCTTAGGCTATTTCTTCCCTTCCTCCCGCCAGAGTTAAGAGTTAGAACACAGCTGCGCCTTATTATATGACCTTTCGTATAATTTAGTTTGGAATTGATGATAAGACTCTTCATTACTAATTATTCATTCTCTTGAACTTGGTGTTGCGACAAATTGCAACGCCACAACAGTTGCCTGTGCTGGGTTGAACAGAAAAGGGAAAGGAAACATGCCCAACCGTTTCTGTTCTGGCCGGATATAGAACCCATGATCCCCGACTTTGAGTCGATAAAGTAGCCAGTGTACTACCGAAATCCTTTAATATTACATATTATTTGGTGAACAAATCCACAAGGGCCGTGACGAGGACTCGAACCTTGTACCCTTGTGAATTTGTTCATTTGATGCATCACGCCATTGTGATTTCTGTGTGCAATATTATTTGGTTCTGTATGTATTATTAAAATATTAAACATCAATGCACATGCAGCTAGCGAATGTGTATTAATGTTGCAGTTTCCCTCCACACGGAGGTGTGTGGAACTGGGGCCAGATTCACGAAGCAGTTACGCAAGCACTTACGAACCTGTACATCTTTTCTCAATCTTTGGCGGCTTTGTTTACAATTAGTAAACAGTTAATGAGCTCCGAAGCACCAAGAGGCTGTTTATAACAATAACAACAGTTGATTGGCAAGTTTTCATGCTTGTAAACAAAGCCGTCAAAGATTGAGGAAAGATGTACACGTTCGTAAGTACTTGTGTAACTGCTTCGTGAATCTGGCCCCAGGAGCTGTACCTACCACCACCTGCTGCTTCATCTACCTCCGAGGTCGCTGCTACTGCCGACGAAGACTGAAGGAGGAGCTCCCTGCTTCCGTGGTTGATCTTCCCGCTGCTCCCGCCCCCTCCTGCCGGGAATACACAAGGCCTACAGTCCGGGACTGCACAGGAAAGCATTCATTATGTTAAAATGATTGTTAAAAATCATTCAAAATGTTAAAATGTCAGAGATCATACATCTTGAGGGTGTCCTCGCAGCTGTCACACATCTTAACTGTAAAGATTATCATCAGGGTGGAGCTCGCTCTATGGAAGGGTTCTCTTGTGCAGTCTCCAGCGGCAGAACACGCGGCTCTTGTGAGCACTGCAGAACACGCGGCTCTTGTGAGCACTGCAGAACACGCGGCTCTTGTGAGCACTGCAGAACACGCGGCTCTTGTGAGCACTGCAGAACACGCGGCTCTTGTGAGCACTGCAGAACACGCGGCTCTTGTGAGCACTGCAGAACACGCGGCTCTTGTGAGTGCTACAGAACACGCGGCTCTTGTGAGTGCTACAGAACACGCGGCTCTTGTGAGTGCTACAGAACACGCGGCTCTTGTGAGTGCTACAGAACACGCAGCTCTTGTGAGTGCTACAGAACACGCGGCTCTTGTGAGTGCTACAGAACACGCGGCTCTTGTGAGTGCTACAGAACACGCGGCTCTTGTGAGTGCTACAGAACACGCGGCTCTTGTGAGTGCTACAGAACACGCGGCTCTTGTGAGTGCTACAGAACACGCGGCTCTTGTGAGTGCTACAGAACACGCGGCTCTTGTGAGTGCTACAGAACACGCGGCTCTTGTGAGTGCTACAGAACACGCGGCTCTTGTGAGTGCTACAGAACACGCAGCTCTTGTGAGTGCTACAGAACACGCGGCTCTTGTGAGTGCTACAGAACACGCGGCTCTTGTGAGTGCTACAGAACACGCGGCTCTTGTGAGTGCCACAGAACACGCGGCTCTTGTGAGTGCTACAGAACACGCAGCTCTTGTGAGTGCTACAGAACACGCGGCTCTTGTGAGTGCCACAGAACACGCGGCTCTTGTGAGTGCCACAGAACACGCGGCTCTTGTGAGTGCTACAGAACACGCGGCTCTTGTGAGTGCCACAGAACACGCGGCTCTTGTGAGTGCCACAGAACACGCGGCTCTTGTGAGTGCCACAGAACACGCAGCTCTTGTGAGTGCTACAGAACACGCGGGTCTTGTGAGTGCCACAGAACACGCGGCTCTTGTGAGTGCTGCGACGGACCATTCGAAAATGTACATTTTCACTCTTTATGCAAAACTTTATTATGGGAAATTACGAACATACAAGACCAAGACACGTGAAAATGCGATGTTTCATGTGCGATGTTTCTTGTGCGATGTTTCATGTGCGATGTTTCATGTGCGATGTTTCTTGTGCGATGTTTCATGTGCGATGTTTCATGTGCGATGTTTCTTGTGCGATGTTTCTTGTGCGATGTTTCATGTGCGATGTTTCATGTGCGATGTTTCTTGTGCGATGTTTCTTGTGCGATGTTTCTTGTGCGATGTTTCTTGTGCGATGTTTCTTGTGCGATGTTTCATGTGCGATGTTTCATGTGCGATGTTTCTTGTGCGATGTTTCTTGTGCGATGTTTCTTGTGCGATGTTTCTTGTGCGATGTTTCATGTGCGATGTTTCTTGTGCGATGTTTCTTGTGCGATGTTTCTTGTGCGATGTTTCTTGTGCGATGTTTCTTGTGCGATGTTTCATGTGCGATGTTTCTTGTGCGATGTTTCTTGTGCGATGTTTCATGTGCGATGTTTCATGTGCGATGTTTCTTGTGCGATGTTTCATGTGCGATGTTTCTTGTGCGATGTTTCTTGTGCGATGTTTCTTGTGCGATGTTTCATGTGCGATGTTTCATGTGCGATGTTTCATGTGCGATGTTTCTTGTGCGATGTTTCATGGGCGATGTTTCATGTGCGATGTTTCATGTGCGATGTTTCATGTGCGATGTTTCATGGGCGATGTTTCATGGGCGATGTTTCATGTGCGATGTTTCATGTGCGATGTTTCATGTGCGATGTTTCATGTGCGATGTTTCATGTGCGATGTTTCATGTGCGATGTTTCATGTGCGATGTTTCATGGGCGATGTTTCATGTGCGATGTTTCATGTGCGATGTTTCATGTGCGATGTTTCATGTGCGATGTTTCATGTGCGATGTTTCATGTGCGATGTTTCATGTGCGATGTTTCATGTGCGATGTTTCATGTGCGATGTTTCATGTGCGATGTTTCATGTGCGATGTTTCTTGTGCGATGTTTCATGGGCGATGTTTCATGGGCGATGTTTCATGGGCGATGTTTCTTGTGCGATGTTTCTTGTGCGATGTTTCATGGGCGATGTTTCATGGGCGATGTTTCATGTGCGATGTTTCATGTGCGATGTTTCTAAATGTATGGGGGCCTGACGGCTGAGTGGACAGCGCTCGGGGTTCGTAGTCCTAAGGGCCCGGGTTCGATCCCCGGCGGAGGTGGAAACAAATGGGCAGAGTTTCTTTCACTCTAATGCCCCTGTTCACCTAGCAGTAAATAGGTACCTGGGAGGACAGCTACTACGGGTTGCTTCCTGGGGATGTGTGTGTGTGTAAATTAGGATTAAGGACTTGCCCGAAACGCTATGCGTGCTGATGACTGTACATGAATGTAAGAACTCTTGTATATAAAAAAAAGAAAAAGACGTAAGCAGACAAAAATATAGATACACACACACACACAGTCGAGAGGCGGGACCAATGAGCCAGAGCTCAACCCCCGCAAGCACAACTAGGTGAGTACACACACACACACACATCTGGGAGATGAAATACTTCAAGAGTCAGAGAGAGAGAGAAAGACCTGGGGGTTGATATCACGCCAGACCTGTCCCCTGAAGCCCATATCAAGAGGATAACATCAGCGGCATACGCCAGGTTGGCCAACATAAGAACGGCATTTAGAAACTTGTGTAAAAAATCATTCAGAACTTTGTATGCCACATATGTCAGACCAATTCTTGAGTATGCAGCTCCATCATGGAGTCCATATCTAGTCAAACATATATCCATATGTCATGCATATATAGTCAAGCAAACGATACCTTGTATCTAGCCCCCTGCTCCCTACACCTACCTTCATTGCATTACATTTGCTTGGGTTAAACTCTAACAACCATTTGTTGAACCATTCCTTCAGTCTGTCCAAGTCTTCTTGAAGCCTCATGCTGTCCTCCTCTGTCTTAATCCTTCTCATAATTCTGACCTCGTCAGCAAACATTGAGAGGAATGAGTATATACCTTTTGGAAGATCATTTACGTATATCAGAAAAAAGATAGGTCCGAGTACAGAGCCCTGTGGGACTCCACTGGTGACTTCACGGCAATCTGAGGTCTCACCCCTCACTGTAACTCTCTGCTTCCTATTGCTTAGGTACTCCCTTATCCACTGGAGCACCCTACCAGTTACTCTTGTCTGTTTCTCCAACTTAAGGAGAAACTGTATATTCACCTAGTTGTGCTTGCGGGGGTCGAGCTCTGCTCTTTCGGCCCGCCTCTCAACTGTCAATCAATCAACTGTTACTACTATTTTTTTCTCTTTTTTTTCTTCCACATACACATACCCCCAGGAAGCAGCCCGTAGCAGCTATCTAACTCCGAGGTACCTATTTATTGCTAGGTAACAGGCGCATCAGGGTAAAGGAAACTGCCCATCTGTTTCCGCCGGCTTCGGGGATCGAACCCCGGACCCTAGGTCCACGAGTCTAAAGCGCTTTCCACAGCGTGCGCGTGTGTGTGTGTGTGTGTGTGTGTGTGTGTGTGTGTGTGTGTGTGTGTGTACTCACCTAGTTGTACTCACCTAGTTGTGCTTGCGGGGGTTGAGCTCTGGCTCTTTGGTCCCGCCTCTCAACCGTCAATCAACAGGTGTACAGTTTCCTGAGCCTATTGGGCTCTACCATATCTACACTTGAAACTGTGTATGGAGTCAGCCTCCATCACATCACTTCCTAATGCATTCCATTTGTCAACCACTCTGACACTAAAAAAGTTCTTTCTAATATCTCTGTGGCTCATTTGGGCACTCAGTTTCCACCTGTGTCCCCTAGTGCGTGTGCCCCTTGTGTTAAACAGCCTGTCTTTATCAACCCTGTCGATTCCCCTGAGAATCTTGAATGTGGTGATCATGTCCCCCCTAACTCTTCTGTCTTCCAACGAAGTGAGGTTTAATTCCTGCAGTCGCCCCTCGTAGCTCATACCTCTCAGCTCGGGTACTAGTCTGGTGGCAAACCTTTGAACCTTTTCCAGTTTAGTCTTATGCTTGACTAGATAGGGACTCCATACTGGAGCTGTGTGTGTGTGTGTGTGTGTGTGTGTGTGTGTGTGTGTGTGTGTGTGTGTGTGTGTGTGTGTGTGTGTGTGTGTGTGTGTGTGTGTGTAATTACCTAAGTGTAATTACCTAAGTGTAGTTACAGGATGAGAGCTACGCTCGTGGTGTCCCGTCTTCCCAGCACTCTTTGTCATATTGTGTGTGTGTGTGTGTGTGTGTGTGTGTGTGTGTGTGTGTGTGTGTGTGTGTGTGTGTGTGTGTGTGTGGTGTGTGTGTGTGTGTGTGTGTGTGTGTGTGTGTTGTACTCACCTAGTTGTGCATGCCTACAGAGACACGCGCCTCACCTCTGAGCAGCGTCCTGGTGTTCCTCTTGGTGACGCCCTCCATCACACACTCAGCAACACTCGTCGCCTACCAGAAAACAACTTTCACCGCGATAACCTAACGAGTGCTTCCCTATACAAACAATGATCTGTTTACACAACACACTCTAGTGTAAGCGGTTTAAATACACCACACATCAACAAGTTAATATGTAAGAAACAAAATGTTCTGCGTCCGTCTTGATTGTGTGAAGATTGGTATAAGTTTTCTTAAGACGGCAATGATTGTTATAAGAGGTGTGGCATGAGGCGGCGACCCGGCTCAGCCTTCACACCGTCAGTGCGTGCCCTGCAGCGCCTCCTCCACCAGCGCTAACCCAACTCTATACTGGATAGTTTGACACCGGTTCCGTACAATTAGTCACCTGTCCGACCCGCTCATACCAGCCGAAGGGGGGGGGGGAAGGGGAGTAGGCATGGAGCAAGGGGCAGGGAGTGAGGAGGTGGGGGTGTGAAAGACAGTAAACAGTATGGTAGTCAAAAAAAAATAAACAAAAACATAGCTAGGAAGTCTTAACATGTCTCTCTACCCTACACATTAACACAACCATTTTAATATTCACTTATTACAGAGCCCTCCCCCAACCCTGGAACACCCTCCTTCCCCCCTCCCCTCCCCCTGTAGTACCGTGAGTGGCACTCGACCAGCGCGAGTGTGGAGGTGCGTCGCTGGTAATAGTAGTCGTCAGCTCGGGTGACGCCAGCCGTCCGTCAGTCAGCAACCAGCCGCCAGCGCTTGGGTTACACTTGCCGGGTTTAGGCAACGTTTTGGTGGCATTGTGATCCTGTTATTGTTGTGTTGTGCCCTGTATCCTGGTGTGGCGACCGGCCATGTTGCGTCTTCATCCTCATATTCTGTTTTATGATTCTTTGAATAAATACCCTGTGTAATATTTTGTTATGGGATTCCTTTATTATTATTATTAGTGAGAAAATCAGTAGGAGCCATGAATAAGACTCGAACCTGCACACTGGATGCTCTCAAGCTGAATCCTCTATGGGTCCTGAGGTTTCCACTGAGGTTTACTTCCACTTCCACTCACCCATGCGTGAGTGAGCTCTACAGACCCATGGGTGAGTGAGCTCTCCAGACCCATGGGTGAGTGAGCTCTCCAGACTCATGGGTGAGTGAGCTCTCCGGACCCACGGGTGAGTGAGCTCTCCAGACCCATGGGTGAGTGAGCTCTCCAGACCCACGGGTGAGTGAGCTCTTCAGACCCACGGGTGAGTGAGCTCTCCAGACCCATGGGTGAGTGAGCTCTCCAGACCCATGGGTGAGTGAGCTCTCCAGACCCACGGGTGAGTGAGCTCTCCAGACTCATGGGTGAGTGAGCTCTCTCTTCCATTTAGTTTAACGAGGCCAAGTCAGGATTCCATTCATTGCCCGCATGCACTCTGGTATAAGAGCTATATCCCCAAACTTGGACCGGGTTCTACTGAAGCTGGTCCAAATTTGACGTCTAACCCCCAACACTTCCTGTGGATTCAATGGAATCCAAGGCTGTATGACCTGTAAACAAGTCGTGGTAGTACAGGGGTAAGGTGAACGGCTAGACGGTCCGTCATCGCTGGTTCCAGTCACCTCAGTGCTCCAGCTGACTTTCTCGTTATGATTATTATCTTATATTATTATTATAAGAGCAGAATAGACAGGAAGGACACTTGGACAGAACATAGTGAGGACAGGAGTTAAGTAAGGTGATGAAGGGGGGCGGATCAGTGTCGGGTGGCTAACCCTACACTAACCCTAAAGCCACCATACACAACCACCCCCTCCCTATGTTGTTGTTGTTTGAGACTCGCTACAAAACGCTGTAAGCAGCACGGGCTGAGCCTGTCGTGCTCACCTGACCCTTCTCTAACGTTGTTGGTGTGTTTTAGATCCAGCCACTCGGAACAGAATTTCCATGTAGCAGGGGCTATAATGAACCTGTTAAAATGTTGTTATTGATTCAGCTACTCGGAACAAGTTCCAAGTAGCACGGGCTATGGTGAGCCCGAAGTGGACTTACCTGGCACTGGAGCGGTGCTGTGTCCCAGTAAAAAGATGATTAAGATTAAGCCACCCAAAAGGTGGCACGGGCATGAATAGCCCGTAAGTGGTGGCCCTTTTGAGCCATTGCCAGTATCAAGAGCTGATACTGGAGATCTGTGGAGGTGCAACTGCACCCTGCGTGACGGGAGATGTTTCCCGTCGCCTGTAAAAACTCCACACTCCCTTTATATATCACTATCTCCACCTCTCAACGCACCTACACCCCACCATACACATTTACCCTCTCCCTGACCCCCCCCCCACCAATATGTTCTTCTACCAGACAGAAAAAGACAGTATGAGGCTACAAGATGGCCTAGACAAGCTGAAGGAAAGGTCCAACAAATGGCTACTATATTTCAACCGAAGTAAATGTAAGGTAATGAAACTAGGTGGGGGAAATAGACGACCAGACACAGGATACCGAATGGGAGATGAAGTCCTTCACGAAACGGACAGAGAGAATGATCTAGGAGTTGATATCACGCCAAACCTGTCTCCTGAAGCCCACATTAAAAGAATAACATCGACGGCGTATGTGAGACTGGCTAACTTGAGAACTGCCTTCAGAAACCTGTGTAGGGAATCTTTCAGAACCTTGTATACCACATATGTAAGACCAATCCTGGAGTATGCAGCCCCAGCATGGAGCCCGTACCTTGTCAAGCACAAGACGAAACTTGATAAAGTTCAGAGGTATACCACTAGGCTAGTCCCAGAACTAAAAGGCATGATTTACGAGGAACAGCTGCTTGAAATGCACCTCACGTCGCTGGAAGATAGAAGAGCTCGGAGAGACATGATCACCACATACAAAATTCTCAAGGGAATTGACAGGGTAGACAAGGATGGGTTATTTAACACGGGTGGTACACGCACAAGGGGACACTGAGTACCCAAATGAGTCGCAAAGACATTAGAAAGAACTTTTTCAGTGTCAGAATAGTTAATAAACGGAATGCACTAGGAAGTGATGTGGTGGAGGCTGACTCCATACACAGTTTGGAGTTTGCACTCCTATTCTTGACCAGATGAAGGGCACTGAAATTGTAAATCGTGCCAATCACGACTCTAAGATCATCCACAAAACACCGCCCACTATGATCTAACAGACCACGAGCAAATCACTGGATAACAGACGCGTAATCACTGGATTGTTTCAAGCGTAGGTTAAACATATGTATAGGAGTTTGAATAGATATAAATAGAAGCTGCCTCGTATCGGTCATTTTCAGTTTCCATTAATGAGCTAGTCTACAACAACACGCATCCAGTGATACGATTGATATAAATAATAAATAAATAAATAAATGTTTATTCAGGAAAGGTACATACATAGAGAGATTTACATAAGTTGATCGATATGCTTGAAGTCCCGATGTTAATTGCTGGTTACTCCAAGAAGAACTGTTAGCCCAAGAGCTTGGATCTGCTAAATGGCAATACAATCCTTGTAGTATAGCAGTCTACGTCCTCGACTCAGAATCAAGGATCCTGGGTTCGATCCCTGTGCGGGACAGAAATGATTGAGTACGTTTCCTTTCATCTGATGCCTCTGCTCACCAAGCAGTAAATAGGTAACCGCGAGTTAGGTAACAGTTGTGAGTTCCACCAAGGTGTGATCTCGATACAAGCCAACAATTACTTAACTCGCGGGTAACTATTTTTCTACTAGGTGGATAGAGGCATCAGGTAAAAAGAAAACGTGCTCAACTGTTTCTGTCCCGTCCGAGGATTAGACAACTAGGTGAATACAACTAAATTTGTAACGTTCTTCAACTGAGCCACGAAGGCGTAAAGTATTGTTTTAGTGTAGCCCATAATGTCTATCAACCTCTGGAGGGTTATTAAAGCAAGCACTAAAGTGCTTACAGACTAGCAAGATTAACCAACCAGTAAGAGTACTTTGGATCTGGATATAGCCCAGAGCCAAAGTAAACTCAAAGCGTATACACACACCGAGAAGCAGAGTACACCTCTCCAGTCTCCCATTGTGATACACAGGACCAATAAACTACTATCTAATGCAGCCTATCACAATTATAGTGTCAAAAGCCATATGATCGTTCAAAGCATATTATATCCCTCATATTTACATCAAAACACAAATACTATTTAAATATTTGCTGCTTGCATATTAGCCTGCCTCTCTCTCTCTCTCTCTCTCTCTCTCTCTCGCTCTCTCTCTCTCTAGTCCAGATATTGTCTATACTGTTTGCAAACTCCTTCATATAGTTTCATACATTGTATGTTGCGAAAGTCAGTACACGCAGCTTCTCTATATTAACGTATGGAGTAAGTATACATAGGATTGATTTATCACATAAACTGCTATATGTTAAGGTATGTATTGAAGAGCCTTGCCTCAGACTGTACGGGATATAAACCTGAACGAAATTGGTCAATAAGTGGGCAGTTTTTTAGTTTTTATAAAAAGTAGGGTACATCGCAATTATTATATGAGAGCGTTGTTCATCGGCCTTGCACGCTATCCAACATTCCAGCTATCGCAGAGGCACCTATATCGTACGATATTTTCTCAACATAACTTTCCTTGACAAATAAACACTACATATATAACAGGTACACAAAAGCTTTTAATGATGACACGTCAAAGTGGACCAATGTCTGGATACATACAGGTAGACTAAGGATACCTTAGTCTACAGCTTTTAACGTCAGCAGCAACTTGTCCGTGTCGCTATATTTTGGCAAGCCATTAAGCGATCAGAGAGT
>WNGS01163947.1:12168847-12233064 GCA_020271785.1 Procambarus virginalis | reverse complement strand
TCCTGGACCATTCTCGACTTGAGAATGGTCCTGGACGGACCGAAACGTCGTCGTCTCTTCTACTGTGGTCTGGTCAAACTACTTCAGCCACGTTATTGTGACTCATCGCCTGCATATTAATACAAGCAAATGTTGTTCATTCATGAAAGCTATATGACTACACTTCACCTCATTCCAGTGCCTCTGAAGGTGTTGAAGTAAACCAGTAAACCATCCGTCCTTGGGCAGGTTAGTATCCACTGCCTCCGAAGGTGTTGAAGAGAGCTTCGGTAAACTGTATCCCCCCTTATTGACAAGCGTCAGATCATAATTAAACTGAAAAGGGAACTATGAAGTAAAGCTTTCATCTTCTTTCCCAAGTGAAGAAAAACACAAGCAATATAGAGAGGCTTTGTGCTGGAGTTATTTATTACCTACACACTGACACAAGAGGAGTATAGAGCCAACACAGGAGGAGTATGGAGCCAACACAGGAGGAGTATGGAGCCAACACAGGAGTATAGAGCCAACACAGGAGGAGTATAGAGCCAACACAGGAGGAGTATAGAGCCAACACAGGAGGGGTATAGAGCCAACACAGGAGGAGTATAGAGCCAACACAGGAGGAGTATAGAGCCAACACAGGAGAAGTATAGAGCCAACACAAGAGGAGTATAGAGCCAACACAAGAGGAGTATAGAGCCAACACAGAAGGAGTATAGAGCCAACACAGGAGGAGTATAGAGCCAACACAGGAAGAGTATAGAGCCAACACAAGAGGAGTATAGAGCCAACACAGGAGGAGTATAGAGCCAACACAGGAGGA
The DNA here is from genome assembly GCA_020271785.1 of Procambarus virginalis. Lineage (NCBI taxonomy): Eukaryota > Metazoa > Arthropoda > Malacostraca > Decapoda > Cambaridae > Procambarus > Procambarus virginalis. Next base: position 12,232,259 of record WNGS01163947.1, on the reverse strand, counting down.
GTATGGAGCCAACACAGGAGGAGTATAGAGCCAACACAGGAGGAGTATAGAGCCAACACAGGAGGAGTATAGAGCCAACACAGGAGGAGTATGGAGCCAACACAGAAGGAGTATAGAGCCAACACAGGAGTATAGAGCCAACACAGGAGGAGTATGGAGCCAACACAGAAGGAGTATAGAGCCAACACAGGAGGAGTATAGAGCCAACACAGAAGGAGTATAGAGCCAACACAGGAGGAGTATAGAGCCAACACAGGAGGAGTATGGAGCCAACACAGGAGGAGTATAGAGCCAACACAGGAGTCGTATAGAGCCAACACAGGAGGAGTATAGAGCCAACACAGGAGGAGTATAGAGCCAACACAGGAGGAGTATAGAGCCAACACAGGAGGAGTATAGAGCCAACACAGGAGGAGTATAGAGCCATCACAGGAGGAGTATAGAGCCAACACAGGAGGAGTATAGAGCCAACACAGGAGGAGTATGGAGCCAACACAGAAGGAGTATAGAGCCAACACAGGAGGAGTATAGAGCCAACACAGGAGTATGGAGCCAACACAGGAGGAGTATAGAGCCAACACAGGAGGAGTATAGAGCCAACACAGGAGGAGTATAGAGCCAACACAGGAGGAGTATGGAGCCAACACAGAAGGAGTATAGAGCCAACACAGGAGGAGTATAGAGCCAACACAGGAGTATGGAGCCAACACAGGAGGAGTATAGAGCCAACACAGGAGGAGTATAGAGCCAACACAGGAGGAGTATAGAGCCAACACAGGAGGAGTATAGAGCCAACACAGGAGGAGTATGGAGCCAACACAGAAGGAGTATGAAGGTAATACAGGAGAAAAATAGTTTCCCATAAGGCCACCAGTGAAGTGATATATATATATATATATATATATATATATATATATATATATATATATATATATATATATATATATATATATATATATATATATATATATATATATATACAGTATATATATATATATATATATATATATATATATATATATATATATATATATATATATATATATATATATATATATATGTCGTACCTAGTAGCCAGAACGCACTTGTCAGCCTACTATGCAAGGCCCGATTTGCCTAATAGGCCAAGTTTTCATGAATTAATTGTTTTTCGACAACCTAACCTACCTAACCTAACCTAACCTAACATTGTCGGCTACCTAACCTAACCTAACCTATAAAGATAGGTTAGGTTAGGTTAGGTAGGGTTAGTTAGGTTCGGTCATATATCTACGTTAATTTTAACTCCAATGAAAAAAAATTGACCTCATACATAATGAAATGGGTAGCTTAATAATTTCTTCAAAAAAAAATTAGAGAAAATATATTAATTCAGAAAAACTTAGCTTATTAGGCAAATCGGGCAATGCATAGTAGGCCAAAAAGTGAGTTCTGGCTACTAGGTACGACATATATATATATATATATATATATATATATATATATATATATATATATATATATATATATACATATACCCGTCACGCCGGGTCAAACATATATACACATAAATATAGTATGTATATATAGTACATATATATATTACATATATATATATATATATATATATATATATATATATATATATATATCTTACTATCTCTAGATAATCATGCATAATGTGATAATGCATGTAATCATGCAACCCTTCCTCTCAACTAATGCCTCTCATTTTGTAGGCTTTAATTCCCTACGTACAAAATAAGGTATACAGTGAATATCTGCGGCTCACTCACGTATTCAATGTGTAGGCTGGTTTGGTTCGGTGGCTTGGGGTCGTGAGTTTTAGTACCCTATATTGTGTACGTTGTGGCAACTGAAGAGCGCGGACAGGTACATCGATGTGCTGACTGTGTCCTTTTTCAAGAGGTGCGAGACCCTTTGACCCGGCGTGACGGGTATATAAGGGGAGGGCAGCTGGAGGAAGGCAGCAGGTGTGGTGGCAGCGTGTAGCAGCTATGACGGCCTCCGCAGCTCTGCTAGTCTTCGCCCTCGTGGTGGGCGCTCGTGCAGGTCAGATCTCCTGTAACGTGTTGTTGTTGTTTTAGATTCAGCTACTTAGAACAAAAGTTCCAAAGTAGCACGGGCTATGGTAAGCCCGTAGTGGACTTACCTGGCATAGGAGCGGGGCTGTAACTCTCATTTAACACTAACCTATACAATACATATCCATATATGTGTACCTTGCTTCTTGTTGTATGTACACTTGGAGTTTACTTCAGTTGTGCACTGTGTTCAGGACTCAAGTATATGAGCGGGTTGGTCAGTAAGCTCTTTGAGTTTACCGACCAATGCGCTCAAGAGTATCATTTTACTCATAATGGATGTGTGCAATAAAGATATGTCTTGCATAGGCTACTTCCCGAAATTTTCTGTTTATTGTTATAATTTAGTTGCATGAAAAATCGACACAATTATCAAATTATAATCAAAATTAAAAAAAAAGACTACTTACAGCCAGTCTAGTACTTTCCTAAACTTTCATTTATTCTAATATTATTTTATTAATTTAAAAAATTAGACTGATGATCGAGGTAAAATTTAGAGAAAATAAAATTAATTATGTTAAGCTAAAGTTCATTAATTTTAACAATGAGAACCAGTTTTAGTGATAAGAAAACCATTGAATTGGAACATAACGTAAATACAACAGAGCACTTAAGTTCCTCTGTAGGAAGGATACATTTGCATCTACTGTTATGTGATCAATTTCATTCTTTTTCACATTCATGAAACATCTCGGCATAGGTTTTTAATGTGCTAATATATGACCTTAAACATCTCGCCAGACAAGCATTCACTATATGTAAAGAGAACATAATGTGACACAGTGGCTTACTCTGCTCTTGACCAACAGCTCCTCATGGAAGAGACGCAGACATATGCTCGAGGGAGTGTCCCGTCGCCGGCGCCCCCAAGCTCTTCTACCAACCAGGAAAGACTTACACCTACGAGTACTCCGGCAAGTCCAAGGTCCAGCTGAAGGGTGTGGAAGGTGGACAAACAGAAAGGGATTGGTCAGCAAAAGTTGAACTGTCATGGATCACCCCCTGTGACATGGTCATCTCCTTGAAGGAGGCGAAGGGGCATAGTGGTCATGGTGAGTGTAGCCTTTATAAGCATTCATGATAATTATGTTGCAATATTAAAGCCTATACTGCACCACACTATTGTTGCCAGTTGCATTATGGTCTACAGTCCTCAGACAACCATGAATAGCCTACTGTCACAATACAGTATTTCAGGGCTTGGGAAAATGTGCAGCTTATGCATTGAGATATTTTTATACTATATGTAGTAACTTCTGGTGCCCTCCCAGGCCAGTCCTGGTCTAATGTTGCCTCTAGTTGTCATACCTACTGGTGTCCTAACAGACAGGTCCTAATCTAATGTTGCCACTACCTCTGTCAGAGCCAGCAGCCACCAGGTTCCTGGAGAGGTACCCGCTGGTGGTGGCGGTGGCCGACGGCCGGGTTCAACACGTGTGTAGTCATCATGATGACGACGCCTGGTCCATCAACATGAAGAAGGGCGTCGCCTCAATCTTCCAGAACTCTCTCCCTTCCAATTCTACCATCAACTCTGGTCAAAATATTACAGAGGTAGGAAGATAATTGAAATTTATTAACAAATTAACAAAATATGTTATCTAAGGCTTTCTAATTTATTATGTTATCATATATCATTGACAAAAATGAGTTACCAATTGGACTTTTCATAGAGCTGAGAAAGCCCTTTGATACTATAAACTATAACTACCTCTTACTTTAACTTCACCACTATGGTATCCAAGGCCTTGCTCGAAACTATATTCGTTCCTGTCTCGGTGACAGACAGCATTATGCAGCCATCAATAACATAACCTCCCCAGCTCTACCATTAACAGTAGGAGTGCCACAGGGCAGCATCTTAGGACCTCTTCTATTTCTTGTATGCATCAATGATTTGCCAAATGTTTCTAACATTCTTGAACCTATACTATTTGCTGGCGATACTACTTTCATCTATTCTGTCCCCAACCTCCATACACTAAATAATATTGTAAATAATGAATTAAAAAACTAGTCCACCCATGGATATCAGCCAACAAACTCACACTAAACATAGAAAAGATCTACTACATTTTATTTGGTAGTAAATCATCAAATCAAATTCAACTTCAGATGGACAATGTTAACACTAGCAATAAAAATTAGGGAAAGTACCTTGGTCTATACATAGACAAGAGACTCAACTTCAGCACCCACATACAACACATAGCCAAAAAAATCTTAAAAGCGGTCGGAATACTTTCTAAAATCAGATATTATGTTTCCCAGTCTGCTTTTCTCACATAATACTACCATTATACATCGCCGCTAATCTCACCCTATCTTACATACGGTATCTGTGATGGGGTTCAAACACTGCAAATTACCTCAAGCCTATCATCACTCAGCAAAAATCTGCTATCAGAACTATAACAAACTGTCTCCAGACAACACACAGCCCCCTCTATTAAAGTTTTTAACATGTTAAACATACACTCACTCCACACATTCTCATGTGCAATTTACATGTACAAAACCTTGTTCCTAAATGCTAATCTTCACCTTAAACTTTGCCTAGACAGACGTAATAGAACCCATGAGCACCACACCAGAAATAAATATCCCATTGTTATCCCCAGAGTCAAACTAAATCTGTGCAAACACTCCATGCAAATGAAAAGACCCAGTCTATGGAAATTACTCTCTAACGAATTAAAAAATTGTCCAACCTATGCCTTATTCAAAGGTAAAACCAAAAAGTACCTAATTTCATCCTCATAGTTTCCTACCTTGTGCTTCAAACTCACACTGTATTTTGAACTACCCACTTCCCCAGTATTAGTACTGAACACATATCTTTACCAGTGTAATCACCTCTGTCAGTTTGTATTGTAGTTATATGTTGATATATAACTTTGCTACAATGTACCTTATCATCTTACCTGATATGTTAGATTAATGACCTACCCAAAACGCTATGCGTGTTAGTGGCTACTAACAGAATATTGGATTTCAAGATAAAGCAAATATATACTGTGCTTAGGGCCCCTGTTACGCACAGCGTTTCGGGGGGAAAAAATATATAATGTATATAATTTCCTCCCTTCAAATATAATTATCATCATCATCATCAACTCTTTGTTTCCAACATTCAAGGGGTTGAGACATAAGAACTGAAGAAATGGAACCAGTACCATCACACACACACACAATACATCCACCTCACTCAACCAGGTGTAAAGTGTGCCCCTAGATCTAGTATTATATTCAGTAACGTCTTTAGCTACATACATATTCAAGCTGCAACATTGTTTGTGTCGTCACACTACGAGTTGTCTGGTGTACACCATTCACTGTGAGTTGTCTGGTGTACACCATTCACTACGAGTTGTCTGGTGTACACCATTCACTACGAGTTGTCTGGTGTACACCATTCACTATGAGTTGTCTGGTGTACACCATTCACTATGAGTTGTCTGGTGTACACCATTCACTATGAGTTGTCTGGTGTACACCATTCACTATGAGTTGTCTGGTGTACACCATTCACTGTGAGTTGTCTGGTGTACACCATTCACTGTGAGTTGTCTGGTGTACACCATTCACTGTGAGTTCTTCTGCACGCAATATTTACTTTGGTTTGTTTTTTGTACACAGTGAATTAACTTGTAAATGTCCTCCGATTTATAACAAATAAAATAACTGTTTCCACAATATAATATATGGGGTATATGTAAATATTGATGTGAAGTTGCCCTTTTAATTACTTTAAAATATTTGACAGACGGACGTGGTTGGAACGTGCCCAACGAGGTACGAGGTGCAGAACCAGGGAGACAGAGTCATTATGAAGAAGGAGAAGAACCACCGCCTGTGTAAGCAGCGTTACCCGACCCCTGCTGAGACCCAGGTTCCCTGGCTCAAAGGTCCTCTGCCGCTGGAAGAGTCCCGCTCTGTGTGTAAACAAGAGATCAGGAACGGAATCTACTCCAGCATCACCTGTGAGGATAAGAACGTGGTCAGACCCAGCTATGGCGCCTATAAGTATATTGAAGCCAAACAGGAGTCCACTTTCAGATACATCTCAGAATCCAACGACGAATCAGGTGCCGCCTCTGCCATCTCTCAAGAAAACATGGACCGCAGGAGTCTCCGGTTTGACTACGATACCTTCAAGAAGGACCCGTCCATGGTGGCCCATTTGGATCAGACCATGAAGCAGATCTGTGAGAAGACTGAAGATGCTGTTGAGCGTGATGTTGGTGCTCTGGTAGCCAAGGCTTTGCATCTCATGCGCCGGGTACCAGAGGATGCTATTGCGCAAACTTTGGATAAAATTCGCAGCGGACAATTCTGTCAACACTACAAGAAGCTGGAGGACATTTTCCTAGATTCTGTTGCCTTCGTCCACGAGGCTGGTGCTGTTAAGGTTATGGTGAAAGAACTAGTTGGTGGGCATCTCAAAAACGGTCGTTCTGCTATGTACACTGCGGGTCTCTACCTTCTTCCTCGTCCATGTATCCATGCCATGATGGCTCTCAAACCATTGTTCGAGTCTGACCATCCTCTACCAATGCCCACTCTGGCTGCTGCTTCAATGGTAAAAACTTACTGCCGCCACAATGACAAATGTTTTGAATTAGCACCAGTTAGGAGCCTAACTGAAGCTCTAGGTCACAAACTACAAAGTCAGTGTGCTCCTTCTGACGATGAAGAGACGGAAAAAGCTGCCTTGACAACACTTAAGGCTCTGGGTAACATGGGCATAATGACCCAAGAGGTGGCCAGGTCTGTCCTCAGATGCATGGAAACAGAAGGAGTTAAGAACAACATCCGCGTGGCCGCCGCACAAGCCTTCAGACAAACAAAATGTCATCGCCAGGTAAGTAGAACCAAAACTTTGGTTACGATAAAATGCGTGACTTTCTGATCGCTTGATTTTGCATTCTGTTTTCATCATTATTATGTATTCTCAACCCAATTTTCCACATTGTGATGTGTTATTAACTCGGTTATTACAGTCGACCGAGCAGCTCGTTAACTTTGCTGTTGATCCTGCTAAAGAGACTGAAGTTCGCATCGCCTCCTACCTTGTGGCAGTTCGATGTGCTAAACAAAGTGACTTTGAGAAAATTGTTGCCAAGATTTCCAAGGAGCAGAACACCCAAGGTAAATGCGTCTACTCATTAAAATGTTTATCCGTTTTGGTAAATAAAAGTAATGTGTTACAGATGATTCAAAATATATTGACACTAATATGACAATAGCAATTTATTTCTTATATTTCAGTTCGTGGATTCATCTTCAGTCATATCTTAAACCTTCAACAGTCTGATGCGCCTGAGAAGGCAAACCTCCGATACCTTTTGGAAAATATTGTTGTTCCTAGGAACTTTGATAAAGATATCAGGAAATATTCTCGCAACATAGACGTGTCATACTTCTCCTCGTCCCTGGGGGCTGGTGCCAGCGTGGAGTCCAACATCATCTACTCCCCGGGATCCTTTGTCCCTCGCTCTGTTGACTTCAACCTCACCGCCGCCTTAGCGGGAATATCAATGAACTTAGGCGAGGTTGGTGCACGGCTTGAGGGCTTCGAACCTGCCATTGAGGAAGTATTTGGACCTGAAGGATATCTCCAGAAAACTAATTATGGCCAGTTGTTAAATGACGTGTCGCACTTTGTTGGAGAAAAGGGAAAAAATATCCTTCAACATTGGCACAAAGGAAGTAGAGAAAGACGATCAATTAATCCGTCTATCCTGTCCTCATTGTTCCAAAAACTTTACAGTGATGAATCGAGAGTTACCAAGGCTGATATTTTTGCTCGCTTCATGGGTCAGGAGATAAGTTTCGCTTCACTAGCTGGAGACTTAAAGGACGCCAGTTTTGAAAAAATTAGTGACTATATCTCCCCATACTTCGAGGATTTTATGTCTCAAATACAGAACCTGGACATTAATTCCGCTCGAACCGCTCAAATGAACTTTGATTACTCTTTCCCCACCATTCAGGGGACACCCCTCAATCTTAAGATGGTAGGAACGGCTGTTATTGGACTGAAAATGGAAGGAAATCTCCACCTTATTGAAATTCTACATGATATGAGAGATGGTGAGAAGACTGTCAAAATCATTCCAAGTCTATCGTTACAATTAGACGGTTTTGTTGGCTATGATGCCTACCTCGGCAAGCATGGACTCAAGAAAAACACCACCATCTCAACTAGCAACGGTCTCTCTCTCAGCGTCAAGACCAACAGCAAGGAAGAGCTGGAATTTCAGTGGGACCTTCCTGAGAAGATGGAAGTTATTAATGTGAAGAGTGAGACATACCTCATGATGAGTGAGAGAGGCAGACCAGAGACCAAGGTCATCCCACAATCCATGAGGGACACCAGGATCAGGGCCCATTCATGTATCAACAGTCTTGAACCCGCGCTAGGTCTCAAGTTCTGTTATGAACTGGACGTCCCGGATATCATCCGTAGCAACTCTCTGCCACTTGGGGCCCCGGCCATTGCCAAGATATACGCCGAGAAGGAAGAGCCATCCATGAAGGGCTATCGTATGACAGTAGCCACTCACAACAAGAGAGGAACCAACATGTTGGTAGTAAAGGTAGGAATATCTGGTTCTACAACACTAAAAGAAGCTGAAGCAACTCTGTCCCACACCAAAGAAGGCGATTCCTCTGTGCTTTCTGCCCGACTAAAATCTAATGCAGCTACCAGTGGAGTCTGGCTCAACATTATCAACGGCCATGAGCACAAAGGCGTCCAAGCTCATTTTAAGCACAAGTCCGATCAGAATGACATTTCTCGTGGTGTTAAGATAGATCTGAAGTTCAGGTCAACGTCGTCTGAGAAAGATTACCAGCTTGAAGTGTTCAGCAGTCGAAACAGGAATTTCCCGCCAGAGTCTCAAATCTTTGAGAGCAGGTTTGCAGCCAAAATGGATCGTCCTGTAATATCTGTGGACTTGTTAGCCAAAACCAAGAACAACTTAAGGAACTATTTGGACTGGGATTTGGAAAGTGAGTTTATTTTGTTTTAATATTTTTGCAAGTTTGTCATGAAACTTAGCAATTTGATTCTATAATTTGAGAATTACAGAATCTATAATTCTATAGACTCAATAATTTGAGTCTTCAAATTATTTCACTCAAATTATTTGCTTAATTTTAATTAATAGTACTGTATTATTATTATAATTTTAATACCATCATATAAATCCTAATAATTTATTATTTTCTCATTATTCAAAATAACATGTTATGCTGCTATTATTTGATTAGCTTAAATTTAATTGATAATAATGGTATAACTACTAGTATTATTCACATTATTATAATCACGATATGTATTACCATTGTAATGCATTATAAACATTAATGTTGCTTTATCATTATCATTCGTTTAAACAAATCATCAATATATATACAGTCGGAGCGGACCTGAGGCGCTCCCCACACTTCTCCGTGCCCATGTTGTCGACGCTACGCAAGTTCGAGTTCCGGGCCGGCATGGGAGGGTGGAAAGTCAACTCCATTATAAAGCAGACACGCGAGTCGAGCGAGAATTCTGCTTTTTCGTCAGCTTTCAAGATTGCCCGAAGGAGCGAAGAACTGTTCTCATTTGAGGCTACCCATACTACACAAGGGAGGCTTTACCACGACTTTGTCGCCAAAACTTCCGCAAAGAGTAATAATGATATGTTATTAACATTTTCCTCTTATAGATATAAACATTTGTATACATAGATATAAACATAAGTGTTTACATCGATGTTATGGAAGTCAGTTGACGCAACTAGTGTGTTATTTGTTTTTACCCTAGATGTTCTGTATCTCTAGTCTTGTGCTTCTCCTTTCAGTTAAACTTGATAGGTTAGAATACAAGGCGTCTTGTGATGCTCACTGCGGGCAGGAAACAAAGGGCGTAACACTAGAGATCATCAACTCTGCGGGCAGCGAGAAGATCGCTGACATCAAGGCTCAATATGATCACACTGGAGACTCGCTAAGCGCCAAATTCGAGGTATATATTAGTACATATATCATATAATTACTATTAATAAATATTTGTATCTGTTCTATTTCAATTTATTCATATTGGTTTCGTTAAGGTTTAAGACATATCTACATATGTTTGATATTACACAAAATACAACAATTTATTAATAAATCATATTAATAATATTGCATGTAATAGGTGGATGTGCCAAGGTACATAAAGGCCATTAAGTTTGAGTCCAAGTTGGCGGGACATGGACAGGAACGTTACATGCTTGAAACCGCCCTCAAGCACGGAGACCACGTCATCCTTCAGGCTCAAGGACCAGTCACCGCTAAGCTCTCACCCATGACAGAATTCCAAGCTGATATTAGGTTCAATACCCTCAACAGCGGACACCACAGGTTCGCGTCCACTGTTAAGTTTTCCACCAACCAACAGATACTCTCCTTTGAACTGAAAGACGAACATGAATCCATGTTTGCTGTAGAATGGGATGTTAAAGCTGAAGCCCCTAAGAAGACTTCGATGATCTTTAAACTCAAACTGATGTCACTATTAGAATATGAAGTCGATGCCAGTATGAGCGAGAGATCTGTCCGTGTTAATTTTAACTCGTTGCTATTCGCCAAAAGCTCTTCCCCTCGTCGAGTGAAGGGATACACTGAGATTGATGTGCAACAGAAGAAAATACAAGCTGACCTCTCCCTGGACGCAGATCGCGACGAAAATAAGAAAATTGCATTTGAATGTTCACTGTCGAGCAGCTCATCCAGCCCCCTACGCGCTACTATCGAGTAAGTAACTCGCCAAACATTATCATCATATAATTATTTCCTTGATTCATATACCATTCTTCCTGACACCATGACGGCAAAGTCTTTGATGCGAAAAACATAATAAATCAAATATAATGAAACCACAAATATATCGTAAAACATTCAAATATACAAATAAACTATGAATTACGCAGGTCAATAGTGACAAAATGATTTAATAGAATTATCATGATATATTATTAATTATATAATCTAGAGATGCTACATTACCTCTTGGTATATATATATTTTAGATGTATATTAAATACAAATAAAAACTTAAATGCAACGTTTCACATTAACATTCCAACAAGGAATTTAGTTCGTATTTGTTTTGTTTTTTGTAACGAAAATTGTGAATTACACTTTTTAATATTTCTGATGTGGAATTTTCTTCAAAGTATACTGTTTGTTGCCTACAGAGGACACTTTGTGTGGAAGTCCGTCACTTTTCCTTTCAAATTAGACGTTACTGCAACTAACATCCTGACTCACTCCCGAGGGGAAAATGGATTTAATTTGGAGATATTGACACCTGTTCAACGGACAATCAAGCTGGAGGCGGTGAATAAGATGGAACTACAAAGAAATGGCTTCAAGAGCGACACTCGTGTCCACTATATCGACTTATTAGGTAAAGACTACAAGTTGACCAATCACATGGGGTTGGGAAACCTAGACGACCCGTGTTGCTTCAAGGTGGATTATCAACTAGGCTACACCTCGCCGCGAGGCTTGGAGTCCTCACTAACCCTAGATGCTAAGCACCAGAAAACTCAGCACGGACGCATCATATATTCTAAGGTAATATAATTGTTTTTTCGATATATATATAATATATATACTTCATTTATGAAATGTATGAGGTAGAGGGAAATAGGGGAAGTTGAAGGAGACGGAAGAGGTAAAGGGAAGGGTAAACCTCTATTTCCCTCTACCTCCGCCATCTCTAGAGGAAAATACCTCTAAAAAAAAGAAAAATAATAAAATCTAACGGATTATCATACTAATTAGCAAAATATTCTCATCCAAAGTCACCACATAGCTGAAACTAGTTGTCTTATTAGAAATTATTAGAAAATAGTTGATTATTAATAATAAATAAACAACTTATTAATAATGCTTAAATATCTTCAGGTTTCAGCATCGACTCCTAGCAGCAGGAAGCCTTTACAGGTAGAGTTCCAGTCCTCCAGTGAGGAGAACGCTTATAACATCCAGTGGAAGGCGGACCTGGACTCTCCAGCCACCATGTTCAAGTGGGACATGGAGACGCACCAAGAGGGTGGTGTCAAATCCTTTGATTCTTCGATAGATATGACAGCTGTCCGTGACCTAATAAAGACCGTGCGTTGGATGGTTGAAGGAAGAAATCCCATCAATGAACATCCGGTTAGAGGAGGTAAGCAGAGAAAAGAAGAAAAAGACAGTAATACGGACGAATATGTGGATAGACCTTCTGACAAAGGACACCAAGCTGAAGACTATGAAAATTACCAGGACGAATATTCGGATAGAGCTAATTTCCAGAGTGGCGAAGGGAGAGATTATGTCAACAACATGGATGAACGTCCTTCTAGACAGCATTACCAGAGAATGCGAAGACAACTAAATAAGAACTTTAGAAATGAACCTGAGTATAGATCATCCGACTATGATTACGAAAGAAATGAACCTCAGGATGGAACGCTTAAGTTGAGAAAGGAAGGAAACGATTACGACAACGAGAGAAATGATCAAGACAAACCGAACAAAGATTATGACAACATAGGAGAACATCCTGGTCGAGAGACTTACCGTTACCGCTATGAAAACCCCTCACCCGACACCTACTCCCTGCTCTACAGATCTCCATTCCGCTCCATGGAGGGTGAGGCAGAGTTCTCTTCTTCACGGTCAAGTCTCAAGGTCTATCCTAACAGGGACCAGAGTGAAGACAATTACCAGATCGCTGCATCCTCCGAAAACAACTCGGACGAATCGTCCAAGTTCGAAGGCAGCTTTAGTCGCCCAGGTCATAGGGACATGCGATTTGAACTTCAACACTCCGGCAGCGGAGAGAGCTTCAGAGGCTCCATTGAACTGGACATCTTCCCAGACACAGCAGACAAGATTACAGGCACCCTTCAGTCAACCCCCACCGCCGAACATACTGTCCAGATTGAAGCATCTTTACGTACTAGGGTAGGTTATGGTCTTCTGTTGTATGAAATGAGAACTGTATTGAATAATATTCACATGAATGCTTCTTTAACAGCTTTGATCAATATATGATTCTTCCAGGTGCTGAAGGTGCATCCCAAGGTCACCGTAATGGCAGCCTATGCTAACCACACGGCTGGCTTTGATGTCCAGTTCCAGGAGTCTCCCTCCTCCCCAGTAATCTTCCAGGTGTCGGCCATATACGACCGGGTCTCCCCTAGAGATGCAACAATGGCCTTCCGTGTGATTAACCATGGAGTCCCCGTGGTGGACATCGCTGGAGCGATGGAGCGTGAGGAAGATCCCGAGTGTAACGGCCACAAGGTCAAGGCTGTGGCTCACATTTCTCCTCTTGGCACTTACGACATTCACTCCAAGCTCTGTAAACCTGCCTTCATCCAAATAAAGACCAAGAAGCATCATACTGAGATGGTTACCACCACAAAGCTGGGCTACCAAGCACCCAATGATATCGTGGCCAGTATAGCTGCGGGCGGCGACTTCCACCAGGAGAACGATGTCATTTGGATGAACCGCGTAAGGCTTGCGTCTCCTGTACGGGTCAAATTTGAGACCGTTTATAAGCAACAGGAATATGTCGCGTGGAAGGTGGGTATGAAACCAACTTTGTTAACAACTTTTGATCAACATATATTTTTTTGTAGTAATATCTATTACAAATACAAAATTGTTGATAGTGACTAATAGTAACTGTCAGGAGGATCCTGACAGCTGAGTGGACAGCGCATGTGATTCGTAGTCCTAAGGTTCTGGGTTCGATCCCCGGTGGAGGCGGAAACAAATGGACAGAGTTTCTTTCACCCTGATACACCTGTTTACCAAGCAGTAAATAGGTACCCGGGAGTTAGACAGCTGCTACGGGCTGCTTCCTGGGGGTGTGTAACAAAAAGGAGGCCTCATCGAGGACCGGGCCGCAGGGACGCTAAGCCCCGAAATTATTTCAAGATAACCTCAAGAAGAATATCATAAACATATCAGAACAATGAGCATAGGATTATCTTTGTTTACATTTTTGCCTTTAATAATATGTTAACACATATTTTCAAAGTAATTTTTACTATCGAAACTTTTATGTGTTTTTGTCCCAAAAATTACACAAGCAATTTTCGCTTCATAAGTATATGACTACAAATTCTTGATTATATTGTTTCAAATATTTTTCTAAAAGTATTTAAATATTTATATACTAAATATTCAATTATTAAATATTTGTATATTTTTTTTAATATTTATATATTAAATCTGCATTTTGTTAAGCGCTAACTTGCTGTTTAAATGAGAGAAACAGCTACATTTTATCAGTTAATTTATGAATTATTTGAAGACTGTCATCACATTTGCTTGTACAGGAGAGTCTGAAGGGCGATTATCAAAAAATTCGATCGGCTGTAGCCTCAGAAGGTCATCGCTTATACCGGTACATAAAGCAGCAGGCCCGTCAGCAGCGCGTGCCCTTCCCTGACCCCCAGATCCTTGCACTGTTCGAGGAAGCCAAGAGTGACCTGACGCAGATAAATTATAAAGTATATGCTAATATAATAGATCCTTGGTATGACTATATGTACGACGTAGTGAGGGATCCTACAGTCTCTGATGTATTGAGGCTGTTCTCCGAAATGTGGCACGGTGTGGCAGACTTCCAGAAGAACTTGGCGGGTCGTCTGGCTCAGGAGGTCGCTGCTTGGCAGGCAGACTTCCACGGCTTTACTGAATTTGTAAGAAATGGTAAGTTGTGTGTGTGTTTAACTTTATTGTATTGTTTACCCATTCTTTAAGTGTGTCTGATCAAGTATCAAGTTATATATATGATCAATATATATATATATATATATATATATATATATATATATATATATTATATATATATATATATATATTATATATATATATATATATATATATATATATATATATATTTAAACAATATATTTTGAGATGTAACGAAACTTTAGTACACATGGGCACGTAATTATTGTGTTTTTACTAGTTATACATTCTATACGAATATTTTAATTCGACCGCCAACGATCATTTATGCGGCATACAATAGCTAGAATTTAAGCCTTTACAGTTTAAACATTTCTTCGTGAGATATCACTTTTGGAGTGCTAACAACTTAACACTTTGGGACCACGAGATTACCTCCTAGTACCTCCTGGTAGTACCTCCTGTAGTAGTACCTCCTGGTAGGTAGTACCTCCTGGAAGGTAGTACCTCCTGGACTACTGAGTTAACACTTTTAACCCATTAGATACTTGTCAACTTTTCCTAACACTGGCCAAATATGGAAGAATAGACCTACGCTTCAAATATGATTACGTCATTTTATTCTGGTAAAATACAGTATTTTCAGTGAATAAATAAAATATGCTCTCAGACTTTCCCGTTTGCCTAGTAAAAACAATAAGAAAGTACCTGCATAGTGAATTTATTTAATATGATTTAATTTACTCCGGCATTACTGTGGTTGAATAGCTGAGGCCATTCAACCACAGTATTAAAAATAGTCAATATTGAACCCCAGTTGACAGGTTAAAAGGGTTTCCTTATGGGGAAACTGACGAGCTGCCACAAAATAAACACATTTAATACACTATTGAGACCACGAACGCCGTCTCCACAGCTGTGGCAGAGATTGCACGTATGGCAGAGACGGGTGAGCTCCCTGACGCAGTACGTCGCCTGCTGGAGACCACCAAGATCTACAAGGTCCTCAAGAGTGAACTGGAAGCCATAAGGCAGCGGTACCCAGAGGAGTACGAGGCCGTGATGCAGGTGGTGGCCAAGGTCCGAGAAACTCTCAAGCAGGACTTTGAAAAGGTGAAGGCGAAGCTCATGCAGATCCCCGCTGTGGAGAAGGCCGTCTCTTGGATCAACAATTACAGCTCCGTTAGTCACATTCTATATTTTTTTTGTCTGTGATCAATAATTTTATATACTTTCGTTAATTATCCTTTTAACTACGTTTCGTTGTTTACATTTGTATTGGAATGAAGAGATTTGTATTTTAACTGGTGTCAGCTCCAATATATTTACAAATAATTGTGATAATTTTAAACTTGCGTTTTTGATAAATGAAATTTTGTTATGATTATCAACGTAATTATATATTGTTTTCCAGGAGCAGTTTATGAGATGGGAAGCTGATAAGTTCATAAGTCGCCTACTTCAAGAAGTAAACTTTATCTCGACCAAATCTTTTGATGGCTACAGAAGTGCAGAATTCCATCTTCCCAAACCTCTGTATTCCTTAACCCAGTTTATCCAACAAGCATTTCCAAATCCTACTAAAATGCTTAAAAATTTGATATGGAGCTATGATACATACATTCCAGCTTCTGTACAAGATGTAATTTGGGCGTACTATGCTTCCATGCCTCCTTACAGAACAGGTTCACTTTCTCAGTACGCGGCATATTTTCTGCCCCCATACAACCGCACCGCCATGGTTGTGAGCGACACAGAGATCCTCACCTTTGACGGCGCTGTGCTCCGAGCCCCACGCTCACCGTGTGAGGTTGTCTTGGCTGCCTACAAATCCAACAAGCTTACCATGGCCCATCCTCAACCCTCGGCCCCGCCACAGATCAACTTTTCTACTCGTTCCGCTAAAGTTGCCATTAAGCCAGACTTCCGGGTTACTATCAATGGTCAAGAGATGAGCAGATCACGACAAAGTGTAGGTGATGTCAGCATTCAGAAGACGTCCCAAAAGTGAAAGTAACATCGCCCTTCATGGCAGTCCAGATATTCCGCCATGAACGTGTCGTATCCGTGAACGTGTCTGGCTGGACCTTCGGTCACATTGCGGGTCTCCTGGGTAGTTACGACAACGAAGTTGGCAACGACTGGTTTACGTCTTCGGGAAGGAACGCCTCCAGCCTGAAGGAGCTAGTGGCATCATGGCAGGAGGACCAGCAGTGCCCGACCCCCGACATCTCTCCCTACGACCATAGCAGAACGCCAGCAGAACGGATCGTTGAGTGCTATTCTCTGCTTGAACTTCGGTCCAGATGCTACCCACTGGTTCACCCCGGGCCCTTCGTGAAGATGTGCCACGCGGCCCACCAGCCCTGCGACGCTGCGAAAGCCTACCGCACCGTGTGTGCTTGGAAAGGTGTAAGGGATATGTTCCCCATTGCCTGTTAACCCCTAAACATTTATGTACCAATGAAGTTGTCAGTGATATATTCCTTAGTGGTAAACTTCCAGATTGTGTTTGTCTTGCATATTTAAAATAACAAAAAAATTAAAATAATTACTAATAAGTGAATTGATTTTTCATTACCTGTTTTCTACGAATTTATTAAAATCATAAAAATATTATGGTACAAATATCATAGATAAGTAAGCTGGTACTTCTTGGTTATTGATACCACTTCTTTTTGCACTTACTAGCATCTGTGTAGTTTATTGATACACAAGTGTTGCTAATATCCAGAAGAAGACATTAGCAATCTCTTCTGCCTCTCTTCACCCCGGTACAACTCTACACAACCAACACTACCAGTCTCTCCTCACCCCGGTACAACTCTACACAACCTACACTTTACCAACCTCTTCCACTTTGTAAAATTTAATTAAATTTTTGTTTAACTTGGTCTTCCTTTCGAAAATATTACTTGGGGGGTCTCACATTCACACGATTCTAAGTCTTGATTCATGCAGGAAATTATTTTTTGTGTGAGTTTTTTGCTAATCACAAAGGCAGTTTTCACATCGTCACCGATCCATTCACTGTTCAGACTCACCTATGTTATCCTAACACACTAGGGGTGATATATATATACACAGCGTCCCGGGAGCATGCAAACAGAAAGGTCAATATAAGAACAACAGTTTATCTATCAGCTAACTGCTAAACAAAGTATTGGATAACACACAGCGTTTTCCCGAACTCTTAAAATTATACTTCAGTCATTACTTAGTGTATATTTGGGTTTATATTCAGCCATCCCAGGCAGTCCAGAAGCCCGCATAGGACTGACTCACCCTGCAGGGAGGGTGACAGGCGGCAGGGTCATCGTGGATAACGTTGGGGCCCCACGAGCCCTCTGCCTCCCACGCCCCTATCTGAGGGCCGGCGTAGGGGATCTCCCGGGGGCCCTGGGAATGTCCTCCCGCCTCACACATGTAGGGTAACCTGTAAGATTTGTCTGCTAGACACGCGAACTCATCGTTAAAGACTCCTGGTACCATGCTGGAAGAGCCGAAATCTTGTAATGACTTTTGCGTTTCGTGAGGAGTTGAAGAGGCATGGGTGTGGTTGAGGGTGAGCGAGGCTTGTGGAGGGAGTTGGTGAGGGCACGGGACGTGGGCGGGCACGGCAGTGGGTCCCAGCTTGGTCCTCAGCTGCTGTGGTGGGGCCGGAAGTTGCTCCGACAGGAAAGTAACAGCCTCCGTTGCCCCGACACCCGCGTACAGACGGGCACGCATCGGCCACTTCTGAAATAAGTAATGGATTCAATTTGTTATAATTAAATCCGCCTCTCACCTTCCCTACGCCGATAATACTCAGAGATCAGGAACGCCTCCCTCAATCCGTCTAAAGACCTTACACACATCACGTACCTTGATGGGGTGTAGGAACCCCTGCTTGACCCTGTGGGTGCCTGTCTCCACTGTATTGGTGGACGGTAAGGCCGGAGGGTAAGGGTTGTGCTCCTGGACGGCCGCCTTGGTGACGGTAGTGTTATTATTGGTGTCGTGGCACGACTGGCTGTCGTCCGCCTCCAAGAGCTGCGACAGATGGGAGATGTAGGTCGTGGCCAGCACTAGCACGTCCAGCTGCAGGTGGTGGAAAGGTTGGTAGTGAAGAGGCACACTCGGGAAACGCCTGCAAGCTCGCGTGCGATAAAAAACAATGTACGCACAAACGCGCGCGCACAGACACACACACACACACACACACACACACACACACACACACACACACACACACACACACACACACACACACACACACACACACACACACACACACACACACACACACACACACACACACACACACACACACACACACACGCACGTGAGAACGCATGGCCCACCTTGGAGAGCTTGGTATTTGGAGGAACGGAGGGAAGTGCAGCCTGCAGCTCCAGGTAGGCCCTGCGCAGACTCTCCACTCTGGTCCTCTCCCTCAGCGCGTTCTTGGACGTGGCTGACGTAGGTGCAGCGCAGGGAAGGTGAAATATGACAGATACATTTAACATCAAATATTAACTACTTTGCTTCCTAACCCCCTTCTACCTCTCTTTGTTAATAAGTATACACTGAATCTAGTTATACAAGAGCTTCTAACTCTAGTTTAAAGGCTAAGAATTGTTCCTTCAATACTACAGGATAAAGCTTACACTGCAAGTCACACCGTACACAAAACGAGTCGCCAGCGGATTTTGAAACCTACTTAACCAAACGTAGCTCAACCCAACCTAACCTAACCCAACTAGCCCAATACAGCCTAACCTAAGCTAAGCGTTTAGGATAATACTCAACTAAACCCAACTAAACCCAATACTAGGCTAATACAGCCTAGTTGGGATACTCAGCTAAACCCAACTAGGCTAATACAGCTAGTTGGGATACTCAACTAAACCCAACTAGGCTAATACAGCCTAGTTGGGATACTCAACTAAACCCAACTAGGCTAATACAGCCTAGTTGGGATACTCAACTAAACCCAACTAGGCTAATACAGCCTAGTTGGGATACTCAACTAAACCCAACTAGGCTAATACAGCCTAGTTGGGATACTCAACTAAACCCAATACTAGGCTAGCACGTTTATTGAGACCATAAAATACATCTCAAAGGGAGAGAGTAGCTTAGGCTATTTCTTCCCTTCCTCCCGCCAGAGTTAAGAGTTAGAACACAGTTGAGCCTTATTATATGACCTTTCGTATAATTTAGTTTGGAATTGATGATAAGACTCTTCATTACTAATCATTCATTCTCTTGAACTTGGTGTTGCGACAAATTGCAACGCCACAACAGTTGCCTGTGTTGGGTTGAACAGAAAAGGGAAAGGAAACATGCCCAACCGTTTCTGTTCTGGCCGGAGATATAGAACCCATGATCCCCGACTTTGAGTCGATAAAGTAGCCAGTGTACTACCGAAATCCTTTAATATTACCACAAGGGCCGTGACGAGGACTCGAACCTTGTACCCTTGTGGATTTGTTCATTTGATGCATCACGCCATTGTGATTTCTGTGTGCAATATTATTTGGTTCTGTATGTATTATTAAAATATTAAACATCAATGCACATGCAGCTAGCGAATGTGTATTAATGTTGCAGTTTCCCTCCACACGGAGGTGTGTGGAACTGGGGCCAGATTCACGAAGCAGTTACGCAAGCACTTACGAACCTGTACATCTTTTCTCAATCTTTGGCGGCTTTGTTTACAATTAGTAAACAGTTAATGAGCTCCGAAGCACCAAGAGGCTGTTTATAACAATAACAACAGTTGATTGGCAAGATTTCATGCTTGTAAACAAAGCCGTCAAAGATTGAGGAAAGATGTACACGTTCGTAAGTACTTGTGTAACTGCTTCGTGAATCTGGCCCCAGGAGCTGTACCTACCACCACCTGCTGCTTCATCTACCTCCGCGGTCGCTGCTACTGCCGACGAAGACTGAAGGAGGAGCTCCCTGCTTCCGTGGTTGATCTTCCCGCTGCTCCCGCCCCCTCCTGCCGGGAATACACAAGGCCTACAGTCCGGGACTGCACAGGAAAGCATTCATTATGTTAAAATGATTGTTAAAAATCATTCAAAATGTTAAAATGTCAGAGATCATACATCTTGAGGGTGTCCTCGCAGCTGTCACACATCTTAACTGTAAAGATTATCATCAGGGTGGAGCTCGCTGTATGGAAGTGTTCTCTTGTGCAGTCTCCAGCGGCAGAACACGCGGCTCTTGTGAGCACTGCAGAACACGCGGCTCTTGTGAGCACTGCAGAACACGTGGCTCTTGTGAGCACTGCAGAACACGCGGCTCTTGTGAGCACTGCAGAACACGCGGCTCTTGTGAGCACTGCAGAACACGTGGCTCTTGTGAGTGTTGCAGAACACGTGGCTCTTGTGAGTGTTGCAGAACACGTGGCTCTTGTGAGTGCTACAGAACACGCAGCTCTTGTGAGTGCTACAGAACACGCAGCTCTTGTGAGTGCTACAGAACACGCGGCTTTTGTGAGTGCTACAGAACACGCGGCTCTTGTGAGTGCTACAAAACACGCGGCTCTTGTGAGTGCTACAGAACACGCGGCTCTTGTGAGTGCTACAGAACACGCGGCTCTTGTGAGTGCTACAGAACACGCGGCTCTTGTGAGTGCTACAGAACACGCGGCTCTTGTGAGTGCTACAGAACACGCGGCTCTTGTGAGTGCTACAGAACACGCGGCTCTTGTGAGTGCCACAGAACACGCGGCTCTTGTGAGTGCTGCGACGGACCATTCGAAAATGTACATTTTCACTCTTTATGCAAAACTTTATTATGGGAAATTACGAACATACAAGACCAAGACACGTGAAAATGCGATGTTTCATGTGCGATGTTTCTTGTGCGATGTTTCATGTGCGATGTTTCATGTACGATGTTTCTTGTGCGATGTTTCATGTGCGATGTTTCATGTGCGATGTTTCTTGTGCGATGTTTCATGTGCGATGTTTCATGTGCGATGTTTCATGTGCGATGTTTCTTGTGCGATGTTTCTTGTGCGATGTTTCNTAATGTACTGTTTTGTGAATCTACAGTCATGTGGATCAATACCAAATACTTACGGGGTGCGCGCACTGTGGACTGTCTGAAGGCCTGAGCGGCGGCCACGCGAACACTCGTCAGCACTCCTTCAGTCTTCATACAACTGATAACTGACGTGGCTTCCTCAGGAGTCATCAAGCCCATGTTACCCAAGACCTTAAGTGAGGCGAGAGCTTCATTTGTGTGTCTTCGTCACTCAGAGGCGAACATTGGCTTTGAATTTATTGTTTAGTGCTTGAAAAATTGTCCTTACAGATGTTTACGTTGTCACACAGGGAACTGTCATGACAATAGGCCTTCACCATAGAGGCTGCAGCCAGAGTCACAAATGGCAGACTTAGTCGGGATTCAAAGACTGGTACGAGAGCTTCAATGTCACTAGAGGTGGGGCGGGTATGTAGGTAGAGGCCCGCAGTGTAGAGGGCAGCACGACCTACGGTGGCCTGCCCACTCACCAGTTGGCTTACCATAACCTTTACGGCACCAGCCTCGTGCACGAAGGAAACAACGTCTAAAAAAAGGTTTTCGAGTTTTCTCCAATTTTGACAGTAACTTCCATTGCGGATTTTAACCAAAGTCTGTTCTATAGCTTCCTCTGGTACCCGGCGCAAGAGATGTACAGCCTTGGCTACCAGAGCAGCAACATCACGCTCAACGGTATCTTTAGTCTTCTCACAGATCTGACTCATGGTCTGGTCCAACTGGGCCACCATGGACGGGTCCTTCTTGAGGGTATCGTGGTCATACCGGAGACTCTTGCGTTCCATGTTAGCTTGAGGGATAGCAGAGGCGGCAGCTGATTGGTCGTTGGATTCTGAGATGTATCTCAGAGTGGACTCCTGTTTGGCTTCAATATACTTATAGGCGCCATAGCTGGGTCTGACCACGTTCTTATCCTCACAGGTGATGCTGGAGTAGATTCCGTTCCTGATCTCTTGTTTACACACAGAGCGGGACTCTTCCAGCGGCAGAGGACCTTTGAGCCAGGGAACCTGGGTCTCAGCAGGGGTCGGGTAACGCTGCTTACACAGGCGGTGGTTCTTCTCCTTCTTCACAATGACTCTGTCTCCCTGGTTCTGCACCTCGTACTTCGTTGGGCACCTTCCTACTACGTCCGTCTGTCGAAAAACGTGAAAAATGGATGTTTACTAGAATTTTTTGCGCAGTGAGACGTTATTAAGTTATCTGAAAAAAGTGTCCATTTTTTCTATGACACTTATTTTAATGTGAAAGTTAATGTAAATTTATTTTTGTTATCGCATGCTACAAATATTACTTTAAAAATTATATAATTAGTTTTAAATGGATAACAACAATACGTGCTTTGCCGTGCTGTTATGTTTAACAAATTTCTTTCTGAAACTGATATTACAAAATTTTCAAAGAACTATTCTTTAGGAAGTAATATAGGGGGGGGGGGTTCCCATTACCTCCGCCCCCCTCTCTCTCCGCCTCGCACCTGCCGGGGATATATAATTAACGTAGAGTCGTTCCTTACTATCACAGGAAAAAGGTTATCATGTATAACCAAACTCAAATACGGGCTCACCATAGCTCGTGCTACATGGACACTTCGTCCTGAGTAGCTAAATCTTTAACGACAACAACAACGTTCCTTACCCACGGGAGACATCTCCTGTCCACGAGGCTAACCATAGCCCGTGCTTCTTGCCCAGCTCCTGTGCCAGGTAAGTTACGGGCTCACCATAGCCCGTGCTACTTGGAACTTGTTCCGAGTAGCTGAATCTATAACAACAACAACGTTCCTTACCAGAAGTCCACCGCTCCTGTGGCAGGTAAGTCCACTACGGGCTCACCATAGCCCGTGCTACTTGGAACATGTTCAGAGTAGCTGAATCTATAACAACAACAACGTTCCTTACCCCATACAAGCCCTGGTCCTGTGCCAGGTAAGTCTACTACGGGCTCACCATAGCCCGTGCTACTTGGAACATTTTGTTCCCAGTAGCTGAATCTTAAAACAACAACAACAACGTTCCTTACACTACGGGCTATTCATGCTCGTGTCACCTCTTGGATGATTTAATCTTCATCAATCAATCATCCTTAAAGTAGCTGCGCACTGGGAGAAGGGATCTCCTTACTCCTGCAGCCTTCGGACGTACTCAGAGTGTCAGTCTACCTATCAGCAGACACTACCTGCTCTGTAACAACTGCAGATCGATGCAGGCGATGAGTCACAATAACGTGGCTAAAATATGTTGACCAGACCACACACTAGAAGGTGAAGGGACGACGACGTTTCGGTCCGTCCTGGACCATTCTCAAGTCTCACAATCGACTTGAGAATGGTCCAGGACGGACCGAAACGTCGTCGTCCCTTTACCTTCTAGTGTGTGGTTTGGTCAACTGCAGATCTAACCTCGAACTGATAACTGGCGGCAGTCCAACAGGACTACGAGCTCTCTATACCTCCGCTTATCAGGGCTCCTGCTGGTGGACATACTATGCCATCTTACCTCTTATGTTTCCACGGACAAAACGCATCCTCTTACCACAAGTATAAGAAATATTGCCGGAACAACCGTGGACATCTTCAAGAGAAAACTAGAACATTTTCTTCAAGGAGTGCCGGACCAACCGGGCTGTGGTGGCTTTGTGAACCTGCGGACCGCTCCAAGCAACAGCCTGTTGGACCAAACTCTCACAAGTCAACCCTGGACTCGGGCCGGGTTTGGGGAATAGAAGAACTCCTAGAACCCCATCAAGCAGGTATAGCGTTTCCTGGTAGGACCTTCGACACCCTCCCCGGCATGTCTCACCCGGATTCCAGGGTGGGGACACACCTGGTAGGAGATCGCTACGTGGGGCCATGAATGAGGCGCGACATCTTTATTGGGGTCAAATCCCTCCAGTACCAACTTCCTAAGACTGCTGGCCTCTTCTCCAACCCTGGGCCGCATCCCGGTCCCACTGCATCTTTTACCCTGTACACCATGGCCTACTGTAATGGGCCGTATTTTTCCATGATGATGATGAGAGACATAGCCTCACTATGATCGACTATTTCAACGGGTTGCCGGAGGCGGCACTTCTACTTTTATAGAGGACATCATAGCCGAAATGACGACCTAGTTGAAGTGTTTTGCAGAGCTGTAGCTCCAGAAGTAGACACGCTAGGACGAGAGACTTTCTCCACCAGACAGAAACACACACTCTGGCGGGTGATTACAACGCAGAAGCCTTTAGTATTATCTATTTAGGTAGATCTGGTTCATGCCCTAAGCCCATGCCTGAGTAGTTCTTCTCTAAGCTGAGCGGTATAATACACAAAACAGCTGATTCACTCAACACATTTCTTAATGCCAGGCATGGGTTTAGAGAGCTATAGGAACAGTCTTTGCAACTCTTCAATCATGCAACATCCTCACACCAACTGTGCTAAAAATTTAGCACTCCACAAATTATCCACCATTCATCAACAGCCTAATCCGATATGTTGATTGAATAATATGTAACTACTGCTAATATACAAAACCTACCATTGAATATATATCATCTTGCTAGTATCAATATTGATAGTGACTTCAACTCTGGAACTGCCTCGAGTGAAATATATCCAGATAATAATGAAATAAAAAAAATACACTCATGAAAGGTTCCTTATCGTCGGAAACGTCTTTTCAGCGGCTCTCAAGATGCAGGAAGAGTTGGTGAAGGGGGTTAATGGTCCAGCATGAGCATCACCAAAACAATCAACTGTTACAACGACAACAGAAGATAAGAAATAGCCGAAGCACTACATTTCAAATACTCTCGATCAAGTGTTAAGAGCCAGCCTGCACTTAGGACCATCCTACCACACCTACTGTCTCAGGCAATTGGAGCTAGAGTGTCTTTTGAGCCTGTTGCTTTATTTTGATAATTACATACTGTCCCAGCTGGCATCGACTGACGTACATGGAATACACAGTTACTGTTGCTAACTTGTATCTACTTTTTACTCTGCCTCTGAAGAGGTTGAGAGTTTCAAGGAAACACGTCATTTGGCAACACGTATCGGGACCAATAAATTATAGAATGAACTTTGTGGAAATGAAAGTGAAAACCCAAATAAATATAGAGAAGAATCATGCTAGGATCGTGGATCTAACCCTTTCTCTCATATTCAATAGCAGACACACGCACGTACGTACGCACACACCTTTGCAAACAGAGTGGTAGACGGTTGGAACAAACAATTAAGTGAGAATGGTGGAGGCCAAAACCGTCAGTAGTTTAAATGCGTTATTGGACAAAGAGTACTGGGAAGACGGGACACCACGAACGTAGCTCTCATCCTGTAACTACACTTAGGTAATCACACACACACATACACACATATTTTGTGAATATATTGTTAATATGTAACTGCAGTATTATTGCTCGCCATCATTACGTGATATATATCCTGATGATATGTGGAATACTGAATAATGTGAATACAGTGCAGGTGAATGATTCACACGAACAACGAGCCTCGTATGAGAAAAAGTAAGAAATATTTTACACCTCAGTAATACTTAGTCCCGAATTAGTTGATGAATTAGAAGGGAGAGAGTTCTGGAAGGCTGAGGCGATGCCCTTCTTGATGTTGATGGACCAGGCGTCGTCGTCAGGAACACTACACACGTGTTGAACCCGGCCGTCGGCCACCGCCACCATCAGCGGGTACCTCTCCAGGGCGTTGCCTAGATTTGGTCCTGAGAGAGCACTAGCAGTTACTACACCGGAAGAATCAGTAGGGGCTACATCTATGCCAGTATGAGATCATTTACACCAGTAGGGGCTACATCTATGTCAGTATGAGATCATTCACACCAGTAGGGGCTACATCTATGTCAGTATGAGATCATTCACACCAGTAGGGGCTACATCTATGTCAGTATGAGATCATTCACACCAGTAGGGGCTACATCTATGTCAGTATGAGATCATTCACACCAGTAGGGGCTACATCTATGTCAGTATGAGATCATTTACATCAGTAGGGGCTACATCTATGCCAGTATGAGATCATTTACTACACCTAGTGACAACGTTAGGCTAGACTAAGAATTGGAAGAACTAGTAGAGGCTACATCTATGCCAACATGAGATCATTTACTACACCTAGTGACAACGTTAGGCTGTCAAAGGATGGGTTTTGGAAAGCTGCAATAGTTACTTCCGCATTTGTCAACATGCTGAATCTTGTAGAGAGGCACCACATAACTGTGAGTTGACCCCGATGGTCAACGATACAAACTACATCTAAAAGAAACATAAAAACATAATAAATAGGCTACCATCATCACACTCACCAATGACCCCATCCGTCTTAGACAGCTTCAAGGAGATGACCATGTCACAGGGGGTGATCCATGACAGTTCAACTTGTGCTGACCAATCCCTCTCTGTGTGTCCACCTTCCACACCCTTCAGCTGGACCTTGGACTTGCCGGAGTACTCGTATGTGTAAGTCTTTCCTGGTTGGTAGAAGAGCTTGGGGGCGCCGGCGACGGGACACTCCCTCGAGCATACGGCTGCGTCTCCTCCCCATGGATATTATGAACTTAATGTTAGTATCATAATATAATGTCAGTGACGAAAATTAAGAATATAATGACAGTTAAGAGTATATCAACAATTAAGAACATAACGACTGCTAAAAATATAGTGTCATTTAAGAATATAATGACAATCGAATATGTTTATTGTTTGTGATGTGTGTCTATGTACATATTAACACGATGTACTGAACGGGGTGAGGATAGCTTGAGCTACCTCATCCCTTTGTGTGTATTTTACCTCAATAAACTTATTTCAATTTCAATGACAATCGATAATTGATGCCGTTTAACCCCCTCCATAGTATAGCTGTCTTCTATTTTCATGATAGTGATAACATTATTCTTCATTATACATATTCTCTACAAATATTATTTACAAAATCTAATGGAAATTCATCCCAAATGCACCAATAATTAGCAATATGTGATATTCAAATTAGCTCATATGTTACAACTAGTGTTACTTTTGATAAAGTTAGAAATTATATTATATTATATAATCACTTAAGTTAGTAACTTGTAAGTAACTAATGTGTTGATGGACCCTCAAAACGATTTTATTTTTGTTAGACTTATCTCTATGAATGTGGAGTGTTTTTAATATTATTATTATGTATTTTATGCGCTATATTTACTTAGAAAAATATTTATTCAATGTATGTACATTAACCTGAATAATTATCTTATCTTATTGATAATTTAGAAGCTTGGTAATGGTTGTGTAATTATTTTCTTTTTTTGATTGTGTGTTTGTTGTCTGCTAATGCACAATTAACAGGATCTAATCAGCAATTGTTGCCTTCAGTTGGAATGGGTAAATTGGAATCGTAATAAAGTGCCTTGTAATCAGAATAGAATGTCTTCCAATCAGAGTATAGTGTCCTGCAATCAGAGTTGAGTGTCTTGTAATCAGCGTAGAGTTCAGTGCAATCTGAGTATAGTGTTTTGCAATCGGAGTAAAGTGCCTTGCAATCAGATTAGAGTGACTTGCAATCAGAGTATAGTGTCCTGTAATCAGAGTAGAATGCCTTACAGTCAGAGTATAGTGTCTTACTTATCTAACACATAATCATATACAGTATAGTTACTTACAGCACTGTGATCAAATCCCAGTAACTTTATGAAACAAGTGAAGCAAATAAAACAAAATAGTAGACCATAACTGTAACCTGTTTACTCTGTAGAAGCTGGGCTCACTGTAATCTAAATTAATCAAAACTGTGAATACAATTTTGATGTATATATTGGTTTTGAAACCAACTCACAAATCCTTAGCCAAACGAGCAATGGATTCAGTTTGTGAGTATCATGTCCTCAGTAACCTTTTCCACTAATGCACACAAAATAAATATGGCATACATATTAAATTATAAACACCGACTTGACAAGTCTAAAGCATAAGAGACAGCTCATACAACTCAAAAGTCGTATGTGCCGTATCCACTGTGATAAAATGAGAGTTTCTAATCTGCATTTTAAGCTTCGATCATTGCTTTTCAGATTATTAACGATAACAGGACCTCTGACTGACGTATTTTTTTGTATTGAAAAATGGTTACTTAGCTGTTTTTAATCTACTATCTATGGCGCACTAGACGACTGCTGATTGCTGCTACACTCTGCTGATTGCTGCTACACTCTGCTGATTGCTGCTACACTCTGCTGATTGCTGCTACACTCAAAAGACTCCCGCGGACTCTGTTGCTCCAGATGTGCTGAGTAGGAAAGCACTTCATTTCTGCCAAGTGTGCTTCTCAGTACACTATATATGGCGTTGTAATAGTGAGAGATGTGGGGGAGATGGTAATAATTATGGTGTTATAGTGCGAGTGTGGTGGTAACCGTGTTGGTACGGTAGTGACAGTGGTGTGGTAGTGATGGTGTGGTAGCAACAGTGATGGTGTGGTAGCAACAGTGATGGTGTGGCAATAACAGTGATGGTGTGGTAGTATCAGTGATGGTGTGGTAGTATCAGTGATGGTGTGGCAGCAACAGTGATGGTGTGGCAGCAACAGTAATGGTGTGATAGTAACAGTGATGGTGTGGTAGTAACAGTGATGGTGTGGTAGTAACAGTGATGGTGTGGTAGTAACAGTGATGGTGTGATAGTAACAGTGATGGTGTGGTAGTAACAGTGATGGTGTGGTAGTAACAGTGATGGTGTGGTAGTAACAGTGATGGTGTGGTAGTAACAGTGATGGTGTGGCAGTAACAGTGATGGTGTGGCAGTAACAGTGGTATACATATTTGACAGGGGAAAGTGTAGAGATGAAGGCTGACCTGCGCGAGCACCCACCACCACCAGGATGGTGAGCACGAGGAGAGCTGCCCAGGCGGTCATGGCGCCTCGTCTCCAACCCTGTTGCTGCTCTGCCCGTTCTTCACGCTTATATACTTGTAACCACTTTCGCTCTTCACCTCCAGCTGCACACTTAAGCTACTAATCACAGCTTCTTATTATGTACTAACAACCTCAAATGTCTGGTGCGATATCAGTTCGATAAGAGGCTGATTATCTCATAAAACTTTTAATTCCAATCATTTGTACTTAAACGAAAATCCTCTAAATATTGTGTATCTCAAAATTTAGATTCCTGAATTTTGATTGTCACTGAGGTGGAATCCTCATTACTCATGTGGCATTTTAGGGTTTATATCAGCGTTGGTAGTTGGGCATTGCTATGTTAACATTCCTTGCGTGTCGATGTCCTTTCATTTCTATGATTATTAGCGAGATGTTTTAGTTTCACAGAAACCAGTACTGAACCTCTAAAATCCACGTTCTGTCGAGGGAACAAGTATACAACATCCACACCTGTCCTGGAGTGGGGTGTGTGACACACGTCCACCCTCTTCATACCGCGACCACAAAGGGACTCAACAGTCTCACCACGGGCCTTCCCTGAGGGGAGAATAGAGTTGAAAGCTCCGAGGATGACTTCACTGCCCTCAGGGACTACCTCACTCGTCCTCGGGCCCACTGGCAAAGGAGCAGTAAGTAGTTATCAAAAGAAGGCGCCAAGCCGGAGAGACTATGTGGCACCATAGGCAAAGGAGCAAGCCGCCTGTAGCTTTCTTGTTAACGAGGTACCGGAACTTTCCAGCCCAGTGCTCACGGTTGAACAACTTATAAAAACAAAATTGGGGCTTATACTCAAGCTACCAAATACCTGTGGCAGAGAATGCTATGTTCCCCGACTGAAATTTTACCATTTACATTGGCACTCAAACCTTGGGTTCAAGCCTTCCATTATATCTATGGGAGCGTCTGCAACGCTCCCTTCGATATAATTATTGTTCTGGTATCTCTCTACAATATTCCTCGTAGTCTGGCATATCGACCGACACACGGACCTTCTACTGCTTCTGACAAGGCCAACTTGCTCCACTTATTCTACTTTTTTTTCCTTTTTTATTTATAAAACAAATACATGACAAGGAAAACATTACAACATTAAAGCACCGAAGCACCAAAAGAAAAACCTTACACCAGCACACACCACCCAACAACATAACACCAACTGACATGCAAGCAACACTGAACAAGTACAGTACAAATGTCACACCAAAAGCCGAACATATTTGAACACAATAAAAACACAGTGGACAATTTTCATAGAGCAAACGTAAATGAAAACCCATGAAACAAGCAAAATTCATTAGAAAACACAATAAGAAACTGCACAACCCAGACGGGGTGCGCCAAGTTACATACATTAAAAACCACACAATGGCGCAAAAGAAACATTCAGAAGCAAAGATACAAAATGATAAAAAGTTTCAATACACACACACAACCCACGGAACACCTGGCACACACAGTACAGAAACACGCGATCGTTCGACCACAGACACAGGAAAAAATTACCGGAACATGCAGGACCCGGCAAAAAAAAACACCACACACACCAGAAGCACACACACACAGAACACCATTAGAAACACAACACAGAAGATAACAGTCTAACACACACGGAAAACACATTACAACATGAAGAAAACAAACAATTTACACAAAGGCCTAAACTAGGCAAACAAAACAACTACATAGCAGACAATACAATAAGTTATAAATGTTCCGGGAGCATATAATGCAAGCACAAAACTACGCATATTTACTGGAAAACTCCCTCTTCGGAAGCCGCAAGCAGTAGGCCTCCCAAACGAGCTTGACATCATCAGACACCGGTCTACCAGATGACGCACAAGGCTGAGGCATCAGCTCCGGCACCCCATAAACAAAACACTGCACCCTAGGTACCCAAATAGTATAGGAGCACCACGGGGCCGGATACACCCGGCTATCCACAGTAAGTTCCAAAGCCTGCGACGCATCGAGCGGGACCCCATTGGCCGGTACCACAGGGAAGGGTGCAGCACGAGGGTTTCGAGCACCAGGGGACGGACAAGGGTAGCCACAGAGGTCCGTACTGATAGTCACACGGTTCATCACTCCAGAGGGAACCACAGGGAACGTACACCTGCCAGGGCCCCTACCACCGGGCACAGGATCAGAGGCCTCCCGGCGCACAGTTTTCGTGAGGACCACCACGAGGTCACGATCACTAGGGGCAACCTCCCAAGGAGGGGAGGCACCAGCAGCAGGTGCCATAGGCGCCACAGGAGGCCGCACAGGCCCCTCCATCACATCATCATCCACAACTTCACACTCTGCAGCCTATCCACGAGGGGGCGACACACTCCTAGCCCTCCGGGAACGCTTGGACAGAGGCCTCTGATCATCCGAACTGTCGCCCCCAGCAGGAGGCATCCCAGTAGAGCCCACAGCCGGCCGCAAGTCACCGGGCAACACAGGATCCGGAAAAACATCAGCCTCACCCACAGGGGGCACAGGCCCACACCCTTCAGGCAACACAGGAGCTGGAGACGGGGCTGGCGGAGCCGGCGGAGGCGAGGAAGCCGATGGCTGGGGCGGATCCGCACCCCCCACCACCCGGACACCCCACCACCAACCGCACTTACTTTTTTTTTTTTTTTTTTTTTTTTTTTTTTTTTTTTTTTTTTTTAGATATATACAAGAGTTGTTACATTCTTGTACAGCCACTAGTACGCGTAGCGTTTCGGGCAGGTCCCTGGAATACGATCCCCGCCGCGAAGAATCGTTTTTTCATCCAAGTACACATTTTACTGTTGCGTTAAACAGAGGCTACAGTTAAGGAATTGCGCCCAGTAAATCCTCCCCGGCCAGGATACGAACCCATGACATAGCGCTCGCGGAACGCCAGGCGAGTGTCTTACCACTACACCACGGAGACTGCTAAACTTGAGCGGCACCCATCACCGCGGCCGTCCTCTCCCAAGGGGTATCATCCACAACCGAGACATCGGTTGCATTCTTAATAGACACGTATGTGTACTCCACACTCAGATTCGTCACAGTCACAGAGCCAAGACCGTTGCTCAGCCCCACAACCTTGTCCACATACTTACTGGTCGAGAAACCTCCGGAACAAGCCACTCTCGGCGAACTTCACAACCACTCTGTCGTCACGAACAACCTGTAGACCGACGAAATCTTCCACTTTCATACCCATAACTGCAAACAGAGTGTTGCTGACGACGCCAATATCCACCCGACAGGTAAATGTCAGCCCAGCCGAGTCCTTCCTCCTTAGTGGCGGCACGTAAGTCCCCATACTGAGACTGAAAAACAATCACCCCGCAGTGGCAAACAACCACTCGTCAGGGTAACCAACAATCGCCCAATGTAAACACCAGCAGGGAGACCAGGGGAACGTCCGACCTGGCTGGTGGTTGCCACCACACTCTCATCAAGAAGACAGCCAAACTCGCTCCACTTATTCTACTAGCCTCTTCCAGACATGGATAATAATTGCTCTCTACAGCTAGTATAAAAAGTTTAAAATATGTGTACTTGATTCAGCTCGAGTTGCAAAGACAGGTGATTAGAATGAGATCATAAACACATGATTATGTAAAATATAACATTAAGTAACGAAAAATTAATTCTATACCCTAAGCTCTGTAACTAGCCTTTAAACATTCCCGCCTGAATGTCGGGGGAAGGGAATAATAAAATTGGTTCCGACACTAGTAGCCTCGCTCACCTCCGAGCCTCATAAAAACCTTAATGAGCTTGCAAACTTCATTAGATACACAAGTCAAATCAATGGTTACTCTGCTAGGCAAGTGAAACTTTTAATTACATAAATGTGAAATGCAGCAACCAAATTACTCTCCACAAAACTGCTAGGCTATTGCCAACTCTTGTAACTCTTCGAATTAACTTCACTCGTCATAGCCTAATTACGAAACTATCACGTCCAGAAGATATACAAATATATATTACTCAAAAACTCTCACAGGCGTCACTGACTCACCGGTTCTGACTGTACTGATCGTGGACACTGTGTCCGTGGGGCACTTACATTATCCAGAATAAAACAAATCAACCAGTTAAAAACAAAAACAAATAAACGCACGCTAGCACAATAGGAGACTTGCAAATCTGTTCTGGTACAAATTTGGGAAAATTATTTTAAAATAACCAAGTTTCTATTAAAATCATCTAGATTTACATCTAACATCTGAATAACATTTTCTAACATGCAGATGTCACTAAAATCATCTAGATGTAAAACATCCACATTGGCAAGACTGCAGTACCGCTCCTGTGCCAGGTAAGTTACGGGCTCACCATAGCCCGTGCTACTTGCCCCGCTCCTGTGCCAGGTAAGTTACGGGCTCACCATAGCCCGTGCTACTTGCCCCGCTCCTGTGCCTGGTAAGTTACGGGCTCACCATAGCCCGTGCTACTTGCCTGCCCCGCTCCTGTGCCAGGTAAGTTACGGGCTTACCATAGCCCGTGCTACTTGCCTGCCCCGCTCCTGTGCCAGGTAAGTTACGGGCTCACCATAGCCCGTGCTACTTGCAACTTGTTCCGAGTAGCTGAATCTATAACAACAACAAGACTGACCTCAGAACCAGCGTGCTTGGTAGACCACCACACTGGGTCGTCCTGCCCACCGGTTACAAATAACGAATATTCTGACTTGCACCTTGCATAATCCACTTACCAATCTTTTCCTAAGAGATTCACTAAGCTGCTCCGTGTGTATGTTGCCGTTTCTTGATCTCGGGGACACGTCGTGCAAGTAAGATTCCCTGAGCTTCTGGAGCCAACGTGAGTTACAGCCGCCTCTTCCTTATGAGGTCCTGTGACGTAGTGACGTGTCGCCAGGCGAAGAAGCGACACTGGTGCCTCCTGCCGGTCACGTGATCCCAGGTCAGTCCTCGATCAGTTAATCCATGTTGCAAGCAGCCAGCACTTCTCATCTGGCGCTAAACTCGGTCTCCAGTGACGGCGTTCTCTCCGCCCGCCATGTCGAATATGGCCGACTCGGCTTCCCCATAACTTTTACATTTTCCAACATTTCAAAAACTAGGCACCCAATTTCCTCGCAAATTAATTAAACATAACTTCGACTATCTTATATATGAATAAGTTAATATGATTCTTGATAGACGGAAAAGTTGACAAGCAGACAGCAACCTTAACAACCAGTATATATATATATATATATATATATATATATATATATATATATATATATATATATATATATATATATATATATATATTAGGCTTCTATCGAGATTCTCCCGAATTTCGAAATACTGACCATCCCCAGGTTGCAACAGTTGCCTAATTCTCGGATACCTATTTACTGTTAGGTGACTATTCACCTAATTACATTAGGACATTAGGCGAAAGGAAACGTACCCCACTGTTTCTGCCCCGCCCAGGATTTGAACCCGGGATGTGAGTAGCCATTGAATCCAACTGTACTACGCTACTTTTGCTAGGTTCATCATCCATGTCTCTTATCCTCAATCAATTGATATTTCCATGTCAATTTGATAATTATTAAAGCCTTCAAATCATAGCAGATTAGCTATCAATCATTGAGATATATTTGTCACGCCTTGGAGAGTATTCATTTCATCATTGTTCCCGTGTTCTTGTCGTGGTCTTGTATCTTTCTCTGAGAGGTCAAAACCCCTACCACTTACTCTCCTCCCACTGAAATGATGCCTGCTTTTGTACGTGGGTGACAGGTGTGTTATTATTAGGGTGTAATGTGTCACTACGTGACTAAGAATGACATAAAAATTACATAAATGACAAAAAGTTTAGTGTTGTCAGCGTGTTTGTGAAATGTGTCAGTATGTGAGAGATTAACATCAGTATGCAGGGGTGTGTTGGCGGGCTGTGAGGATATGAATACGTGTAAATTTAACTGAAGGATGAAACAAGGAAATGTAGATACAAGTTTGAATAATATTTATTCTTTTTTTGTATTTTTTTGTATTTTTTTTACATTTTCATATGCATATTTCGAAGATTACAGAAAAAATAATTGCGATTTACAAAGCTCGGAGTAAACATGTGGTAATGTTACACTCTTTCACCCCTCCGAGCATGCTGTTGTAACGTCCATAAAAGCACTCAGAACTACTTTAACTTCAGTGGTATATTATACACACCATCAGTAGTATACTGGTTATTTGAAGCAGCCAGATAAGTGTGGGGGTAGCCCCTCCAGTATTCCAAGGTTTACCCAAAGGGTAAACTTCGGGACAAGTAAACTCAACTTTTCAACGTTTTCAACATTAGGCGTTTGCGGGTCTTCCTTTTGTCGGGGTGTGAGGGTCCCATAATTTGGGCTTTGCCTCAAACCCGTCATGAATGTTGTGACGTCCCTGGTTGAGCCGTCACAACTTCAAGATCTTCCCGAAGGCAACCAAATAATTGTGCATTAAGTCATTAACGACAATTGGTTCATACCAGACACTATTAACGAACCTAATAAAATAATCCCGGGTGAAAGGGGGTCAAAATTTGGGGTCTGACCTGACTATCTTAATTCAAAATAAAATCTTTGATTTTGAATAAAAAAAAGTCTCTAATAGAGTAAAATCGCTATCGTGAGTATGTAACTGGCTGGTATCAGAGTCGTAGACGTCAGCAGGAAGGCGGTACCATGAGGTGCACACCTCTGCTGGAGCAGATGGTCCGGTAGGCCTGAGCAGCGTCGCAGGGCTGGCGGGCGGCGAGGCACATCTTGATGAAGGGCTCGTGATGAACTAGCGAGTAGCATCTGGACTGGAAATTCATTAGTGCCTTGCATTGAATGATCTTTGGTATCGGGACGGTGTCGTAATTGACAGGAGAGATGTCGGGGGTTGGACACTGGTGGTCCTCCTGCCATGATGCCACTAGCTCCTTTAGGCTGGAGGCGTTCCTTCCCGAAGACGTAAAGAAGTCGTTGCTAACTTCATTGTCGTAACTGCCCATGAGACCCGCAATGTGACCGAAGGTCCAGCCAGACACGTTCACGGATACTACATGTTTTTCACGGAATACCCGGACTGTCAGGAACGGTGACGTCACATTGACTTCATGGGGCGACTTCTGAACGGTGACTTCACCTACAGTTTGTCGTTGTCTGTTCATCTCTCTCCCGTTGACGTCAACACGGAAGTTCGGCTTAACTATGACGGTAGCGGAATGAGTAGAAAATTTGATCTGTGGTGGGGCCGTGGGTTGTGGATGGGCCATGGTAAGTTTGTAGGATTTGTAGGCAGCCAAGACAACCTCACATGGTGAAGGTGGGGCTCGGAGCACAGTTCCGTCAAAGGTGAGGAGCTCTGTGTCGCTCACAACCATGGCGGTGCGGTTGTAAGGAGGCAGGATTTCCGTCATATGACGGGGCAGGAACGTGTGGTACGCCCACACCATCTTGCTAAAGGGGTTGGGAAGGAGATGGTCATGAACCATCAACATTTTTTCAAGATAATATAGTGGAGTTAGGTGCGTTCTCTTCAAAAGTTGACTCAAAGAATATACTGGTTTACGTAGCTCTATTTTGAATCTCGCTTCATTATTCTTTGTTTCCAAGGCAGCGCCCCAGAGGATGCATTGAACTTTATCAGTGAAGTACTCCGCCACTTTCTTGGCAAAGGCGTTTTCCTGGAAAGATAAAAATGCACGTTATAATTTCGTCAAGGAACTGCGTCTAGTAACTCCAAGACAACATCGGCTTTAAATGGAAATAGTAATTTCACTCGCATTAGTATTATTATTGTGCAAATCCAAAATAACTAAACAATAGATGGGTGCGGTAGGCAAAATGAATACTAACGGTGGCGAGGTCTTTAATAATCCACTTGATAACGTTCTCAACAGCGGGAATCTTCGAGATCTTAATGAGTGTGTTCTCAAAATCTTCCTCGAGTCTACGCTTGACCTTAGCAATAATTTCCTTCGTGGCTTCGTACTCCTCTGGATATCGTTGAATGATGGCGTCAATATCACTCTTGATCATTCTAAATATCCTGGTGTTTTCCAGTTGTTCCAGCAAGTGACGCACTGACTCAGGCATCGACCCGGTCTCCGCCCAGTGCGCACCAGTCACCAGGACTGTTGATACAATATTTGGCTGAACTATGTATCATTTTGCTGTACTGTTGAGTATCACCTCATGTTTCATAAAACAAACAATAAGAATAATTATTAATTAATATATAAATCCTTACACTTACCTTTAATAATGTAGTCAGAAATTCCTTTGAATTCTTCTTGCCAGGCGAGAACCTCATGCTCAAGACGACCTCGGAGATCATTCTGCATCTTGGTCAAACCTGACGCTATATTAGAAGAAAGTTGTATTATATAGGAAGGTATAGGTCGACGGAGGAACTCTCGGAAAGCCTCATATTGAGGAAGGATATCTTTGTATATCAGGTCGTGATATATTTGCTGAACGTCGCGTTTAATTTCATTGACGAGTGCTACGATCTCCGGGTCAGGGAAGTGAATGCCTTGTTTCTGAGCTTCTTGTTTCAGGTAATGGCAGACTCTGCTAGTCCAAGAGTTAAAAGACTGCATCACCCGTCGATATTGTTCCTTAAGA
The DNA here is from genome assembly GCA_020271785.1 of Procambarus virginalis. Classification (NCBI taxonomy): domain Eukaryota; kingdom Metazoa; phylum Arthropoda; class Malacostraca; order Decapoda; family Cambaridae; genus Procambarus; species Procambarus virginalis. Next base: position 12,193,859 of record WNGS01163947.1, on the reverse strand, counting down.
GCATTCTGCAATTATAGACAATATTGTTAATTTTGAAAACTAGCAAGATGTTACAGCAAGAAATATATCATGATTACCTGATTATCAGTTATCGAAGCCAATTTTCATGTTATAGAAATAACCAGTTAATAATTTATCGATATAAATACGAGTTATGGAGAAATATTTTACAAGTTTCTGAAAACTAGAAATGTGAAAAGATGATGATGATGAATATATGCCTTTAGACCTTACCTTCACCATCACAATTTCTGGGCGTTCATAGGCAACATGAAGAATGACATCTTTAGGATTGGCAAGTTTTACACGCGCCATTCCTATGGGAGTTTTCCAGGGTACATCAATGTCGCTCTCAGATATGCTGACCTCAATATTGTTAGGACTTTGTACTCCAAACTTTGTTATAAACTCCTTATCACTCCCTTGCTTCCTTGTAATGAGTTGGATGAAGGCAGGTTTACAGAGTTTGGAGTGGAGGTCGTAAGTGCCAAGAGGAGAAATGTGAGCCACAGCCTTGACCTTGTGGCCGTTACACTCGGGATCTTCCTCACGCTGCACCGCTCCAGCGATGTCCACCACGGGGACTCTTTCGTTAATCACACGGAAGGCCATTGTTGCATCTCTAGGAGAGACTCTGTCGTATATGGCCGACACCTGGAAGATTACCGGGGAGGAGGGAGACTTCTGGAACTGGAGATCAATGCCAGCCGTGTGGGGAGCATAGGCTGCCATTACGGTGACCTTGGGATGAATCCTCAGCACCTGCAAGAATCATATTTCAGTTATCCCAGAAACATACTTTGAGTACTGTTAATTTTAGTGTATTTATATATCTCTCAAATCAATAGATGACTGGAACTTACCCTGGTAGATAGCGATGCCTCTATCTTGATGGTGTTGTTGGCAATCTTGGTTGACTGGAGAGTGCCTGTAATCTTGTCTGCTGTGTCTGGGAAGATGTCGATCTCGACGGTGCCTCTGAAACTCTCTCCACTGCCTGAGTGCTGAACCTCAATTCGCAGGTCCTTGGAGAGACTTGGATGACTAATGCGACCTTCGTACTTGGACTGTTGATCCCAGTAGCTGTGGGGAGGACTTGGCCGCGATCTCGTATTTTGCGTCACTCTTATCCTTGTTAGGATAGAACCTGAGACTTGACTGTGAAGGAGAATATTGAGCCTCACCCTTCATAGTGCGGGATGGAGACTCAAGTGTTATAGAGTAGGAAGGTGAACCCTTCTGGTACTTAAAGCTGTACTTGGCCTTATTGTCTTCTCCACTTGCACTGTCATGGTACTCTCCACTTTCTAATGCTACAACTTTGAGGACGGCGTTCAAGAAGTCACGATAAGCTTTCAAATCTACGGATGACACAAAGGTTTCAACTCCTCCCTGAGGACTGACTTTCGCCTCCCAAATGAACATGTTCTCAGGAGCGTCAACCTCCGTCAAGACCTTGATGTTGTAGTGGTCGTTCTTTTGACATTCTGATGACATCTCCAACATTAGAGGTTTAGTCAAGGCAGGAGTCGATGCGGTTGCCTGGAATATTATATATTTATCATCTTAATTACGTTCGTTATTGCTCAACATGTCACAAATAGTTATATGTATATTGGTGGAAGAGATAATACGATTAAAGTGTAATGATTAAGATAATTGTATTTATATTACATTATATGAATTATCTGTTCTGTATTAGAACTTAAGATAATATGAACTACATCTAATTTCTCTCATTCTTTAATAAATATGAATTAATAAAACAATCCCTTACCTTATAATACAATTCACGTTTGTGTGAGGCAATTTCACATTTTGCCTCCGCTTGAAGAGTGGTCTCCTGGCCTGCGGGGTTAGTGAAGCTTAGATGTGACTCAAGCTTGTAGCTGTAAGGACTGCCAAGCTTTTTAATATCCAGAACACTTGTTAACTTGTACTCCCTGTCCTGCTGGTGCTTGTAGCGAAGGTTTGTGTCGACTTTAGTGGACTTGTCGTCAACGTATGTGCTCAGCTTCCACTCTAAGGTCTTCTGTGGCGACCGTAACTCCAGAGTGAAGTCATTTTCTCCATAGCGGTAATGGATCATATTTCCTGCCTCAACATCAAGCTTGACATGGTACATCTCATTCATGCACTTGACGCTTCCCCTGAAGATTAAATGTTACATGTTATCATGTTTGGTCATGGCATCACTCGCAGATTATTTCACAGACATTTATTATATTAATTATCAAACATTATAACAAATAATTGTAGTTGATACTGATCTTATTTTTGAGAGAATCGTGATAGTTGGTGAAGGTAGAGGGCGGGACTTACTGGATGGAGGCGTTTCCTGGGAATGACGGGCTGATAATGACGATGGTGTCCAGGCTGATCTTTTTACTTGGGTCACGATCGGCGTCCCAGGCCAGGTCAGCCTTCCACCTCTTAGCCTCGAGGTCAATATCAGTAAATGCCTTTATTCTGCGACGGGACGAGCTCTTGGGCAAGATCTGGGTGTTGAGGGTGATGTGGATGTGCTTCTGATTGATGATGGCGTCAAGTTTGCTGTCTACCAGTGCCGGGAGGAAGAACTTAACTCCAACTGTAGTTCCTTGCGAGGAACTGGACTTAATATTCCATTCTGTACTAAAGAGTTGCACTTGTTTGCCAAGTTCAAATGCTAAAACTTGTTTGTTTTTAGCAAAAATGAACCTAGAAACAATTTTAAATGGTTCATTTGTTACGGTAGTAAGTTGAATATCAGACTGAAACTCTGATGAGTCCGAGGAGAACTTGGCTGTGACTGGTCCTCGAGCCATAAGAACGACGTTATCTCCGTGCTTGAGAGCAGCTTCAAGGTCATAGTGTCCCCGCCCCGGTCCCGCCAACTTGCTCTCAAACTTGATGCGTGTTATGTACTCCCGAATGTCCACCTGTCCATAATAATGCCCGTAGTTTATCAGTGATCAAGTGTACTCGTAGGTTACTTGATAAAGTAACCTAAAAGTAATAAGGATTATAAGAAAAAATCGTAACACCAATTGAATGACTAAAAACACACATTGAAAGATATTATATGTAAGTCAAAGCTATTCAATTTCCAATGTTTTTTTTTCATGAAAGCTAGCTTCCATATTACGCACTACCAAATTACCAAGCATAAAGTGTGACCTTACCAAGACTAAGGTGTTCCATGACTGGCCAGAAAAATCGCTCAGGGCTTCCAGGTCAACCACCTTCACATTGTCGCCAGAGCGAATTACTTGCAGTGATGCTCCCTTCTTCTTGTCTTCAAAGTGGATGATGGAAGCAGCTTTGTATTCACTGCTCCCTAATTTAACTGAAGACAAAAGTTCTCGTTACAAAAAATATTCACTTATTATTAATATACCTAACATCATTTGTCATTCTAACAGGGGTTATGATAGGGCAACAAATAAAAAATGATATATATATATATATATATATATATATATATATATATATATATATATATATATATATATATATATATATATATATGTGTCTAATATATATATATATATATATATATATATATATATATATATATATATATATATATATATATATATATATATATATATATATATATACGGTGGTAAGAATATATATACACACAGAATGATTAATACCATTGATCGCATTAATGCTGCAAATAACCACATTGAAAGATGGAAGAATGCTAAAACGCTTTCAACTCAGCAAGGAGAGTTCTTCATTACTAAAGGCCCCTTGTTGGGTTGAAAGTATTTTACCATTCCAGCACCTTTCAATGTAGTTATCTGTGGCATATCTATGCAAAAAGTAAGTGATAAATAGTTTACGTTTAGCATCAGTTTTGGCGACAAAGTCTTGGTTAAATGTTCCTTGTGTAGTGTGGGTGGCCTCGACGGAGTAGAGGTCTTCACTCCTTCGCGATATCTTGAAGGCTGAAGACAGTTTAGCTGTGTGGCCAGACTCACTGTCCTGGCGGACAAAGGAGCTCACTTTCCACCCTCCCAGGCCGCCTTCCACCTCAAACTTGCGCAGCTTGGATGGCAGAGCAATGGCGGAGTGGGGAGAGTGCCTTAGGTCTACTCCGGCTGCATAACAACGTTACAAATTATTATTTTCATTACAATGATCTGTTTTTCTAACTGAAATATCTTCAGGTTCAAAATAAATTGTTTATCGTTTTCATATTGAACTCAACTTTATGTTCCACACAAATCTGTCAACAACTTTATTTCTCTTACCTTCTAAGTTCAAGTTAATGTAATTCCTAAGTGTATTCATCGTCCTGGATAAGATATCCAGCGACGTCTCAGGACCATTGGATTTCTTCGTAAACTTCCACTCGAAGACTTGTGACTGGGGTGAGAAGTCCCTACTTCTGCTGGCGTACACCTTCACCTCATATTCCTTCTCGTCCCCCCACGACGACGGTGAACGCGTCTTGAAGTCTGCCTTCACTCCCTGTGACATTTCTTTGTCCCCTGACTTATATTTTGCAAATGCCTCGACTCCTTTGTGATCGTCTTTGTTGCTAACGTGGGCCCAGACTTGGCTGCTAAGAGCAGGTGATTCTAACTTGGCAGAGACCTTATTAGTCTCACCTTCTGTGGTGTAAGACATAGTTAATTGAGCCTCTCTAGGCGTACTAGACCCAGCTACTTCGAATTTCACCTTAATCAGTTTACTGTGTCTCTCATTCTCAATTGCTGCTCTCATAATGTATCCTTTCATTGAGGGTTCGGCTTTCTCAACAGATAATTTGGCAGTAAGTGGCTCACCCAATTGGATAGCGTTACTACGGAAAATATCAGGTACATTGATATCGTAGCAGAATTTAAGATTAAGAACAGGCTCAAGAGTGTTGATACATGACTGATGTGAGATTCTTGCATTCCTTGAGGATTCAGGGGAAACTGTAGGTCTGCTTGTTGGGTTTGCGCTGAGCTGCTTCAAGTACACTTTGCTTTCTATATCAATTATGTCCATTCTGTCAGGGATGTCCAAATGAAATTCCACTTCGTTGTCTTTCTGAGGGTCGACTGTAATGGAGATACCATTACTGCTAGAAATCGTGTTTTTCATTTCAAGACCTGTATCACAGTTGCCATAACCAACGAAACCATCAACTTGCACAGACAAACTGGGAATTATCTTAAAGATTTTCTTGCCAATGATCTTTCCATCCATTTTCAGTCCGACAACAGCTGTCCCTTCCATCTTAAGTTTAAGTGGTGTACCTTGGATGGTTGGGAAGGAGTAGTCAATGTACATCTGACCAGTTCGGGCTGAATCTATTTTCAAATTCTTAAGTAGATTAAGAATGTCGTTCACGTAAAGTAATCCAGTATCAATAATTGTGTCAGGATTGATGTCTTTCAAATTCCCGGCTAGTGAAACGAAACTTATCTCCTGACCCATGAAGCGAGCAAAGACATCAGCCTTGGCAACTCTTGAGTCATCACTGTAAAGTTTGTGGAAAAAGTTGGAGAGTGTTGACATGTCAATTGATCTCCTTTGTCTGAGTTCGTGCTGGAAATGGTCTAAGATTTTGTTTTTCTTTTCATCAACAAATCTGGCTATGTCATTTAATATTTGTGCGAAACTAGCTTTCTGCAGGTAGCTTTCATGCCCAAACATTTCCTCAATGAATGGTTCGAAGCCCTCAAGCCGTGCACCAACCTCGCCTAAGTTCATTGAGATTCCCTCTAAGGCGGCGGTGAGGTTGAAGTCAATAGAGCGAGGGACAAAGGATCCCGGGGAGTAGATGATGTTGGACTCCACGCCGGCACCAGCCCCCAGGGACGGCCAGAAGTACGACAAGTCTATGTTGCGAGAATATTTCCTCATGTCTTTCCTAATGTCTCTGGGAATGAGAATGTTCCTCATGAGGTATCGGAGGTGCTGTTTGTGCGGAGTGTCGGTGTGCTGGAGGTTCACCAGGTGACTCAATATGAACCCACGAACTGAAATTAAGCAATGGCATACATTTTATAACATTGAATACAATCCTTGGGAAATGTTAGGGAATGTCCAGCGCTAGGTAAGTGTAATACTATTAAATGAAGAATATCATTACATAAGACAACGGATATTATTCTTTATATTTTTATAATTTAAAATAACACGGTGACATATTACCTTGTGTATTGTATTCCAAGGAAATTTTTTTAACAATAGTTTCCAAGTCCTTTTGGTTAGCACATCGGACCGCCGTAAGGTAAGATGCAATGCGAACTTCTGTGTCTTTAGCTGGATGGAGAGCAATATTCAACAGTTGTTCCGTTTGCTGAAATTAAAATAATTATGAATGCTGAAAGAAACAGATTAGATTTGTATTTAGATAATAGTAGTGTTTAAACAACGTGTGGGTAATTTTATAATTTTGACATGCTACTTACCTGGTGATGACATTTTGTTTGTCTGAAGGCTTGTGCGGCGGCCACGCGGATGTTGTTCTTAACTCCTTCTGTTTCCATGCATCTGAGGACAGACCTGGCCACCTCTTGGGTCATCACGCCCATGTTACCCAGAGCCTTAAGTGTTGTCAGGGCATCTTCTTCTGTCTGGTCATCGTCAGAAGGAGAACACTGTCTTTGTAGCTTGTGACCTAGAGCTTCAGCTAGGCTCTTAACTGGTCCTATTTCATCGCAGTTGTGATTGTGGCGGCAGTAAGTATTTACCATAGAGGCACCAGCCAGAGTGGGTAGTGGTAGAGGATGAGCAGATTCAAACAATGGCTTCAAAGCTGCTATTGCATAAATATTTGGACGAGGAAGAAGATATAAAGCGGCTGTGTAGAGGGCTTTTCGATCGACTGAGACGTGTCCACTTGCTAGCTCCTTCGCCATAACCTTTACGGCACCAGACTCATGAACGAAGGCAACAGCGTCCAGGAAAAGTTCCTCCAGTTTCTTGTAATTTTGGCAAAACTGTCTGCTGCGGATTTTTGTCAAAGTTTGTTCCACGGCTTCGTCAGGGACTCGGCGCAGAAGTTGTGCAGCCTTGGCTACCAGAGCAGCAACATCACGCTCAACGGCATCCTTAGCCTTCTCACAGATCTGACTCATGGTCTGATCCAACTGGGCCACCATGGACGGGTCCTTCTTTAAGGTATCGTAGTCATACAGGAGACTTTTGTGGCGCAGGATAACTTGAGGGAGGGAAGAGGCGACGTTTGATTGGTCGTTGGATACTGAGACGTATCTCAATGTGGACTCCATTTTGGCTTCAATATACTTATAGGCGCCATAGCTGGGTCTGACCACGTTCTTATCCTCACAGGTGATGCTGGAGTAGATTCCGTTCCTGATCTCTTGTTTACACACAGAGCGGGACTCTTCCAGCGGCAGAGGACCTTTGAGCCAGGGAACCTGGGTCTCAGCAGGGGTCGGGTAACGCTGCTTACACAGGCGGTGGTTCTTCTCCTTCTTCACAATGACTCTGTCTCCCTGGTTCTGCACCTCGTACCTCGTTGGGCACGTTCCTACCACGTCTGTCTGTTGAGAAAAGTTGAATGATTGAAACAACCTAACGCTCTTAACTACATATAACAAGTTACTGAGTATTTACTTCTTTATATATTAAAACAAAACAAAACAAAGATAAGAATAATTATTGGTTACACAACGCGCAAATTAATTAGCTTAATATTTAATTGTTGTTTATAAGCACTAAGAATAAATTTTATGACGTCTTAAACCAATGCATTTACCCCTGTGAAAAATTTGTTGTGTGATGGAATAAATTATTAAAAGCTTAAAATTAATATAAAGCCTATGGTACAACGGCTAAACCTTAATTAAAACATCGCTGATAAGTAAAGTTGCTGTAACTTGACATCTTACAAAAATAACATTTTGGTTATTTTACAGCAGCCAGAACAGTAATATTAACGAATATTGGGAGCCATTATTATTATAACAAAGTAACAATGTAGACATTGTGCTGCCCTCTGTCGTCATAGCCTACTAATACTGTATTCTTACATTTCCAGAGTCACGATGGAATGTTTGGAGAGACAGAGGGAAGATTTAGAGAGACAGGTGGAAGATTTAGAGAGACAGGTGGAAGATTTAGAGAGACAGGTGGAAGATTTAGAGACAGGTGGAAGGTTTATAGAGATAGGTGGAAGATTTAGAGACAGGTGGAAGATTTAAAGACAGATGGAAGGTTTAGAGAGACAGGTGGAAGGTTTAGAGAGACAGGTGGAAGATTTAGAGAGAGAGATGTAAGGCTTGGAAACAGGTGGAAGGCTCAGGTAAGAGATAATGTGAGACAAATGCAGATAAATTACAACGAGGAATGAAGAGTAGAAATTACAATTTACCGGCATTTGAAACCATTATTTTACTAGCTTCTTCGTGTAAAGCAAATATCCTTTTACCTCTGTAATGTTATGGAAAGAGTTGAGGGATGAATTAGAAGGGAGAGAGTTCTGGAAGGCTGAGGCGATGCCCTTCTTGATGTTGATGGACCAGGCGTCGTCGTCAGGAAAACTACACACGTGCTGAACCCGGCCGTCGGCCACCGCCACCATCAGCGGGTACCTCTCCAGGGCGTTGCCTAGATTTGGTCCTGAGAGAGCACTAGCAGTTACTACACCGGAAGAATCAGTAGGGGCTACATCTATGCCAGTATGAGATCATTTACACCAGTAGGGGCTACATCTATGCTAGTATGAGATTATTTACACCAGTAGGGGTTACATCTATGCCAATATGATATTATATATGATTTATATTGTATTTTATTAAATAAAGATAAAAAAATATGATATTCTTGGGACGAGAAAACGCCAGGAGTAATTAATTATAAACTGGGGGGGGGCAACATTAGACCAGGCTATGTCTGTTCTAGAGACAATATTAGATTAGGCTGGGTTTGATGTTCCCAGGTTTGCATTACCTTAAATTAAACAGCTGTACATTAAACTAAGTTGTACATTAAACGCAGCTTTGTCTAATCTAGTGACAACTTTTGACAAGTGTGGGCCTGAGAGTGCAGCAGTGGTTAGTACAACAACCGATAACGTTAGGCAGTAGCAGGACAAGTTCTGAGCAACGTGTTTGTTAACAAACTATCCACTTACGGCTGGAACTTTCTATCCTGACGTCCTTCATAGAGACGAGCATGTCACAGGGAGACCTCCACCACAGCTCAACTCGTGCTGTCCAATCTGTCTCTGCCAGTCCACCTTCCACATCCTTCAGCTGGACCTTGGACTTGCCGGAGTATTCGTACGTGTAGGTCTTCCCTTCCTGGTAGGAGAGTTTCGGGGAGCCGGCGACGGGACATTCCACCGAGCACACAGATGAATCACCAACCCATGGTGCTGGATGTAAACAAAAGGAAGGAAAATAACATGTCTGTTTCTATATTATTATGCTTGACGTTAATTATAACATAAATGAATGCTGATATTCAGAACATCCATAACTTAAAGCTGTTTATGTTTTTGTCTATTTTTCAAGAGGTTGAATATCTATATATTCGTTTATTTAGATAAACTACGGTGTTTTTAAATATTAGCGTGTGGTGTGGTTTGAGCAGTGGTGTGGTTTGAACAGTGATGTTGTGGTTGTAGTTTTGTTGTTGTGGTTGAAATAGTGTTGGTGTGGTTGTAATTGTATTGTTGTGGCAGTAACAGTGATGGTGTGGCAGTAACAGTGATGGTGTGGTAGTAACAGTGATGGTGTGGTAGTAACAGTGATGGTGTGGCAGTAACAGTGATGGTGTGGCAGTAACAGTGATTGTGTGGCAGTAACGGTAATGGTGTGGTAGTAACAGTGATGGTGTGGTAGTAACAGTGATGGTGTGACAGTAACAGTGATGGTGTGGTAGTAACAGTGATGCTGTGGTAGTAACAATGATGGTGTGGTAGTAACAGTTATGCTGTGGTAGATACTTTTTTTTGCTGGGTAGATACTTTTTTGCTGCTCCTTCGCGGGCCCTAAGCCTCTGGCTGGCCTACTAAGTTTTACTTGTTTCTTGGTTCTATTTTACTTAGGCGGAGTATGAGTATTTATGACTCGTATGGTCGCTTCAGTAAGATTTTGTCCCATGTGTTTAACAACAACTTCTGCTCTGTTGAATCTAAGTTGAATTCTTATTGGATTTGTAACTGTGCACTGTGTTAAATAATGTCCCAGTGGTCTGTCGGGCATTTTTCCACAGTGCTGACATTCCCTCTCATCTTCTGGAACTTTATTTCCCGCGCGCATGGGTATCCAAGCCTAATGCGATGTAAGTGTGCTTCTGATATTCTACTGCTCCCTTTCATCAAAATATGTGGTTCATAGTTGGTGTTGCAACTGCTGTGTTGTGGTCACTCTACATCCTCTGCATTGCTCTATTTCCAATTATTTTCTTAGTAGTAATAGTGTTGTTGTGGCAGTAACAGTGATGGTGTGGTAGTAACAGTGATGGTGTGGCAGTAACAGTGATGGTGTGGCAGTAACAGTGATGGTGTGGCAGTAACAGTGATGGTGTGGCAGTAACAGTGATGGTGTGGCAGTAACAGTGATGGTGTGGCAGTAACAGTGATGGTGTGACAGTAACAGTGATGGTGTGACAGTAACAGTGATGGTGTGACAGTAACAGTGATGGTGTGACAGTAACAGTGATGGTGTGGCAGTAACAGTGATGGTGTGGCAGTAACAGTGACGGTGTGGTAGTAACAGTTGTTGTGGTAGTAACAGTGGTGTGGTAGTAACAGTGATGGTGTGGCAGTAACAGTGATGGTGTGGCAGTAACAGTGATGGTGTGGCAGTAACAGTGATGGTGTGGTGGTAATAGTGTTCAAGTTGTAATAACAGTGATGGGGGTGGTAGTAACAGTGATGGTGTGGCAGTAACAGTGATGGTGTGGCAGCAACAGTGATGGTGTGGCAGCAACAGTGATGGTGTGGCAGCAACAGTGATGGTGTGGTAGTAACAGTGATGGTGTGATAGCAACAGTGATGGTGTGGCAGCAACAGTGATGGTGTGGTAGTAACAGTGATGGTGTGATAGCAACAGTGATGGTGTGATAGTAACAGTGATGGTGTGATAGTAACAGTGATGGCGTGGTAGTAGCAGTGATGGTGTGGCAGTAACAGTGATGGTGTGGCAGTAACAGTGGTATACATATTTGACAGGGGAAGGTGTAGAGATGAAGGCTGACCTGCGCGAGCACCCACCACCACCAGGATGGTGAGCACGAGGAGAGCTGCCCAGGCGGTCATGGCGCCTCGTCTCCAACCCTGTTGCTGCTCTGCCCGTTCTTCACGCTTATATACTTGTAACCTTTGATAGCGACGGTTGTTTATCTTTACCTGTTTTAGATAGTAGGACACTTATTGATGAATTTGCACAGTACCTCAGCTCTTCTGATAGGTTTGATCAGGTTTTAATGTCGCATAATGAAGAGATAGCCATCATTAGAGTCAGCGTTTATATATTCTCTCTCTCTCGGACACTCAGTACAGTTATCTGTGAACACACGTGTCTTAAGTAGCGGAGTCAAATGTTATGATTGTTCTAGACTTTGAGATTTATATTAAGCATGAACATTTATCCTCTGTAGTTGTACTGAACCCTCCCACCCCAGAAAAGGAAGAAACCCCGCTGGGGTTTTAATCCTGTAACTTGTACCCAGACAAAATTTGGCTATAAGTTGTTGTGTTCGCCAGTTCTTGCAGGTATGACGACGAAAATAAACATTTGAGTTAAAATTAACGCATGGAAGCAAAGGTGTAGTGTTGTGTTGACGGTGTCAGCTGATTGTCGTTCTGTGCAAAGTGTCTGTTTATTATTTATAAACTGATTTGTAAATATATATATATATATATATATATATATATATATATTATATATATATATATATATATATTATATTATATATATATATATATATATATATATATATATATATATATATATATATATATATATATCTGAAGCACAGCCATGCACCAACCGAAGCCCGACCATGCACAAGGGTTTTGTACATGTAGATAGCACACGAGAATGTGTAGAGTGAGTATATGTTTAGCATGTTGAGGGACTTCAACAGAGGGGCTGTGAGTTAGGTTCTTTTAATTGCCTTATACAATTTAACGAATAAAAAGGTTTTCGTGCCTTAACATCTTCATATTATGATAATCACGACATATCTGCATTAGAATGCATATCATGCATATCTGCATGACAGTCTCCGTGGTGTAGTGGTAAGACACTCGCTGGCGTTCCGCGAGCGTTATGTCATGGGTTCGTATCCTGGCCGGGGAGGATTTACTGGGCGCAATTCCTTAACTGTAGCCTCTGTTTAACTCAACAGTAAAATGTGTACTTGGTTGTAACAACGATTCTTCGCGGCGGGGATCGTATTCCAGGGACCTGCCCGAAACGCTACGCGTACTAGTGGCTGTACAAGAATGTAACAACTCTTGTATATATCTCAAAAAAAAAAAAAAAAAAAAAAAAAAAAAAAAAAAAAATCAGTGTGCAATTCCGGTTTTGGCCTCCACCGCCTTCTCACTTGTTCCCTTGTAACTTGTAACACTTGTATGCTGTGCTTCCTATTTTAACCTGCTATGTTAAATGAGATTCTTGTATTGTGATTTGTGTATTTGTACTCACTGAATTTGTGCGCCCTTGAGGGACTTGAAGTAGAGGGGTGGGGGGGGGGGAGAAATAGCCTAAGCTACTCTATCCCTTCGAGATGTATATTTTTATTGTCTCAATAAACATATTTGAACTTGAAGTGGACTTTAATGTTTTTTCGGCAGCTTTATTTCCTTAGTTTCCGAGCTGTTTTCTTTACCGTGTATGTTGTAATAAACTATTCCTATATTTACAGTTGTTTCTGCCTGTGAAGATTATTAAACAATGGTGATTATAAGGGCGCGGAAGTTCAGCCTGGCCAGGGCCGCCAGCAGCCCTTGGGCCAGCCCCGGCAGCACACAGTCTTTAATTTGGCACCTTTGTGGCACCTTTGTGAGACCTTGGTATAAGCCTAACATGTATATATACACACTGGCTGCCTGTCCTACACAATGATTTATTATTACCTATTATTTTATCATTTAATTTAAATATTAAATAAAATAATTTATTTAATTATTATAGTAAGTACTTAATAATTTAATAATAAGTAGTAAGTACATAAAAATGATTAAAAAGTACAGTTTAGTCATAGGAGATTCCTAGATTGGAATTCACTACCAAATTTCAATATATCCAAGTATTTTTAGTGTGAAATGCTGTTATTATATGCATAAATTGTTATTTTAATAATATTACGCTTAACCACTTGGGCTGGACGGTAGAGCGATGGTCTCGTTTCCTACAGGTCCGCGTTCAATCCCCGACCGCCCAAGAGGTTGGGCACCATTCCTTTACTGCATTCCATCCCAAATCTGTATCCTGATACCTTCCGAGTGCTATATAGTCGTAATGGCTTGGCGCTTTCACTTGATAGTTCCCCCACCCCTCCTGAATAATATTACGAGAGCAGTATTTACGGGCTATTCATGCCCGTGCCACCTCTTGGGTGGCTTAATCTTCATCAATCGAGAGCAGTACGTCCTAACCAGACGTTATATGATGATATCCTGAACAGTTGATAAATAAAAGTAATTGCGGAACTCCAGTTATCTAATACTTATCATAAATGGTATAAAACCTTATCATAAGCTAAGGGATTTGTAGATCAGTGTTTAAAGGGAATTCGGAAGTAATAATAACACAGCTGATGCCATCTGTCGGCAGAAGAGAACACTATCAACTGGCTGGTCAACAGTGGCCATAAGATACAGCTTACGCCATCTGTTGACATCAAATTACACTTATAACAAATTACCCTGCAAAATACCACTAACGCCATCTCGTTTTTTTCCAACGCACTATAAATAGCCAAACAGCAACCCATAAGGTGGGTTGTTGTGCTCGGGTAGGAGGTTCCAAGCTCCGCCCACAGATGGTATGGGGTGCATAATAAATGGCATCTCATTGGTAGATATTCTTTGTTGACATTCACACAACAGCCAATCACAGGAAGGGATCAGCTAAAGGCTCCATCCACATAATAAATCATCTTTATTCAGCACACCATCCTTGCTTATGACATTCTGCTTCAACTTTAATCTACCTAAAAAGTGAAATGTTAAGTATTTAAAAATATTAATATAGTGATAATTAAATATTGCAGGATGTAACGAGTGTTACAGAAACATGGGCTGGCTACGTAACTTGTGACGTCATCAGTGGGTGTTGCCTCACACAAATAATATCGGCGATACAATGCCTCCGCCCTCTTATTGGTCTACATTATTCAGTTAGATGGAAATTTATGTCTTGTATAAAACAGAAATTGTTGTTTTTTGTACAACAACAAGGTTATTGAGCAAAAGTCCGTATTTCTTATTTTGCATTTTATTCATATAAGCGTTGGCATTCCCCGCAACAGCCAATCACAGGAAGGTATTTGTTGGAAACTCTGCCTTCAAAAAAGTTGATTCCTAATGAACTCTAACAATAAATTCGTTTAATGAACGAGTATTTAGGGTCAAGCTACAGATGAACATTATAGGATAACGGTGTTTTAGCTTGCAGCTTCGTTAGACAGAATCCCTGGTCTTAATTTAAAAAAAGAACTAGAAAGCGTATTTTATTGCTAACTTTTCGAGAAATAAATCCCAGTCTCATATTTGCGAACATTTATGCATTGATTTTTTGGCTTAAGTTCTTATCCTAATCCCTTTTGCAATCTCAACACCATCTGGCTCGTATCTTGTAACTATCTTCGTTACTTAGCCTCAAAACCTTACATTTGTCTTACATATCCTCAACAGTAGATAAAAGAAAGTAATTGCAGAATTCTAGTTACCTAATACCAGCACGGTATAAAACCTTATTATACGTTACCAGACGTATAGATCAGTGTATAAAGTAATAAATATACATTATTATTAATGTATATTATTATTAAAATACTAATAATACAGTTGATGCCATCTGTCGGCAGAAGAGAACACTATCAACTGGCTGGTCAACAGTGGCCATAAGATACAGCTTACGCCATCTGTTGACATCAAATTACACTTATAACAAATTACCCTGCAAAATACCACTAACGCCATCTCGTTTTTTTCCAACGCACTATAAATAGCCAAACAGCAACCCATAAGGTGGGTTGTTGTGCTCGGGTAGGAGGTTCCAAGCTCCGCCCACAGATGGTATGGGGTGCATAATAAATGGCATCTCATTGGTAGAAACTCTTTGTTGACATTCACACAACAGCCAATCACAGGAAGGGCTCAGCTAAAGGCTCCATCCACATAATAAATCATCTTTATTCAGCACACCATCCTTGCTTATGACATTCTGCTTCAACTTTAATCTACCTAAAAAGTGAAATGTTAAGTATTTAAAGTGTAATAAAGTGATAATTAAATACTGCAGGCTATAACAGGTGTTATATAAAAATGGGCTGGCTACCTAACTTTTGACGTTATTATTGGGGGTTGCCTTGACATAAATAATGATACGCTGCTCTGCCCTCTTATTCGAGTAAATTATTCAGTTAGATGGAGATTTCTGTCAGGTGCAAAACAGAAATTGTTGTTCTTTTTCACAACAACCTTGTTGTTGTGCACAAGGACCTATTTCTTAGTTTAAATTTTATTCATAAAAGAGTGTTGGTATTCCCCACAACAGCCAATCACAGGAAGGTATTTCCGGAAGCTCGGCCTCCTTATGGACTCAGCACATCGCTCTAGCTCATGGCTCTCTGTTTCATCTCTTGTATATACAAACTATGACTTTTTACGATTACTGTTATAATTAATAATAATGAGATAAAAAAGTTTTGCACAAAATGGCTAAATTCTGCCATTAAATGGACTGTGTCTGGTATACATACAAACATACACCAATTTATTACCATTCATCCATTATTAATTTCAAATGTAATGTATACTGTCTAGTTTTTTTCCTCTCGCCATTACTTGGTGCAATATTTGAAAGTTGTCTATTTATTTATCGATCTATCTATTACCTTGTATTTATATTTACAAGTTTCTGTGCTTGGAAGAAAACTCTGCATTGACTTGGGACTAATTTATTAAATAATATTATTTAGTATTAATATTTACAATTATTATTAATTACAGTTATTTATAGCTTAGTTATTTTCATGTAACTCGCAATCGTGCATTCTTAACATTAATAGCCCAAATTAGCACATCTTGCTTTTAAATTAGCCCAAAAAGTAGCAAGTAGCGAAATTAAAAATTTGGGAGCGCGGGGCTCTCAAAAGTAGCCCAATTCGCTATTTGTAGCCCACTGGCACAAACTGGTGCAGCCGGCAGTGACTATGTAACCCTATTTCATCTCATCCCTTTTGGTATACATACCGTGCTCCCATCCGGTATGTATGTATGTATAGCACTTGATAATTATATTATCATTATACACATTATAATGATAATGACCAAAACAGCTATATTGCTAAAGATAGCACCATAACAAAACAGCTATGGTGCTATCTTTATGGGGATAGCACCACTCCATAAAGGAGGAAATAATGCAGAGACTAAAAATTACAGACCGATAGCACTAACATCACACATCATAAATATCTTTGAAAGAGTGCTAAGAAGTAAGATCTTCCCCATTTTGCACCCGCAAGATAACGTAATATTTTATGGGTTGACGAATGTTAATCTTGTTTGAAAAGCTGTTTACTTGAGACAGTTAAGCAAGTCCCAGCTGTGTCTGGGTACAAGTGACAGGATGAACAACCCAGAAGGTTTTCTTCCTATTGGAGAGTGTTGTACATGCTGCTATGGCGGTGTGTCCACTCACAGGATGAGTGGCGCTGCCCAATACTGTCACTATGGCGGTGTGTCCACTCACAGGATGAGTGGCGCTGCCCAATACTGTCACTATGGCGGTGTGTCCACTCACAGGATGAGTGACGCTGCCCAATACTGTCACTATGGCGGTGTGTCCACTCACAGGATGAGTGGCGCTGTCCAATACTGTCACTATGGCGGTGTGTTCACTCACAGGATGAGTGGCGCTGCCCAATACTGTCACTATGGCGGTGTGTCCACTCACAGGATGAGTGGCGCTACCCAATACTGTCACTATGGCGGTGTGTCCACTCACAGGATGAGTTGCGCTGTCCAATACTGTCACTATGGCAGTGTGTCCACTCACAGGATGAGTGGCGCTGCCAAATACTGTCACTATGGCGGTGTGTCCACTCACAGGATGAGTGGCGCTACCCAATACTGTCACTATGGAGGTGTGTCCACTCACAGGATGAGTGACGCTGCCCAATACGGTCACTATGGTGGTGTGTCCACTCACAGAATGAGTGACGCTGCCCCCAAAAAAAACTCGTCCCTCGGGGCAAAAAAAAAATCACAAAATCCCAGCATCTTCATAACCCTGGACAAAAGGTTTTAGAACAGGGGGCTCTTACCTATCACAGTTGCCGGACCACTATGACATGGCACTAAATGTCATAGAAGACAAGCAAAACGCTGATGAAATTTACACAGATTTCGCAAAAGCCTTCGATAAATGTGACCATGGTGTTATTGCAAACGAAATGCGTTCAAAAGGAATTACCGGAAAAATAGGCAGATGGATCTACAATTTTCTGACTAACAGATCCCAATGTGTAATAGTCAGCAAAATAAAATCCGAACCATCAACCGTAAAGAGCTCAGTCCCCAGGGTACTGTGCTTGCTCCAGTATTTTTCTCATCCTCATATCGGACATAGACAAGGACACAATCTATAGCACTGTATCATCCTTGGCAGATGACACTAGTATTTTCATGAGAGTAGACAACATAGAGGACACGTAAAACCTCCAATCAAATGTAAATCAGGTCTTTCAGTAGGCTACAGAAAATAATATGGTATTTAATGAAGATAAATTCCAGCTCCTGGGCTACGGAAAAAATGAAAATATAAAAACGGAAACGACGTACAAAACACAGTCAAATCATAACATAGAACGAAAAGGCAATGTAAAGGATTTGGTGTACCTTCAGAGAACACAATAAAGTAGCGTCACAACTGCAAGAAAAATTACAGGTGGATAACAACCAAAGAGTATGTCTTGATACTTTTCAAGACANTCAATAATTATAAACTCACAAAAATGTCTTACATTTTCCTTCAATATGCGCTTAATTACTATTCAACACAGGTAGCGAACATGTATTGAAATACAATATTTAACTCTTTGCTTAAATTTATAACAACATTTATGTGTTCATCAGATTCTTATACAATTTATTATATTTAACATCCTCTGGGCACTAGCGGGGAAATTCCTTCAATAGAGCAGACGGTACGGTAGGCCTGAGCAGCGTCGCAAGGGTTGGAGGTGACGTAGCAGAAGTGGATGAAGGGCTCCGGACGCACCAAGGAGTTGCACCTGGACCACATCCCCAGCAGGGGATAGCAGTGGAGGACTCTCTCTACTGAGACCTGAGCGGGGCTCACGGGCGGCACGGCGGGGTGGGGCACTGCTGGTCCTCCTGCCACGATGTCACCAGTTCCTGCAGACTGGAGGCTCGGGTACCAGTGGACGTGAACCAGTCATTTCCTGCCTCGCCATCGTACGTACCCATCAGGCCGTCCAAGTGAGCGAATGTCCAGCCAGATGTTTCCCAGGACACTATACGCTGTCTCTTGGCCACTCTGACTGTCATGAGGGCGAGATCAGCTTAATCTGAAGGTGTGTCTGATGAAGGTTACGTCCCCGTAAGTGACCTCAAAATCACGAACTCTTTTGCCGTTGACTTCAATATTGTAATTTGACTTAATAATTACGGTAGTTGAGGCGACAACAAATGTAATCTGTGGCGGGGCTGAGCATCCGGATGGCCATTGTGAGCTTGCTGAGGAGTAAGAGACCAAGATGACCTCCACGGTGACACAGGTACCCGAGCTTGGCCCCGTCGAAGGTGAGGATCTCTGTGTCACACCGATAACCATGGCAGTGCGGTCGTATGGAGCAGAGCTGTAGGGGCGAGCGGGTCTGGAGGAGGAAGTAGAGCCATATGATGTTGTTCAGGGGATTGGTGGCGTAGGAGTCGTAGGCCCAGAGCACATTGTACACCAGCGTCATCTCGTTCACTCTCACCTTCTGAATTACCTGATGATAAATTGCATTAATTTATACCTATAAGACAGCATGTTTGTGTTCGTATGTCTGTTCAAGGTAAGCGGCAGACGCTTGGGGCTGGCCTCTCGAAACTCTGCAGGGTAAATGGGTCTGGGTCCGGGTAGTGCACAGGGTGGTTGAGGTCACACTTGCAGGTAGTGGCAAATCATACTAATTGTCAAGCTCACTAAATAAAAACATTTCATCCTCACTAAGATTCATCATGTTAATTGTTAGTTAGGATGAAGGTGGTGACGGGGAGAGATAAGTGTTGGGAGATTGAGGGGGGGGAGAGGGGGAGACAGAGAGAGGAGATTGAGAGAGGGGGAGAGGAGGGAGATGGGAAGAGTTGGAGATTGGAGATGCGGAGTGGCGGGAGATTGGGAGAGGAGAGGGGTGAAGAGACCTGGGCGCAGCCGCTTACCACTCCAAGCTTATACAGAAATAAATGCATTTTGTGCATGTTCTATATTATAGCAACGTATATTACCCAATACTCGATTAAAATATTTAAAAATTGCAAGATACTATAAGATGAGCTCAACGAAACAGTACATAAAGAAAGCCAAGGGAAAGTTTGGTATCTTGTGCCCATATATTAAAATGCTGGCAGGCGTGACCCAACCTCAAACACACCCACTCACAAACACACCTTATCTTGAGGTTATCTTGAGATGATTTCGGGGCTTTTAGTGTCCCCGCGCCCGGTCCTCGACCAGCCTCCACCCCCAGGAAGCAGCCCGTGACAGCTGACTAACACCCAGGTACCTATTTTACTGCTAGGTAACAGGGGCATATGGTGAAAGAAACTCTGCCCATTGTTTCTCGCCGGCGCCTGGGATCGAACCCAGGACCACAGGATCACAATCCAGCGTGCTGTCCGCGTGGCGACCGGCTCACCCTAGCTTCATAAAAAATACCCAGCCTCAAAAATACAACTAGCCTCACAAAATAAGCATATAACAAAGAAGTTCCCTTCCCTTATCTCACCCCTCCCATTAGAAAGCACCCGCGTAAGTCCTTACTCGCCTCATCAATCTTCCTGAAGAAAAGACGGCAACGCCCAGAGCGAGGGGATGCTTCTGTATGTCGTCCAGATCTGCCTCGAGGACGTCTTCCACCTGCTCCACGACCTGCTGGATGCCTCGTACTCCTGCGGATGGTGCCTCATCACTGCATCGACCTCCTTCTTGAGGGCGGCGTAGATGGAGGAGTGTCTGAGCAGGAAGAGCTGGCGCCGCACCCAGGCGCCGCCGTCGACCAACAAGATGGCGCGTATCACCTTCACCGCGGCTGTTGACGCATTTCCCAGACCACGGGATTGGCAATGTGTTTTGTCAAACATTTGTTAATGATTATATCTAACCTTAGAAGCTGTTATTATAATAATTGAAATAATTTACATATAATAAATTACATATGTATGATATGTACAACGCTTTTACTATTTGGGGAAGATTTGGGCCACTGAAACTGAGACAATTCAGGTAACTGTTAATGAGACAAGAACGGCTAGTATTTTAAATAAGCACTTTGTCTCTGTATATACTAGAGTACTAGAGAAGGATTTGGTATTAAGCTTATAGCTAAACAACTCTACGTGGTGATGAACAGGACAGTTAACTGGTTTAGTTGTTTCCAGGAAGTTTATTAAAGAAATAGAACAAGTAATGCCTAACATGTCCCAAGACCAAACTAGATGTTTCCCAGGGAGTGTAAATAAATAGTTTAGCGAGACCCTGGCTTGCATATTTAATAAATTATTAGAATCGAACAGTGTATCTGAGTCATGGTGGGTTGCTAATGTGGTGCCAATTTTTTAGAAAGAAGATAGATGACTTGTGTCGAATTGATGACCAAGCCACACACCAGAAGATAAAGAAACGACGACGTTTGTGTCGAATTATCGTACTTACATATACTGTAGGAACATTGCTTGATTCGACACTCACAAAAGACATTCGTTTACATCTGGCAAAACATAGATTAATAAACGATTCACAGCATTGTTTTACTACGTGCTGCTCGTGCTTAAAAAAAATTCCTCGAGTTTTTTTTCAGTACATTTAAAGTAGTTGATAGCGGAAAGGATAGCGACATTCTGTACCTTGACTTTCTAATGAGTCTCTTGTGAGACTCATAAGAATTAGAAAAAGGTAGATGGTATTAGAGGTTATCTTGAGCTAGATTAGGGCGTGGTATTTCAAAGAAAGCAAACTTAGCATGGAGTTAAGTCCAAGTGGAAATCGTTGTCAATAGTCACGAAATATCTGGCACTTCTCGGGAAGTGATTTGAAAAGCGAGTTATTTGATTATTTTTATTATAATATCAATTCGATTTCTACTTACCTTCTTTAACTACGAAGTTAAATCCCTTAGTTTCTTTCTCCAGTTGATATGTTCGCGGTAAGGTTGGAGGTTGTGTCTGGGGAGGTGGTTGAGCACCCACCGCAGGACAACCCGGTGCGGTAGGCACCTCCCGTGCGTATGTCACACCGGGATGAGCCACAATCCTGCCGAAGAACTCGTACGCGGGAGTCAACTCGTCTCTCTCAGGTTTTGGTAGATCTCCGACATATCCAGTAAGATCTTGCCCATCAGCGTGCTGAGCTCCGCAGGCGGAAGGTTATTGTTTTGAGCGCGAGCTTCGTGCACCAGCCTCTGGTACTCCATGTTGCTCCACTCCAGCCATGTCTTGACGACATACACACACTCCTCTAACACAGTGTCCTGCAGCGACGCTCACATCATTAATATCATCTGCTTCACTTACCGTATTGTTGTGAGTAGAGGGACATACAGTTTGTATATGATGATCAATTCGTATTTGGTAAGTAAGAGGTTTGTGTGCGAAGCTGCTTTAGGTTAGTTAGGTAGGAGCACACTATTGTGTATAAAAAGTTTTTTTAATAGAAAGGGGTTAGATAGTTTGGAAATGTTACTAAATCAATCTGTTTTTGTCAGCAATACCTCTACATGTAGTTTTTTTGTAACATTTTGTGATTATTTTGTGAGTGTTACAGAAGCCACTTTAAAGGTTTACCTGTATCATTTTATATTCGTCTCTCTTGTAGGCCAGCTCAACATCGATCAAGTTACGTGACAGCGGTTTAATACGCGCCATACCACAGGATGTGTCTCATGTAGAAGTTTACGGGACACGGATAGCATAGCCTCGAAGTTCTTGAGCGTCTGGAACGCCAACTTTATAGTATAAGACTTCAGGCTACCGTGGCCGTCGGTTGTCATCTCGAAGTAAAATGGTCTGCCAACTTTTAAGTATATATCGTAACTTCCGAGGAAGCAGTGATAACCGCAGCTTTGACCTTGTGGCCTTTACACTCAGGAACGTCCTGCGCTCCATCACGCCAGCAACATCCACCACGGCACCCTCGTCGTTGATCACCTGGAAAGCCACTGTCACCTCTCCGCCTGGATTGTGTCGTACTTGGCCGACACTTGGAAGGACACTTCGGAAGTGGCATTTCGCTGTAACATAACGTCGAATCCAGTCGTGTGTGGCGCACTGCCAATCTTCACTATGAGTTTCGACCCATTTTTGAATATCTAGAAACACAAAACAAATAATTTTAAATGAATCTTATTATTGAAATGGAAGAGCTTTGTAAATATTAGACAAAACAAACGATGGTGAATCTCCGCACAGTTTCCCAGACGCATATGTTAAGCATAAACAAATATGCAGTTCCAACACATAAGCACATCCTGTTCAAGCCCCCATAACATGATATATATATGTTTACATGTTGCCTGTGTGTTCATCAACAGCTGAACACACACATAGATATACTCACCCTGGAGGTGAACAGTGACTCAATCAAGACGGTGTTATTGGCGATCATGGATGACTGAAGAGTGCCTGTTATTTTGTCTGCTGTATCTGGGAAGATGTCCAGTTCAATGGAGCCTGTGAGATTCCCTCCACCGCTCGAAAACTGAACCTCAACTAGCATGTCTTTGGTTAGAACTGGGTGACTGATGCGACCTTCGTACTTGGACTGTTGATCCCAGATGCTGTGGGAGGATGTGGTGGCGATCTGGTATTTATCTTCACTGTGATCCCTGTTAGGATAGAACTTGAGACTTGACTGTGAAGGAGAAAACTCAGCTTCCCCCTCCATAGTGCGGGATGGAGACTTGAATATCATGGAATATGTGATGGGTGTTGGCTTGTGGAAACGGTAGTGATATATATAAATTTCATTGTTATCTATATCACAAAATTTACCAAAGCACCACATTTCGACTTCCAACAACTTGACCACAGCGTCGGTAAAATCCTTGATAGCAGTGACATTTAGAAACGAATTAAAGGATCTGATAGACCCTCCAGGTCCTAACAAAAGTTCAATGTTATACATGGTGGCTGGAAATTTGCCTCTGCTATCCATCCTAAGCTGTAGAGGTTTTCAGTTTTGTTGGATTTGAATTCCAACTTCAATGGCTCCTTCATTGCAGGAAAAGAAACACTTCCCTGAAAGATAGTTTGGCTCTATATAACAAGACAATTGTTTCATTAAGATACAAATATGCATTAATAACGACAATGATAAATTCAAAGTAATAGAAATTATATACATAAGAATATCAGCAAATTTTGTTGGCTGTAACACTCAAAATTTGTAGTACAAAAAGTTGAAGATGAGTTTAAGTTTTGATCACCACTTCCGCTCTCTCTTCTAAGATCTAACCCTGAAAATTCTTCCCATTAACTGTGGTCTCCAACCATTCATTTACACCTGTTTAGCTAAATATACCAAAACATAACCCTTATATAACCTTTAGAGCGCTATTCACATTTATGAAAATTGGATTCTGATTATAAATCTTTATAATTAACAGGATTTTACATATCTATAGATATTATTAGCAAATTTTAAACTAAATATTGTTATTATACATTTAACATCATTAATTTAAATCATTTTTAAACATGTGGTATTATCCCATACTAAAACATTTATGCAAAGTATTAAGTTTGAGTGTTTTTACTAGTTTTTAAGTCAAACTGGTGGCTGTTCACTTCGAGGACAAATTCTTACCTGGATGTATGCGACTCGCTCCGTGGGGGTGTACCTGTGCTTGGCTTCCAATCTCACACTCGCTGGTTGTCCTCTTGGCGATGTGAAGCCCGCATGAAAGGTGTACATAAAACTGAACGGGGCCTTAAACCTTTCCAAGTAGGTGTGACTCGCGAACGCGTACTCCTTGTCCTGCATGCTCTTGTAGTGGAGACCTGTGTCTATGGAGGCTGAGGACTCATGATGTTGGAAAGCGTTTGTAATTTCCAAGGACAAATTCTTGTTCTCCGGGCTCGGATCACGAGGGTTAAGGTACAGTCTTCAGAGCGTTGGCGGAGGAGGTTGGGCACAGAGGCCTCCAGGACCACGGGGTAGGTAATGCTCTGGTACTCCACGTCTCCTCTGTACAATGTCACCGGGAAATAAGTATATTAATACGATTATAATGGTTCTGAGGTTACGTCACACATTTACTTTTATTTACTCAATATTATACATCTATTTACAAGTTTTGAAGAGTGTCACACTGGCCAGAGTTCTCAAGTCAAATTGAAGTAGAGATAGTGAAAACAAAATTTGTATTTAAACAAGTCTTTGGTTGATTAAATAAGTAGGCCACCAAGCTCTATCTATACAAAACACTTATTCTCCCACTCCTAACATATGCACCGATCCCACTCTCAATTGCAGCACCAACAAATAGGAGAAACTCCAGCGTACCCAGAACAGGGCTCTGAGATGGGTTGTTCGATACCCACTGGCAGGACTTCACCACTAGTGAGGCCCAGCATGAGTTG
>WNGS01163947.1:12157035-12168391 GCA_020271785.1 Procambarus virginalis | reverse complement strand
TATGAGTGTGCATAGTGCATTTATGAGCGTGTACTGTATGTAATAAGAATGTGTCCTGTATTGATGATACAAGTCTCCTTGAATGACGTCATACATTGTGTGGGTTGTATGCTATCAACGCTACTCCCGCCCGCGATTACAATGCACGCACGTGCACGCTCGTACAGGCACGCAGGCGCACGTACACGCACGCACGCGCACGGACACAAATACACCACACCACCCACACAAACACACACCCACACACACACAAACACACACACACACACACACACACACACACACACACACACACACACACCACACACACACACACACACACACACACACACACACACACACACACACAACCTACAAAATCCTCAGAGGAATCGACCGGGTAGACAAGACAAACTATTCAACACACTGGGGGGGACGCGAACAAGGGGACACAGGTGGAAACTGAGTACCCACATGAGCCACAGGGACGTTAGAAGGAACTTTTCAGTGTCAGAGTAGTTAACGGATGGAATGCATTAGGCAGTGATGTGGTGGAGGCTGACTCCATACACAGTTTCAAGTGTAGAGATGATAGAGCCCAGTAGGCTCAGGAATCTGTACACCAGTTGATTGACAGTTGAGAGGCGGGACCAAAGAGCCAAAGCTCAACCCCCGCAATCACAAATAGGTGAGTACAAATAGGTGAGTACACACACATTATATTAACCCCGATACTGAAGTATGGAGATAATAATTCTTTTAAGAAGTGGGGACGACCGTTGGAGTCTTGAGCGTCTCCACGTCAAGCCCAAGGACGTTTACAATTAGGTAATTACTTAGGTAATTACACACGCGCGTAAATGCACTAGTAAATGGAATGCATTAGGAAGTGATGTGGTGGAGGCTGACCCCATACACAGTTTCAAATGTAGATATGACAGAGCCCAGTAGGCTCAGGAACCTGTACACCAGTTGATTGACAGTTGAGAGGCGGGACCAAAGAGCCAGAACTCAACCCCCGCAAGCACAACTGAGTACACACACACACACACGCGCGCGGAACTGGAACTGGGCAAGGAAGTACATATTAACCCACCAAGAGAGAAGTATTGATGTAACAGTTTAGGAAGTATCGAGATAATTACTATCACTAGATCAAACGAAAGTTGGTGACGAGAGTAGGGTTTAAGACCCGCCAAAATTGTGAATAGCCTACGCCATCGCTACTTTTTTTAGACAAACCTAACTCAACCCGACCCGACCCATCACAACCCAATCTAGCCCAAAATAAGAGCTAAAATGTCGTGGTTTTACATATGGTATGTATATTTTCATCAACCATGGCGGTTTAGTCTGTATTTACTAAACAGTTTACGAGCTTGGAGACGCTGCGAGGCTGTTCTCCACCCAAGGTTATTGTTGTTATAAACCAACGGGTTTCTAACCTTTTTTTTGTACTGCGACTCTCAGCAAGAGGATCAAGTAGTGTTACAAGCCAGTATGCCCGTGTATGTCACATATACTCGCTCACACAAACTCTGTGAACAATGTTCCTTTATTGAATTTTGTAACTAGCTCATCAAGATTGTAACTTGCTTAGCTAAATGAATTGTGGGGTTCAGTCCCTGAGCCCATTATGTGCCTCTGTAACCCTTTCCACTACCGCCCACAAGATGGGTATGGGGTGCATAATAAATGAACTAAACTAACTACTATTGACACATGATAAATGCATATTTATGGATGAAACCTATTCACTTAAATTACATATTTAAATTTTTTAGGAAGAATATAGAAAAAAATAAACATTTTACATGAAATTTTATAAAAAAGACACAGTAAACAATATTAACTAAAAAGTTTTCATTTTAATGAGAAGGATGTGGTTGATTTGTTCGTAAGTAGTTCATTCCAAATTGGAACGCCGGAAGACAATGTTACCCGCATATCTGGTGCAGTGTTGAGCTCTGTCTATCTTTGCGTTTAATCGAGTTAAAGTGGAAAATTCTAATTCACACAAATAAGTAGCAGTAAAAGGTAATATAGTATCAAGAGATAGCTTTTTTACTTACAAGTGGAAATTTACATTTATCCTTAATCCAAAATGATGACAAATTTAATTGTTCAAAATCATCTTGAGTGTAAATGAACTACCAAGATGCAGCACTCAGCACCAATTGCTTGGCAACAGCGTGCCACCAGCCTCGTAAATTGAAATGGATGAGTAATGAGTGTGAATGAGAATGTCGCTCTCATTTTCTTATTTTTTGTCTGGATTTTTCTGTTTGTAGCGACC
This sequence comes from Procambarus virginalis, assembly GCA_020271785.1. NCBI lineage: Eukaryota > Metazoa > Arthropoda > Malacostraca > Decapoda > Cambaridae > Procambarus > Procambarus virginalis. The sequence continues at coordinate 12,166,116 of WNGS01163947.1, read as the reverse complement.
TATTTTATTTATTTTGCGACCCAGTAATAGGTCGGGACCCGCAGCTTGAAAAGCCATGTTATAGACAGTCTCGTAGTGCTTCCGAGCTCATAAACTGTTTAATAAATGTAAACTATATCGCAATGATTCAGGAAAGATGTACAGGTTCTGAAAATGATCATGATCCCGGCTCTTAACTACCTTCACTACTGATCTGTCATGATCCGCTTGCGATGGGGACGTTGACCGCAGCAGAATGACTCTATAATAATAATAATAATATAATAATAATAATAATAATAATAATAATAATAATAATAATAATAATTAATAATAATAATAATAATAATAATAATTTATTTAGGAACAGTACATACATAGTTACAGCGTTACAGTACAAACATTCTGTTAGAGTTAAAGATAGAGATAGTACATACAATACCTAAAGCCACTAGAACGCATAGCGTTTCGGGCAAGAAAACACCCGAATTGTCTCCTCAGTGAATTGTCTCCTCGAATCCTCTTGTCTCTCAGTGAATTACCAGCGACAGGTAAAGAGGAAGGTAAGGAAATTATCGAGAAAAAAACACTAAGCCTTTACGACTATAGAGCACTTAGAGGGATATGAGGATAAGGATCTGAGATAGGATGGAGGAAAGGAAGCACAGGCACTTGGACGGTCAGGGATTGAACGCCGACCTGCAAGAAGCGAGGCCATCGCTTTACCATCCCGTCCAAGTTGTTGCCTAGTAGTTTGTCACAGTCATTAACAAGAGCGTAGAGTGCGGACTCTCTCCAGGCAATGTCAACGGATTGGATAAAGGGACCAAGGTGGTCCCTTTATCCCAAGTGGATAAAGGTTAAGGTGTCCTGTACACCAGTTGCAGAGTGCTCCTGGCAATATGGGTTCGAGTCACTTCTGGGGTGTGAGATTTCAGTTGCATATATGCCTGGGGACCATTCAGGCTTGTTCGCATATATATATATATATATATATATATATATATATATTATATATATATATATATATATATATATATATATATATATATATATATATACCAACAATTTGGAGAGCTTATAGAGGTTGTTTTTACTGGTGGGAGAGTTCGGGGACATTAAAAATGCCATTCCTACTGAGCTGAGACACCTAATTCATATCAAGGAATTGAACGGATTTATTTGAGAATATAATTCATCGTGACGGGGGACAGGGAGGCAGTATATACATGCAGTACATCTTAGTCTTATTTCGAGGTCCTCCCCCCAGGGTCGAATTACTGACCCTCCTCAGAATGCAACCCTACAACACCTGTCTAACTCCCAGGCACCTATTCAAGTGGAAAGCGCCATTAGGTGATAGGACTTATAAGCTTAACATGTATAAATACACCCTGGCTCTCTGTCCCCTGAAACAATGAATTATATACGTTTAGTCCCCCCGGTAAACACGCAACAATACAATAAAGAAACATTTGTTTTAAGGGTAAACTAAATATCTTCGTAACGATCTCACTTTTTATTTATTAATATAGTTATTATTTAATATATATTGTTGTTGTTTAAGATTCGCTACCTGGAACAAAGTCCAAGTAGGACGGGCTATGGTGAGCCCTGTGTGTTAAAAAATATAAATATATATACCCCCATTTCTCATATATATTATATATATATATATATATATATATATATATATATATATATATATATATATATATATATATAATATTATATATATATATAACATATATATATATATATATATATATATATATATATATATATATATAATATATATATATATATATATATATATATATATATATATATATATATATATGTCGTACCTAGTAGCCAGAACGCACTTCTCAGCCTACTATGCAAGGTCCAATTTGCCTAATAGGCCAAGTTTTCATGAATTAATAGTTTTTCGACTACCTAACCTACCTAACCTAACCTAACCTAACTTTTTCGGCTACCTAACCAAACCTAACCTATAAAGATAGGTTAGGTTAGGTTAGGTAGGGTTGGTTAGGTTCGGTCATGTATCTACATTAATTTTTACTCCAATAAAAAAAATTTACCTCATACATAATGAAATGGGTAGCTTTATCATTTCATAAGAAAAAAATTAGAGAAAATATATTAATTCAGGAAAACTTGGCTTATTAGGCAAATGGGGCCTTGTGTAGTAGGCCAAAAAGTGAGTTCTGGCTACTAGGTACGACATATATATATATATATATATATATATATATATATATATATATATATATATATATATATGTCGTACCTAGTATATATATATATATATATATATATATATATGTCGTACCTAGTAGCCAGAACTCACTTTTTGGCCTACTACGCAAGGCCCCATTTGCCTAATAAGCCAAGTTTTTCCTGAATCAATATATTTTCTGTAATTTTTTTCTTATGAAATGATAAAGCTACCCATTTCATTATGTATGAGGTAAATTTTTTTTTATTGGAGTAAAAATTAATGTAGATATATGATCGAACCTAACCAACCCTACCTAACCTATCTTTATAGGTAGGTTAGGTTAGGTAGCCGAAAAAGTTAGGTTAGGTTAGGTAGTCGAAAAACAATTAATTCATGAAAACTTGGCCTATTAGGCAAATTGGGCCTTGCATAGTAGGCTGAAATATATATATATATATATATATATATATATATATATATATATATATATATATATATATATATATATTTATATATAGTTAGTTCTCATCCTTTTTCCCATTGTGGAACCTTCCTCTCAGCCGTCAATAAAGTGGTGAACAGGTTCGTGCGCCTTTTAGGCTCTATCATATCTTCACTTGAAACTGTGGAGAGTCAGCCTTCACCACATTACTGCCTAATGCATTCCATTTGTCTACTACCCTGACACTGAAAGAATCTCTCTAATGTCTCTGTGGCTCATTTAAGTAATAAGTTTCCCTATGCTAAATAGTTTGTCCTTATACACCCTATCAAATCGCGTGAGAATTTTGTTGGTGGTGATCATGTCTCCCCTAACTCTTCTGTCTTCCAAGGACGTGAGTTGTAAGTCCCGTATCCTTTACTCGTGACTGGTATCCCACTGAAACTCACCTGGAGTCTGGCGTGTTTTAAAGTCTTGTCCGAAGCTTCGGAAGTAGATAGGTTGACTTGTGAAGTCTGCTTTAGCCTAAGATGTACAGGATTTCTGATATCTTAAGAGATGATTGAGGGCGTGGCTGTCCAGGTATTGTCCCTACAGGGTGCGGGTGTCCACTGACGGGGGCGGCAGCTCGGCCAATCACCTCCGGGTATTACCTGGCCGGGGGGGAGGGGGGAATATTCCCGCCGGCGGGCAGTTTAAATGTGGCTTCCTCCACAACTGTCAGCAGAACTGTTTACATACGTCACCATGTATGTGAATGTAAAAAGAATCGTAGACTCTTAGAGATGGTTATGTCATGTGTTCAAGAAATGTGTAAGTACTTCATTCAAAATTATATAATATCAGAAATCTTTGCTAAATATCTCCAGGTTTGCTTACTGTTCTCGCACCCGATTGTAAACTTTCCACCGCCACCCATTGAACGAGTGCAGAGTGCATGATAAACATACCAATTTGTGTATAACTAGCTCACAGCAAATGTAAATTGGCACACAAATAGTTATAGTCCAGTTCTTGAAAACAACTAGCTTATCATGACTGCAATTTTCTTATCCAAATGAATTTTGGGGTTCAGTTCCTGAGCCCCCTGTATGCCTCTAATCTTTCCCTCTGCCTTATAAGGATAAGTTTCGGGTGTATAATAAATGAACGAAACTAAAAGCTTTATTTTCCCAGACCTTAGGGATTTTTTTTAATGACGGTAATTTAGACAAGGGGCCAAAATGAATGCATAATGCCATGAAGTGGTTTCGTACACCTGTCTAATCATACTGTTGTGGGCTCACTCTCATTTACCTCAGGTTCCCCATCTTAGTGAAATAGTGAAGGAATAAGACGCATGCTTTGCATTGATGCTTCCACAAGTCCAGAGTAACTGACACATCAAGGAATTAACGTCTTCGTGAAAGTTCCTTATATTTATAGTTATTTCGACAGACATATATAATTATTTCGTCAGAAACATATAATTATTTCGTCAGAAATAACCATATATTTTAAATATACAGTATATAAATAGCTATATCGTCAGAAATATAGTTATTTCGTCAGAAATAAGTATATATTTCGTCAGAATGTTTCGGTGTCTCCACCTTCCGTCAGTGTGGCGGACACAGACAATATATTATCTAAAGCTCGGCTAGTTTTATCTCGTTTTATGTGGATATCGGAGCTTTTCCTCATCTGCTTGGCGGTGGCAACAGTGTTTTCGGTGTTTTCTATGAAGCTTTTCAAGGTAAACTAGTATGTTTAGTATGTCACATATGCACGTATTTAATAAGTCAGTATATAAGTATATGACTATACGAAGTGCGAGAACGGGTTGGAATACTTACACCTTCCACCTCAGTGCACCTCCAGGAAAACAAGTGACGGCGCCTAAATATTGATATTTGAAGGTTGCTTAAATATATATATCTGCTCATAACGCTGTGTTATATGATCTAAAGTTTCTAAAGTATTCCTTTGCACAAATTTATTTTACATTTACTCATTTTGTGATTGTAGTTCAATAATTATAAACTCACAAAAATGTCTTACATTTTACCTTCAATATGCGCTTAATTACTATTCAACACAGGTAGCGAACATGTATTGAAATACAATATTTAACTCTTTGCTTAAATTTTATAACAAACATTTATGTGTTCATCAGATTCTTATACAATTTATTATATTTAACATCCTCTGGGCACTAGCGGGGAAATTCCTTCAATAGAGCAGACGGTACGGTAGGCCTGAGCAGCGTCGCAAGGGTTGGAGGTGACGTAGCAGAAGTGGATGAAGGGCTCCGGACGCACCAAGGAGTTGCACCTGGACCACATCCCCAGCAGGGGATAGCAGTGGAGGACTCTCTCTACTGAGACCTGAGCAGGGCTCACGGGCGGCACGGCGGGGGTGGGGCACTGCTGGTCCTCCTGCCACGATGTCACCAGTTCCTGCAGACTGGAGGCTCGGGTACCAGTGGACGTGAACCAGTCATTTCCTGCCTCGCCATCGTACGTACCCATCAGGCCGTCCAAGTGAGCGAATGTCCAGCCAGATGTTTCCAAGGACACTATACGCTGTCTCTTGGCCACTCTGACTGTCATGAAGGGCGAGATCAGCTTAATCTGAAGGTGTGTCTGATGAATAGTTACGTCCCCGTAAGTGACCTCAAAATCACGAACTCTTTTGCCGTTGACTTCAATATTGTAATTTGACTTAATAATTACGGTAGTTGAGGCGACAACAAATGTAATCTGTGGCGGGGCTGAAGCATCCGGATGGGCCATTGTGAGCTTGCTGGAGGAGTAAGAGACCAAGATGACCTCACACGGTGACACAGGTACCCGGAGCTTGGCCCCGTCGAAGGTGAGGATCTCTGTGTCACCGATAACCATGGCAGTGCGGTCGTATGGAGGCAGAAGCTGTAGGGGCGAGCGGGTCTGGAGGAGATAGTAGAGCCATATGATGTTGTTCAGGGGATTGGTGGCGTAGGAGTCGTAGGCCCAGAGCACATTGTACACCAGCGTCATCTCGTTCACTCTCACCTTCTGAATTACCTGATGATAAATTGCATTAATTTATACCTATAAGACAGCATGTTTGTGTTCGTATGTCTGTTCAAGGTAAGCGGCAAGACGCTTGGGGCTGGCCTCTCGAAACTCTGCAGGGTAAATGGTATGGGGTCCGGGTAGTGCACAGGGTGGTTGAGGTCACACTTGCAGGAAGTGGCAAATCATACTAATTGTCAAGCTCACTAAATAAAAACATTTAGTGTCCTCACTAAGATTCATCATGTTAATTGTTAGTTAGGATGGAAGGTGGTGACGGGGAGAGATAAGGTGGGAGATTGAGGGAGGGGGAGAGGTGGGAAGTTGAGAGGGGACGTGGTGGTAGATTAAGAGAGGGGGAGAGGTGGGAGACAGAGAGAGGGAGATTGAGAGAGGGGGAGAGGAGGGAGATTGGAAGAGGTGGAAGATTGGGAGAGGCGGAGTGGCGGGAGATTGGGAGAGGAGAGGGGGGAAGAGACCTGGGCGCAGCCGCTTACCACTCCAAGCTTATACAGAAATAAATGCATTTTGTGCATGTTCTATTATTATAGCAACGTATATTACCCAAATATTCGATTAAAATATTTAAAAATTGCAAGATACTATAAGATGAGCTCAACGAAACAGTACATAAAGAAAGCCAAGGGGAAAGTTTGGTATCTTGTGCCCAGTATATTAAAATGCTGGCAGGCGTGACCCAACCTCAAACACCCACTCACAAACACACCTTATCTTGAGGTTATCTTGAGATGATTTCGGGGCGGCCCGGTCCTCGACCAGGCCTCCACCCCCAGGAAGCAGCCCGTGACAGCTGACTAACACCCAGGTACCTATTTTACTGCTAGGTAACAGGGGCATAGGGTGAAAGAAACTCTGCCCATTGTTTCTCGCCGGCGCCTGGGATCGAACCCAGGACCACAGGATCACAAGTCCAGCGTGCTGTCCGCTCGGCCGACCGGCTCACCTAGCTTCATAAAAAATACCCAGCCTCAAAAATACAACTAGCCTCACAAAATAAGTATAATCAAAGAAGTTCCCTTTCCCTTATCTCACCCCTCCCATTAGAAAGCACCCGCGTAAGTCCTTACTCGCCTCATCAATCTTCCTGAAGAACAAGACGGCAACGCCCAGAGCGAGGGGATGCTTCTGTATGTCGTCCAGATCTGCCTCGAGGACGTCTTCCACCTGCTCCACGACCTGCTGGATGGCCTCGTACTCTTGCGGATGGTGCCTCATCACTGCATCGACCTCCTTCTTGAGGGCGGCGTAGATGGAGGAGTGTCTGAGCAGGAAGAGCTGGCGCCGCACCAGGCGCCGCCGTCGACCAACAAGATGGCGCGTATCACCTTCACCGCGGCTGTTGACGCATTTCCCAGACACGGGATTGGCAATGTGTTTTGTCAAACATTTGTTAATGATTATATCTAAGCACTTAGAAGCTGTTATTATAATAATTGAAATAATTACATATAATAAATTACATATGTATGATATGTACAACGCTTTTACTATTTGGGGAAGATTGGCCACTGAAAACTGAGACAATTCAGGTAACTGTTAATGAGACAAAGAAATGGCTAGTATTTTAAATAAGCACTTTGCCTCTGTATATACTAGAGTACTAGAGAAGGATTTGGTATTAAGCTTATAGCTAAACAACTCTACGTTGGTGATGAACAGGCCAAGTTAACTGGTTTAGTTGTTTCCAGGAAGTTATTAAAGAAATAGAACAAGTAATGCCTAACATGTCCCCAAGACCAAACTAGATGTTTCCCAGGGAGTGTAAATAAATAGTTTAGCGAGACCCTGGCTTGCATATTTAATAAATTATTAGAATCGAACAGTGTATCTGAGTCATGGTGGGTTGCTAATGTGGTGCCAATTTTAAGAAAGAAATAGATGACTTGTGTCGAATTGATGACTAAGCCACACACCAAAGATAAAGAAAACGACGACGTTGTGTCGAATTGATGACCAAGCCACACACCAGAAGATAAAGAAAACGACGACGTTTGTGTCGAATTATCGTACTAACATATACTGTAGGTACATTGCTTGATTTGACACTCACAAAAGACATTCGTTTACATCTGGCAAAACATAGATTAATAAACGATTCACAGCATTGTTTTACTACGTGCTGCTCGTGTTTAAAAAAATTCCTCTAGTTTTTTTCAGTACATTTAAAGTAGTGATAGCGGAAAGGATAGCGACATTCTGTACCTTGACTTTCTAATGAGTCTCTTGTGAGACTCATAAGAAATTAGAAAAAGGTAGATGGTATTAGAGGTTATCTTGAGCTAGATTAGGGCGTGGGTATTTCAAAGAAAGCAAACTTAGCATGGAGTTAAGTCCAAGTGGAAATCGTTGTCAATAGTCACGAAATATCTGGCACTTCTCGGGAAGTGATTTGAAAAGCGAGTTATTTATTATTTTTTATTATAATATCAATTCGATTTCTACTTACCTTCTTTAACTACGAAGTTAAATCCCTTAGTTTCTTTTCTCCAGTTGATATTTCGCGGTAAGGTTGGAGGTTGTGTCTGGGGAGGTGGTTGAGCACCCACCGCAGGACAACCCCGGTGCGGTAGGCCACCTCCCGTGCGTATGTCACACCGGGATGAGCCACAATCCTGCCGAAGAACTCGTACGCGGGAGTCAACTCGTCTTCTCTCAGGTTTGGTAGATCTCCGACATATCCAGTAAGATCTTGCCCATCAGCGTGCTGAGCTCCGCAGGCGGGAAGGTTATGTTTTGAGCGCGAGCTTCGTGCACCAGCCTCTGGTACTCCATGTTGCTCCACTCCAGCCATGTCTTGACGACATACACACACTCCTCTAACACAGTGTCCTGCAGCGACGCTCACATCATTAATATCATCTACTTCACTTACCGTATTGTTGTGAGTAGAGGGACATACAGTTTGTATATTGATGATCAATTCGTATTTGGTAAGTAAGAGGTTTGTGTGCGAAGCTGCTTTAGGTTAGTTAGGTAGGAGCACACTATTGTGTATAAAAAGTTTTTTTTAATAGAAAGGGGTTAGATAGTTTGGAAATGTTACTAAATCAATCTGTTTTTGTCAGCAATACCTCTACATGGAACTCTACTCTACAAGGAAGATGGAACGTTCACCGATGACAACAAAGAAATGAGCGACTACTGAGGAAGCAATACGACTCTGTCTTCAGCGAGCCATTAAACGCACTAAAGATCGATAACCCAAATGAATTTTTTCATGGATATGATACCAACATCAAATCATATATCAGACGTCACCCTATCCCCACTGGATTTTGAAGAAGCCATAAACAGTATGCCTATGCACTCCGCACCAGGCCGGATTCTTGGAACTCATATTCATCAAGAACTGTAAAAAACCACTATCGCAGGCCCTTCAC
>WNGS01163947.1:12122742-12145741 GCA_020271785.1 Procambarus virginalis | reverse complement strand
CCTCCACCACATCACTTCCTAATGCATTCCATTTGTCAACCACCTTGACACTAAAAAAGTTCTTTCTATATCTCTGTGGCTCATTTGGGCACTCAGTTTCCACCTGGTCCCCTAGTGCGTGTGCCCCTTGTATTAAACAGCCTGTCTTTATCAACCCTGTCGATTCCCTGAGAATCTGAATGTGGTGATCATGTCCCTCCTAACTCTTCTGTCTTCCAACGAAGTGAGGGTTAATTCCCGTACTCTCCTCTGACTCATACCCCTCAGCTGGGTACTAGTCTGGTGGCAAACCTTTGAACCTTTTCCAGTTTAGTCTTAGCTTGACTAGATATGGACTCCATGCTTGGAGCCGCATACTCAGGATTGGTCTGGCATATGTGGTATATAATGTTCTGAAAGATTCCTTACACAAGTTTCTAAAGGCCGTTCTTATGTTAGCCAACCTGGCATATGCTGCTGATGTATCCTCTTGATATGAGCTTCAGGGGACAGATCTGGCGTGATATCAACCCCCAGGTCTTGCTCTCTCTCTGATCCTTGAAGATATTTCATCTCCCCAAATGATACCTTGTAATCGGTCTCCTGCTTTTCTCTACCCCTATCTTCATACATTACATTTGCTTGTGTTAAACTCTAACAGCATTTGTTCGACCATTCCGCAGTGTGTTGTGTGTGTGTGTGTGTGTGTGTGGTGTTTGTGTGTGTGTGTGTGTGTTGGTGTGTGGTGGTGTGTTGCGGCGGTGACCGTACAAAAGCATATATATATATAGTATATATATATAATATATATAATATATATATGAGTGTGCATAGTGCATTTATGAGCGTGTACTGTATGTAATAAGAATGTGTCCTGTATTGATGATACAAGTCTCCTTGAATGACGTCATACATTGTGTGGGTTGTATGCTATCAACGCTACTCCCGCCCGCGATTACAATGCACGCACGTGCACGCTCGTACAGGCACGTCAGGCGCACGTAACACGCACGCACGCGCACGGACACAAATCACCCACACCACACAAACCACACCCACACACACACCAAACACACACACACACACACACACACACACACACACACACACACACCAACACACACATCACACACACACATCACACACACACCACACACACACACACACAAACCTACAAAATCCTCAAGAGAATCGACCGGGTTAGACAAGGACAAACTATTCAACCCTGGGGGGGGGACGCGAAACAAGGGGACACCAGGTGGAAACTGAGGTACCCACATGGGAGCACAGGGACGTTAGAAGGAAACTTTTCAGTGTCAGAGTAGTTAACGATGGATGCATTAGGCAGTGATATGTGGGTGGAGGCTGACTCCATACACAGTTCAAGTGTAGAGATGATAGAGCCCAGGAGGCTCAGGAATCTGTACACCAGTTGATTGACAGTTGAGAGGCGGGACCAAAGAGCCAAGCTCAACCCCCGCAATCACAAATAGGTGAGTACAAATAGGTGAGTAACACACCTTATATTACACTCGATACTGAAGTATGGAGATAATAATTCTTTTAAGAAGTGGGGACGACCGTTGGAGTCTTGAGCGTCTCCACGTCAAGCCCAAGAACGTTTACAATTAGGTAATTACTTAGGTAATTACACACGCGCGTAATGCACTGTAAATGGAATGCATTGGAAGTGATGTGGTGGAGGCTGACCCCATACACAGATTTCAATGTAGTAGGACAGAGGCCCAAGTAGGCTCAGGACACCTGTACACCAGTTGATTGACAGTTGAGAGGCGGTACCAAAGAGCCACGAACTCAACCCCCGCAAGCACACTGTACACACACACACACACGCGCGCGGAACTGGAACTGGGCAAGGAAGTAAATATTAACCCCACAAGAGAGAAGTTATTGATGTCACAGTTTAGAAGTATCGGAGTAATACTATCACTAGATCAAACGAAAGTGGTGACGAGAGTAGGGTTTAAGACCCGCCAAAATTGTGAATAGCCTACGCCATCGCTACTTTTTTTAGACAAACCTAACTCAACCCGACCCGACCCATCACACCCACTCTAGCCCAAAATAAGAGCTAAAATGTCGTGGTTTTACATATGGTATGTATATTTTCATCAACCATGGCGGTTTAGTCTGAATTTATTAAACAGTTTAACGAGCCTTGGAGACGCTGGCGAGGCTGTTCTCCACCAAGGTTATTGTTGTTATAAACCAACGGGTTTCTAACCTTTTTTTTGTACTGCGACTCTCAGCAAGAGGATCAAGTAGTGTTACAAGCCAGTATGCCCGTGTATGTCACATATACTCGCTCACACAAACTCTGTGAACAATGTTCCTTTATTGAATTTTGTAACTAGCCTCATCAAGATGGTAACTGGCTTAGCTAAATGAATTGTGGGGTTCAGTCCCTGACGCCAGTATGTGCCTCTGTAACCCTTCCACTACCGGCCCCACAAGATGGGTATGGGTGTGCATAATGTAAATGAACTAACATAACTACTATTGACACATGATAAATGCCAGATTATGGATGAAACCTATTCACTTAAATTACATATTTAAATTTTTTAGGAAGAAGGAATATAGCAAAAATAAACATTATCATGAAATTTATAAAAAAGACACAGTAAACAATATAAATAAACAGTTTCATTTAATGAGAAGGATGGGCTGTTTATTCGTAATGTTCATTCCAAATTGGTAAACCGCCGGAAGACAATGTTACCCGCATATCTGGTGCAGTGTTGAGCTGGCTTGGGGATTAATCCGGGATCCTTGAGTGTCATTTCTAGGGGTAGACCAGGGGGTCTCCAAACTATGGCCCGCGGGCCACATCCGGCCCGCCACATAATTTCATCCGGCCCGCCAAACAAATCCCTGTGTGGTGGCCTTGAAAAAATAATTATCGTACGAATGGCATCGCAGAATTATTCAAAGCTGGGGCTGCTGACTGGTGGCGCTCAGCCCGAGTCAGTTTTCTCTCTCTCGATAGTGTGACGCACAGATACTAGTACTGGTAGGTATGTGTTGTGCATTACAACCAATCAGTTGTGTATAACTGTATATTGTGGGGATGGAGGGCGAGTGGGGCTTCGCTGCTTCTGTTTCAGGGAGCACAAACACTGTACAATATTCTTTTCTCTGTACTTTGACAATACCTTTATCTTAGTTATACAAAATAGCAATAATACTATTGTAGCCAAAAATATTGCATGTTTAAAATAGTTAAAATGGTAACCATTAAGTTTATCAACGAAAGCTGTTGCCATAATATTTACCACTTTATAATAATATGCTATGCTTTTTAACACCACATACAAGCTGTTTTTTTTCCTGTAGAATTTATTTCATTTATTTTACCCTTATGTTTTCAGATATGGAAAAGATAAAGAAAAGAAAAGTGGACAGTGAGTGCCGTCAGTTCAATGACGAATGGAAGATAAAGTACTTTTTTGTGATAGCAAATGATAAAGCTTTATGCCTCATATGTAGAGACAGTGTTGCTGTTCTGAAGGAATACAATATTCGTCGGCACTATGAATCTAAACATGGCTCAAGTTATTCTCACATCACAGGAGCAGAACGCACTAAAAAGTTTGAATCATTTCAGCACAGTCTGCATTCTCAACAAGCTGTTTTCAGTAAGCAAAAATCTGAAAATGAAACTTCAACTAGAGCCAGTTACAAAGTTGCCTATGTGTTGGCCAAAAAAGGAAAACCTTTCACTGATGGTAGTATCATAAAAGAGTGTATAGTGGAAGCAGCAGGAGAGGTATGTCCAGAAAAAGTAAACCTCTTCAAAATGATAAGTCTTGGGTCAAATACTGTTGCTCGTAGAATTGAAAATTTAGGAGGCGGCATAATTCGGCAAATAAAGGAAAAAACAAAAAGATTTTGTTGGTTTTCTCTTGCGTTGGATGAATCAACTGATGTGTGTGATACTTCTCAGCTCTTAGTATTCATTCGTGGTGTTGATAGTGAATTTAATGTGACCCAAGAATTAGCAACAGTTCACAGCATGCACACCACAACAACTGGAAAGGACATTTTCAATGAAGTAAGTAAAACTATGACAGAATATAACCTGGAATGGAAACAAGTGCAGTGTGTGACAATTGATGGAGGAAAGAATATGTCTGGGACAAAGAAGGGTTTGGTTGGGCAAATTACAACAGCTTGTGAGGTTGGAGGATTCTCAAAACCCATTTTTTTGCATTGCCTTATCCATCAACAAGCATTGTGCCTAAAATATGTTGATATGTCTTGTGTCATGAAACCTGTTGTTTCTGTGGTTAATTTCATTAGATCTCATGCACTCAACCATCGCCAGTTCCGTGATTTCTTGAAAGAAATTGATGCGGAGTTTGTTGACTTGCCTTATTATACAGCAGTTAGATGGCTTAGTTGTGGAAAGGTTTTGCTGCATTTCTTTGAGCTCAAATTAGAAATTGATTTATTTCTCACAGAGAAAAATAAACCTCAGCCATTATTATCAGAATGTGAATGGATTTAGAAATTGGCATTTTTTGCAGATATGACAGGTCATATGAATAACTTGAATCTGAAATTGCAAGGCAAAACAAATTTGATCAGTGACTACTTTGTTCATGTCAAGGCATTCAGAGCAAAACTTGCGCTACTTGAAGGCCAGGTGAAGGTTAAGAATTTTGCTCATTTTCCATGTTGTGAAAAATTTCATGCAGAAAGTAAAGTTGAATTTCCTTTTTCATTTGCAAATGAAATAATTTCAGATTTGAAAAAACAGTTTCAGAAGCGATTTGCTGACCTTGATGCCAAAGCAAATGAAATCAGGCTCTTTCATAATCCATTTGACTGCAATGCTGAAAATCTTCCAACTCAATTTCAAATGGAAATTATTAATCTCCAGGCAGATGACAGACTGAAAGATAAGTATAGAGAAGGAAATCTGATTGAGTTTTATAAATGCCTGCAGCCAGATCAGTTTCCAAATTTGATAAAGTTTGCTTGTAGTTTTGTGTCCATTTTTGGTTCAACATACTTGTGTGAACAAACATTTTCCAAAATGAAGTATGTGAAATCTAACTATCGAGCAAATTTGTCTGATGATCACTTGAAATCAATTCTTACAATTGGCTCATCTAATCTGGAACCTGATTTTAATGAAATTTTGAAGTCAAAACGACAGTATCATTCGTCACACTAATTTGGTTGCATAAAACTAAAGGCAGGAATCTATTTAGTTTACCCTAATTTTTTCCAAAAAGATATGTTTTAATTTTTCCATGTTTATACTTTAATATTTGAGGAAATTAAATTACTGGCACTGATTTGTTTTTTTTTTCATTTTTTATTCCTTCGGCCCGCATAAATATGGGAAATATATAATGTGGCCCTTACATTGAAAAGTTTGGAGACCCCTGATGTAGACCACTGTGCTACACTAGGTGTTTCAGGTGTGATTTAGGATCATAGATGGTGGCATCATTTTTTTGTACCAGACGTTGTTATTGAACCACAAAGGTTATCAGTCCATATGTATCTCTTTATCAGACCATGTGTGTGTATCACACATATGTACCATATATGTGCTTAATTTAACCGTAAAATGAGTTAAGAGTTCTTTCATAAAAACAATAAGTGACCTATTAAAACACACACACACAATCTTGTCTTTATTTTTCCTCGTGAAAAAATATAAATATTGAGAGATGTTTACACCCGAGATCATATTATTTACTCTTATCATGCGGGTCCCTGGAGCCGGCTGGGCCTTATCACAGCCTGAGCCGGCCCGGGGGTGATCAGGGTCGTAGTGGAGGGGGCCCCGCCCCCGCCCGCCTGATAATGGCTTCTCAAAACACCACAAACTGTGTCACTTGATTTTATTAACCCAGATCACCTCCTTATGTTGGTTATCTCTGTGTCACTTAGGTTACTGTGTCTTCCGGGTCCCTCCCTCGCCATGTTTAAACTCCCACACACTCCAGGTCACTCCCACACACTCCAGGTCACTCCTACACACTCCAGGTCACTCCCACACACTCCAGGTCACTCCTACACACTCCAGGTCACTCCCACACACTCCAGGTCACTCCCACACACTCCGGGTCACTCCCACACACTCCAGGTCACTCCTACACACTCCAGGTCACTCCCACACACTCCGGGTCACTCCTACACACTCCAGGTCACTCCCACACACACCACGTCACTCCTACACACTCGAGGTCACTCCCACACAATCCAGGTCACTCCCACACACTCCAAGTCACTCCTACACACTCCAGGTCACTCCTACACACTCCAGGTCACTCCTACACACTCCAGGTCACTCCCACACACTCCAGGTCACTGCCACACCCTCCAGGTCACTCCCACACCCTCCAGGTCACTCCCACACCCCCCAGGTCACTCCCACACACTCCAGGTCACTCCCACACCCTCCAGGTCACTCCTACACACTCCAGGTCACTCCCACACACTCCAGGTCACTCCTACACACTCCAGGTCACTCCTACACACTCCAGGTCACTCCCACACACTCCAGGTCACTCCCACACACTCCAGGTCACTCCCACACCCTCCAGGCCTCTCCCACACCCTCCAGGCCTCTCCCACACCCTCCAGGTCACTCCCACACATTCCATTACCACCACCAGCTACTATATCTCCGTTAATGTGTCATAACAGATACATCCAACCCATATTTCTTATAAATGTCACCACATGTGGCCGCATCTCAGCCACTCCACAACCTCAAACCAGTCAGTACATATACGGACGTCCTGTACAGGCGAAGGACGCAGTTTTCTATTGAGATTCAGCTAGTCTGTTGAGTATTATCACATCTTAACCGGATTTGTGTAAAATCGTAACCGGATTACACACATATGCAGCCTAAGGAGGGAGATATACCTGATGAACTCCCGTGGAATGTCGTAGTCACATATGAAGGTCTTTGTCGGTATACTCTCGCGCTGGTGTGGGTATACATACCCTCGCCCTGGTGTGGTTATACCATCGCCCTGGTGTGGGTATACCCTCGTCCTGGTGTGGTTATACCCTCGCCCTGGTGTGGTTATACCCTCGCCCTGGTGTGGTTATACCCTCGCCCTGTTGTGGGTATACCCTCGCCCTGGTGTGGGTATTCCCACGCCCTGGTGTGGGTATACCCTCGCCCTGGTGTGGGTATACCCTCGCCCTGGTGTGGGTATTCCCACGCCCTGGTGTGGGTATACCCTCGCCCTGGTGTGGGTATACCCTCGCCCTGGTGTGGGTATACCCTCGTCCTGGTGTGGGTATACCCTCGCCCTGGTGTGGGTATACCCTCGCCCTGGTGTGGGTATACCCTCGCCCTGGTGTGGGTATACCCTCGCCCTGGTGTGGTTATACCCTCGCCCTGGTGTGGGTATACCCTCGCCCTGGTGTACTTGTAGGTAGAGTTACATGGGGTCTGGCCCATCAACAAGGTGCGCGCGCAACTGGGACACCTAGGTATGCGTGGAGTCATTACAATTTACAGAGGGTGTTCGGGTACTAATGTTAATAGCTCGTTATCAAAACAAACAGCTGCGGGACTGACAACGTAGAAGCCAAATACTGAATGATTTAAATCTAAAATCAGTCATCAATTGTAGCTCGGTTGAACTTGTTCGAAAGCATGGCCTGAGACGTGTGTCGTTGGCTTCCAGCCGATGTTGTCAACCCAACTCGGCCTCTCAACTAATAGGTCGCATTTCTTTACGTTATAGAAAGCATCGTTGCTTTCTAATGTGAAAACTAACGGTTCTCAACTACGTTTTCTATGCATTGGTCTCGATAGGCTAGAAGGATTGCTTGGTTTCGAACGGTTCTGGGTAGGTTATCTTGAGATGATTTCGGGGCTTTTTAGTGTCCCCGGGGCCCGGTCCTCGACCAGGCCTCCACCCCTAGGAAGCAGCCCGTGACAGCTGACTAACACCCAGGTACCTATTTTACTGCTAGGTAACAGGGGCATAGCGTGAAAGAAACTCTGCCCATTGTTTCTCGCCGGCGCCCGCGATCGATCCCAGGACCACAGGATCACAAGTCCAGCGTGCTGTCCGCTCGGCCGACCGGCGCCCGGTAGGTTGGGAGGATGGATGTGTTACAGAGTGACATAGCAAGAGAACGGTCGCTCCCTGCAAATTCACGTTACCAAATTCATTTTACCTAGATAAAGGTTAGGTAAGGTGTTTTTACCTTACCTAACCGACTTTTTAATATCCTAACAGTATGGGTTAGTTAAGTAACTAACCCACACTGTTACGATATTAATTTAGGCTTGAAGGGAAGGGAACTATATAGCCACCACGACTATATAGCACTTGGAAGGGGTCAGGATAAGGATTTGGGATTGGACGGGGGGGGGGAAGGAACGGTGCCCAACCACTTGGACGATGAGGGATTGAACGCCGACCTGCATGAAGCGAGACCGTCGCTCTACCGTCCAGCCCAAGTGGCTGGACGGTAGTCTGTAGAGTATTATCACATATTAACCGGGTTTATGTAAAACCATAACCGGATCACCCACATATGAAGCCAAAGAAGGGAGATATACCTGATGAGTTCCCGCGGAATATCGTAGTCAAAGGTCTTGACTTTGTAAGTATACCGTCACCCTGGTGTACGTACACCCTCGCCTTGGTGTACTTAACTGTACCTTGAGAAAAATACCTATCTAGTAGAGGACTTCCGGTACACCGAGTCTGGGGCCAGATTCACGAAGCAGTTACACAAGCACTTACGAACCTATAAATCTATTCTTAATCTTTGGCGGCTTTGTTTACAATTATTAAACAATTAATGAGCTCGGAAACACCAGGAGGCTGTTTATAACAATAACAACAGTTGATTGGCAAGTTTTCATGCTTGTAAACTGTTTAATAAATGTAACCAAAGCCGTCAAAGATTGAGGAAAGATGTACACGTTCGTAAGTACTTGCCTAACTGCTTCGTGAATCTGGCTCCTGCTTTTTTTAGTTACATTTCTGACCGTTTTCTTTAGCGTGTCGCTTCCAACACCACCACACAGCCGTCCGCCAGGCCTTAGGAACCCGGAAATGGTTAAGTGCAGTGCAGGCGATGAGTGACAATAACGTGGCTGAAGAATGTTGACCAGACCACACTCTAGAAGGTGAAGGGACGACGACGTTTCGGTCCGTCATGGACCATTCTCAAGTCGATTTTTTTGTCGAAAAAAAATCGACTTGAGAATGGTCCAGGACGGACCAAAACGTCGTCGTCCCTTCACCTTTAAGTGGAGTGCCTAAACTGCCTCAAACTCCTAGAGACTCCTTCAGGTTAATGTGTACAATGCCTGTGCGTGCACAGTAGCAATGTGTACAATGCCTGTGCATGCACAGTAGCAATGTGTACAATGCCTGTGCGTGCACAGTAGCAATGTGTACAATGCCTGTGCATGCACAGTAGCAATGTGTACAATGCCTGCGCATGCACAGTAGCAATGTGTACAATACCTGTGCGTGCACAGTAGCAATGTGTACAATGCCTGTGCATGCACAGTAGCAATGTGTACAATGCCTGTGCGTGCACAGTAGCAATGTGTACAATGCCTGTGCATGCACAGTAGCAATGTGTACAATGCCTGTGCGTGCACAGTAGCAATGTGTACAATGCCTGTGCGTGCACAGTAGCAATGTGTACAATGCCTGTGCGTGCACAGTAGCAATGTGTACAATGCCTGTGCGTGCACAGTAGCAACGTGTACAATGCCTGTGCATGCACAGTAGCAATGTGTACAATGCCTGCGCATGCACAGTAGCAATGTGTACAATGCTTGTGCGTGCACAGTAGCAATGTGTACAATGCCTGTGCGTGCACAGTAGCAATGTGTACAATGCCTGCGCATGCACAGTAGCAATGTGTACAATGCCTGTGAGTGCACAGTAGCAATGTGTACAATGCCTGTGCGTGCACAGTAGCAATGTGTACAATGCCTGTGCGTGCACAGTAGCAATGTGTACAATGCCTGTGCGTGCACAGTAACAATGTGTACAATGCCTGTGCGTGCACAGTAGCAATGTGTACAATGCCTGTGCGTGCACAGTAGCAATGTGTATAATGCCTGTGCGTGCACAGTAGCAATGTGTACAATGCCTGTGCATGCACAGTAGCAATGTGTACAATGCCTGTGCATGCACAGTAGCAATGTGTACAATGCCTGTGCGTGCACAGTAGCAATGTGTACAATGCCTGTGCGTGGCATTGGAATTGCCGTCATTCTTGAATATTGTTGCCTCTGGGTGCTAGCAAACGGCGCAGATTCAACAGTAAATCTACGTCCGCCAAACACACACCGAAACTACGACGTTGGTACAACGTTCGAACAAGTTTTAACACCTCCTAACCAGTTATAACAACCAATATAGCAAGTTGTAACAACGTTCTAATACGTCATAAACACGTTAAGCCAAGATGTAACAACTTTATTACAAGTTGTAACAAGCGGAAAATAGAGACAGTTTCGGTTTGTGTTTCCAGGGCGTCGATGTCGTTGATTCAATGTGCCTCGAGCATAGTTTAAAGGGGCTTGACGGCTGAGTGGCCAGCGCTTCGGATTCGTAGTCCTGAGGTCCCGGATTCGATCCCCGGTAGAGGCGGAAACAAATGGGCATAGTTTGTTTCACCCTGATGCTTCTGTACACCAAGCAGTAACAAGGTACCAGGGCGTTAGAAAGCGGTTGCGGGCTACTTCCTGGGGGTGTGTAACAAAAAAAAATAGAGGCCTGGTCGAGGACCGGGCCGCGGGGACGCTAAGCCCCGAAAACATCTCAAGATAACTTCAAGATAACCTACCCTCTTGACATTAAATACTTCGAAACGCTCAACGTAATATCAACGTCAGTTTGACGTTATATTGACGGAGTGACATGTTGTTGTATTTAGGGCAGGTGCTTGCTGGTAGGTAGGGGGGGGGGGGCTGCGGCGCACAGGCTTGACGGGCGGTATTGTGCAACTGGCGTGTGCACCGCATTGTGTCATCACAAGAGTGTTTGTTTGTTATTCCGCACGTAGAGGAGCTCATTATCGCCCCATTCTCTCCCTCTCACCCCCTGAACGCCCACATTTTGTACACCTGCCTCTTGTACACCTGCCTCTTGTACACCTGCCTCTTGTACACCTGCCTCTTGTACACCTGCCTCTTGTACACCTGCCACTTGTACACCTGCCTCTTGTACACCTGCCTCTTGTACACCTGCCTCTTGTACACCTGCCTCTTGTACACCTGCCTCGTGTACACCTGCCTCGTGTACACCTGCCTCTTGTACACCTGCCTCTTGTACACCTGCCTCGTGTACACCTGCCTCTTGTACACCTGCCTCTTGTACACCTACCTCTTGTACACCTGCCTCTTGTACACCTGCCTCTTGTACACCTGCCTCTTCCTTCTTGAGGAAGGAAGGGGTTTGGGGCGGGTTTCCTGTGTTGGATAAGGACAAGAAACTAACGAATCTATGTACATAAGAATTAATGACCATCGTAGGTGCTCTGCTCACCTAGGCAGGTCCCGTGTACATCTGTGTGCTCTCTCTCTCTTTTCTCCCGCCCATGCACCTGTTACGGGCTATTCATGCTCGTACTACCTCTTGGGTGGCTTAATCTTCATCAATCAGTCAATCATGTACCTGGTCCATCTATCTTTTGGAAACCTGTTAACCAGTTTGTCTCAAAATGTTACGTTATGCCCCTCAAACTCAAACCCCTCTTCCTAAACCTGTGCTTCCCCCATATCCTGAACGATATTTCTTCTTTAAACGAAGAAATTTTGTTTTTTTAAGGAAAAACAAGTTTTTCTTCGAAATTTTGAAGAAATTGGAGGAAATTTCTCCAACTTGTACTCTCTGTTACTGATTCTGACCTCATCTCACTGTTTCCAGATGCCAGGTAATTCTGTTGTCACAGTCTGTGTGACCTGTCCTAACAGAACGTCATATTTTGACGTATACTCCATCTAAGGCCAAAAAATGGTCGTACTAGAAAATGGAAGCGGCTCGCGAAATTGACATACCGTTTTCTGTTTTGGATCCACTGGTAGATTAGGATAAATGCACTTTAGTACGACAGTTTGTTGACGTTGGGAAACCTTAGGAGGACGGACTGCTGTGTTATTGCCACAGTTTATTTCCACCTGGTATGTGGTGACGCGAGCAGCTCAGGGTAGCCAGGGTGGGCATCACCAGCGCTAGATACAGCTGAAGGATGGTATGCGTGCTGCTGTGGCGGCCTCTGGTCGCTGCTAACCATGGCTTCTAATAGCTCTCACAGTCTAATCTACTCGTGTATGTGTTATTAATGTGGTATACAGCAACGCTGTCTTTCTCAAGGTTGAGGAATTTGTGTTTCTCAACGTTGAAATGCATTTGCCAATTTTCCGCCCAGCGCTGAAGTTTAAGCCTGCAGCTTATCAGTCTTCTTTTGTGTCGTTCACAACCCACCTTTGTGTCGTTCACACGCTTACGATATTGCTGGTCACTCCAGTATTAAGCTGACTGATGTCAATTATGAAAAAGCAGCGTGTCCAGTACCCAGCCAAGCAGACAGCCACCAATTTTTTATTTATTTATACAAGATAAACACTTGTACAGCCACTAGTACGCGTAGCGATTCGGGCAGGTCCTTAATCCTATGTTCCCTGGAATACGAACCCCGCCGCGAAGAATTGTTTTTACAACCAAGTACACATTTTACTGTTGAGTTAAACAGACGCTACAGTTAAGGATTTGCGCCCAGTAAATCCTCCCCGGCCAGGATACGAACCCATGACAAAGCGCTCGCGGAACGCCAGGCGAACCCTCAATACACTCCACCATCACCACGGAACAACCCGGGGCCAGATTCACGAAGCAGTTAGGCAAGCACTTACGAACGTGTTCATCTTTCCTCAATCTTTGACGGCTTTGGTTACATTTATTTAACAGTTTACAAGCATGAAAACTTGCCAATCAACTGTTGTTATTGTTATAAACAGCTTCCTGGTGCTTCGGAGCTCATTAACTGTTTAATAATTGTAAACAAAGCCGCCAAAGATTGAGAAAAGACGTACAGGTTCGTAAGTGTTTCCGTAACTGCTTCGTGAATCTGGTGGTCCCAGCATCCCAACACTCCGGTTGATTATGTTAGGTTAGTTTAAATCTAGCTGGTTACATTAGGTTACTTAGGGTAAGTCTGACTAGTTATATTAGGTTGGTTTAAGGTAAGTCTGGCTGACTATGTTACGGTAGTGGGGAAAGTCTGACTGGTTTATAATAGGGTAATAGAGTGCAGGTTTAAACCTGACCGGAATAGGGGAAGGTTTATGTATGTTGTTGTTTTTTAGATTCAGCTGCTGGGAACAAAATGTTGCAAGTAGCACGGTCTATGGTGAGCCCGTAGTGGACTTACAAAGCACAGGAGCGGAGCTGGAAGTCTGATGTTTTATGTATGGATAACCTCACTATATATTTGCTTGTAGAGATGAGAGGTGTGAAGCGAAACCACTGCACCAAAATATGTTTGCTTACAGAAAAGGCGTAGGAACCACAGAATGTCTTACCTCCCTCCTGGATCAAATCAATGAAAAACCAGAAATCCTTATTTTTCTGGACCTTGAGAAAGCCTTCGAGCTAGCCAATGCTCCAGCTACACTGTGCTGCCTGGTGGATAAGAAAATCAAACTCCAGGTACACTGCGCTGCCTGGTGGATAAGTAAATCAAACTCCAGGTACATTGTGCTGCCTGGTGGATAAGAAAATCAAACTCCAGCTACACTGTGCTGCCTGGTGGATAAGAAAATCAAACTCCAGGTACATTGTGCTGCCTGGTGGATAAGAAAATCAAACTCCAGGTACATTGTGCTGCCTGGTGGATAAGTAAATCAAACTCCAGGTACATTGTGCTGCCTGGTGGATAAGTAAATCAAACTCCAGGTACATTGTGCTGCCTGGTGGATAAGTAAATCAAAGGATACGCTCTTGCCTTTGCCAAAGGAAGTTTGCTCATCAGAGAAGTTAAGTCAAATTTCAAGGAAAAACATCGACCTCAAAGAGACTGGAAAATGGGACTCCGCAGGGAGGAATACTAAGCCCCTTCCTCTTCAACTGTCTCATGGAACAATTCATAAAGCGCAAATTACCAAAAGCCAAACTGCTTAACTATGCAGACTACTTTGCGGTCATTATCAATGGCAAAGGCGCCAGGAATCTTACAAAAAAGGCCTAGATATTATCAGCAGGGAAGCGGAACGCAGCAGTGAAAATAAACAGCAATAAAACAAAAGCAATGGTCGTTAAAATGAGAACTCAAGACATCAGACTGGCAATACAAGGACATGAAATTGAGTGGGTTACCTCTTTTCAATACCTAGGAGTCATAATAGACAACCAGTTGAAATTCACTCAAGAAATTGAATATCTTCGGCAACGCTGTAAAGCCAATAACTCAGCTTTGCGCTCCCTGACCAGTCTTAGAGAGGGTGCATCTCTACCAGTTCTCAAAATGTACTACGTTCAAGCAGTTAGGTCACTCATCGACTATGCTGCCCCTGCTCTTACATCCCTCAGTGATAACCAATGGGAGAAACTGGAAGTGTCTCAAAATGATGCCCTCAGAACAATGCTGGGAGCACCTATATGGACGTGGCGAGAAAAATCTAAATATGGAAACTAACTTACCAGCCTTAAAAAACAGGAGTAAACAAAGAAGAGCCACCATAACAGCAAAACTTGTAGGAACCACCGCCAGACTGTCAATCAAAGATAGCATACTCAGATCGCTTCACAGAAACTGTCACTATAGAACAACTGCATGGACGGTTAATCTGGTCAAGATACTATAGAAAGTGGACTTGAAACGGACCATTAGAAACAAAGAGGACAGCCCATATCATCATTTTCGGCAGCCTCCTCCATGGGAATAATAGAGTCTAGAGATAATCATTGACGAATTACCGGTTGGAAAATCAGCATGTGACTCACAGAGGCTCAAAGCAATCATAGGACAACAAATGGAAACCATCTCAAGACCTACAACGACTCACATCTTCACAGATGGATCAGTTTATCAAGAAAAAGGTTCTGCTGGGGCAGCAGTTTACACTAACAACCATGAAGTTTACTGGAGCATCAATAGTGGGTGCTCAACTTTGCAAACAGAACTATATGCCCTGAAGGAGGCCATAAACTATACAATTGAGAATAATTTGCATGATGTCATCATTCATACCAACTTTAAATCTTCCAGGCATTGTTATCCAGCCAGTACAGAGATAATATACAACTCATCACAGAAATCCTACATATAGAAAACGAAGTACACAATCTAGGGCTGTCAATCACGCTAAATTGGATACCAAGTCACATTGGCATAGATGGTAATGAAAGGCAGACTCACTAGCAAAAACTGTCATTGCTCTACCTGTTGTACTGGTTCAAATACCTCCAATTTTCTCACAGATTAAGGAGCAGATCAAGAAGAAAATACTCCCAACTATCAAAAGTCGCCACCGAGCCAAAGTAGCAGAAGGAAGATCCACTGCGATGTGGTACGAACAAGCCACTGGGAACTACTCTTTCAAGCCTGGCATAAAACTATTCAAACATTGCAGTAGCCATACACAGACTCAGACTTGGCTACAAGTGCTGCTGGGAGGTAATAAACCCAATAGTTAAGTGTCATATCTGTGGAACAGATGCAGAGGCGCCACTATTACACTACTTACAGTTGCTTCATTATGTGAAGCAACTGAAGCCCTGCGCATCAAACTCAACATTCATCCAAGGAGACCAGATGCATTAAATACAAAATCCACAGCGACTACAATGGTTAAAAAAGCAGTTTAAGAATGGACCACACTAGTGAACATTTAAACCAGATAAAATCCGCCACCATGATAACGTTATTAAAACAAAAGATAAAATCAGTGCGAAAAGAAGGAAGCTCTCCCTTCATTTAAAACACTGACCGACATATGACAGTAAGAGGGATATCGTGAATAACCGAACTCAAATACGGGCTCACTATAGGCCGTGCTACATGGACATTTTGTTCTGAGTAGCTGAACCTAAACAAGAAGAAGAACAAGAACAGGTGAGAGGTGGGAGGTGAGATGGGGGGCAGGAGACGGAGCCAGACTCTCCCAGCCTGTCACTCGGGTTTTTCTCCCACTGAATGCCTCAACCTTTGACATTCCTCGGTGAAACACCCAGTGGGAACAGGCAAGGACGAGCGAATATACTTGAAGCAGATCAGACAACTTGANTACAGGCTGCTGCAATGTGACCTGTTGACCTTTGAACAGAGCTATCAGTGTAATCAGAGTTATCATAGTGCTCTACACACCAGAAATTATTGACATAGGAATCAATTGTATCAAATATTCCTACTTTGAGAAGTACTGTAATTTTTGTTACAAAAGTATTTTTGTTGATGGGCGCATCAGATACTTGTATTTTTAGGGTACATATATAATGGAATATCATTAGCTAGTACATTGCATAAATAGGAATATTCAAATGCAGGCGATGAGTCACAATAATGTGGCTGAAGAATGTTGACCAGACCACACACTAGAAGGTGAAGGGACGACGACGTTTCGGTCCGTCCTGGACCATTCTCAAGTCGATTGTGGAATATTCAACTTGATATTGAACTTCTACTCAACCAATTCGCCTCTATTATACTGATGAGTCTTGCGCATCTTGGGGCTCCAGGAACCATCCTGACGGCTTCATTTTGAATGGTTTCTGATGCTTTCAACTTAATGGTGGGTTTTAGAGGTTCTAGTCTGTCTTTAAGCTTAAGCTGTAATTCGGGTACAATGTCTGTTAAAACTCAAACAGAGTTATTTGTATTTCCTGCAGATTTCGATGATCTGATTTTTATAAAGTCAATGATTTTCATTATTGACTTTATAAAAAAAGTTTTTTTTTTGGGGGGGGGGAGACAGGGTCCTATTTTGTTTGTGTAAACAATAAGCCCGCATTCAGTACTACTATTTGCATGGGTTTCAAAGTGTAGTTCCAACTGATTACCTGATTGAAATGACTCAGCTATCATCTGTTTATCAGCTAACAGCCTCACCGGCTGTTATGCGTGTACCACCCGTGTTAAATAATCCATCCTTGTCTACCCCTGTCAATTCCCCTGAGAATCTTGTATGTGGTGATCATGTGTTCCCGAGCTCTTCTGTCTTCCAGCGACGTGAGGTGCAGTTCCCTCAGCCTTTCCTCGTAACTCATGCCTCTTAGTTCTGGGACTAGCCTAGTGACATACCTCTGAACCTTTTCCAGTTTCGTCTTGTGCTTGACAAGGTACGGGCTCCATGCTGGGGCCGCATACTCCAGGACTGGTCTTACATACGTGGTATACAAGGTTCTGAATGATTCTTTACACAAGTTTCTGAAGGTGTGCATGTGTGTGTGTGTGTGTGTGTGTGTACTCACCTAGTTACTCACCTAGTTGTGCTTGCGGGGGTTGAGCTCTGGCTCTTTGGTCCCGCCTCTCAACCGTCAATCAACAGGTGTACAGTTTCCTGAGCCTAATGGGCTCTATCATATCTACATTTGAAACTGTGTATGGAGTCAGCCTCCACCACATCGCTTCCTAATGCACACACACATTCCTAATGTGTGTGTGTGTGTGTGTGTGTGTGTGTGTGTGTGTGTGTGTGTGTGTGTGTGTGTGTGTGTGTGTGTGTGTGTGTGTGTGTGTGTGTGTGTGAGCACAGGGGTAAAACACAGGCAACGACAGGTTCCAGGCCATAACCCTTGGGCACACCACCTGTTACATCTCACCACTTCCATATCGCCCACTGTTTGTGCTAATTCTCGGTTTTCTGTCTATTAACAAATCGTTACATCAGTTCAGAATTCCCCCTCCGATGTCCTACATTTTGATTTCTTCCCCCAGCGTATTGTCTCGATTACAATCTCAAAGTTGGTTATCTCAAAGTCTCAATCTCATGTTGGTTATCTCTGTGTCACTTAGGTTACTGTGTCTTCCGGGGCCCTCCTTCGCCATGTTTAAACTCCCACACACTCCAGGTCACTCCTACACACTCCAGGTCACTCCTACACACTCCAGGTCACTCCTACACACTCCAGGTCACTCCTACACACTCCAGGTCACTCCTACACACTCCAGGTCACTCCCACACACTCCAGGTCACTCCCACACACTCCAAGTCACTCCTACACACTCCAGGTCACTCCCACACACTCCAGGTCACTCCCACACACTCCAGGTCACTCCCACACACTCCAGGTCACTCCTACACACTCCAGGTCACTCCTACACACTCCAGGTCACTCCCACACACTCCAGGTCACTCCCACACACTCCAGGTCACTCCTACACACTCCAGGTCACTCCCACACACTCCAGGTCACTCCCACACACTCCAGGCTTCTTGTGACTTTACAAGATTGTAAATACTATGCTATGTATTCTTACAAACCCAATATACCGTCTTGTATATAAATAAATAAATAAAAATATATAAATAAAGGCCTTGATGAAGGTCAACACTCCCATAATCTACGCTGCTATCTACCACCTCAAATGAAAATTGATTTTCATTTGATTTTCAAATTTGAAAAAATGGAAAAGATTTTCAAATTCAAATTTCAAATTTTATTTTTAATTTCGTTCTGTCCTCTACCGGGACAGAACGAAAGTAAATGTGTTAGACGAGAGAGCTTCTTAATGAGCGCGTGCTACAGGCCTTCCATTAAGTTATGCGTGGCCAGGAGCCGACTAAGTGGGCCGGCCATCACAGCTCCCTGGATCTTCGGCGCCATGTTTGGCTTCCCGGGTGGAAGTTGGCGGGTGGTGATCTGTCCAGTGATGTGGTGATCAATAAGGAACAATTCCTCTGAGAATCTTGTATGTGGTGATCATGTCCCCCTCTAAGATGAAGGGTCTATAAGGTCACAAGAAGGGAGGGCGCCGGAAGGACCCTAGGGTCTTCAAGCGTGAGGTAAAGCCGAAAGTGGAATGTGCAAGAATTTTTTTAAGACAGTTAAAAGTAGCGATTGAGCTGCTGCAAGACGCAACCCACAACAGTTGACTAGCTACAAGGTACCTATTTAACTGTTAGTCGAAGAGAGGCATGAGGTGAAAGGAAATGCGTTGAACTGTTTTCGTCTGGCTTGGGGATTAATCCGGGATCCTTGAGTGTCATTCTAGGATGTAGACCAGGGGTCTCCAAACTATGGCCCGCGGGCCACATCCGGCCCGCCACATAATTTCATCCGGCCCGCCAAACAAATCCCTGTGTGGTGGCCTTGAAAAAATAATTATCGTACGAATGGCATCACAGAATTATTCAAAGCTGGGGCTGCTGACTGGTGGCGCTCAGCCCGAGTCAGTTTTCCTCTCTCGTTAGTGTGACGCACAGATACTAGTACTGGTAGGTATGTGTTGTGCATTACAACCAATCAGTTGTGTATAACTGTATATTGTGGGGATGGAGGGCGAGTGGGGCTTCGCTGCTTCTGTTTCAGGGAGCACAAACACTGTACAATATTCTTTTCTCTGTACTTTGACAATACCTTTATCTTAGTTATACAAAATAGCAATAATACTATTGTAGCCAAAAATATTGCATGTTTAAAATAGTTAAAATGGTAACCATTAAGTTTATCAACGAAAGCTGTTGCCATAATATTTACCACTTTATAATAATATGCTATGCTTTTTAACACCACATACAAGCTGTTTTTTCCCTGTAGAATTTATTTCATTTATTTTACCCTTATGTTTTCAGATATGGAAAAGATAAAGAAAAGAAAAGTGGACAGTGAGTGCCGTCAGTTCAATGACGAATGGAAGATAAAGTACTTTTTTGTGATAGCAAATGATAAAGCTTTATGCCTCATATGTAGAGACAGTGTTGCTGTTCTGAAGGAATACAATATTCGTCGGCACTATGAATCTAAACATGGCTCAAGTTATTCTCACATCACAGGAGCAGAACGCACTAAAAAGTTTGAATCATTTCAGCACAGTCTGCATTCTCAACAAGCTGTTTTCAGTAAGAAAAAATCTGAAAA
Organism: Procambarus virginalis; assembly: GCA_020271785.1. Taxonomy (NCBI): domain Eukaryota; kingdom Metazoa; phylum Arthropoda; class Malacostraca; order Decapoda; family Cambaridae; genus Procambarus; species Procambarus virginalis. The sequence goes on along the minus strand of WNGS01163947.1, from coordinate 12,125,693 downwards.
TGAAACTTCAACTAGAGCCAGTTACAAAGTTGCCTATGTGTTGGCCAAAAAAGGAAAACCTTTCACTGATGGTAGTATCATAAAAGAGTGTATAGTGGAAGCAGCAGGAGAGGTATGTCCAGAAAAAGTAAACCTCTTCAAAATGATAAGTCTTGGGTCAAATACTGTTGCTCGTAGAATTGAAGATTTAGGAGGCGACATAATTCGGCAAATAAAGGAAAAAACAAAAAGATTTTGTTGGTATTCTCTTGCGTTGGATGAATCAACTGATGTGTGTGATACTTCTCAGCTCTTAGTATTCATTCGTGGTGTTGATAGTGAATTTAATGTGACCCAAGAATTAGCATCAGTTCACAGCATGCACACCACAACAACTGGAGAGGACATTTTCAATGAAGTAAGTAAAACTATGACAGAATATAACCTGGAATGGAAACAAGTGCAGTGTGTGACAATTGATGGAGGAAAGAATATGTCTGGGACAAAGAAGGGTTTGGTTGGGCAAATTACAACAGCTTGTGAGGTTGGAGGATTCTCAAAACCCATTTTTTTGCATTGCCTTATCCATCAACAAGCATTGTGCCTAAAATATGTTGATATGTCTTGTGTCATGAAACCTGTTGTTTCTGTGGTTAATTTCATTAGATCTCATGCACTCAACCATCGCCAGTTCCGTGATTTCTTGAAAGAAATTGATGCGGAGTTTGTTGACTTGCCTTATTATACAGCAGTTAGATGGCTTAGTTGTGGAAAGGTTTTGCTGCATTTCTTTGAGCTCAGATTAGAAATTGATTTATTTCTCACAGAGAAAAATAAACCTCAGCCATTATTATCAGAATGTGAATGGATTTGGAAATTGGCATTTTTTGCAGATATGACAGGTCATATGAATAACTTGAATCTGAAATTGCAAGGCAAAACAAATTTGATCAGTGACTACTTTGTTCATGTCAAGGCATTCAGAGCAAAACTTGCGCTACTTGAAGGCCAGGTGAAGGTTAAGAATTTTGCTCATTTTCCATGTTGTGAAAAATTTCATGCAGAAAGTAAAGTTGAATTTCCTTTTTCATTTGCAAATGAAATAATTTCAGATTTGAAAAAACAGTTTCAGAAGCGATTTGCTGACCTTGATGCCAAAGCAAATGAAATCAGGCTCTTTCATAATCCATTTGACTGCAATGCTGAAAATCTTCCAACTCAATTTCAAATGGAAATTATTGATCTCCAGGCAGATGACAGACTGAAAGATAAGTATAGAGAAGGAAATCTGATTGAGTTTTATAAATGCCTGCAGCCAGATCAGTTTCCAAATTTGATAAAGTTTGCTTGTAGTTTTGTGTCCATTTTTGGTTCAACATACTTGTGTGAACAAACATTTTCCAAAATGAAGTATGTGAAATCTAACTATCGAGCAAATTTGTCTGATGATCACTTGAAATCAATTCTTACAATTGGCTCATCTAATCTGGAACCTGATTTTAATGAAATTTTGAAGTCAAAACGACAGTATCATTCGTCACACTAATTTGGTTGCATAAAACTAAAGGCAGGAATCTATTTAGTTTACCCTAATTTTTTCCAAAAAGATATGTTTTAATTTTTCCATGTTTATACTTTAATATTTGAGGAAATTAAATTACTGGCACTGATTTGTTTTTTTTTTCATTTTTTATTCCTTCGGCCCGCATAAATATGGGAAATATATAATGTGGCCCTTACATTGAAAAGTTTGGAGACCCCTGATTTAGACCACTGTGCTACCCAGGTGGTTTCAGGTGTGCTTTAGGATCATAGATGGTGGCACATTTTTTTGTACAGCGTTGTTATTGACCCAAGGTTATCATCCATAGGCTCTCTTTATCAGACCATGTGTGTGTATCACACATATGTACCATATATGTGCTTAATTAACCGTAAAATGAGTTAAGAGTTCTTTCATAAAACAATAAGTGACCTATTAAAACACACACACACAATCTTGTCTTTATTTTTCCTCGTGAAAAATATAAATATTGAGAGATGTTTACACCCGAGATCATATTATTTACTCTTATCATGCGGGTCCCTGGAGCCGGCTGGGCCTTATCACAGCCTGAGCCGGCCCGGGGGTGATCAGGGTCGTAGTGGAGGGGGCCCGCCCCCGCCCGCCTGATATGGCTTCTCAAAACCCCACAAACTGTGTCACTTGATTTTATTAACCCAGATCACCTCCTTATGTTGGTTATCTCTGTGTCACTTAGGTTACTGTGTCTTCCTCCGTCCCTCCCTCGCCATGTTTTAACTCCACACACTCCAGGTCACTCCCACACACTCCAGGTCACTCCTACACACTCCAGGTCACACCCACACACTCCAGGTCACTCCTACACACCTCCGGTCCACTCCCACACACTCCAGGTCACTCCCACACACTCAGGGTCACTCCCACACACTCCAGGTCACTCCTACACACTCCAGGTCACTCCCACACACTCCGGGTCACTCCTACACACTCCAGGTCACTCCCACACACACCACGTCACTCCTACACCTCGAGGTCACTCCCACACAATCCAGGTCACTCCCACACACTCCAAGTCACTCACTACACACTCCAGGTCACTCCTACACACTCCAGGTCACTCCTACACACTCCAGGTCACTCCCACACACTCCAGGTCACTGCCACACCCTCCAGGTCACTCCCACACCCTCCAGGTCACTCCCACACCCCCCAGGTCACTCCCACACACTCAGGTCACTCCACACCCTCCAGGTCACTCCTACACACTCCAGGTCACTCCCACACACTCCAGGTCACTCCTACACACTCCAGGTCACTCCTACACACTCCAGGTCACTCCCACACACTCCAGGTCACTCCCACACACTCCAGGTCACTCCCACACCCTCCAGGCCTCTCCCACACCCTCCAGGCCTCTCCCACACCCTCCAGGTCACTCCCACACATT
>WNGS01163947.1:12099293-12113399 GCA_020271785.1 Procambarus virginalis | reverse complement strand
ACATAAAGGTGGTGCTTCAAGGGGTCGTGGAGACACTAAAGGTGGTGCTTCAAGGGGTCGTGGAGACACATAAAGGTGGTGCTTCAAGGGGTCGTGGAGACACATAAAGGGGTGCTTCAAGGGGTCGTGGAGACACATAAAGGTGGTGCTTCAAGGGGTCGTGGAGACAACATAAAGGTGGTGCTTCAAGAGGTCGTGGAGACACATAAAGGTGGTGCTACAGAGGTCGTGAGACACATAAAGGTGGTGCTTCAAGGGGTCGTGGAGACACATAAAGATGGTGCTTCAAGGGGGTCGTGGAGACACATGAAGGTGGTGCTACAGAGGTCGTGGAGACACATAAGGTAGTGCTACAGAGGTCGTGGAGACACATAAAGGTAGTGCTACAGAGGTCATGGAGACACATAAAGGTGGTGCTACAGAGGTCATGGACACATAAAGGTGGTGCTACAGAGGTCGTGGAGACACATAAAGGTGGTGCTACAGAGGTCGTGGAGACACATAAAGGTAGTGCTACAGAGGTCGTGGAGAACATAAAGGTGGTGCTACAGAGGTCATGGAGACACATAAAGGTGGTGCTACAGAGGTCGTGGAGACACATAAAAGGTGGTGCTACAGAGTCGGGAGACACATAAAGGTGGTGCTACAGAGGTCGTGGAGACACATAAAGGTGGTGCTACAGAGGTCGTGGAGACACATAAAGGTGGTGCTACAGAGGTCGTGGAGACACATAAAGGTGGTGCTACAGAGGTCGTGGAGACACATAAAGGTGGTGCTTCAGAGGTCGGGAGACACATAAAGGTGGTGCTACAGAGGTCATGGAGACACATAAAGGTGGTGCTTCAAGAGGTCGTGGAGACACATAAAGGTGGTGCTACAGAGGTCATGGAGACACATAAAGGTGGTGCTACAGAGGTCATGGAGACACAAAAGGTGGTGCTTCAAGAGGTCGTGGAGACCATAAAGGTGGTGCTACAGAGGTCATGGAGACACATAAAGGTGGTGCTACAGAGGTCTGGAGACACATAAAGGTGGTGCTTCAAGAGGTCGTGGAGACACATAAAGGTGGTGCTACAGAGGTCATGGAGACACATAAAGGTGGTGCTACAGAGGTCATGGAGACACATAAAGGTGGTGCTTCACGAGGTCGTGGAGACACATAAAGGTGGTGCTACAGAGGTCGTGGAGACACATAAAAGGTGGTGCTACACTATATGAGGATGAAGAGCTAGCTGTAAGGTCATACAATATCCACATCTTACAGAACAGTTAAGTCATACATAGAGTGAGGAGATAAAACGAGATGCGAGGCTAGCCTACCAGCCTCCTGCACTAACAAACTTGGCTTAACAGGAATATCTTCCAACATTCGCCAGTTATGAAGTATTCATACCATTTGGTCGGAAGTTACGGATACAGGGCACTCACAAATATGGTTAGGAGTGTGTCCTCGCTCTTGTTCACAGGATTATAGTTGGAGGAATTATTATACCGTGAGGGAATCATTACCTGCAGCCACCTGCCATAAGTATCGATATCCCAGTCTTATCCTGGCAATTACAATATCACACTATCAGTTTAGTTTAGTGTTTTTTCATTTATTATGCACCCATACCCATCTTGTGGGCGGTAGTGGAAAAGGTTACAGAGGCACATAATGGGCTCAGGGACTGAACCCCACAATTCATTTAGCTAAGCAAGTTACAATCTTGATGAGCTAGTTACAAAATTCAATATCAGTCGTCACATCAACAATGGGTCGAGATCGACCTCAAGTACAGGTTCTAATTAAGCAACTGACATATGTGGAGAGCTAGTGTCAAAATTTATATGTTTGTCCTGCACACCGCCCCCCATCCAGTGGGCAGCGGTGGATAGGTTACAATCACTCAGTTACTACCTACAGTTAGCAAACTGGGGATATTTGGCTAAAATTTTGGTAGCAGATCATTTTGAATGAAATATTTACACATCGCTGGAACATTGGTTATAGAATTGTCTCTAAATTCACGTATCTTTTCGCACTCCATCACATAGTGACGGAGGGTGTGGGAAAATTTTGTTGACACAGTTTACATTTGGTCAGGTCTACATCGGCAGATAATGAGAATTCCCAGAGATACTTGTAACCGAGTCTAAGCCGAGCAGTAGTAACATCTAGAAGTCTGCTGATTTTATTGGATGATCCACTGTCAAGTGGGTGTTTGTGCTGTACGCACATAGAGCAGTGGGTTTAACATATTATAACTTCTACATTAGTGATTTATCCTCCTTCCGTCTCAGTGACTGCTCTTCTGTCAGCCAAATGTCCTAAAATGGTGAGTTTTGACAGGAACACCTAGGTCTAGCTCAGTGTCAGGCTTATCACAAGCAGCTTTAGATGCCTTGTCCATTTCATCATGCTGGACGACACATGTGAGATGGTATCCATAGAAATAAGGTTCTGAAAGTCTTGCTCTGTGTATCAGTTATGTTGTTCATAATGGGTGTTACAGCATTCCTGGTATATATATTTTCCATGTTGGGCTTTGAAAGTTTTAGAAGATCTGACTGAATCACAAAAAAATGATCTTTTATTTTTCAGTAATGGCAACTTGTAGTGCAGCTAATTCTCTTTGTGGAGAATGTTTATGGCCAGGAAGGAGTTATCAAGCGAAAGCGCCAAGCCATTACGACTATGTAGCACTGGGAGGGGTCAGGATAAGGATTTGGGATGGGACAGGGGAAGGAATGGTGGCCCAACCACTTGGACGGTCGGGGATTGAACGCCGATCTGCATGAAGCGAGACCGTCGCTGTTTATGGCAGTTGTTCTGTCTTACACTAATAGTCTGAATAGTTACACATTTAGATGTTTATTTTACAGGCTGCTGCAATGTGACCTGTTGACCTTTGAACAGAGCTATCAGTGCAATCAGAGTTATCATAGTGCTCTACACACCAGAAATTATTGACATAGGAATCAATTGTATCAAATATTCCTACTTTGAGAAGTACTGTAATTTTTGTTACAAAAGTATTTTTGTTGATGGGCGCATCAGATACTTGTATTTCAGGGTACATATAATGGAATATCATTAGCTAGTACATTGCATAAAATAGGAATATTCAAATGCAGGCGATGAGTCACAATAACGTGGCTGAAGATGTTGACCAGACCACACACTAGAAGGTGAAGGGACGACGACGTTTCGGTCCGTCCTGGACCATTCTCAAGTCGATTGTGGAATATTCAACTTGATATTGAACTTCTACTCAACCAATTCGCCTCTATTATACTGATGAGTCTTGCGCATCTTGGGGCTCCAGGAACCATCCTGACGGCTTCATTTTGAATGGTTTCTGATGCTTTCAACTTAATGGTGGGTTTAGAGGTTCTAGTCTGTCTTTAAGCTTAAGCTGTAATTCGGGTACAATGTCTGTTAAAACTTAAACAGAGTTATTTGTATTTCCTGCAGATTTCGATGATCTGATTTTTATAAAGTCAATGATTTCATTATTGACTTTATAAAAAAAAAGTTTTTTTGGGGGGGGGAGACAGGGTCCTATTTGTTTGTGTAAACAATAAGCCCACATTCAGTACTACTATTTGCATGGGTTTCAAAGTGTAGTTCCAACTGATTACCTGATTGAAATGACTCAGCTATCATCTGTTTATCAGCTAACAGCCTCACTGGCTGTTATGCGTGTGCCACCCGTGTTAAATAATCCATCCTTGTCTACCCCTGTCAATTCCCCTGAGAATCTTGTATGTGGTGATCATGTGTTCCCGAGCTCTTCTGTCTTCCAGCGACGTGAGGTGCAGTTCCCTCAGCCTTTCCTCGTAACTCATGCTCTTAGTTCTGGGACTAGCCTAGTGACATACCTCTGAACCTTTTCCAGTTTCGTCTTGTGCTTGACAAGGTACGGGCTCCATACTGGGGCCGCATACTCCAGGACTGGTCTTACATACGTGGTATACAAGGTTCTGAATGATTCTTCACACAAGTTTCTGAAGGTGTGCATGTGTGTGTGTGTTGGGTGTGTGGGTGTGTGTGTGGGTGTGTGTGTGGTGTGTGTGTGTTGTGTGTGGTGTGTGTGTGTGTGTGTGTGTGTGTGTGTGTGTGTGTGTGTGTGGGTGTGTGTGTGTGTGTGTGTGTGTGTGTGTGTGTGAGCACAGGGGTAAAACACAGGCAACGACAGGTTCCAGGCCATAACCCTTGGGCACACCACCTGTTACATCTCACCACTTCCATATCACCCACTGTTTGTGCTAATTCTCGGTTTTCTGTCTATTACAAATCGTTACATCAGTTCAGAATTCCCCCTCCGATGTCCTACATATCGACTTCTTCCCCCAGCGTATTGTCTCGATTACAATCTCAAAGTTGGTTATCTTAAAGTCTCAATCTCATGTTGGTTATCTCTGTGTCACTTAGGTTGCTGTGTCTTCCGGGGCCCTCCTTCGCCATGTTTAAACTCCCCACACACTCCAGGTCACTCCTACACACTCCAGGTCACTTCTACACACTCCCAGGTCACTCCTACACACTCCAGGTCACTCCCACACACTCCAGGTCACTCCTACACACTCCAGGTCACTCCTACACACTCCAGGTCACTCCCACACACCAGGTCACTCCCACACACTCCAGGTCACTCCCACACACTCCAGGCTTCTTCTTGTGACTTTACAAGATTGTAAATACTATGCTATGTATTCTTACAAACCCAATATACCGTCTTGTATATAAATAAATAAATAAAAATAAATAAATAAAGGCCTTGATGAAGGTCAACACTCCCATAATCTACGCTGCTATCTACCACCTCAAATGAAAATTGATTTTCATTTGATTTTCAAATTTGAAAAAATGGAAAAGATTTTCAAATTCAAATTTCAAATTTTATTTTTAATTTCGTTCTGTCCTCTACCGGGACAGAACGAAAGTAAATGTGTTAGACGAGAGAGCTTCTTAATGAGCGCGTGCTACAGGCCTTCCATTAAGTTATGCGTGGCCAGGAGCCGACTAAGTGGGCCGGCCATCACAGCTCCCTGGATCTTCGCGCGCCATGTTTGGCTTCCCGGGTGGAAGTTGGCGGGTGGTGATCTGTCCAGTGATGTGGTGATCAATAAGGAACAATTCCTCTGAGAATCTTGTATGTGGTGATCATGTCCCCCTCTAAGATGAAGGGTCTATAAGGGCACAAGAAGGGAGGGCGCCGGAAGGACCCTAGGGTCTTCAAGCGTGAGGTAAAGCCGAAAGTGGAATGTGCAAGAATTTTTTTAAGACAGTTAAAAGTAGTGATGAGCTGGCAAGACGCAACCCACAACAGTTGACTAGCTACAAGGTACCTATTTAACTGTTAGCGAAGAGAGGCATGAGGTGAAAGGAAAGGCGGTTGAAACTGTTTTCGTCTGGCTGGGGATAATCCGGGATCCCTGAGTGTCATTCTAGGGATGTAGACCAGGGGTCTCCAAACTATGGCCCGCGGGCCACATCCGGCCCGCCACATAATTTCATCCGGCCCGCCAAACAAATCCCTGTGTGGTGGCCTTGAAAAAATAATTATCGTACGAATGGCATCGCAGAATTATTCAAAGCTGGGGCTGCTGACTGGTGGCGCTCAGCCCGAGTCAGTTTTCCTCTCTCTCGATAGTGTGACGCACAGATACTAGTACTGGTAGGTATGTGTTGTGCATTACAACCAATCAGTTGTGTATAACTGTATATTGTGGGGATGGAGGGCGAGTGGGGCTTCGCTGCTTCTGTTTCAGGGAGCACAAACACTGTACAATATTCTTTTCTCTGTACTTTGACAATACCTTTATCTTAGTTATACAAAATAGCAATAATACTATTGTAGCCAAAAATATTGCATGTTTAAAATAGTTAAAATGGTAACCATTAAGTTTATCAACGAAAGCTGTTGCCATAATATTTACCACTTTATAATAATATGCTATGCTTTTTAACACCACATACAAGCTGTTTTTTTCCTGTAGAATTTATTTCATTTATTTTACCCTTATGTTTTCAGATATGGAAAAGATAAAGAAAAGAAAAGTGGACAGTGAGTGCCGTCAGTTCAATGACGAATGGAAGATAAAGTACTTTTTTGTGATAGCAAATGATAAAGCTTTATGCCTCATATGTAGAGACAGTGTTGCTGTTCTGAAGGAATACAATATTCGTCGGCACTATGAATCTAAACATGGCTCAAGTTATTCTCACATCACAGGAGCAGAACGCACTAAAAAGTTTGAATCATTTCAGCACAGTCTGCATTCTCAACAAGCTGTTTTCAGTAAGAAAAAATCTGAAAATGAAACTTCAACTAGAGCCAGTTACAAAGTTGCCTATGTGTTGGCCAAAAAAGGAAAACCTTTCACTGATGGTAGTATCATAAAAGAGTGTATAGTGGAAGCAGCAGGAGAGGTATGTCCAGAAAAAGTAAACCTCTTCAAAATGATAAGTCTTGGGTCAAATACTGTTGCTCGTAGAATTGAAGATTTAGGAGGCGACATAATTCGGCAAATAAAGGAAAAAACAAAAAGATTTTGTTGGTATTCTCTTGCGTTGGATGAATCAACTGATGTGTGTGATACTTCTCAGCTCTTAGTATTCATTCGTGGTGTTGATAGTGAATTTAATGTGACCCAAGAATTAGCATCAGTTCACAGCATGCACACCACAACAACTGGAGAGGACATTTTCAATGAAGTAAGTAAAACTATGACAGAATATAACCTGGAATGGAAACAAGTGCAGTGTGTGACAATTGATGGAGGAAAGAATATGTCTGGGACAAAGAAGGGTTTGGTTGGGCAAATTACAACAGCTTGTGAGGTTGGAGGATTCTCAAAACCCATTTTTTTGCATTGCCTTATCCATCAACAAGCATTGTGCCTAAAATATGTTGATATGTCTTGTGTCATGAAACCTGTTGTTTCTGTGGTTAATTTCATTAGATCTCATGCACTCAACCATCGCCAGTTCCGTGATTTCTTGAAAGAAATTGATGCGGAGTTTGTTGACTTGCCTTATTATACAGCAGTTAGATGGCTTAGTTGTGGAAAGGTTTTGCTGCATTTCTTTGAGCTCAGATTAGAAATTGATTTATTTCTCACAGAGAAAAATAAACCTCAGCCATTATTATCAGAATGTGAATGGATTTGGAAATTGGCATTTTTTGCAGATATGACAGGTCATATGAATAACTTGAATCTGAAATTGCAAGGCAAAACAAATTTGATCAGTGACTACTTTGTTCATGTCAAGGCATTCAGAGCAAAACTTGCGCTACTTGAAGGCCAGGTGAAGGTTAAGAATTTTGCTCATTTTCCATGTTGTGAAAAATTTCATGCAGAAAGTAAAGTTGAATTTCCTTTTTCATTTGCAAATGAAATAATTTCAGATTTGAAAAAACAGTTTCAGAAGCGATTTGCTGACCTTGATGCCAAAGCAAATGAAATCAGGCTCTTTCATAATCCATTTGACTGCAATGCTGAAAATCTTCCAACTCAATTTCAAATGGAAATTATTGATCTCCAGGCAGATGACAGACTGAAAGATAAGTATAGAGAAGGAAATCTGATTGAGTTTTATAAATGCCTGCAGCCAGATCAGTTTCCAAATTTGATAAAGTTTGCTTGTAGTTTTGTGTCCATTTTTGGTTCAACATACTTGTGTGAACAAACATTTTCCAAAATGAAGTATGTGAAATCTAACTATCGAGCAAATTTGTCTGATGATCACTTGAAATCAATTCTTACAATTGGCTCATCTAATCTGGAACCTGATTTTAATGAAATTTTGAAGTCAAAACGACAGTATCATTCGTCACACTAATTTGGTTGCATAAAACTAAAGGCAGGAATCTATTTAGTTTACCCTAATTTTTTCCAAAAAGATATGTTTTAATTTTTCCATGTTTATACTTTAATATTTGAGGAAATTAAATTACTGGCACTGATTTGTTTTTTTTCATTTTTTATTCCTTCGGCCCGCATAAATATGGGAAATATATAATGTGGCCCTTACATTGAAAAGTTTGGAGACCCCTGATCTAGACCACTGTGCTACACTAGGTGTTTCAGGTGTGATTTAGGATCATAGATGGTGGCATCATTTTTTTGTACAGACGTTGTTATTGAACCACAAAGGTTATCAGTCCATATGTATCTCTTTATCAGACCATGTGTGTGTATCACACATATGTACCATATATGTGCTTAATTTAACCGTAAAATGAGTTAAGAGTTCTTTCATAAAAACAATAAGTGACCTATTAAAACACACACACACAATCTTGTCTTTATTTTTCCTCGTGAAAAATATAAATATTGAGAGATGTTTACACCCGAGATCATATTATTTACTCTTATCATGCGGGTCCCTGGAGCCGGCTGGGCCTTATCACAGCCTGAGCCGGCCCGGGGGTGATCAGGGTCGTAGTGGAGGGGGCCCCGCCCCCGCCCGCCTGATAATGGCTTCTCAAACACCACAAACTGTGTCACTGGATTTTATTAACCCAGATCACCTCCTTATGTTGGTTATCTCTGTGTCACTTAGGTTACTGTGTCTTCCGGGTCCCTCCCTCGCCATGTTTAAACTCCCACACACTCCAGGTCACTCCCACACACTCCAGGTCACTCCTACACACTCCAGGTCACTCCCACACACTCCAGGTCACTCCTACACACTCCAGGTCACTCCCACACACTCCGGTCACTCCCACACACTCCAGGTCACTCCTACACACTCCAGGTCACTCCCACACACTCCAGGTCACTCCCACACACTCCAGGTCACTCCCACACCCCCAAGTAACTCCCACACCCTCCAGGTCACTCACACACATTCCAGGTCACTCCCACACACTCCAGGTCACTCCACACACTCCAGGTCACTCCCACACATTCCATTACCACCACCAGCTACTATATCTCCGTTAATGTGTCATAACAGATACATCCAACCCATATTTCTTATAAATGCCACCACATGTGGCCGCATCTCAACCACTCCACAACCTCAAACCAGTCAGTACATATACGGACGTCCTGTACAGGCGAAGGACGCAGTTTTCTATTGAGATTCAGCTAGTCTGTTGAGTATTATCACATCTTAACCGGATTTGTGTAAAATCATAACCGGATTACACACATATGCAGCCTAAGGAGGGAGATATACCTGATGAACTCCCGTGGAATGTCGTAGTCACATATGAAGGTCTTTGTCGGTATACTCTCGCGCTGATGTTTGTATACATACCCTCGCCCTGGTGTGGTTATACCCTCGCCCTGGTGTGGGTATACTCTCGCCCTGGTGTGGTTATGCCCTCGCCCTGGTGTGGTTATACACTCGCCCTGGTGTGGTTATACCCTCGCCCTGGTGTGGGTATACCCTCGTCCTGGTGTGAGTATACCCTCGCCCTGGTGTGGGTATACCCTCGTCCTGGTGTAGGTATACCCTCGCCCTGGTGTGGTTATACCCTCGCCCTAGTGTGGTTATACCCTCGCCGTTGTGTGGGTATACTCTCGCCCTGGTGTGGGTATACCCTCGCCCTGGTGTGGTTATACCCTCGCCCTGGTGTGGGTATACCCTCGCCCTGGTGTACTTGTAGGTAGAGTTACATGGGGTCTGGCCCATCAACAAGGTGCGCGCGCAACTGGGACACCTAGGTATGCGTGGAGTCTTTACAATTTACAGAGGGTGTTCGGGTACTAATGTTAATAGCTCGTTATCAAAACAAACAGCTGCGGGACTGACAACGTAGAAGCCAAATACTGAATGATTTAAATCTAAAATCAGTCATCAATTGTAGCTCGGTTGAACTTGTTCGAAAGCATGGCCTGAGACGTGTGTCCTTGGCTTCCAGCCGATGTTGTCAACCCAACTCGGCCTCTCAACTAATAGGTCGCATTTCTTTACGTTATAGAAAGCATCGTTGCTTTCTAATGTGAAAACTAACGGTTCTCAACTACATTTTCTATGCATTGGTCTCGATAGGCTAGAAGGATTGCTTGGTTTCGAACGGTTCTGGGTAGGTTATCTTGAGATGATTTCGGGGCTTTTTAGTGTCCCCGGGGCCCGGTCCTCGACCAGGCCTCCACCCCTAGGAAGCAGCCCGTGACAGCTGACTAACACCCAGGTACCTATTTTACTGCTAGGTAACAGGGGCATAGCGTGAAAGAAACTCTGCCCATTGTTTCTCGCCGGCGCCCGCGATCGATCCCAGGACCACAGGATCACAAGTCCAGCGTGCTGTCCGCTCGGCCGACCGGCGCCCGGTAGGTTGGGAGGATGGATGTGTTACAGAGTGACATAGCAAGAGAACGGTCGCTCCCTGCAAATTCACGTTACCAAATTCATTTTACCTAGATAAAGGTTAGGTAAGGTGTTTTTACCTTACCTAACCGACTTTTTAATATCCTAACAGTATGGGTTAGTTAAGTAACTAACCCACACTGTTACGATATTAATTTAGGCTTGAAGGGAAGGGAACTATATAGCCACCACGACTATATAGCACTTGGAAGGGGTCAGGATAAGGATTTGGGATTGGACGGGGGGGGGGGAAGGAACGGTGCCCAACCACTTGGACGATGAGGGATTGAACGCCGACCTGCATGAAGCGAGACCGTCGCTCTACCGTCCAGCCCAAGTGGCTGGACGGTAGTCTGTAGAGTATTATCACATATTAACCGGGTTTATGTAAAACCATAACCGGATCACCCACATATGAAGCCAAAGAAGGGAGATATACCTGATGAGTTCCCGCGGAATATCGTAGTCAAAGGTCTTGACTTTGTAAGTATACCGTCACCCTGGTGTACGTACACCCTCGCCTTGGTGTACTTAACTGTACCTTGAGAAAAATACCTATCTAGTAGAGGACTTCCGGTACACCGAGTCTGGGGCCAGATTCACGAAGCAGTTACACAAGCACTTACGAACCTATAAATCTATTCTTAATCTTTGGCGGCTTTGTTTACAATTATTAAACAATTAATGAGCTCGGAAACACCAGGAGGCTGTTTATAACAATAACAACAGTTGATTGGCAAGTTTTCATGCTTGTAAACTGTTTAATAAATGTAACCAAAGCCGTCAAAGATTGAGGAAAGATGTACACGTTCGTAAGTACTTGCCTAACTGCTTCGTGAATCTGGCTCCTGCCTTTTTAGTTACATTTGTGACCGTTTTCTTTAGCGTGTCGCTTCCAACGCCACCACACAGCCGTCCCCCAGGCCTTAGGAACACACAGCCGTCCGCCAGGCCTTAGGAACCCGGAATGGGTTAAGTGCAGTGCAGGCGATGAGTGACAATAACGTGGCTGAAGAATGTTGACCAGACCACACTCTAGAAGGTGAAGGGACGACGACGTTTCGGTCCGTCCTGGACCATTCTCAAGTCGATTTTTTTGTCGAAAAAAAATCGACTTGAGAATGGTCCAGGACGGACCAAAACGTCGTCGTCCCTTCACCTTTAAGTGGAGTGCCTAAACTGCCTCAAACTCCAAGAGACTCCTTCAGGTTAATGTGTACAATGCCTGTGCGTGCACAGTAGCAATGTGTACAATGCCTGTGAGTGCACAGTAGCAATGTGTACAGTGCCTGTGTGTGCACAGTAGCAATGTGTACAATGCCTGTGCGTGCACAGTAGCAATGTGTACAATGCCTGTGCGTGCACAGTAGCAATGTGTACAATGCCTGTGCGTGCACAGTAGCAATGTGTACAATGCCTGTGCGTGCACAGTAGCAATGTGTACAATGCCTGTGCGTGCACAGTAGCAATGTGTACAATGCCTGTGCGTGCACAGTAGCAATGTGTACAATGCCTGTGAGTGCACAGTAGCAATGTGTACAGTGCCTGTGTGTGCACAGTAGCAATGTGTACAATGCCTGTGCGTGCACAGTAGCAATGTGTACAATGCCTGTGCGTGCACAGTAGCAATGTGTACAATGCCTGTGCGTGCACAGTAGCAATGTGTACAATGCCTGTGCGTGCACAGTAGCAATGTGTACAATGCCTGTGCATGCACAGTAGCAATGTGTACAATGCCTGTGCGTGCACAGTAGCAATGTGTACAATGCCTGTGCATGCACAGTAGCAATGTGTACAATGCCTGTGCGTGCACAGTAGCAATGTGTACAATGCCTGTGCGTGCACAGTAGCAATGTGTACAATGCCTGTGCGTGCACAGTAGCAATGTGTACAATGCCTGTGCGTGCACAGTAGCAATGTGTACAATGCCTGTGCGTGCACAGTAGCAATGTGTACAATGCCTGTGCGTGCACAGTAGCAATGTGTACAATGCCTGTGCGTGCACAGTAGCAATGTGTACAATGCCTGTGCATGCACAGTAGCAATGTGTACAATGCCTGCGCATGCACAGTAGCAATGTGTACAATGCCTGTGCGTGCACAGTAGCAATGTGTACAATGCCTGTGTGTGCACAGTAGCAATGTGTACAATGCCTGTGCGTGCACAGTAGCAATGTGTACAATGCCTGTGTGTGCACAGTAGCAATGTGTACAATGCCTGTGCGTGCACAGTAGCAATGTGTACAATGCCTGTGCGTGCACAGTAGCAATGTGTACAATGCCTGGCGTGCACAGTAGCAATGTGTACAATGCCTTGCGTGCACAGTAGCAATGTGTACAATGCCTGTGCGTGGCATTGGAATTCCCGTCGTTCTTGAATTTGTAACTCTGGGTGCTAGCCAGACGCATTTCAACATTAAATCTACGTCGATGTCGTTGATTCAATGTGCCTCGAGCATAGTTTAAAGAGGTTTGACGGCTGAGTGGCCAGCGCTTCGGATTCGTAGTCCTGAGGTCCCGGATTCGATCCCCGGTAGAGGCGGAAACAAATGGCATAGTTTGTTTCACCCTGATGCTTCTGTACACCAGCAGTAACAAGGTACCAGGGCGTTAGAAAGCGGTTGCGGGCTACTTCCTGGGGGTGTGTAACAAAAAAAAAAAATAGGCCTGGTCGAGGACCGGCCGCGGGGACGCTAAGCCCCGAAAACATCTCAAGATAACTTCAAGATAACCTACCCTCTTGACATTAAATACTTCGAAACGCTCAACGTAATATCAACGTCAGTTTGACGTTATATTGACGGAGTGACATGTTGTTGTATTTAGGGCAGGTGCTTGCTGGTAGGGAGGGGGGGGGCTGCGGCGCACAGGCTTGACGGGCGGTATTGTGCAACTGGCGTGTGCACCGCATTGTGTCATCACAAGAGTGTTTGTTTGTTATTCCGCACGTAGAGGAGCTCATTATCGCCCCATTCTCTCCCTCTCACCCCCTGAACGCCCACATTTTGTACACCTGCCTCTTGTACACCTGCCTCTTGTACACCTGCCTCTTGTACACCTGCCTCTTGTACACCTGCCTCTTGTACACCTACCTCTTGTACACCTGCCTCTTGTACACCTGCCTCTTGTACACCTGCCTCTTGTACACCTACCTCTTGTACACCTGCCTCTTGTACACCTGCCTCTTGTACACCTGCCTCTTGTACACCTGCCTCTTGTACACCTGGGGACAGGGGGGGAGGAAGGAAGGGGTTTGGGGCGGGTTTCCTGTGTTGGATAAGGACAAGAAACTACGAACCTATGTATATAAGAATTAATGACCATCGTAGTGCTCTGCTCACCTAGGCAGGTCCCGTGTACATCTGTGTGCTCTCTCTCTCTCTTCTCTCTCCCCGCCCATGCACCTGTTACGGGCTATTCATGCTCGTGCCACCTCTTGGTGGCTTAATCTTCATCAATCAGTCAATCATGTACCTGGTCCATCTATCTTTTGGAAACCTGTTAACCAGTTTGTCTCAAAAGTTACGTTATGCCCATCAAACTCAACCCCTCTTCTGAACCAGTGCTTCCCCCATATCCTGAACGATATTTCTTCTTTAAACGAGAAATTTTGTTTTTTTTAAGGAAAAACAAGTTTTTCTTCGAAATTTTGAAGAAATTGGAGGAAATTCTCCAACTTGTACTCTCTGTTACTGATTCTGACCTCATCTCACTGTTTCCAGATGCCAGGTAATTCTGTTGTCACAGTTGTGTGACCTGTCCTAACAGAACGTCATATTTTGACGTATACTCCAT
>WNGS01163947.1:12085359-12095773 GCA_020271785.1 Procambarus virginalis | reverse complement strand
TCCAATCGGATCCATATTATAGATAATTATGAAAATACAGACGATAATGTGTTCTCTGCTTCAGCTTACGATTTGCAGCTTGTCCTAGAAGGTTGAATATCTTCAGTTATTTTAAAAGTAGCTTTTTTGTTAAACTGAGGAGTGGTGAGAGGATTGAAGATGCAGAAGAGGAGTCACAATAACGTGGCTGAAATATGTTGACAATCCACATACTAGAATGCAACAGGACTATATACACAATCGACCTGAGAACGGTCCAGGACGGACCGAAACGTCGTCGTCCCTTCACTTCTAGTGTGTGTGGTCTGGTCAACAGAGATTGAAGGTATGGTGAGTGTGGCTGCCTGCGACACGAGAGCTTTGTGTGGTGGTAACACAGCTGACAGTCCGGTCCTCCCTCACCGTGAGGCTAAGGCCGCTGCGCACCTCACTAGCACGTTCATCATGTTGTTGTTGTTGTCAAAGATTTAGCTACTCAGGACGAAGTGTCCATGTAGCACGAGCTGTGGTGAGCCGTAATGAGTTTGGTTATACATGATAACCACCGTGATAATATCCTGTGATATTTGGGTCTAAGTTTAAATGGAGGAGGGATTTCTCTTTTTCCTGTTTATTTCACGTTCATCAGGACGAATGTGATTCATATACGTCAGGCTGAGAGCAGCTGCGTCTAACAGCCTGGTTGACCAGATCGCCAACCACGAGGTCTGACTAGAGAAGGGGCGATGGGAACGTAGATCCTTGAAACCAACGCAAGGTAACCGCATCCGCCAACAGCTCTTGGGCCTCGTCTTCTCAGCTGTCGACAGTAAAATGCAATGACCCTCAACTTGATTTCCTTTGATCACATTTATTCTAAACAAATGGGTGTAGTTGGTCTAAATTACCTCCCTCCTGGCTACACTTACACATACCTAAGGCAGTGTTTCCATACATTTCCTATGACCAACTTGAATTACTAGTTCCAGCTCCCGTGACCTCCCGTCATTCTAAACAGGCGATGAGTCACAATAACGTGGCTGAAGTATGTTGACCAGACCACACACTAGAAGGTGAAGGGACGACGACGTTTCGGTCCGTCCTGGACCATTCTCCAGGTGTAGTCGATTGTCTGAGAATGACAATCGACTTGAGAATGGTCCAAGACGGGCCGAAACGTCGTCGTCCCTTCACCCTCTAGTGTGTGGTCTGGTCATCATTCTAAACAGGTCGTTCTTGTCAACTATGCCAAGGGTCCTAAGAGTGTGCTTACCTAACACTGATTGATGAAGATTAAGCCACCCAAAAGGTGGCACGGGCATGAATAGCCCGTAAGTGGTGGCCCTTTTGAGCCATTACCAGTATCAAGAGCTGATACTGGAGATCTATGTAGGTGCGACTGTACCCTGCGTGACGGGAGATGTCTCCCGTTACCTAACACTGACGACATGGGGTATAGCTCTTTATGCGCCGTCTACTTTCCTTCTTGTACACGTTGTATTAAGGCTTCACCCATTCTGACGTTCAATTTTCTGTCGAATCCGGCCTTAAAGTTGTGGATGGAGGTGGCTTCCACAGCTTCTCCTCTCAGTACACTCCCCTTGTTGACCACCTGTACAGGTACCAGTATTTTCTTACATTGATTGATTGATAAAGATAAGTCACCCAAGAGGTGGCACTATAGGGTATAGGGAGTATTTATAGTATAGGCACGGGCATGAATAGCCCGTAATTCCTTACATTTCCTTGACTCGTATTTTTAATCATGACTAGAAGGCTTGGTGAGGAGAGGGGATGGGGGCTAGAATGGGAATGTATTTTTCAAGAAATATAGGATGAGGATTAAATGGGAACGGGATGAAGGTTGGGTGGCCTATCCACCTAGATTGGAAGTGGCTGTTAATGTTAATGGTGTTTGGTGATGATTGGTTAGTACGCAGGCTTGTCAATGGTGTCAATTGTGTGCCTTTGCCGATGTTCCAGGATGTTGAGCTGGTGGCTGGCTTAAGAGCCGGATGCTTCTTTGCAACATCAGGCTTTCTGCGCTGCTTGCTAACAATAGTTGTTTATATTTTATTTCGTTGTATTTTTAAATGGAATTTGGAGGTGCACGATAAGCTACCGTTCACAAGATGAGTATAAGGTGCACAGTATAAGCTATCGCTCATGAGTATAGGGTATAGGGAGTATTTATGGTTAGCAATAAACTACAGCTCACAGGATGAGATAGTGAACAATAAACTACCGCTCACAGGATAAGTGAACAATAAACTACCCCTCACAGGATAAGTGAACAATAAACTATCGCTCACAGGATAAGTGAACAATAAACTATCGCTCACAGGATAAGTGAACAATAAACTATCGCTCACAGGATAAGTGAACAATAAACTATCGCTCACAGGATAAGTGAACAATAAACTACCGCTCACAGGATAAGTGAACATAAACTATCGCTCACAGGATAAGTGAACAATAAACTATCGCTCACAGGATAAGTGAACAATAAACTATCGCTCACAGGATAAGTGAACAATAAACTATCGCTCACAGGATAAGTGAACAATAAACTATCGCTCACAGGATAAGTGAACAATAAACTATCGCTCACAGGATAAGTGAACAATAAACTATCGCTCACAGGATAAGTGAACAATAAACTACCGCTCACAGGATAAGTGAACAATAAACTATCGCTCACAGGATAAGTGAACAATAAACTATCGCTCACAGGATAAGTGAACAATAAACTACCGCTCACAGGATAAGTGAACAATAAACTATCGCTCACAGGATAAGTGAACAATAAACTATCGCTCACAGGATAAGTGAACAATAAACTAGCCGGAGTCAACAGTAACAAGAATGAAGGCTGAAGCACACACACACACACACACACACACACACACACAACACACACACACACACAACACACACAACACACACACACACACCACACACACACACACACATACACACACACACACCCACACACCACACAACACACACACACACACACATACACACACACACACACACACACACACACACACACACACACACCACACACACACACACACACACACACACACACACACACCACACACACACACACACACACACACACACACACACACACACGCTGGCCACATGTCCAGCGTGTGTGTCGAGCATAATAATTCTAAGCTCGTAGCCTCGTCACCACAGAGGCCGTGTGATTTTACCAACCCAGCTTGGCCAGTGTGTCAAGTTCAGTAGGTCTATGATACAGGTGGGTTAAGTTTGTGTGTTTTTAGTGGGGTAAAATGGAAAGGGTGGCGGTGCATTGAGTATTGGAGAAAGTTAAACAAATCAACGCATCCTCCGAATTGACAGTACGGTTTAATACTAAGTGTAATAAGTACAATTCGTGACTGTTAGGAATAGCACATAATTACACTTACTTGTGCCGTTACATTTACCTCCGCATATTCGGAAGATGGGCTGAACAAATTATACTTTTCGAGCGCTCTGTGAACTTGTGAACCAGAGACTTTGATAGAGGATGAACAAGGAGATTCGTGCCTTTTCAGGTAGCAATGACCAGGAGAAACTAACGGAAACTTGTGTGCAGAGAGTCCAGTGATACTGGCAGTGATAAGAACATAAGAACAAAGGCAACTGCAGAAGGCCTATTGGCCCATACGAGGCAGCTCCTATTTATAACCACCCAATCCCACTCATATACCTGTCCAACCCACGCTTGAAACAATCGAGGGACCCCACCTCCACAATGTTATGCGGCAATTGGTTCCACAAATCAACAACCCTGTTACTGAACCAGTATTTACCCAAGTCTTTCCTAA
Source organism: Procambarus virginalis (assembly GCA_020271785.1). Taxonomy (NCBI): domain Eukaryota; kingdom Metazoa; phylum Arthropoda; class Malacostraca; order Decapoda; family Cambaridae; genus Procambarus; species Procambarus virginalis. The sequence goes on along the minus strand of WNGS01163947.1, from coordinate 12,091,949 downwards.
ATCTAAACTTATCCAATTTATACCCATTGTTTCGCGTTCTGTCCTGTGTTGATACTTTTAATACCCTATTAATATCCCCTTTGTTATGTCCATTCATCCACTTGTAAACCTCTATCATGTTACCCCTAACTCTTCGCCTTTCCAGTGAATGCAATTTTAGCTTTTAATCTTTCTTCATATGAAAATTTCTAATTTGGGGAATTAACTTAGTCATCCTACGCTGGACACGTTCAAGTGAATAATATCCATTCTATAATATGGCGACCAAAACTGAACTGCATAATAAGAACAAAGTCAACTGCAAAAGGCCTATTGGCCCATACGAGGCAGCTCCTATCTATAACCATCCAATCCCACTCACATACATGTCCAACCCGCGCTTGAAACAATCGAGGGACCCCACCTCCACCACGTTACGCGGTAATTGGTTCCACAAACCAACAACCCTGTTACCGAACCAGTATTTACCCAAGTCTTTCTTAAATCTAAATTTATCCAATTTATACCCATTGTTTCGTGTTCTGTCTTGTGTTGATACTTCTAATACCCTATAAATATCCCCTTTGTTGTGTCCATTCATTCACTTGTAAACCTCTATCATGTCACCCCTAACTCTTCGCTTTCCAGTGAAAGCAATTTAAGCTTTGTTAATCTTTCCTCATATGAACGATTTCTAATTTGGGGAATTAACTTAGTCATCCCACGCTGGACACGTTCAAGTGAATTTGTATCCATTCTATAGAACGGCAACCAAAACTGAACTGCATAATCTAAATGGAGCCTAACCTGAGCAAGATATAGCTGAAGAACCACACCAGGTGTCTTGTTACTAACGTTTCGCTTAATAAATCCCAGTGTCCTATTTGCCTTATTGCGAACAGTTCATGCATTGATCCTTTTGTTTTAAATTCTTACTAATCATAACTCCCAGATCCCTTTCGTAATCCGACTTCACAATCTCAACATCATCTAACTCGTATCTTGTAATTCTATCATCATTACTTAGCCTCAGAACTTTACATTTATCAGCATTAAACTGCACCTGCCATCTTTTGACGGTTTCAAAACCCTAATTAGATCAATTTGAAGTGATAGTGAGTCTTATATATATATAACCTAATGTATATATAGCCTAATCTTATATATAACCTAATCTCATGCATATATATGTCTAACCTGCGCTTGAAACAATCAAGGGATCTCACTTCTATTGTGTTAAAGGATAGTTGGTTCCACAAAGCAAAAACCCTTTTACCGAACTCGTATTTACCCAGGTCTTTCCGAAACCTCAACTTATCCAAATTGTACCCATTGTTTCGTGTTCTGTCTTGTGTGATACTTTTAATATCCACTTTGTTATATCAATTCCTCCACTCGTACACCTCTATTATGTCACCACGAACTCTTCGCGTTTCGAGCAAATGTAATTTACTCCTTGTCAATCTTTCTTAATATGATAGGTTTCTAATTTGGTGGATTAACTTTGTCATTCTTAGGTGGAGGCGTTCTAGTGAATTTATGTCCATTCTATAGTACGGAGACCAAAACTGAACTGCATAATCTAAATGGTACCTAACCAGATCAAGAAATAGCTGAAGAAGAACAACACCAGGTGTCATATTAGTAACACTTCGATTAATAAATCCCAAAAGATGGAAAAGAATGTGCAAATAAAGCTAATCGAACATCTGGATCGAATGAACTGTATAAAACAGCATCAGCATGGGTTCAGGGATGGCAATTCCTACCTTAAGAGATTAATTGAATTATGAAACAAGGCAAGAAAGAGAAAATTAGGCAGACTGCATATTTTGGATTGCCAAAAGCCTTTCATACAGTACCACACAAGAGGGTAGTGCAAAAGCGTGAGATTCAGGCAGGAGTGAAAGGGAAGTTATTCGATTGGATAAAAGAGTGCTTAAGCAGATAGAACTGTTACAGTGAGTAACAGAATACAGAGTCACTGTGAGGGTTAAGGTCTGAGACTGGCAAGGCGTCACCAGTGGAGTCCCTTAGAGTTCAATCATTGAATGGTCCAACAAACGGCTACTAAAGTTCAACCCGAGTAAATGTAAGGTAACGAAACCAGGCGCTGCAAACTGGAGGCCACATAAGGAAAATGAATGGGAGATAATGCCCTTCATGAAAAGGACAGAGAAAGATCAAAGACTTAATATCTCAACAAACGTGTCTCACGAAGCCCACCTAAAAAGAATATAAGCTGCGGCGTATGCAAGGTTGGCTAACATCAGAACTGCCTTCAGGAACCTGTGTAAAGATTCATTCAGAACCTTGTATACCACATAGGGAAGGCCAATCCTAGAGTATGCATCCCCAGCATGGAGCCTCGGACCTGGACAAGCACAAGACGAAGCTGGAAAAAAATCAGATTCTGTATGCCACTAGGCAAGTCCCAGAACTAAGAGGCATGAGTTACGAGGAAATGATGCGTGAGATGAACCTAGCGCCACCGGAAGAGAGACACCAACGAGCCAGAGCTCAACCACCTGCAAGCACAACTAGGTTCGTACAAACTAAAGAGCAACGTTTTCTCAATTTTCTCATCATAGGAGAGAGAACAGGAGATGCTTTTTTCGCCACAGGGCTACAAACCAGTGGAACGGCTTAATCGCCGAAGCCGTCAGTGCAAAGACTATTGAATTTCAAAATCAAACTAAAAAGACTGTCAAGACGAATCGGCTTACTTATATCGTCAAGACTATCATGTTAATCAGGGAACGATACGCTCCTTTCGTAAAGAAAAGGAATTATGAAATCAAATTAGCATTCATTTAAAATAATAGCAGTGAAGAAATACTTAATATTAGCAGTAAAGATTACATAAAATATTCCATACAATGTTCAGGAATCCATAACAATAAGCATTTCTTAACATTATAACTAAAATATTACTTTATCGATAATGTTAAAAGAAAATGAGGTAGTTAAATAGTAATTAAATGAGTTATGAAGAGCAAAACGAATTAACCCCAGCCTTAGGCGAAAATGAATTGATATGCACATTAAATAAAATATATAAATACCTTACAACTGCCATATCAGCGTTAAAAACGTTCAGTCCATTCATGACTTTTCTTTCCCGGGTGTTCTCAATTTGATGCATGAAGCCACGATGTTTTTTGCATTGTTTTCTGATCATAGAACTGAGAACAGGAGATGTTTTTTTCCCACAAGGCTATAAACATACAAAGCCGCTTAAACGCCGAAGCCGTAAATAGAAAGACTGTTGAATTTCAAAATCAAACTGGAAAAGATTGTCAAGGTAAATCGGGAGACCTCTGACAAGCCGCTGGCACCTGTCATCGTTAAGACCATCATGTAAATCAGCATATATATGCTCCAATTCGTCACGAAAAACAATTATGTATTTCAGATAGCATTCATTTAAAATGCTATCAGTAAAGAAACATTAAAGATTCCTTATAATGTTAAGGAATACTTAACAATAAGCATTAATTAACATTATAATACAGCCGTAAATGAAAAGACTGTTGAATTTCAAAATTAAACTGGAAAAGATAAGGGATCAAGATCAAACTGGAAAGTCAAGGCAAATCAGGGACCGCTGACAAGCCGCTAGCTTATTTTTATCGTCAAGCCCATCAGGGAACGATATGTTCCAATTCTTCACGAAAAAAATTATGATATATATAAAATATATATAATTATTTAAAATAATAACAGTAAAGAATCTAAATGGGGGCCTAACGTTATTATTTAAAATAATAACAGTAAATAATCTAAATGGGGCCTAACGAGAGCAAGATATAGCTTGAGAACCACACCAGGTGTCTTGTTACTAACGCTGCGATTAATAAATACGAGTGTCCGATTTGCCTTATTACGAACATTCATGCATTGATCCTTTTGTTTTAAATTCTTACTAATTATAACTCCCAGATCCCTTTCACAATCCGACTTCGCAATCTCAACACCATCTAGCTCGTATCTTGTAACTCTATCATCATTACCTAGCCTCAGAACTTTACATTTATCAGCATTAAACTGCATCTGCCAGTCCTTTGACCATTTCAAAACCCTATCTAGATCAACTTGAAGTGATAGAGAGTCCTCCTCCGAATTAATTTCCCTACCGATTTTCGTATCATCGGCAAATTTGCAAATGTTACTACTCAAACCCGAATCTAAATCATTTATATATATTATAAACAACAGAGGGCCCAGGACAGAGCCTTGAGGCACTCCACTTACAACATTTTCCCACTCTGACTTGACTCCATTTATACTAACTCTCTGTTTCCTTTGGTATAGCCATGCCCTAATCCAGCTTAATATAGCACCAGCAATACCATGAGCCTCTATCTTTTTAATAAGTCTTTCATGTGGCACTGTATCAAAAAATGATACAGTGCCAGTGATGAATGGCCAAAGAAGTGTAGTGATCGACGGCAGACGGGATCTGGGTTACAAAGTTCTATACAAACTCAGCATGGAAATCTCACCGGAAGAATGCAACAAGACCACATACAGCAAGAGGCACGGATTAATGGAAGGAAGTGGCTGTCATTTCCACTAACATGTCCACTAACATTCATCAGAAGCTGGAGTGGACCGTTCAATTGGCCAAGGAATTTGGTGAAGCTTCGGTGATTTTATTTTTTTTAATTTTTTACCTTCTCCAACTTGTTTAGTCTGCCTTTACCAGTGAGTCTTTACGGAAGAAGACTCACTATCACTACAAGTTAATCTAAATAGGTTTTGAAATGGTCAAAAGATTAGCAGATGCAGTTTAATGCTGATAAATGCAAAGTTCTGAGGCTAGGTAATGATGATAGAGTTACAAGATACGAGCTAGATGGTGTTGAGATTGCGAAGTCGGATTGCGAAAGCAATCTGGGAGTTATGATTAGTAAGAATTTAAAACAAAGGATCAATGCATGAATGTTCGTAATAAGACAAATATGACATTAGGATTTATTAATCGAAGCGTTGGTAACAAGACACCTGGTGTGGTTCTTCAGCTAAATCTTGCTCTTGTTAGGCCCCATTTAGATTATGCATTTCAGTTTTGGTCGCCATATTATAGAATGGATATAAATTCACTTGAACGTGTCCAGCGTAGGATGACAAAGTTAATTCCCAAATTAGAAATCTTTCATATAAAGAAAAATTAACAAAGCTTAAATTGCATTCACTGGAAAGGCGAATAGTTAGGGGGTACATGATAGAGGTTTACAAGTGGATGAATGGACATAACAAAGGGGATATTAATAGGGTTTTAAAAGTATCAACACAAGACAGAACACGAAACAATGGGTATAATTGGATAAGTTTAGATTTAGGAAAGACTTGGGTAAATACTGGTTCGGTAACAGGGGTAGTTGTTTGTGGAGCCAATTACCGCGTAACGTGGTGGAGGTGGGGTCCCTCGATTGTTTCAAGCGTGGGTTGGACATGTATATGAGTGGGATTGGGTGGTTATAGATAGGAGCTGCCTCGTATGGGCCAATAGGCCTTCTGCAGTTACCTTTGTTCTTATGTTCTTATGTACCAAAACAAGACATGACAGGGGCAGCATAATCAATAAGAGATCTCACCGTATGCCATGTGATTACCAATGAAATATGAAATGTAGAATATGTTGACCAAACCATGTCTAGTCTGCATGTAGAATATGATTAATAATTGTGTACTCTATGGGTTTGTGAGCCCCTTGAGGGACCTTATAGGACGAGGGTAGAAATAGCCTAAGCTACTCTATCATAAGAACATAAGAACAGAGGCAACTGCAGAAGGCCTATTGGCCATACGAGGCAGCTCCTATTTATAACCACCCAATCCCACTCATATACATGTCCAACCCACGCTTGAAACAATCGAGGGACCCACCTCCACAATGTTACATAAGAACATAAGAACGGACAGCACGTGGACTTGTGATCCTGTGGTCCTGGGTTCGATCCCAGGCGCCGGCGAGAAACAATGGGCAGAGTTTCTTTCACCCTATGCCCCTGTTACCTAGCAGTAAAATAGGTACCTGGGTGTTAGTCAGCTGTCACGGGCTGCTTCCTGGAGGTGGAGGGCTGGTCAAGGACCGGGCCGCGGGGACACTAAAAGCCCCGAAATCATCTCAAGATCACCTCAAGATATGTCCATTCATCCACTTGTAAACCTCTATCATGTCACCCCAAACCACATAGCAGTTGCCGAACTCCATGGTACTTATTTGCTGCTACATGAAGAGTGGCATTATGTGATAGGAAATATGACCAACCATTCTGTCCCGCCCGGAAATCGAACCTGGAATCCCCCGTTTATCAGTCAGGAAGGCAGCCAACTGAGCCAACTATACTACGAGAAGTGTAAAGTTCTGTAGGCCAGTAAACGAGACACATGTTGTTTTTCTGGGATTCCTGACCAAAAGTCCTTTGAGATAGAGAGATATTAGAAAACCTTAGAGCTAATTGTAATAAGAAAACAACGTCTGCTGTGTATCTAATTAGAGCTTGTTAATAACACAAACAAAAACGTCAGCATTGATACCCGATGCTCATACATACAATTGTTAAAATACTTATTAAAGAGATGTTAGATTTCGCTCTTTTATA
>WNGS01163947.1:12063263-12084359 GCA_020271785.1 Procambarus virginalis | reverse complement strand
CGGGGGTTGACTTGAGGAATGAATGGTATTAACCCATATGTGCCTCTGTAACCCTTTCCACTACCGCCCACGGGATGGGTATGGGGTGCATATAAATGAACTAAACTTAAAAACTAACAAGTCACCATACAGTGAAGTGTTCTCACAGGGATCAACGTCATCACAATAATGTCAATATTTAGAGAGCATCAGAATGTTAGTGTCCGTATTCACAGAGCACTTACGCGTCCACTTAAGACATCTACTGCTTCTACGTGTCCACTTGCGACATCTGTACGTCTCGCGTCCATCCTGGCGGCTCAGTCTATATTACTAAGTTTACGAGCTCCGCGAAACTTTACGGTGTCCATTACAATAATACCTTTGGGTTTACGATCCCGTACGCTTCGGAGGTCATATCTCTTTAGTAAATACAAACTTTAGCCGCCATATTTGAGGTAGAGACCATACCGAGGACATATAGACATTAACCCCCCCCCCCACACTGTAGAGCACCAGCTGAGTGTGAGTGATGGGTCAGGGGGAGAGCACGAGAGAGAGCACGAGAGCACGAAAGAGAGCGCGAGAGAGAGAGCCCCGATCAGGCATGAACACGCTCAGCCAACCCCTGTGACCTGGAGATGATGAACCAGCGTGAGCCAAACAACAGCACAGTGCTGACATGAGCACGCAAGGATTCACCCACTTCATTCTCACCCAGCCCCCCCCCCCCTTCTCTCTCGCTCTCTCTCTCTCTCCCCTCAGGAGGTAAGGGGAGGAAGACTGAGGGGCGCTTGAGAGAGAAGGGGAGGGAGGGGAGACTGGACGTTGGCAGCGCTGAGAGGCGACGGGATTCCCCGCTGGTGTATTTTGGTAGGGGCAAGGTTAGGCGTCGGCGTTGTCAACACGCGGGCTGGTGGAGGTGGTGGTGGTGGGTGGTGATGGTGGGGGAATGATGGTGGGTGGTGATTGTGAGGAATGATGGTGGGGGTGATGGTGGGAGGTGGTGGTGAGAGGGAAGGTGGCGAGAGGTAGAGATGCTAACCTATCAGTGTCTGCGGGTAAGGTGCAGCAGCTCTTCCTGTTCCGCCTCTAGACTGGTTGTATACCCGTTCCATTACAAATGAACTCTCCTAACATAATATCACACCTAGCTTTAAAGGTGTGGATGGAGGTGGCTTCCACAACTGCTTTCAGTCCACCACACTTGTTGAACACTCTCACAGGTTACGAAAAGTTCCTTACATTTTCTCCAACTCATTTGTGTTTCTTGCTTCCACTTGTGTCCCAGCGTTCTATTTTCTCTCAGTTTGAACAGGCTGGCCTTGTCCACCTTGTCTATTCCCCTCAATATGTTGTATGTTGTGATCATATGCCCTCTCCTCTATACTCTAGGGTTGCAAGATCCAGGTCCATTAGCCTGGAGAAGAGTACCGAACACTTCCTAGCTGCACAAACTCCTCATGCTGGGGACTGCATGTTGGCTGTTCCTAATTCCTCCTTAGGCATCCGCATGGAGCATCAGGCCTTAAGAATTAGTGTTGTTCTGAGCCTTGCGACCCCCTGTCTCTATCGAAAAGGTAGAGATCAGGGTCACATACAAAATAATAACAGGAAGCGACCAAACTGCCAAAGAGGAATTCCTGAAACCTCATAAACAAGAGGACACAGATTCAATTCCTGAAACCTCATAAAAAAAGAGGACACAGATTCAATCTAAGGAAACAAAGGTGCCGACAAAATATTACAAACTTTTATTTTGCAAACAAATTGGTAGACGGTGGAAAAATTAAGCGAGAAGGTGGCGGAGGCCAAAACCGTCAGTAGTTTCAAAATGTTATACGACAAGAGTGCAGGGAAGACGGGACAAACGACCGTACCTCTCATCCTGTAAACTACACTTAGGTAACCACACACAGGCACTTGTATATATTTCCTCTCTCTATTAAAGAAGGCCATATATCAGTGGGCAGTAACAAGTGGTTACAATCCACAGTGTGAGACATGTATGCCACCAGTGGGGCATACTTTTATAATTTTTTATTTTTAGAATGGTTTGGCGATTTGAATTATCATACATAACTTTTATTTTTCAAGTCTTAGAAGTCATTTTGTAGCATGCCTTTGCACGTTTTCTAGTTTATTGATGCCCAACCACTTGGGCTAGACGGTAGAGCAACGGTCTCGCTTCGTGTTGATCGGCGTTCAATCCCCGATGTGGGCTTGGCCAGAGATCAGCGAATTGATCGCCTCCCACTTGGGCCACTTGGAAGGGTCTCAACACACACACAAGTTCCCTTCCCCTCGAATTCCTGTGATAGCAACAACAGTTCCATCACCTGGAACACAACGGCCCAGGATGACTCCAAGGTACAAGTCTCTGCTGCTGCTCAGACCCAGCTGACCATCAAGGATACACTCCCACAGCAATGTAATGTGCACAAATCCGGATGATATTACACATAAGGTACTGCAACAAAAGACCATTCAGGAGACTCTTCGCTACTCTAGTTGCATTATTCAATATATCGCATAGCTTACGCTTTATTTCTAAATGCAGTACATATATATTTACAACACATGCTACAAGACGAAGCTTCCACAGGTGCGGAAGAGTGCGCCCATCGCGGCCCTCCATACATCAGTGCCAATGAGCGGGATGCCAGTGCCATTAGCGGAGAACAGGGGGGGGATAAGGGTGGTAATCCACCCTTACTGAGGCCCCGGGAACCCTCGGTTCAGGGCCCCGGGAAACCTCGGCTCAGGCCCCCGAGAACCCTCGGCTCAGGGCCCCAGGAACCCTCGGTTCAGGGCCCGGGAACCCTCGGCTCAGGCCCCCGAGAACCTCGGCTCAGGGCCCCGGGAACCCTCGGTTCAGGGCCCAGGAACCCTCGGTTCAGGGCCTCGGGAACCCCCAGAAAACGATACATCTACTATTCCCACTCATGGGCCAGACAGCTTTACAACATAGCCTTCTCCTGACGCTACGTCACATGTTAATAACCTTCAGTACGACAATAAATATAAATATTGGACCCCACGCCTCACACGCGTGGGGGTCCAGGGTTCGAGACCCATACAGCCCAGGTGAAGGGGAATGTTAGGGAATGTTGTTGTTGTTGTTTCAGATTTAGCTACTCAGAACGAAGTGTCCATGTAGCACTGGCTATGGTGAGCCCGTAAATTTCCAGGGAAGTGTGGACGATAATTTATAAATGTTTGGGCTGAGGTGAAGGAAACAATGGCGCCTCAGCCACCTCCTTCACCGCCAAGACGAATGTGCGACCTCCACCCACAGACCCATTCTGTCCAATAGGACAGTAGGACCCATTCTGTCCAATAGGACAGTAGGACCCATTCTGTCCAATAGGACAGTAGGACCCATTCTGTCCAATGGACAGAATCATTGACTCATCATAATGGTATTTAGTCTTATGTTGGCACTGAGGCATCATGCCAGCTGCTGGAACTGGTTGTGCCAGGAGCTGGAGCCCATTAGGCTGGTACTCGAACCGTTATAGGATATTCTACGTTAGGTTTTCACAATTACTGTTTCACATTCGGATTCCCAATTAGTGGTGAGTGCACAAGGGCGGGGGTAATCGGCGAAAGGGCGGTGCCCAGTCAATCCTCCTTGCCCAGGATTTGAACCTGGGGACCCTTTGCGAGAGCTTCAAGAAATACTGTGCATCTTGATAACGATCTTGGCATCTTGTGCATCTTGATAACGATAAGGGAGCCGGTCGGCCGAGCGGACAGCACGCGGGTCTGTGATCCTGCGGTCCTGGGTTCGATCCCAGGCGCCGGAGACAAACAATGGGCAGAGTTTCTTTCACCCTATGCCCGTTACCTAGCAGTAAAATAGGTACCTGGGTGTTAGTCAGCTGTCACGGGCTGCTTCCTGGGGGTGGAGGCCTGGTCGAGGACCGGGCTGCGGGGACACTAAAGCCCCGAAATCATCTCAAGATAACCTCAAGATCTGTGGCAGGAGTGATTGATTGATAAAGATTAAGCCACCAAGAGGTGGCACGGGCATGAATAGCCCGTAAGGCGGGAGTGGCTTGCTAATATAAAATATATATACAGGTATCACATCATTTCTTGCTCAAGCAACAGTTCACTGCTACAGTGAGGTGTTTGTGTTGGCAGTGACGCCGCCTCTCGTGTAGTACACTGCTATTTGACGTCAAAAATCCCGAACGGACTAATAAAGGTGCACTACAAATCACAGCATCTCACAAATATTCCAGTTCGAGCCTCTTAGTACATCATTGTCTGTCCGTTGTGACAGCTGCAGGCTAACCATAGCCCGTGCTTCTTGCCCGCTCCTGTGCCAGGTAAGTTACAGGCTCACTATAGCCCGTGCTACTTGGAACTTGTTCCGAGTAGCTGAATCTATAACAACAACCTGTGACAGCTGGAGAGGAGGAGGGTGGGGCTGGAGCACCCCGTCCAGGCTCCCTAGGGCTCGTGTCTATACAGCCAGTCCAAAACAAAACAGTATTACCTCACGGGGCATTAATGCCGCATGACAAGTTTCCCTGCAATTCCTTTTGCCAGCTTCCTACCCTCTGAAATGTGTCCCTCCCACGCAACGCCGCCCCTCCCACGCACAGCACCGCCCCTCCCAGGCAGGGCACCGCCCCTCCCAGGCAGGGCACCGCCCCTCCCATACTAATATAATCGTATGACGTCCCTTGGCAGTTCTGCTGTTGACACTTCGGAGTAATATTATAAGCTTATTAATGTCCTCCCACGCCCATGACTATCATCCCACGCCCACGGCTGTCCTCCCACGCCCACGGCTATCCTCCCACGCCCACGGCTGTCCTCCCACGCCCACGGCTGTCCTCCCACGCCCACGGCTATCCTCCCACGCCCACGGCTGTCCTCCCACGCCTAGTCTGCCCTCAAACGCTTACGTCCGTCCTCCCACGCCCACGGCTGTCCTCCCACGCCCACGGCTGTCCTCCCACGCCCACGGCTGTCCTCCCACGCCCACGGCTGTCCTCCCACGCCCACGGCTGTCCTCCCACGCCCACGGCTGTCCTCCCACGCCCACGGCTGTCCTCCCACTCACATGTCTATATCCACCCACGCCCATGTGCGTGGGAGGTCACCACCGCTCTCCCGCGTCCACAGTTTAGAATGGGAGGCCCAGAACTCCCCGGTTTCTCCCCCCCCCCCGGTCTCTCCCACTTGGCCGGGTAGGAGCTGGGAAGCGATCAGAGAGGGGATAAAGCCATACGCTAATATTATGCTCCCCCACGCATCACATAGGCATGTCGCATTCATATGATTATCATCACCTCCATACCATAGGAGAGAAGGGTGCGCGGGTGGTATATGGGAGAGAAGGGTGTATGGATGAGGAGTATGGCAGAGACAGGTGTATGGGAGATAGTGTTGTATTTAAGGGGTGTATGGGAGAGGGTGGGGGCATGTATGGGATTGGGAAGAAAGATTTGACAAAGTATAAACTCTCGTTTACAAAAGGGTTAGAAAACACACACACACAACACACAAACACACCACACACACACACACACACACACACACACACACACACACACACACACAGCCTACTGGGCTCTACGACAGAGCTCAGTAGGCTCTGGACATCAGTTGATTGACGGGACCAAAGAGCCAGAGCTGACCCCCCCCCCCCGCAAGCACAACTAGGTGAGTACAAATGGCAGCCGATGTCATGCTAAGATAATTAGACTGCAGCCTGTCCTCAGGTATTTGTATGTTCTTGGTAATAACTTCAAACAACTATGTAATTAGTACAACTTTCTACTCCCTATTCATGATTAGGTTAGATTAGAACAGTGTATTATTCTCAAACATGCAAAATGTGTAATTCGAAAACATTTGGGTATCCTCTAGAATTTCGAATTAAAGAAAACCTAAATATTAGGATGTATTAAAGAAAATGAGTTTACTACAGACTTTCTATATGTTTAAACCATCAATTTATAATACAACACAGTAATAACCTGAAAAATATTCTGTTTAGGACAAATGCTCACTTGCCAGTTTAAAGAAGACTGTTATTGGAACCGTAATACACTTTCAGACCATCACAAATGTCTAAATAACTATCAAGGTGATATGAGTGGGGGATTGGTGTGTCGATCTAACAGCCCGTTCTCAGGGTAAAGTGATTAGCTCCAGATACCAACCTCACTCACACCACCTATAGGCATTTATGATACTGTGAAAGCATATTACGGTTCCAATAATAGTCTACTTGTAAACTGGCAAGTGAACCTTTATTCTAAGCTGAATATTCTCAAGTTAAAACGGTATTGTACATATGGGATCACTTGTATTAATAACGGCGGTGATGGCTCCATTCACAACGGTTGTGTAGAAAATGGTCAGCATAACATGGCCTCAAAGAAAACGGCTTTGAGAGGCGCGCGAGATTACAGGGGACACTGATGGAAACTGCCTGAGACCGCGTGAATGGCGGAGTGCTGGGAAGGTGCCAACTCTACGTCACTCCCTCGACGGTGAATGGTCGAGAGGGTGACGGACGTATGAGGTGCAGGAGACGGGAGGCAGAAGGGAAGGTTCTGGGGGACATGAGGGGAAGGTTCTGGAGGGACAAGAGGGCCAGGTATACAAGAATACAGGACGTGGAAGAGAGCAGTGAGGATGTAGATGAGAAAAGCTGAAAGGGATAAAGAGCAGAGAATCGACGGGTTGTATACTGCTGTCAAAAGAGGTTAATAAGGACAAGAGCAGAGGGCGAAGAAGGGAAGGACAAGAAGACGGTGAATATAGCAAGCTTTAGGAACAGATAAGAAAAATAGAACATGGGGAAAATGAAAAAAATGAAAGCCTACTTCCATCAGCAACGAAAAGTACATGACGATCCAATTAGGGGATCATCGGATCGCCACATACATCTTATCCTTATTCCATACTGGAGGGGGGTAGCCGGCTAGAAAAAAATAGTAGTTACAGATGATTGATTGACAGTTAAGAGGCAGGCCGAAAGAGCAGAGCTCAACCCCCACAAGAACAACTAGGTGAGTACACACACACACACACACACACACACACACACACACACACAAAATACAACTAAGTGAATACACACACACACACACACACACACACACACACACACACACACACACACACACACACACACACACACACACACACACACACACACACTGCAAAACAGCGCAGATATAAAACAGAGGAACGCAGCGTGACGCACAAAAGACTAAAAGGTAATATGGAAGCCTACACTCTGGGAGCTATATCTGGTGGCCTTCAGCCTCCCACTTATATCACACCACACACTAGTCATACCCACTGAACACACAGCACATATTATATATTATATATATATATATATATATATATATATATATATATATATATATATATATATATATCTGATGAGTTGAGAGGCGGAGAGATATCAGATATATATATAATATATCTGATGAGATTATCACGTCGTGAATGACTTTCCTTCACGAACTAAAATGACCATGATTCAGAATCAGTTCATTTAGCATGCTAACAGAGCAGACCTTGAGGTTCCCAAAACTCATTGCGAACAAGGAGAGAGAACACGACTCCAAACATCTTTTGGAATTACAGATAAAAACAGAGCATATTAACTGCTGTTATCAAGCAGGTATAATGGGTCTTAATATACACTATAATTTACAAACTAGAAATCAGAAAGTAACAACCTCGACTGCTTCCCACACTCGTTAACTTATAACACACAAAACTATAATCTGGCGGCATAAGACAATGTACCGTGAAGAAATTAGACTTCATTCTCATAAATTCCTGTAATGTAATTAGAAAAGAAAGTCTGCCTGTTAAATAAGAATATTCAGAAATATCCTCGTTAGAGGTCAAGAACGCTTCTGTCGCCACTGTTACCAATACAACTTTCATTCTGTGATTCAAGGCCTTCAGAAAGCTGTGTTGTCTCATGAATCAATCATGACCAGTGATACTTTACCGTGAAGGTGCTATCTCCTGGTTAAAAATTATTGTATTAACTCTGATCAATTTTCGAGAATTGTCTATCCTTTACTAAAATATTGAGGTGCTATAATTATCATAAGTAGTCCTAATTATTTCGTTCAGGCTGGCCCCCCAATCCTCCCTACTGCTGATTAAGATAAGATGTTAAGCTCTGCTATCTTTACGTATGTCAATGGAAATTAAGATAATTAAGCCTAGCCTTAAAAATCTAACAATATATCCATAAAAAATTATAACAATACACTGGTTAATCCCCGATTATGCACACGGGTGCCAGAAAATGCAGTTCCAATATACCGGAACCAACTGGTAAAAAAAAATCACATGAAACTTAAAAGGTACAAGTAATCACCACTATTTTCTTTGCCTGTGTAAACAAATTGCATAGATTGCAACATTAAGACAGCTCTGACACACTACGTACATTCCTAACTACACCTAAGGCTAACTACGCCATATATATACTTTAGAGCACTTCCTACATTAAAACTCAAGGACAAACCAATTAACATAGTAGACAGATACACAAAGAAGTCACACTAACGTTACTGAGGTGACGAATTGGTTCGAGGCACCTCAGTGTTCCAATTGTTTTTCTCATAGAAGCAAGGTAATACTTTGGGGCAAAATAGCCGACTATCACAGTGCTTCAGTCTGGCCCAATGTCCTACACACCACTAAAGTTTTAAATCTGCCGAAGACCAAGGATGTTGCCCCAGACCAGGGGTGTTGTCCCTCCATTTTTTTTTACTCAATTTCCATAACCGACAATTTCAAACATGTTCATTTAATAAAACATTTATCATTTTCACTATCTAGCAACATCCAATCACCTACACACATACGAAATCATCTTACCGTGGTTATGCTGGTCCTCCCCCCCCCCCTTCTCTGCCTCCCTCTGGGAAAATAACCGGTTTCTGCGTGAGGCTATCTTGACAGCTATCTTTACATCTTGACAGCTAACTTTACATCTTGACAGCTAACTTTACATCTTGACAGCTAACTTTACATCTTGACAGCTAACTTTACATCTTGACAGCAGCCAGTTAGCTAGTGTGTCCACAGGGGACACATCCCATATATTATTCATCATTTTCTATTTCTGAAGTACCTAGAGGACATTTACATCTTAACACAACTTATGCCAATTAAAACACAACTAGCTAGAGATTACATTACATTTTCCTACACACTCCTATTCCCTCTATATAAATGTACATTAGCCAACCATCATTTTCCATATTATATTACCTATTAATCACTAAATTCTCAAATGTAAATTACCGTAAGAAGAATTAAACATTACACAGAACATTGCTATATTTAAATTAAATAACAAGCCTAACCCCCTGTTAATTAATCCTGCATTATGATTATCTTGACTTACTTTACGTGACAAATGCATCTGCAAAATACTAAATGTGCTTACGGCAGGTCACCTCATTCACTCATGTAAATTAGTAACTACCTCTCCAGTACGCAAATTATAGTAGACCATTTCAATTTCGTGAATGGATATACTGTATCCTCGTTCACAACGGTGATGGTGGATACACTATATAAACTACAGAAGAGAAACATGGCTTATACTGACCTGATCTGCGCACTGCACTAGTGCCTGGCACTTGTGCCATACTGAAGATGTCACGGCACTATCCACAAGTATGTTTCTTCCAAGGTTTTCCCCATGTAGCCTAGGCTCTTGTTACACTGAGGCTGTCCTCCTTGTAACTAAGCTGGCTTCAGTCAATATCCACAGGAGTTTCAGTAAAAAGAATCACAAAATAGTCAAAAATGTTTCAGCGCATCAAGGACAACAAGGAAAGTACCGAGAGAAGCTGTTGTTGTTGTCGTGTACCCATCGACGAGAACGATCGTGGGTACCGCTGCGCCCATCAGCAGAAGCTGTCAACACTGAACGTTGCCGGCCATCCAGAAACAAAGCTTAAAATGGGACCTGAAAGCTGAAGGTAAAGTTACCACTAAATAACAAACCAAGCTGGAGTAACACACGCACCACCTGGCCAGTGTCCCGTCCACCAACAGGTGGTAGCACCGTCACTCCGTTTTCTCTTGTGGCCCCAGTTACCAAGATGTCATAGTGTCAAAATAGTATTAACCCCACTGTCTTGCGTCGTCAACCAAGATGCTGACGAAGGTACTGATCCCCGGTATTCTATAACACAGACCTGAAAGTGATGCTGGTTGTGTTGAAGGGTTGTTTTGAAGCTTGGCTTGCTGGAAGACTGTGGTCGTGCGAGGGCGGCGAGTCGCCCCAGCAGATCAACGTGTTAATGATGTTGTTGAAACTATTCAGCATCTGGACACTACAGATAAATTACCTAAACCAAGGATGGATTTGGGCAAGTTATCGCAGCAGACGCCTTGTGACTTAGTTTCCTCGATGCTTAGGGAAGTGTGGCTCTGCGACTGGTATGATAGTTGACGTGATTCTGGCTAGATTATAATAACATAATAATAATAATTAGTGACCCTTCAAGATAGTGTCGATTCCAGAAAAGATGCTTCCTTACGCCTCACCGAGGAGGAAACTAATCTAACTTTCCGAAACTCAGAAATACATAGGATGATGACCAAGCTGACTAGGCTTCAAACACCACAGATTCCTGCATAGAATAATTCTCCAGTGAAATTAAACTGGTGCAACAATCGACACACATAATGGTACTGTGCCAGCGATCAGTAAAACACAAATATACTGAATGTTATTCATTTTATGTATAAGGAGCTTTTGATGTTCACTGCTGTACACTTCAGTCCAGCCATAATTGTAACGATTTGTGCGAATAAAGTTTCTGAGTCAGGCTTTGATTTACACAAATTTTAACTAATTAAAGATAGCAAGGTCTGGGTTCCCATAGTCAGGGACAGGAAGCCTCCTAGGCCCGTCGAGGCCCCTCTAGGCCAACGACTGACCCCCAGGATGCAGCCCACAACTGCTTCCGCCCAGGTACACATTTACTGCTAGGTGAACACAAGAATCAGATCAGGTGACAGGAAACGTTGCCCAAATACTTTTGACTTGCCGCGTTTATCAAACTTGGGACCTGACGAGTGTGACCCAACAGCGCTGACCACTACGCCATATGACCCATAACGTGACGTCACAAGAGACTGAAGTTGAATCATGTTATAATGAGTGGTCTCTTAGTATAGTTGGCTTCGTTCTCGACTCACAATCGAGGATTTTGGCTTCTATTCCCGGGCGGAAAAAAAATGGTTGGGCACGTATCTTTTCACCTCTGTTC
Source organism: Procambarus virginalis (assembly GCA_020271785.1). NCBI lineage: Eukaryota > Metazoa > Arthropoda > Malacostraca > Decapoda > Cambaridae > Procambarus > Procambarus virginalis. The sequence continues at coordinate 12,073,077 of WNGS01163947.1, read as the reverse complement.
ACCTAGCAATAAATAGGTACCTGTTTATGGAACTGTTGTGGAGTTGCATCCTTGGAAGAACCAACGCGCCTTCTAGAGTTTCCCTAATTCTTAAGTTCTTATTGCAATACTATTGTTGCAGCTGGTGTTGGAGATGGTGTTGCTAGCATTGTAATGTGTTGTGGTAGTCATCCTCCTCGTTATCGCTGTCATGTATTAACATAGCAGGTGTAAGTGAATGTATTACCAAGCCACCATGACACTTCCGGTGGTACGATGTGTGCCGTCCAGATGACGTCACGCATGCCAGACCAGAACTTGATCTTGAGATTGTCATGACATTGACAGACGTGTCAAGTGTGGTGGTTGTCGTTCTTTTGGCCCGCCTTAACTACAACGAGAGAGGGAGCAACACCTTCGCCGTTTACCCGCGCTTCTTTGAATTTCTTCACTTTGACATTCAGTGCACGGCAGCAAGGATGGAGCCGTACCAACCCATTCGGTTTGACCTCCCTGCCGGCCCTGGGGCTACAAGATTAAGTCTTACCCAGTGCTTGTTACTGGTGAAACTCGTCTCGCCAATGTGTTTACAACCAGGTCCCCCAGATACTGCTGAATGAATAGGGGCCAACATTTAAGTAGTGGTGCCAAGTCATTCTTCCCTAGCCTAGGGTTCGAACCCATACGAAATTGGAACGAGACGGGTGTGCTACCTCTGCGCCTCAGATCTCAAACAACCGCGCACTACCACACCCATACAGAAATAACGCCCCTTGGTGACTGTCTCTCTTCAACAACATCACCATTGCTCTTTCCCGCCTATTTGCCAACAATGACCATTTTCCAGGATGCGACCCACAACAGTCAACTAAGGAACAAGGAGAGGAGACTTGAGGTCTTGTCCCGCCCGGGGGGGGGGGAGTCAGTCTGCCCGGAGGTGGTGACACTAGGCTGTCAACCCGCGGCGGTAATGATGGCGCGCTGCTGGTATTTCCCGCCCTTCTTTGTCTGTCCTCTGCTCCCTTCTTTGTACACCCCCTCTTCCCCTTCTTCCTTCTCCATCGTACACTCCCTCTTCCCTTTCGTCCCCCACCACTAAGCAGCTGCCGCTCATTGAGAGAGAGAGAGAGAGAGAGAGAGAGAGAGAGAGAGAGAGAGAGAGAGAGAGAGAGAGAGAGAGAGAGAGAGAGAGAGAGAGAGAGAGAGAGAGAGAACGAACTATTAGAGGCAGAGAATGAAAGTGAAGAGACTGACCCAAAAGTTTAAATCCCCTTTCCATTAGATGTAGGCAAACTCATATAGGTAAGAACAGACGCTGGGATGGCCGACAAATGGCCACAAGAGTTTAACCCAGCCAAGTGTAAGGTAATGAGGACGGGTCCCCGAGGCGCCGCATGGTACATCTTCGCCCGGTACTGGTGTAGCACGATTGGGTGTGCTGCACTTATCCTTGGTGCAGAAAACACCAGACACAGTCGATTAAGTGTTGAGAGCCGTGCCACATACATACATATGCTTCAGTATGCACCAGTAATGCGTCTGATATTCCATGCTGGTGTCCAGTCGACTTACCTTGTGTGCTTAAATATTCAATCAACCATTGGGGGCTTAAGCCGAGTGAAGGTCTGTAGCCGTTACTCGAGTGAAGGCTAGCAGCCACTGCTCGAGTGAAGACTAGCAGCCACTGCTCGAGTGAAGACTAGCAGCCACTGCTCGAGTGAAGGCTAGCAGCCACTACTCGAGTGAAGGCTAGCAGCCACTGCTCGAGTGAAGGCTAGCAGCCACTGCTCGAGTGAAGGCTAGCAGCCACTGCTCGAGTGAAGGCTAGCAGCCACTGCTCGAGTGAAGACTAGCAGCCACTGCTCGAGTGAAGGCTAGCAGCCACTACTCGAGTGAAGGCTAGCAGCCACTGCTCGAGTGAAGGCTAGCAGCCACTGCTCGAGTGAAGGCTAGCAGCCACTGCTCGAGTGAAGGCTAGCAGCCACTGCTCGAGTGACCCCAAGAGTTGCGTGAACCATATAGCCAATATTTAAGTGCAGGTTAATTGCACGCATCAATCACCCACTATGAGTGGTGCTGCACCCACCCACCGTGAGTACCAATGAGTGCAACATCAAACCAGAATGTAAGGACTGACATAACCTTACCTGACTTTATACATATGAGGAAACATATCCGTCTCTCAGCTCTGTGCTCTCCTCTATCTCTCTCTCTCTCTCTCCTCCTCTCTCTCTCTCTCTCTCGGTAACTGCAAGAAATACACAACATATTACATCACAACACAGTCGTTTTGATATATTGCAGATAGTATACTCAAATTATATGTGGAGATAATACTGAAATTAATACATTTGTTCCCTTCCCGAAACCCTGTCTCATGACGCCATCTTTGTTTACATTGCCAGCGAACCAAGTGACGTCATCGTTTGTTTACACCTTATCGATGGCTCTCGCCGCGTCACCTGCTTACGTCATCGACATCTCTTGTGACATCATCAAAGTAAACAAATACAGTTTACATCCTGTAGGGTAGACCAGACGTCAGCCTCACTGGTTGAAAATACAGTTGAAGTAGATTTCAGTTTAATGTTCTTCTTTCGAGTCCAGACGTTTACCAGTGGTGTTGTGTCGGGTCCAGACCTTCACCAGTGGTGTTGTGTCGGGTCCAGACCTTCACCAGTGGTGTTGTGTCGGGTCCTGACCTTCACCAGTGGTGTTGTGTCGGGTCCAGACCTTCACCAGTGGTGTTGTGTCGGGTCCTGACCTTCACCAGTGGTGTTGTGTCAGGTCCAGACCTTCACCAGTGGTGTTGCTAAAATAACTCCCAAAACACAAACACACAAAGCTTCTACTCTAAGGAATTTTTTGAATTGCGTTGCTGCCAGCGGAGGCTAGTTTATTGTGCACCCCATACTCATCCTGTGAGCGGTAGCGCAAAAATGATTACAGAGGACACAACAAAAAATGGTTTTAATATTAATCTTACCCGCGAGCAGGAAGATGGAAGCTCATCTCTGGCTACAACAGCACAGGAGGAATATTTAGTTACTTGTAGGATTAGTATATAATGCTTGACACCAGACAAGTAATACTGGTGGATGTAAAAGTACCCGATGACCTGACCTACCACAGCACGTGTCCAGTCCAACTTATACCAGCATGACGACCAAGCCTTTCTTCCCTCACAGACTGTAGTAGAGGTAAACACTGAGAATTGTATATACACATAGACGTACCCAGAGCTCTCAGAGATGAGAGAGTGGGTGAGCGAGTGAGAGAGTGAGAGCAAGTGTGTGTTGTGTGAGAGAGAGAGAGAGAGAGAGAGAAGAGAGAGAGAGAGAGAGAGAGAGAGAGAGAGAGAGGGGAGAGAGAGCGAGAGAGAGTGTGTGTGTGTGTGTGTGTGTGTGTGTGTGTGTGGTGTGTGTGTGTGTGTGTGTGTGTGTGTGTGTGTGTGTGTGTGTGGTGTGTGTGTGTGTGTGTGTGTGTGTGTGTGTGAAGCATTTTGAGTATGATCCCCTCTCTTGGATTACCTTCCACCCCCCCCTCCTCCACAACACCCCATCATTTAGCAGAATGTTGGAGAAAGTGAAGAACCGAGCGAAGAGGTTCATCTCTAGTCTTGACCAAGTCTGATTGGACGCGGGTCTGAACATTATGGCCTCCAATATTGTCGAGATGTTGGTGGGCGTATTATTATGTGCAACGCCGATATTCTAAAAGTTCCGCACCTGGCCCAACTTCCTGGACAACCAGTAATTGGCAGCCGAAACACAAGGCGCTCAGCCATCAACAGCCTCATGCTGGTAATGCATGAGAACATCACTCCAACACCTATCATTCATTCCCAGACATACTCGCACCTGGAACTTGTTCACTCGACATCTTGATACGCAGGATATCACGTTCCAAACAATTTAAATTGTTTGGATGTGTGATAATGATATGATGGACAGAATACTTATGAGCTACAAGCATTTTGCCCCAAGAGTGCAACACTTATATGCGGTGTTTACTATATTAACCGGCAATGTTAAACGTGATTCTTGTAATGTGATTTGTGGATTTGTAGTGACTGGATGTGTGCGCCCCTTGAGGGGCTTGAAGTAGAGGAGAGTAGAAATAGCCTAAGCTACTCTATCCCTTTGAGATGTATCATATTGTCTCAAGAAACGTAACTGAACTTGAACCCATCACGTGAAGGCTCTGGCACGCAGTTGGCTCCTGGTTCATCCTGTTCCTTGAATGAAAATGTATTCTTAATGAATAAAAAAAAATCTCATGAAATAAATGAACCTCTAGATAGTTTCAGATGAGTAGATGTAGGATAACAGCTCTTGCTTGTAGTTTCATTAGGATATTTAATAACATTCCTAATAACGCCAGTCTTAGTTTAAAAAAGAACATAGAGCGAATGAGAGAGAATGTCAATGGGAGATAAAGATGTACTCAAGATTGAAATTAATGAGATGTTTTCTGGGATTTGTCTTCCAAGAAATTAATGTTACTATCACGCTAATTCCCTCTAGTACAGAATTGTTACCGATTAACTTTATTGTCTATCAGGGAAACAAAAGAGGGCACTAAAATGCCCCAAAACTGAGTCATATGTGTACTCAGTTGTAAACACATGTCACGAAATATTCCACGAGAGATGTAAGGGGCGGAGGGAGCAGCCTCGCACACCTGGCGTCTAGGGCAGGGCTGGGAGGGAGGGAGAGAGAGGGTAGGGAGGGATAGAGAGCTGGGAGAGGAAGAGAGAGATAGGGGAAGGAGGGGGCGGGGATTGAATTGAAATTCAAATAAGTTTATTGAGGTAAAATACACACAAAGGGATGAGGTAGCTCAAGCTATTCTCACCCCCGTTGGGGTGGGGATAGAAGGTAGGGAGCATAGAATGTGTATTCCATGCATACGATATCCTAACGTGAACGTGATAAACCCAGCCCCACAGTACATAATTCCCAGATGAAATACTGACCAGAAATCCTTCCCTCTATAATAGGAAAAAAATGAGTATGTATGTGTGTATGTATGTGTATATGTATATAAATTTTATATATATATATATATATATATATATATATATATATATATATATATATATATATATATATATATATATATATATATATGTCGTACCTAGTAGCCAGAACTCACTTTTTGGCCTACTATGCAAGGCCCGATTTGCCTAATAAGCCAAGTTTTCCTGAATTAATATATTTTCTCTAATTTTTTTCTTATGAAAAGATAAAGCTACCCATTTCATTATGTATGAGGTCAATTTTTTTTCATTGGAGTTAAAATTAACGTAGATATATGACCGAACCTAACCAACCCTACCTAACCTAACCTAACCTATCTTTATAGGTTAGGTTAGGTTAGGTAGCCGAAAAGTTAGGTTAGGTTAGGTTAGGTAGGTTAGGTAGTCGAAAAACAATTAATTCACGAAAACTTGGCCTATTAGGCAAATCGGGCCTTGCATAGTAGGCTGACAAGTGCGTTCTGGCTACTAGGTACGACATATATATATATATATATATATATATATATATATATATATATATATATATATATATATATATATATATTATATATGTGTGTGTGTGTGTGCGTGCATGTGTATGTATGAATAAATCAATAAATAATAATAAAACAAAGAGCCTTAAACAGAACAACATGCATCGGAGTGTGTATATATGAATGCTACACACACACAGTATTCATCTATAGACATCCATATATGGTGAAACACATGTGAAGAACCTCTCACACACTCACAGCTCCCTGACAAGAGGGAGCCAGCTTAGCTTAGCTGCCAACACCCACACATCGTGTCAGCAAGGCGGACAGCCCGCCTGCTTTCATACCTCTCACTGTATTTCCCACTTCCATACTTCCTTTCACCTATGCCTCTCCTTCCTCTTTACTAAAAAAATCTCCAACACCCTCCAGTACCACTACACACATCTCCAACACCCTCCAGTACCCCTACACACATCTCCAACACCCTCCAGTACCCCTACACACATCTCCAACACCCTCCAGTACCCCTACACACATCTCCAACACCCTCCAGTACCCCTACACATATCTCCAACACCCTCCAGTACCCCTACACACATCTCCAACACCCTCCAGTACCCCTACAAACATCTCCAACACCCTCCAGTATCCCTACACATATCTCCAACACCCTCCAGTACCCCTACACACATCTTCAACACCCTCCAGTACCCCTACACACATCTCCAACACCCTCCAGTACCCCCACACACATCTCCAACACTTTCCAGTACCCCTACACACATCTCCAACACCCTCCAGTACCCCTACACACATCTCCAACACCTTCCAGTACCCCCACACACATCTCCAACACCCTCCAGTACCCCTACACACATCTCCAACACCTTCCAGTACCCCCACACACATCTCCAACACTCTCCAGTACCCCTACACACATCTCCAACACCCTCCAGTACCCCTACACACATCTCCAACACCTTCCAGTACCCCCACACACATCTCCAACACCCTCCAGTACCCCTACACACATCTCCAAGACCCTCCAGTACCCCTACACACATCTCCAACACCCTCCAGTACCCCTACACACATCTCCAACACCTTCCAGTACCCCCACGCACATCTCCAACACCCTCCAGTACCCCTACACACATCTCCAACACCCTCCAGTACCCCTACACACATCTCCAACACCCTCCAGTACTCCTACACACATCTCCAACACCCTCCAGTACCCCTACACACATCTCCAACACCCTCCAGTACCCCTACACACATATCCAACACCTTCCAGTACCCCTACACACACCTTGCAATAAAAACTAGCATTCAAAAACAAGAAAGCAAAACAAGGCAGTATAAAGAGCAGCAAAACTCCGCCCACAATATGACCCAACTATGCAAGCACTCTGTGAAGCCCTGCAGGGCATCAGAGTGAGTAAACATGACCAGAATGTTACAACACAATGCTCGAAAGATTACTCCAAGATGAGACGTCCCGCCCAATCTCACAGCTGGTGGCCCAAGAGCTTGGATCCACATATAAATGCTACTCAGGATCCATGTACAGACACTCATGTATCTTTGAACTACATGAGAAAACTCTCACAAACACTGGCAGCTCGCAGACAAGAGAGAGCAAGCTTAGCTTAGCTACCAAATATACACACATCGTGTCAGCAAGGCGGACACACTCTTATATTTTACATTTCTAAACTTTCCACTTCCCCGAGAAGTATGAGTGTATGAGAGGGTGGGGAAATGAGGCGTTGTGAGAGAGACGGGATCCTAGGGTTATGAACGCCTTCGTCAGTGTCTAAGCTGATGCACTCCTGGAGCTCCACCTCCTGCATTACTCCACGTGCTCCGGGGCTCCACCTCCTGCATTACTCCACGTGCTCCGGGGCTCCACCTCCTGCATTACTCCACGTGCTCCGGTGCTCCACCTCCTGCATTACTCCACGTGCTCCGGGGCTCCACCTCCTGCATTACTCCACGTGCTCCGGGGCTCCACCTCCTCCATTACTCCACGTGGCCCGGTGCTCCACCTCCTCCATTACTCCACGTGCTCCGGGGCTCCACCTCCTGTATTACTCCACGTGCTCCGGGGCTCCACCTCCTCCATTACTCCACGTGTCCCGGGGCTCCACCTCCTCCATTACTCCACGTGTCCCGGGGCTCCACCTCCTGTATTACTCCACGTGTCCCGGGGCTCCACCTCCTGTATTACTCCACGTGTCCCGGGCTCCACCTCCTGTATTACTCCACGTGTCCCGGGGCTCCACCTCCTGTATTACTCCACGTGTCCCGGGGCTCCACCTCCTGTATTACTCCACGTGTCCCGGGGCTCCACCTCCTCCATTACTCCACGTGCTCCGGGGCTCCACCTCCTGTATTACTCCACGTGTCCCGGGGCTCCACCTCCTGTATTACTCCACGTGTCCCGGGGCTCCACCTCCTGTATTACTCCACGTGTCCCGGGGCTCCACCTCCTGCATTACTCCACGTGTCCCGGGGCTCCACCTCCTCCATTACTCCACGTGTCCCGGGGCTCCACCTCCTGCATTACTCCACGTGTCCGGGGCTCCACCTCCTGCATTACTCCACGTGTCCCGGTGCTCCACCTCCTGCATTACTCCACGTGTCCCGGGGCTCCACCTCCTCCATTACTCCACGTGTCCCGGGGCTCCACCTCCTGTATTACTCCACGTGCTCCGGGGCTCCACCTCCTGTATTACTCCACGTGTCCCGGGCTTCACCTCCTGCATTACTCCACGTGTCCCGGGGCTCCACCTCCTCCATTACTCCACGTGTCCGGGGCTCCACCTCCTGCATTACTCCACGTGTCCCGGGGCTCCACCTCCTCCATTACTCCACGTGCTCCGGGGCGTGGGAGAATGTCCTGCCAATATTCCTCCAGATTTTGATTCAGAGACTTATTGAAAGTATCCGTCTTATGGACGATAATTCAAGGCAACAACTTAACGAATTTCTCAACGTATAACCGACTCTAAAGTCCGTCACGCTGCTCATGTAGGGTACAGTGTCAGGTGAAGCAGAGGTACAGTGTCCGCTCATGTAGGGTACAGTGTCAGCTGAAGCAGAGGTACAGTGTCCGCTCATGTAGGGTACAGTGTCAGCTGAAGCAGAGGTACAGTGTCCGCTCATGTAGGGTACAGTGTCAGGTGAAGCAGAGGTACAGTGTCCGCTCATGTAGGGTACAGTGTCAGGTGAAGCAGAGGTACAGTGTCCGCTCATGTAGGGTACAGTGTCAGCTGAAGCAGAGGTACAGTGTCAGCTCATGTTGGGTACAGTGTCAGGTGAAGCAGAGGTACAGTGTCAGCTCATGTAGGGTACAGTGTCAGCTGAAGCAGAGGTACAGTGTCAGCTCATGTAGGGTACAGTGTCAGCTGAAGCAGAGGTACAGTGTCAGCTCATGTAGGGTACAGTGTCAGCTGAAGCAGAGGTACAGTGTCAGCTCATGTAGGGTACAGTGTCAGCTGAAGCAGAGGTACAGTGTCCGCTCATGTAGGGTACAGTGTCAGCTGAAGCAGAGGTACAGTGTCCGCTCATGTAGGGTACAGTGTCAGCTAAGCAGAGGTACAGTGTCAGCTCATGTAGGGTACAGTGTCAGCTGAAGCAGAGGTACAGTGTCAGCTGAAGCAGAGGTACAGTGTCCGCTCATGTAGGGTACAGTGTCAGCTAAGCAGAGGTACAGTGTCAGCTCATGTAGGGTACAGTGTCAGCTGAAGCAGAGGTACAGTGTCCGCTCATGTAAGGTACAGTGTCAGGTGAAGCAGAGGTACAGTGTCCGCTCATGTAGGGTACAGTGTCAGCTAAGCAGAGGTACAGTGTCAGCTCATGTAGGGTACAGTGTCAGCTGAAGCAGAGGTACAGTGTCCGCTCATGTAAGGTACAGTGTCAGGTGAAGCAGAGGTACAGTGTCCGCTCATGTAGGGTACAGTGTCAGCTGAAGCAGAGGTACAGTGTCCGCTCATGTAGGGTACAGTGTCAGGTGAAGCAGAGGTACAGTGTCCGCTCATGTAGGGTACAGTGTCAGCTAAGCAGAGGTACAGTGTCCGCTCATGTAGGGTACAGTGTCAGGTGAAGCAGAGGTACAGTGTCCGCTCATGTAGGGTACAGTGTCAGCTGAAGCAGAGGTACAGTGTCGCTCATGTAGGGTACAGTGTCAGGTGAAGCAGAGGTACAGTGTCCGCTCATGTAGGGTACAGTGTCAGCTAAGCAGAGGTACAGTGTCAGCTCATGTAGGGTACAGTGTCAGCTGAAGCAGAGGTACAGTGTCCGCTCA
>WNGS01163947.1:12041728-12058092 GCA_020271785.1 Procambarus virginalis | reverse complement strand
TATAGACGAATATCCTGGTTTCGCTGTCTGTCGCAGCTTCACAATTTCTTTTTTTATCGGTAAACTATGGCTACTCATAGAATATGATGAATCAAACACCTATTTCCGAGAGGACTGTAGTATGGTATGTGAGCGAGCGGCTCAGCAACAGTCCCTGCATACTTTACATCCATCTCCCTCTGCATACCAGTAAACCCTCGTGTCATTCGGGGGGAGAAAGCCTTATGGAAATGATAATATTTTAATGAAGTGATTGCAATTATGCATACGCTAGCGATGGGTGAGATGTGCGGGCAGCAGCCGTGCCTGAGAGGTGACGCAGGCTATACAGAAATAGCATGAGAGATGCTGGCAGGGTCCCCGCCTGCCTGCTGCTGCTGCTGCTGGTGAGGCACCCACCCACCTCGCTAGTCTCCATCACCGCCAGCAGCCCCACCAGCGCCCCCACGAGTCGAGCCCCACGCCCTGCGAGGCACCTCTCGGGCTCTGTGCCACAGTAACCTACCTGGGTAGACCAGATCACCAGTGGTCCCCCACACACACGCTCATCTCCCCAGCCATCACAGTGAGTTTATCTTTCTTGTATCGTGTCTATATCTAGTATATCTACATTGGGCATTCCATTTAGCAGCGACTCTCGATATGGTGATGATTGGTCGCTCGCTGCCCGCGATGTCACCAGTTGCGTCTTACAAGATTTCTCTCACGCCTTTGTGTGAATTCGTTTGTATACATGTGTATATAAGTAGTGTTTTCTACACTAAATCTTAGTGTTGGGATAAGTTAGAGATCACTGAACAACCCGTTCTCGCACAAGACAGCACATATATGACTTATTGCTTATAGTCACTATTTCGCTTTAAACAAGTAAATATGTGACATATTTCAAGCCACATTTTTTTCAAGGCACTAACTTTTTCTCTCAGGTTTATTAAAAAATTGAGATTTTATACAAAATTTGACAATATCCTGAGTTACTTTACATTTATTTAAATATTTTAGTTTTGTTTTATTATTTTTATAAAACTGTAATATCAATATACTGCCCGAAACGCTTTGCGTAATAGTGGCTTTAGGCATTGTATGTACCTGTACTAGCTCTATCTATAAATCCATCAACTTTTTGTATAATACCTTGTATGTATGTACTTTACCTGATAAATATTGAATTGAATTGAATATAGGTATAGGTTCAGTACTAATTGTAATATCCTAACATACTAAGAAGGTTAGGTTAGTTTTTTATTTTCTCTTCAGTATTTTAAGAGTATCTCTCACAATAAACTCTCAATAATTCATCATAGTCACTGCATAGTACTGTCACATATGCATTACTAAGCAAGATATCATGGACTATATAGTAAGAGGAGAGCATGCTGTCCACCCCCTCCGCCCCACCTCACCAGCTGTCCACCCCCTCCGCCTCACGTCACCAGCTGGCCATCCCCTTCTCCTCACCTCACCAGCTGTCCACCACCTCCTCACCTCACCAGCTGTCCACCACCTTCTCCTTACCTCACCAGCTGGCCCTCCGCCCCACCTCACCACCTGTAATAAGCACGACCCTCACCTATTCGAATGATAACTGATAATAATTACATGGCTAAAGACGCTCTAAATTTCTTTGAAACTTAAAAAGATAAGTGTTTAGTTGGGCGCGTTAACATTGACGCAGCAACATTGTTCTTCTTGTCCCCCCTCCCCCCATGTGTACTCACCTAGTTGTGCTTGCGGGGTTGAGCTCTGGCTCTTTGGTCCCGCCTCTCAACCGTCATCAACAGGTGTACAGGTTCCTGAGCCTACTGGACTCTATCGTATCTACATTGAAACTGTGTATGGAGTCAGCCTCCACCACATCACTCCAATGCATTCCATTGTTAACTCTCTGACACTGAAAATGTTCTTCCTAACATCCCTGAAAAAAGGGATGTGTGTGTGTGTGTGTGTGTGTGTGTGTGCGTGCGTGCGTGCGTGCGTGCGTGCGTGCGTGCGTGCGCGCGCGCTTCCCAATGTGAACACACGCGAGTGTACACATTGGGAGAGTGCACATGGGCACTTAAAGTGTACACAGAAGGATACTAGTGTTACTTAACAGTCTTAGGTAGACTGTTGTGGCAGGCAGGTGGTCGTTTTGACAAGGAGGTGATGAAGTGACACAGATGGTGGTGTCACAATAGAGATAATACCATAATAATTCTTTGTGTCGGGGGGACAGGCAGCCAGTGCATATATGTATATGTTAGGCTTATATCGACGTCCCTCGCCCAAAGATGGAGCTACTAACCCCCCCCCCCCCAGGACGGAATCCCACAACAGCTATACCTCCTGGGTACCATTTACTGCTAGGTGAACAGAGCCATTAGGTGAGAGGAAACGCACCTAGTCATTCTATCCCGCCTGGGATTCGAATCCTCAATTCCTGATTGTGAGTCGAGAACACACCCGACGGTACTAGCGGAACCCTCTCTCTAATAATGTATAACAGTATATAGGACCTACCAGCAATCCTACAGACCTACCTACTCTGATAAGGGTATATACCAGTTCTGTATATTCAACCGACCAGCTATGTCGGGTATACCAGTATATACGATCAGTATCATTGTTTGCAAGCGACGACTAGGCTGTAGCTCAAGGCGGATGTTAAGAATGCTGACCTCTTGCTCCAGCTTGTCTTCGTTCCCATGTTGATGTGTCAGACGGGAGGACTGACAAGCTGACCCTGCTGGTTGGTCAGTGCTGCTGACGTTGGCCTCAGCTGGTGGTACCTCGCGACCCCTCACACCACCACACTCGCACCTGTGGCTCCAATGGTGCCCAATCACTTGGACCATAAGGGGATCGAACGCTGACCTGCAAGAAGCAAGGTCGTTCCTGTATCAACCAGTTCAAGTGTTCTGGTTCCAAGTTACATTTTGGTAAGATAGTTACATATAATTTAATTTGCCTATCACTTACCTAACAATCAACCAGTGGGCGGCGGCAGAAAGATACAATCAGACGCATACACAACCTCCAGCAGCCAATCCAACAGGGACACAAATAGTCACCATTTTCAGATGAAGGTCAGACTATGGTATGTGGGTGGCGGGGGGGGGGGGGGCAGACCCGGGCACTCCTCCTCCTCCAGCTTGTTGTTGTCTTAGATTCAGCTGCTCAGGACAAGAAGTTCCAGTAGCACGGGCTATGGTGAGCCCGTAATCCTCTCAGCGGTGGTATCAACGCTGAACGTCCCGCCACTTAGGGCCACCGTTAACCACACGCTGTTCCTGCGTTCCCGATATTACGACGCCGTTTTTTGACCTCTTCGTGCACATCCGGGGATGAATCCGGGGTTTGTTTTGGCTTCACGTCGATGGTTGGTTAACAGGCAAACAGTATAGGAAGCACGTTCAGGGTGAGTGCTTCAGGGTGAGTGCTTCAGGGTACACACCCTACTGTCTCTAGTTGTATGCTAAACCTGCAATCTAAAGTGTTATTAATCATCATTTAAGGACATACTAGGCTTAAACAGAGGCATATATCATTTAATACTCACCTAGTTGTGCTTGCGGGACTTTGGCTCTTTGGTCCCGCTCTCAACTGTCAAACAACTGGTGTACAGATTCCTGAGCCTACTGGGCTCTATCATATCTACATTTAAAACTGTGTATGGAGTCAGCCTCCACCACATCACTGCCTAATGCATTCCATCCGTTAACTACTCTGACACTGAAAAAGTTCCTTCTAACGTCTCTGTGGCTCATGTGGGTACTCAGTTTCCACCTGTGTCCCCTTGTTCGCGTCCCACCAGTGTTGATTTATCCTTGTTTACCGGACGATTCCCCTGAGGATTATGTAGGTTGTGATCATGTCCCTTTACTCTTCTGTCCTCCAGGGTCATAAGGTGCATTTTTCCGCAGCCTTTCTTGTGTGTGTGGTGTGTGTGTGTGTGTGTGTGTGTGTGTGTGGTGTGTGTGTGTGTGTGTGTGTGTGTGGGTAGGTGTGGGGGGATGATGCCAGGGTTCTACTCACCCAAATTACCTCTCAACTCACATTCCTGGAGACAAAATGTCTCCCTCATTCCCCCCTTCAGGTGGCCATCCTCCCCCTTCCCCCCTTCAGGTGGCCATCCTCCCCTTCCCCCCTTCAGGTGGCCATCCTCTCCCTTCCCCCTACAGGTGGCCATCCTCCCTCTTCCCCTCTTCAGGTGGCCATCCTCCCCTAACCTCTTGCATGATAGGTAAGAACCTTCCTACCTGAGCTTTCCCTACATATATTCCCTAGAATACGATTCGCCAATTCCGATCCTCATAGCCCTGTGCTCTGTAATCAGGCCGTTCACACGAGGAGGTAGGTGCCAGGGGGGGCCACGGTGCCCAATCGTCCCACCCTGCCCAGGGTTCGAACCCAGGTCCTCATGTCACGCCAAGTGTCATGCCACGCCAGGTGTCATGTCACGCCACATGCTCAGTGGGTGACAGTTTAGCGCAGCGCCACACTCCTCTTCCCCAGTAGCTTCACGCGCGTCCATCACGCGCCTGAAACCAAAAGACAAACAGCTTGTGAGCGCATAACCCGCAGCCCGTCCTAGTGCGACCCGCCTCGTCCTTCCACGACCCGCCCCGTCCTCGCGCGACCCGCCCCGTCCTCGCGCGACCCGCCCAGTCCTCGCGCGACCCGCCCCGTCCTCGCGCGACCCGCCCGTCCTCGCGCGACCCGCCCCGTCCTCCCACGACCCGCCCAGTCCTCGCGCGACCCGCCCAGTCCTCGCGCGACCCGCCCCGTCCTCCCACGACCCGCCCCGTCCTCGCGCGACCCGCCCAGTCCTCGCGCGACCCGCCCCGTCCTCGCGCGACCCGCCCCGTCCTCCCACGACCCGCCCCGTCCTCGCGCGACCCGCCCAGTCCTCGCGCGACCGCCCAGTCCTCGCGCGACCCGCCCCGTCCTCCCACGACCCGCACAGTCCTCGCGCGACCCGCCCCGTCCTCGCGCGAACCCGCCCCGTCCTCACGCGACCCGCCCAGTCCTCGCGCGACCCGCCCCGTCCTCGCGCGACCCGCCCCGTCCTCCCACGACCGCCCAGTCCTCCCACGACCCGCCCCGTCCTCCCACGACCCGCCCCGTCCTCCCACGACCCGCCCCGTCTCCCCACGACCCGCCCCGTCCTCCCACGACCCGCCAAGTCCTCCCCGACCCGCCCCGTCCTCCCACGACCCGCCCCGTCCTCCCACGACCCGCCCCGTCCTCCCACGACCCGCCCCGTCCTCCCACGACCCGCCCCGTCCTCCCACCGACCCGCCCCGTCCTCCCACGACCCGCCCCGTCCTACCACGACCCGCCCAGTCCTCCCACGACGCCCAGTCCTCCCACGACCCCCCCCGTCCTCCCACGACCCGCCCAGTCCTCGCGCGACCCGCCCAGTCCTCCCACGACCCGCCCCGTCCTCCCACGACCCGCCCCGTCCTCCCACGACCCGCCCAGTCTCGAGCGACCCGCCCAGTCCTCCCACGACCCGCCCAGTCCTCCCACGACCCGCCCCGTCCTCCAACGACCAGCCCAGTCCTCGCGCGACCCGCCCCGTCCTCCCACGACCCGCCCCGTCCTCCCACGACCCGCCCCGTCCTCCCACGACCCGCCCCGTCCTCCCACGACCCGCCCAGTCCTCCACGACCCGCCCAGTCCTCCCACGACCCGCCCCGTCCTCCCACGACCCGCCCAGTCCTCGCGCGACCCGCCCAGTCCTCCCACGACCCGCCCCGTCCTCCCACGACCCGCCCCGTCCTCCCCACGACCCGCCCAGTCCTCGAGCGACCCGCCCAGTCCCTCCCACGACCCGCCCAGTCCTCCCACGACCCGCCCCGTCCTCCCACGACCCGCCAGTCCTCGCGCGACCCGCCCCGTCCTCCCACGACCCGCCCCGTCCTCCCACGACCCGCCAGTCCTCGCGCGACCCGCCCAGTCCTCGCGCGACCCGCCCAGTCCTCACCACAACAGTCATCACCACACTGCCACGTGAAGATCCATATAGCATGACTACCAACCCACACACATAAGAAAGTGAGCACGTTTCGGTCCTGGACCCATTATCAAATCCAGGACGGACCGAAACGTTGTGTTACTTCTTTCAGCCACTTTATTGTCATTTATGCAGGTAGCAGGAATGTTGGGTAGTTGTGACCTCTCTGGTGAATGTTGCCACACTGTTGAATGTGGAGAAGAGGAGAGAGGGTGACGGTTGTGTGTCTGTAGAGCATACTGTGGCAGGCGTGGATCTCTCCCTCTACCTTACTCTACCCCCTACATGAGCGGACACTGTACCTCTGCTTCAGCTGACACTGTACCCTACATGAGCTGACACTGTACCTCTGCTTCAGCTGACACTGTACCCTACATGAGCTGACACTGTACCTCTGCTTAGCTGACACTGTACCCTACATGAGCGGACACTGTACCTCTGCTTCAGCTGACACTGTACCTTACATGAGCGGACACTGTAACCTCTGTTTCAGCTGACACTGTACCCTACATGAGCGGACACTGTACCTCTGCTTCACCTGACACTGTACCCTACATGAGCAGCGTGACGGACTTTAGAGTCGGTTATACGTTGAGAAATCGTTAAGTTGTTGCCTTGAATTATCGTCCATAAGACGGATACTTTCAATAAGTCTCTGAATCAAAATCTGGAGGAATATTGGCAGGACATTCTCCCACGCCCGGAGCACGTGGAGTAATGCAGGAGGTGGAGCCCCGGGCACGTGGAGTAATGGAGGAGGTGGACCCGGAGCACGTGGAGTAATGGAGGAGGTGGAGCACCGGGAGTGCATCAGCTTAGACACTGACGAAGGCGTTCATAACCCTAGATCCCGTCTCTCACAACGCCTCATTTCCCCACCCTCTCATACACTCATACTTCTGGGGGAAGTGGAAAAGTTTAGAAATGTAAAAATCTAAGAGTGTGTCCGCCTGCTGACACGATGTGTGTATATTTGGTAGCTAAGCTAAGCTTGCTCTCTCTTGTCTGCGAGCTGCCAGTGTTTGTGAGAGTTTTCTCATGTAGTTCAAAGATACATGAGTGTCTGTCATGGATCCTGAGTAGCATTTATATGTGGATCCAAGCTTGGGGCACCAGCTGTGAGTTGACCAGACCACACACTAGAAGGTGAAGGGACGACGACCGGTCCGTCCTAGACCATTCTCAAGTCGATTGTGACCAGCTGTGAGATTGGGCGGGACGTCTCATCTTGGAGTAATCTTTCTAACATTGTGTTTGCAACATTCTGGTCATGTTACTCACTCTGATGCCCTGCAGGGCTTCACAGAGTGCTTGCATAGTTGGGTCATATTGTGGGCGGAGTTTTGCTGCTCTTTATACTGCCTTGTTTTGCTTTCTTGTTTTTGAATGCTAGTTTTTTTTGCAAGGTGTGCGTGGGGGTACTGGAGGGTGTTGGAGATGTGTGTAGGGGTACTGGAGGGTGTTGGAGATGTGTGTAGGTACTGGAGGGTGTTGTGAGATGTGTGTAGGGGTACTGGAGGGTGTTGGAGATGTGTGTAGGGGTACTGGAGGGTGTTGGAGATGTGTGTAGGGGTACTGGAGGGTGTTGGAGATGTGTGTAGGGGTACTGGAGGGTGTTGGAGATGTGTGTGGGGGGTACTGGAGGGTGTTGGAGATGTGTGTGTGGGGTACTGGAAGGTGTTGGAGATGTGTGTAGGGGTACTGGAGGGTGTTGGAGATGTGTGTAGGGGTACTGGAAAGTGTTGGAGATGTGTGTGGGGGGTACTGGAAGGTGTTGGAGATGTGTGTAGGGGTACTGGAGGGTGTTGGAGATGTGTGTAGGGGTACTGGAAAGTGTTGGAGATGTGTGTGGGGGTACTGGAGGGTTGGGAGATGTGTGTAGGGGTACTGGAGGGTGTTGAAGATGTGTGTAGGGGTACTGGAGGGTGTTGGAGATATGTGTAGGGATACTGGAGGGTGTTGGAGATGTGTGTAGGGGTACTGGAGGGTGTTGGAGATGTGTGTAGGGTACTGGAGGGTGTTGGAGATGTGTGTAGGGGTACTGGAGGGTGTTGGAGATGTGTGTAGGGGTACTGGAGGGTGTTGGAGATGTGTGTAGGGGTACTGGAGGGTGTTGGAATGTGTGTAGGGGTACTGGAGGGTGTTGGAGATTGTGGTAGGGTACTGGAGGGTGTTGGAGATTTTTTTTTAGTAAAGAGGAAGGAGAGGCATAGGTGAAAGGAAGTATGGAAGTGGGAAATACAGTGAGAGGTATGAAAGCAGGCGGGCTGTCCGCCTTGCTGACACCAGGCGGGGCTGTCCGCCTTGCTGACACGATGTACAGCTGGGTGTCCAGCACAAAGGGAACCCCAGCTGTGCAGACCTGACAACAGCCAAAAACGCCCAGATGGAGTCACCCTGCAGCCATGGAGGGAAGGTAAACAGGTCGTATGGGATTACACCTGTGCATCTACATTGGCTGATACCTATTTACGTTACAAGCTCAGCGGAGGGAGTGGGGCAGCCACCTTCAGGGAGACCCAGAAAATCCACAAGTACAGAAACCTAGAACGTTGTTACAGGTTCGTGCCGATAGGCTCAGAGACTCTGGGCGCCTGGGGTAAATGTGCACTCAAGTTTTAAAGGAGGTTGGTGAGGAACTCATTGGGAAAACTAGAGACCCACGAGCAGCCAGTTTCCTATTCCAGCGCCTCAGTGTCGCAGTGCAGAGGGGAAATGCGTGCTGTATCCTGGGTACGCACCCAACCTCCGAGGAGCTGGACGAGGTCTTCGAACGCTGATTGTTTAATTGTATATATTGTGTGTGTGTGTGTGTGTGTTCTCTGTAAAACTGTAGCATTGCAATAAAATAAAACAAAATATATATATATATATATATATATATATTATATATATACATTTATATACATATACACATACATACACACATACATACTCATTTTTTTCCTATTATAGATGGAAGGATTTCTGGTCAGTATTTCATCTGGGAATTATGTACTGTGGGGCTGGGTTTATCACGTTCACGTTAGGATATAGTATGCATGGAATACACATCTATGCTCCCTCCCTACCTTCTATCCCCACCCCAGGGGGTGAGAATAGCTTGAGCTACCTCATCCCTTTGTGTGTATTTTACCTCAATAAACTTATTTGAATTTCAATTCAATCCCGCCCCCCTCCTTCCCCTATCTCTCTCTTCCTCTCCCAGCTCTCTATCCCTCCCTACCTCCTCTCTCTCCCTCCCTCCCAGCCCCTGCCCTAGACGCCAGGTGTGTGAGGCTGCTCCCTCCGCCCCTTACATCTCTCGTGGAATATTTCGTGACATGTGTTTACAAATGAGTACACATATGACTCAGTTTTGGGGCATTTTAGTGCCCTCTTTTGTTTCCCTGATAGACAATAAAGTTAATCGGTAACAATTCTGTACTAGAGGGAATTAGCGTGATAGTAACATTAATTTCTTGGAAGACAATCCCGAAAAACATCTCATTAATTTCAATCTTGAGTACATCTTTATCATCCATTGACATTCTCTCTCATTCGCTCTATGTTCTTTTTTAAAACTAAGACTGGCGTTATTAGGAATGTTATTAAATATCCTAATGAAACTACAAGCAAGAGCTGTATCCTACATCTACTCATCTGAAACTATCTAGAGGTTCATTTATTTCATGAGATTTTTTTTTATTCATTAAGAATACATTTTCATTCAAGGAACAGGATGAACCAGGAGCCAACTGCGTGCCGAGCCTTCACGTGATGGGTTCAAGTTCAGTTACGTTTCTTGAGACAATATGATACATCTCAAAGGGATAGAGTAGCTTAGGCTATTTCTACTCTCCTCTACTTCAAGCCCCTCAAGGGGCGCACACATCCAGTCACTACAAATCCACAAATCACATTACAAGAATCACGTTTAACATTGCCGGTTAATATAGTAAACACCGCATATAAGTGTTGCACTCTTGGGGCAAAATGCTTGTAGCTCCTAAGTATTCTGTCCATCATATCATTATCACACATCCAAACAATTTAAATTGTTTGGAACGTGATATCCTGCGTATCAAGATGTCGAGTGAACAAGTTCCAGGTGCGAGTATGTCTGGGAATGAATGATAGGTGTTGGAGTGATGTTCTCATGCATTACCAGCATGAGGCTGTTGATGGCTGAGCGCCTTGTGTTTCGGCTGCCAATTACTGGTTGTCCAGGAAGTTGGGCCAGGTGCGGAACTTTTAGAATATCGGCATTGCACATAATAATACGCCCACCAACATCTCGACAATATTGGAGGCCATAATGTTCAGACCCGCGTCCAACCAGACTTGGTCAAGACTAGAGATGAACCTCTTCGCTCGGTTCTTCACTTTCTCCAACATTCTGCTAAATGATGGGGTGTTGTGGAGGGGGGGGGGTGGAAGGTAATCCAAGAGAGGGGATCATACTCAAAATGCTTCACACACACACAACACACACACACACACACACACACACACACACAACACACACACACACACCACACACACACACACACACACACACACACACACACTCTCTCTCTCTCTCTCTCTCTCTCTCTCACACACACACACGTGCTCTCACTCTCTCACCCACTCTCTCATCTCTGAGAGCTCTGGGTACGTCTATGTGTATATACAATTCTCAGTGTTTACCTCTACTACAGTCTGTGAGGGAAGAAAGGCTTGGTCGTCATGCTGGTGTAAGTTGGACTGGACACGTGCTGTGGTAGGTCAGGTCATCGGGTACTTTTACATCCACCAGTATTACTTGTCTGGTGTCAAGCATTATATACTAATCCTACAAGTAACTAAATATTCCTCCTGTGCTGTTGTAGCCAGAGATGAGCTTCGATCTTCCTGCTCGCGGGTAAGATTAAGTTTTAAAACCATTTTTTGTTGTGTCCTCTATAATCATTTTTGCGCTACCGCTCACAGGATGAGGTGCACAATAAACTAGCCTCCGCTGGCAGCAACGCAATTCAAGAAATTCCTTAGAGTAGAAGCTTTGTGTGTTTGTGTTTTGGGAGTTATTTTAGCAACACCACTGGTGAAGGTTAGGACCCGACACAACACCACTGGTGAAGGTCAGGACCCGACACAACACCACTGGTGAAGGTCAGGACCCGACACAACACCACTGGTGAAGGTCAGGACCCGACACAACACCACTGGTAAACGTCTGGACCCGACACAACACCACTGGTAAACGTCTGGACCCGACACAACACCACTGGTAAACGTCTGGACTCGAAGAAGAACATTAAACTGAAATCTACTTCAACTGTATTTTCAACCAGTGAGGCTGACGTCTGGTCTACCCTACAGGATGTAAACTGTATTTGTTTACTTTGATGATGTCACAAGAGATGTCGATGACGTAAGCAGGTGACGCGGCGAGAGCCATCGATAAGGTGTAAACAAACGATGACGTCACTTGGTTCGCTGGCAATGTAAACAAAGATGGCGTCATGAGACAGGGTTTCGGGAAGGGAACAAATGTATTAATTTCAGTATTATCTCCACATATATTTGAGTATACTATCTGCAATATATCAAAACGACTGTGTTGTGATGTAATATGTTGTGTATTTCTTGCAGTTACCGAGAGAGAGAGAGAGAGGAGGAGAGGAGAGAGAGAGAGAGAGAGAGAGGAGAGCACAGAGCTGAGAGACGGATATGTTTCCTCATATGTATAAAGTCAGGTAAGGTTATGTCAGTCCTTGCATTCTGGTTTGATGTTGCACTCATTGGTACTCACGGTGGGTGGGTGCAGCACCACTCACAGTGCTACTCATAGTGGGTGATTGATGCGTGCAATTAACCTGCACTTAAATATTGGCTATATGGTTCACGCAACTCTTGGCGTCACTCGAGCAGTGGCTGCTAGCCTTCACTCGAGCAGTGGCTGCTAGCCTTCACTCGAGCAGTGGCTGCTAGCCTTCACTCGAGTAGTGGCTGCTAGCCTTCACTCGAGCTGTGGCTGCTAGCCTTCACTCGAGCAGTGGCTGCTAGCCTTCACTCGAGCAGTGGCTGCTAGCCTTCACTCGAGTAGTGGCTGCTAGCCTTCACTCGAGCTGTGGCTGCTAGCCTTCACTCGAGCAGTGGCTGCTAGCCTTCACTCGAGCAGTGGCTGCTAGTCTTCACTCGAGTAGTGGCTGCTAGCCTTCACTCGAGTAGTGGCTGCTAGCCTTCACTCGAGCTGTGGCTGCTAGCCTTCACTCGAGCAGTGGCTGCTAGTCTTCACTCGAGTAGTGGCTGCTAGCCTTCACTCGAGTAGTGGCTGCTAGCCTTCACTCGAGCTGTGGCTGCTAGCCTTCACTCGAGTAACGGCTACAGACCTTCACTCGGCTTAAGCCCCCAATGGTTGATTGAATATTTAGCACACAAGGTAAGTCGACTGGACACCAGCATGGAATATCAGACGCATTACTGGTGCATACTGAAGCATATGTATGTATGTGGCACGGCTCTCAACACTTAATCGACTGTGTCTGGTGTTTTCTGCACCAAGGATAAGTGCAGCACACCCAATCGTGCTACACCAGTGCCGGGCGAAGATGTACCATGCGGCGCCTCGGGGACCCGTCCTCATTACCTTACACTTGGCTGGGTTAAACTCTTGTGGCCATTTGTCGGGCCATCCCAGCGTCTGTTCTTACCTATATGAGTTTGCCTACATCTAATGGAAAGGGGATTTAACTTTTGGGTCAGTCTCTTCACTTTCATTCTCTGCCTCTAATAGTTCGTCTCTCTCTCTCTCTCTCTCTCTCTCTCTCTCTCTCTCTCTCTCTCTCTCTCTCTCTCTCTCTCTCTCTCTCTCTCCTCTCTCTCTCTCTCTCTCTCTCTCAATGAGCGGCAGCTGCTTAGTGGTGGGGGACGAAAGGGAAGAGGGAGTGTACGATGGAGAAGGAAGAAGGGGAAGATGGGGTGTACAAAGAAGGGAGCAGAGGACAGACAAAGAAGGGCGGGAAATACCAGCAGCGCGCCATCATTACCGCCGCGGGTTGACAGCCTAGTGTCGCCTCCGGGCAGACAGACTCCCCCCCCCCGGGCGGGACAAGACCTCAAGCCTCCTCTCCTTGTTCCTTAGTTGTCGACTGTTGTGGTCGCATCCTGGAAAATGTCATTGTTGGCAAATAGGCGGGAAAGAGCAATGGTGATGTTGTTGAAGAGAGACAGTCACCAAGGGGCGTTATTTCTATATGGGTGTGGTAGTGCGCGGTTGTTTGAGATCTGAGGCGCAGAGGTAGCACACCCGTCTCGTTCCAATTTCGTATGGGTTCGAACCCTAGGCTAGGGAAGAATGACTTGGCACCACTACTTAAATGTTGGCCTCTATTCATTCAGCAGTATCTGGGGGACCTGGTTGTAAACACATTGGCGAGACGAGTTTCACCAGTAACAAGCACTGGGTAAGACTTAATCTTGTAGCCCCAGGGCCGGCAGAGAGGTCAAACCGAATGGGTTGGTACGGCTCCATCCTTGCTGCCGTGCACTGAATGTCAAAGTGAAGAAATTCAAAGAAGCGCGGGTAAACGGCGAAGGTGTTGCTCCCTCTCTCGTTGTAGTTAAGGCGGGCCAAAAGAACGACAACCACCACACTTGACACGTCTGTCAATGTCATGACAATCTCAAGATCAAGTTCTGGTCTGGCATGCGTGACGTCATCTGGACGGCACACATCGTACCACAGGAAGTGTCATGGCGGCTTGGTAATACATTCACTTACACCTGCTATGTTAATACATGACAGCGATAACGAGGAGGATGACTACCACAACACATTACAATGCTAGCAACACCATCTCCAACACCAGCTGCAACAATAGTATTGCAATAAGAACTTAAAGCAATAATAACAACAATAGTATTGCAATAAGAACTAAGAACTTTGCCCGAAACGCATTGCGTAATAGTGGCTTTAGGCATTGTATGTACTAGCTCTATCTATAAATTGATCCACTTATGTAAAATCTCTCTATGTATGTACCTTTCCTGAATAAACATATTTATTTATTTATTATTTAAGAATTAGGGAAACTCTAGAAGGCGCGTTGGTTCTTCCAAGGATGCAACTCCACAACAGTTCCATAAACAGGTACCTATTTATTGCTAGGTGAACAGAGGTGAAAAGATACGTGCCCAACCATTTTTTTTCCGCCCGGGAATAGAAGCCAAAATCCTCGATTGTGAGTCGAGAACGAAGCCAACTATACTAAGAGACCACTCCATTATAACATGATTCAACTTCAGTCTCTTGTGACGTCACGTTATGGGTCATATGGCGTAGTGGTCAGCGCTGTTGGGTCACACTCGTCAGGTCCCAAGTTTGATAAACGCGGCAAGTCAAAAGTATTTGGGCAACGTTTCCTGTCACCTGATCTGATTCTTGTGTTCACCTAGCAGTAAATGTGTACCTGGGCGGAAGCAGTTGTGGGCTGCATCCTGGGGGTCAGTCGTTGGCCTAGAGGGGCCTCGACGGGCCTAGGAGGCTTCCTGTCCCTGACTATGGGAACCCAGACCTTGCTATCTTTAATTAGTTAAAATTTGTGTAAATCAAAGCCTGACTCAGAAACTTTATTCGCACAAATCGTTATGGCTGGACTGAAGTGTACAGCAGTGAACATCAAAAGCTCCTTATACATAAAATGAATAACATTCAGTATATTTGTGTTTTACTGATCGCTGGCACAGTACCATTATGTGTGTCGATTGTTGCACCAGTTTAATTTCACTGGAGAATTATTCTATGCAGGAATCTGTGGTGTTTGTAAGCCTAGTCAGCTTGGTCATCATCCTATGTATTTCTGAGTTTCGGAAAGTTAGATTAGTTTCCTCCTCGGTGAGGCGTAAGGAAGCATCTTTTCTGGAATCGACACTATCTTGAAGGGTCACTAATTATTATTATTATGTTATTATAATCTAGCCAGAATCACGTCAACTATCATACCAGTCACAGAGCCACACTTCCCTAAGCATCGAGGAAACTAAGTCACAAGGCGTCTGCTGCGATAACTTGCCCAAATCCATCCTTGGTTTAGGTAATTTATCTGTAGTGTCCAGATGCTGAATAGTTTCAACAACATCATTAACACGTTGATCTGCTGGGGCGACTCGCAGCCCTCGCACGACCACAGTCTTCCAGCAAGCCAAGCTTCAAAACAACCCTTCAACACAACCAGCATCACTTTCAGGTCTGTGTTATAGAATACCGGGGATCAGTACCTTCGTCAGCATCTTGGTTGACGACGCAAGACAGTGGGGTTAATACTATTTTGACACTATGACATCTCGGTAACTGGGCCACAAGAGAAAACGGAGTGACGGTGCTACCACCTGTTGGTGGACGGGACACTGGCCAGGTGGTGCGTGTGTTACTCCAGCTTGGTTTGTTATTTAGTGGTAACTTTACCTTCAGCTTTCAGGTCCCATTTTAAGCTTTGTTTCTGGATCGCCGGCAACGTTCAGTGTTGACAGCTTCTGCTGATGGGCGCAGCGGTACCCACGATCGTTCTCGTCCATGGGTACACGATAACAACAGCTTCTCTCGGTACTTTCCTTGTTGTCCTTGAATCATTATATCCTCAACCCTTAGTATTCACAGGCTGGTTGACCAGTCCAGCAACCAGAAGGCCCGATCGACGGCGATGACATTCCAGTCATTATGTCCTCAACACTGGTATTCACAGCCTGGTTGACCAGTCCACCAACCAGAAGGCCCGGGCGACGGCGATGACATTCAGTCATTATGTCCTCAACACTTAGTATTCACAGGCCTGGTTGACCAGTCCTGCAACCAGGAGGCCCGGGCAACGACCGGGCCACGGGGACGCTAAGCCCGAAATCTTCACAAGGTAACCTACATGTGCATCACATATTTTGGGGCCTGCCAGCACCTAAGGCTGTGTCACATTCAGTCAGGGAAACACACACAATGAGGCAGTAAAGCACAAAATGATAAAGACAACCAAACAAATCAAGACATAACAGCAAGAGAGGGAAGACATACTGTACAATACTTTGTGTTGTGTTGCCAAGTGAAGGCTTAGCAGGTCTGACAAAAATTCCATTGAAAGGCATATCGGGTAAACATAATGGGGCTTTATGGGAAAATCATACCGATTAATTGTATTTCAAATTTACAATAGGGTTTTCAAGGTAGGCATATACAATGTGTGCAAATACATGCTCTATCACTGATGCTAATAAAAAAAAAAACATACAGTTAAATAATTGTCGAAGGAGTTGCCAAGATCTGGAAGGTTATACAACATATTAAACTATACAACCATGACTACAAAATGGCATAAAATTTAGAAAATTGGATGTACCAAAGTGGAAACACAGT
>WNGS01163947.1:12024186-12038125 GCA_020271785.1 Procambarus virginalis | reverse complement strand
GAATGTCATTGCCGTTTAATTGGTGTAAATGCATGCACTCGGCTGGCTCATTCACCTGTTCAATCTACATAAATTAATTATCACTTTTGCACAGAACAGTACAGTACTCATATTCACACATTTATGCACACATTCAAACGTTACCTGACACGCACTCCCACACACAGTTGTACGAGATTTTCCGGTACACTAAAATACTGGTACTGTACTGTACTGTACTTAATCATCACTTTTGTTTTTAGGATAAATTGTATTTTTGCACCATTCTTTTTTTAGGCAGAAATTTGTTTAAAATTAGACAATATTATTAGTTTGAAGATATTGTTACCTTATATTATTAGTTTGAAGAAGACATCTCTTCCTCATTATAATTGGATGCTTCAAAATCTTAAATTAAATTGTTATTCTGGTACAGTATGAATGAAATGTGTGTAAACATTTCATATACAGTACTGTACTAGTACAATTTTGTACAATAGACCCTTGGAAATCTATATATCAATAATCTGGAAACCTTAAATATTTTCACAAATTTGGCATGCTTAATACAGCTTAAACATTTAGATCAGAGCCTGGACTTTAGTATCTAAATAGACCAGACTGACTCGGCATAAGAATACTGTACCAGCAAATCGTATGTTGCTGAAATATTTATTATTTTAGAGCTTTAGTAGTTATTTAAAAACCTTTATTTTTTTATAAAGAGGTGTCACCTCTGGTGCAATTGTGGGATCCATAACCTCAGAAGGAAGTAAAGAGCATTCAGAGAAAATCTTGTTGTTTGTCTCTGAATATGTGTAAACATTTGCTTCTGCCACTATAATTTTATTATTATATATATTGAGAAAGTCTGTAGGCACAGTGATATGGGTTTGAACCTATGCGGAGGATGTTCCCACGCACATGCTTCTAGCAACTAGTCCATGACATGGTATAAGGATTGCAAACAGGATTGTATTCAGTGTATTGAAAGAGGAGTTTCAGAGGTAGAACAAGTTCTAGATGACAGAGCCAGAGTGCATGGGGGATTGTGTGAAAATCCTGTTCTGGTTTTAGTAGAATCCTCAGGAAATCCTTGTGTGGTCAGTGAAACTCCAGGTTGCAATCCTTATACCATGTTGTGGTCTAGTCGCTAGAAGCATGTTCATGGGAACACCCACCTCATAGGTTCGAACCCTCATCACTTGCTCCGGATTTTCTCATTGATGCAGTCACGTTAGTGTAATTACTCTCTATTATAAATATTATTATTATTATTATTATTATTATTATTATTATTATTATTATTATACAAAGTTACAAAATTGATTGGGTACAAGATAGGAACATTAAAAAAATAAAAAGTTTGTTTGCTAGAAAATGCAGATATCTTTGAACTCCTCCGATGGTGAACAAGGAGCAAGGATGCAGTAAGTATTTCCTACTGTATTTCCTTTCTGGATCACCACATAGAGATGCCAGTAAAGGAACCTTACTAACCCACCTCTTGTTGTTTCAGTGAACTGCTCTAGGAGTCTCTTGTTGTTTCAGTGACCTGCTCTAGGAGTCTCTTGTTGTTTCAGTGACCTGCTCTAGGAGTCTCTTGTTGTTTCAGTGACCTGCTCTAGGAGTCTCTTGTTGTTTCAGTGACCTGCTCTAGGAGTCTCTTGTTGTTTCAGTGAACTGCTCTAGGAGTCTCTTGTTGTTTCAGTGACCTGCTCTAGGAGTCTCTTGTTGTTTCAGTGAACTGCTCTAGGAGTCTCTTGTTGTTTCAGTGAACTGCTCTAGGAGTCTCTTGTTGTTTCAGTGAACTGCTCTAGGAATCTCTTGTTGTTTCAGTGAACTGCTCTAGGAGTCTCTTGTTGTTTCAGTGAACTGCTCTAGGAGTCTCTTGTTGTTTCAGTGAACTGCTCTAGGAGTCTCTTGTTGTTTCAGTGAACTGCTCTAGGAGTCTCTCGTTGTTTCAGTGAACTGCTCTAGGAGTCTCTCGTTGTTTCAGTGAACTGCTCTAGGAGTCTCTTGTTGTTTCAGTGAATTGCTCTAGGAGTCTCTTGTTTCAATAAGCCTGGAACCCAGATCCTTGAGAAAACTCCTTGCATTTTCTACCCATGGCCAAGAGTCTGAGATTTTTATGGGAACAAAGTTATACCAGTGGTCTATTTCCTTGTACTTGTTTGATTTGACACTTTTCCCATGTGTTTCAGAGTGACCTGCTTGATTAAGAGAGAAGGTGATGTATGTGGCTGCCAAGGTAGACACATGGGTGTAGCCCCATGCCAGTTGTCTACCAGGCATGGGGCAGACAATATTGTAATTCCATCTGGTCTAACAGGTCAGCTTGGAATTGGCTAACTTGTTTTGAACATTAGAATGCAATCATTTATTCAGTTACTCATATTTTCCTTTGTCTAGATATCTGAATGTACTAATTGGTCACACTATAGTTAATTGTGCATTATCTACAGCACTGTAATTGCTTTCAACCCCTCTCCACTTTCATGTTTGAGCTTTTATGTCTGGTGTTTAAGGTTTGGGTTCAGGGCTGATATGGCCAAAACTTCTCCCTGGCATCTACTAGGGAGGAGTTTCCCTGCCTATGGCTATGATTGTCTGGGTAGCTAGTTCCCCTCATTCATTATGTCTTATTTACATTCCTGGGTGGGTTGTTTTTACTTTTCCCTCCTTTTCTGTTCTGGACTTTGCAGTTACTTCATAAAGGCAGCTGTCTCTGCCTGTTGATGCAGGACTGCCATGGTGGGCTGCTGGCCCACACTGGAGCTCTGGTGTGCCTGTGCCATATTGTTATCTTGTGGTTCTGGCTTTGGCTTTGCTTTTTTTTCACTGCCCAATACAGTATTTTTTTCTTGCATGGTTTACTTGTTTATAAAAAATAGACAAGCATCATAAGAAGACATTTAAAGTAATGTATATTGCATAGTGGGGAGACTGTGGCTTTCTTGTGTGCCTTTGCTTCATTAATCCAGATGTGGCGGCTTCTGTTGCTGGCGAGAGGATGGTGGTTCTTGCTTTTGGGTGTTCTCCACAGGGACTTCCTCTTTTGTGCCAACAGGTTGGATCATGATTTCATTCTTTTGTTTCATTTCTAGGTTCCTAGTTTAATCTCGCCGTTCCTTCCTTCCGTCCCATCCCAAATATGTATCCTCATGTCCCTTCCAAGTGCTACATAGTCACAATGGCTTAGAACTTCCTCCTCGTGCTAACCTTAGGGCATTTGCATGTTTTGCATGCTTACGCATTTGCATGTTTTGATTGAAGGAAACCACTGCTGGCTGCAGTGGTTGGGTTGTTCACTTTGGGTTTTGATAGTGGCCTCATAGCCTGCTTGTGTCTTACCAGCCCCAGGATTTTGTAGTGCACTGCAAAGGGAGGCAAGTCTCCAGGAAAGCTGGGTCAGTGGCTTCAGTGCCTGGCACCCATTTCCTCTCCTGGCTTGGTGACTTCTTTTGATAATGACTGGCTAACTTTTCCACCCTCACAGACACTGGATGCCTTCTGTGACATTAATTTTTCCATTGCTTTGATTTCCATTGAAAAGGGACTCTAATGAACCTCTATTTTGAATCAACATAAGGAGGATTAATATTTGTTTAAATAAATCTTGGAATACAAAAGAGCTAATGCCTTGTAGTAAAAGATCATACATATGGTGCAGCAGGGTGGTGAAGTTCAGAAATTTGGCATTTTGCAGCTGCTCTGAAAGTGGTTGCAAGATTATCCCAACCACTGTTGAGTTAAGTTTGCAACTGCATAACTTGATCTGAATGTATTGCAAATGGTTAAATGGTTAGTGTGAAAAATTTGTGTCTAAAGATGATATAGTTTATTTTATTGTTTTTTTTTTTTGCATATAAATGAAATATAAATCTAATAGAGTATATATACTGTACAGTACTTGGTAAAAAGAATGATCCCATATGAATGTGAGAGCCGAGTGACATATAATTTAATTTATTATAGTACTGTACTGTACTTAAAACAAACACTTGTGTGTATTTTCTTCCATAACTACCGGTGAAACACCATACACTTTCCTTAGCATCACTAGTAGCAACTGGCTTAGGGTCTAGACCCATGGACACTTATAGACCTCATTCTCTTCACTGGTTCAGAAGAATCTTTGCTAACACTTGTACAAGACATAGCTAGGTTTGCTTCTGACTTTCTCTCGCGGTCGCCTGTCCCTCAATAGAATTCTTGGTGACTCGGATACTTTTGATATCGTTCGCCTTATGCGTTTTTGTTCTCGTATTGGCATTCTTGGTGATATTTAGCGCCCTCTGATTATTTTGCACATTTGATGGTGCTACATAGCCTTCCTGGTTTGGTGCCTTCTTTTGATAATTACTTACTTCTGACTTTCTCTCACTCAGACACAGATACAAAGATAAGCTAGCGGGCTGCCTGTATGATAACGAAGTAAATTGTCATACAGTGGCACCTCGACATACGATTGCCCCTACTTACGATAAAGTCGAGTTCCGATATAAATTTCATAAAAAAATGCGACTCGACATCCGATGGTGTCGTCGACATCCGATATTTGTTGGTACACGTTCAGTTCGGCCGAGAGCGTGGTTCCCGGTCACGCGATCCGACCTGCCTCAGTTTACTACAGCTACCTGCTTAGTGACGATCGCGCCTATAAGAAATTCCGCTTTTGTGGTGATTTTTTGCATTTTGAACATTAAAGTAATTATTTTCTATCGCGCCATGAGTCCCAAGAAAGTCAGTGGTAAGGCTCAACATATGAGATCCCATGTAAGGATGACCATAGAGCAGAAACAAGAGATCATTCGTAAATATGAAGACGGTGTGCGGGTCGGTGAACTGGCTAGGCAGTACAACAAATCTCAGTCAATGATATCCACCATACTGGTTAAGAAAAAGGACATTATGGGTGCTAAAGTGATGCATCATTACAGACAAATGTTAAATCGAATGGAAAAACAAATGTCTCTTGACAAATTTGTAGTGAGACAAACAAGCACTGAACCACAACCAGGTCCTAGTGGTATTCAGGCAAAACGTAGGAGAGAGAGTACCCCAGAGAAAACATCACTGCCTGATGTGATAATGGAAGGGGACTCCCCTTCCAAACAGTAACAACTCTCCTCCCCCCTCATCACCATCTTCCATACGCCATCGAAATCCCTCCATAAAGGTAAGTGAAGTTTTGGTACTGTATTGTAGTTAGAAAAAATCATTGTATTCAGTATAAAATGTATTTTTATGTTAATATTTTGGAGGGTGGGGAACGGATTAATTCAAATCCCTTTATTTCTTATGGGAAAATTCGCTTCGACTTCCGATATTTCGACATACGATCCGTCTCTGGGAACGGATTAGCATCGTAAATCGAGGCCCCATTGTATTACATTTGAAGTACCTGGTTGATACCTGGTTGATGGGGTTCTGGGAGTTCTTCTACTCCCCAAGCCCGGCCCGAGGCCAGGCTCGACTTGTGAGAGTTCGATCCACCAGGCTGTTGCTTGGAGCGGCCCGCAGAGCCACATACCCACCATAGCCCGGCTGATCCGGGACTTCTCTTAGGAAACAGTCCAGTTTTCTCTTCAAGATGTCCACGGTTGTTCCGGCACCGGCAAGTACCGGTACCTGTTGTCATAAAACTTTCACCTCTTCTTTAAGCTAATACTCATTCTGGTTTTAAATGTTATGATTTGTTTCCAGAAAGCATACCAGGATTGATTAGGTATTGTGTGTATTATGACGATCAAAACTTACATTGCTTCTCACACCTTTTGTTACATGTTCTTATGTTTTATCAGAAAAAAAAACTTTAATTATTTTGTATTGAGCATTTCTGATAGAAGGAAACGATATTGAAGCATGAGCTATCTTAAAATAAAAAAAAGATTTTCAGATATGTGTGAGCCACTTGCAAAGGTATCTTTTTATAGCAGTATAGGTTAGGAGTAACATTCTTCATCCATGTTTAAAGAATAAAACATCAATTTTGAGCCTTGGGTAGACCTGTCATTGCAACAACTTCATCACTCTGAGAGTAATGAGCAAAGCCTTTTTCAATATTCAAGAGAGATGAGGCTATTGATGTATGTAATGACCCACAGTTTGATCAAAAATATAGTAAAGCTTCCCTATAAGGATACCTGATCAATCAGGCTGTGATTCATATGTCAGCCTTCAAGCAGCTGCATCCAATAGCCTGGTTGACAAGTCCAGCAACGAGGAGGCCTGGTCGAGGACTGGGCCGTGGGGACGTCGAGTCCCGAAATCATCGCATGGTAACCTCATGGTAACCGCAAGGTAACCCTGTGGGATGACACCTCGTCAGAGACCGGGCCGCGGGGACCTAGAGCCCCTTGCACTTGAACCTTGCACTTGAACCAGTGCAAGGCAAGGTAAGCTTTGCATGGCTTTTACTGTATTGCTATATGTGCTGCAGTCACCATATGCCATTGATCCTTATGGGTTTTCAATATCTTTTAATGTGCACCTGGATGTAAAATTTTTAAGTAAGCTTAGCATTTTAAGGGTTAAACACCTTTAACATTTTATTTTATGCATATGAAGCATTGGTTATTCAATAAATATTCTGAACTATCACAGTAACCTGTGATAGCCAATGTTGTACATACAGGTAGTTTCCCACTAACCAGCAAGGCAACAGGTGCTGTTGACCAGACCACACACTAGAAGGTGAAGAGACGACGACGTTTCGGTCCGTCCTGGACCATTCTCAAGTCGATTGTGAGTCACAATCGACTTGAGAATGGTCCAGGACGGACCGAAACGTCGTCGTCTCTTCACCTTCTAGTGTGTGGTCTGGTCAACATACTTTAGCCACGTTATTGTGACTCATCGCCTGCAACAGGTGCTGCATTTCCTTCATGTGCAATCAAATCTGCGCACAACTCCATTCGCTGTCCCATACTATCATCTTTCATGCACTGGCAACTTTTATTCCCTTTACATCCAAACACTACTCCTTTATTATCATCTCTTATTGTATATCCACACTACTCCATACTAGCACTCCTTGTTTCCACACTCCTCCATATGTTACTAGCATTACTTGAATCCTCACACCCGTCCGTACTGATATCTTTTGTACATGCTAAGTCCTGTTTCCTTTATTTTTTCCCCCGTTTATAGCGTATTGTCATTCATCATGATTTACACTGAGCTGCTGCCTCAATCAGACATAGTTGCACGTCCTCATATCTTCAAGGGATCTGCTTGTCTTTCTTGACTTTGATGCTCTTCTGCTACACACCATTATTCTTTAGACTGGGTATTCAACATTTTACAAAGCTTTTTAATTCATCTGCTACTCTTCGTTGATCTTTTTCAATTTTGCCTCTCCAGGTTTCTTTATATTAGCCAGGCC
Source organism: Procambarus virginalis (assembly GCA_020271785.1). Lineage (NCBI taxonomy): Eukaryota > Metazoa > Arthropoda > Malacostraca > Decapoda > Cambaridae > Procambarus > Procambarus virginalis. Next base: position 12,030,756 of record WNGS01163947.1, on the reverse strand, counting down.
ACATGTTCCCTGCTGGTTGATGGCAAACGTGTTTAGAAACAATTGTGGTCATTCTAGTTTGTTGTTTTGTTCTACCAGCACCCTGCTGGTTATGTTTGTATGAAGCCAAATATTTACCCATAAATTTGTAGGTGCATTTCAGAATAAACCTCCTCTGCAAAATGTTGAATAAATGGGAGTCCCTGCTCTGTATTTGGTGTTTTCTTCACAACTTGTTTACTGTCTTCTGTGTTCCTTGAAGATATGTTCAGTATACTTTTCTGGATCTATGTCGGTGACCTAACAGTGGTGGCTGAATCCTATTTGTCAATGTTTGCGGATGACCAAATTAATAACAAAGACTTCAGAAAACTCCAGAAAGACTTACAGGCTGCTGAGTGGCTCTGAAGCATTCATTGGAATTTAATAACCGTAAGTATAATGATCGGAATGGAATAGGTAACAGATCAACTGGCCAGAATTAGTTTGATTCTGGCCACTAAACGATTCCTACTTGCCAGAATCGTTTAGAGAAAAAGGCATAGAAGTAGATATTCATAACTCACTTGAGTTTGGGGACTTGTAGACCAGTCTGTTTTAAGACATAAAAATGAGTGTTTAAGCTCAAACTTCACAAGCACACACAGGTGCATATACTCACAAACATAGTGAATCCCTGCATAATCTAAACTCAAATACATGGTTTTTAATGTGCTGGGAAGACGGGACACCACGAGTGTAGCTCTCATCTTGTAACTGCACTTAAATAATTATGGTGTGATCACATTTGACAAAATAAATGCATAGCATGAAAATATTTTGTGTGGTTTGAGTTGGTGAAGGTTTTCTTGTATTTTACTATGGACTATGTTCTTGCATCAAGACCCCTCTCCAAAATCATCTTCATGTAATGCAACCCTCAAAGTTCGTCTTCATGTAATGTAATTTTTTAAGCATGTGTTTTTCCCTAAGTGGATCTCTCTATACAACGACTTACTATACATACATACATATTCTTGATTATTCTTATTCAACACTTATGTTATCTCCAGCTTATTGGCCTCATTATATTGATAGGTTCTTGATTATTGCAATTTGTTATTTAAATGCTAATACTTCTGTGACTTAATTATTTATATTTATTACACATCTTTTACATTTTTCTTACTTATGCTTGGTATATCTTTTGTGAAAGTTATTACAAGAACACACTGTACGTATATTGGCGTTGATGGCCTATCACCCGGCACTTTATCTTTTATAACGCCTCTCTAATGGTCTCTTCCAGTTGCTCATCACCAGCCTTGTTACACTTCATACCATATCTCCCACGTTGAAAGATTGTTTCATTATATTTTCTTTGTCTGGGTTGGTTCCAGTTTTGAACAGTTCTGCTGTAACTCATAACTGCATGAATGTGCTCTTCATTTCAGTGTTCACTTCTCAGCTTTGATACTCTGTGATGTTAAAAGTGCCCTTATAATGCATCTGCACAGTTAACTTGCACAGTAATTTTTGTTTTAATTAGATCCGTCTTTGGGTATTCATATTATTTGTAAGATATTCACATATAATGTAATGGCTGATACCATGCTCTCTTAACCATAGTCCCTGTTACCGGTCACATACATGGGGTCCCTCTTTTTTATTTTTTGTCCTTAAAATAGTAAACTAAAATGAATAAAGTGGCCACTATCAATAGCTAAACTTGGTACACATTCCAAGGTACTGTAGTTGCATTTAAAGTGTGAGAAATGGTTTTTCTCATGGAGAAAGGGACTTGGAGATAATATACTGGTAGAGTGTAAAATCTGTTTCCAGGTCTTTTCTATTACAGTTTGTTACACATTAACATCAGTTGCATTTGATGGTTAAATGACAAAGCTAGTAAATTATTGTAGTGTTAAGGAATGTATGTTCGATGTTGGATATTGCAAGCATTCGTGACTGCCATAATTGTCACTTAAAACTCAGTAACTGAGATAGGTGCAGGTGATGAGTCACAATAACGTGGTTTGAAGACATGAGAACTAAGCCACACAACAGAAGATGAGACGACGACGTTTCAGTCCGTCCTGGACAGTCGACTTGATAATGGTCCAGGACAAATCGAAACATTGTTGTCTCCTCACCTTCTAGTGTGTGGTTTAGTTCACAACTGAGATAGGTATTTTTAAAGAAACTCCTAAGCGTTTAAATTCAAACTGCATTAAGAATGAAGCAAAAATATTAATATACAATGCAGTATATGTATTTTCATATTGTATCAGTAACTTGCTATTAAGCAGATCTGAAGGCATTTTTGCAAGAATACTGATGAAAAAGTTTAAACATTTGTAAGCTGCTGTAATTTAGTAAGGGCAATGAGGGTTAAACGTGTTCTGTACATTACTGTATGTGTACAGTATTTTTAGGTTATTTGTGAAATACTATATAATATATAAATACATATTTATGTGTGCATGGATTTAGAGTGCATATTTTATGCACCTCTGAATTTAAGGAAACAAAAGTACAGGGGCGTACTGAAAAATTCTTGGTCATTTTTTCTGTGATGTTACATAATGGCTTTAAAATGTTGTTTTTTTAGTGATACTGTATATTGTTCCAAATGACAAACAACTAATAGTAATAATTTTATTATTTGTATTTAATGGAAAAATGTAAGGGAACTAAAGGATGATGAAACATAAAAAAAAGCACAGAATGTACTGGAGAAATGTTGCAGGTGGAAGAGGAGAATGTTGCAGGTGTGTAGTGAGAGGGAGAAATGTTGCAGGTGTGTAGTGTAGAGAAATGATGCCTCATCCCCTTCTTTGTCTTCTAATTTCTTCTCATTCTCCCTTCTCACTACTGCACCTCCTCAGTAACTAAATTAAACTGTTGAAAATAAATTATTTGTATTTAATATTTATGTCTGCAGAATCAAGCCTATTAGCTCTTGGACTCCACCTTTGTAACCAATCTATTTTTTTCCTCTATTATATCTACTACATGTATTTGTAAAACACGCACACAAAGGGACCAAAGAGCTGAAGCTCATCCCCCGCAAGCACAACCAGGTGAGTACACACACACACATCCCCAGGAAGCAGCCCGTAGCAGCTGTCTAACTACCAGGTACCTATTTACTGCTAGTGAACAGGTGTATCAGGGTGAAAGAAACTGGCCATTTGTTGACCAATCCACACACTAGAAAATGAAGGGAGAGTAAGGAATGACGATGTTTCGGTCTGTCCTGGACCATCCTCAAGTCGATTGTTCATTTTCTAGTGTGTGAATTGGTCAACATACTTCAGCCACGTTATTGTGACTCATCGCCTGCAAACTGCCCATTTGCTTCCGCCTCGGCCGGAATCGAACCCAGGCCCTTAGGACTACGACCCCCGAGTGCTGTCCACTTATCAGCGATGCCCCTCTACTACATATATTTACACACACACACACACATAATGTGTGTGTGTGTGTAATTACCTAAGTGTATTTACGAGATGAGAGCTCTGCTCGTGTTTTCTGTCTTCCCAGTATACTGTCGTATAATGCTTTGAAATTAGAGTACCAATGGTTTTGGCCTTCGCTACCCTCTCACTTAACTTTTTCCAACTGTCTACTATTATGTTTGCAAAAGAAAACTTTCTAATATTTTTTTGGCACATTGGTTTCCTAAGCTTCAATATGTGTCCTGTTGTTCTTGAAGTTGCTGGTTTTAGAAATTCCTCTTTGTCAATTTTGTAGATGAAATGAATGGATGGATTCTTGAAACCAGCAACTTTAAGAACAAGAGGACACAAATTCAAGCTAAGGAAACACAGGTGCCAAAAATATTAGAAAATTTTCTTTTGCAGAGTGGTAGACGGTTGGAACAAACCAAGTGAGAAGGTTGTGTAAGCCAAAACTGTCAGTAGTTTCAAAGCATTGTACGACAAAAAGTACTGGGAAGACAGGACACCGAGTGTAGCTCTCATCCTGTAACTACTCTTAAATAATTAAACACACACACACCATATGTGTGTCAACTGGAGTGCTGCTTTAGTATATGCTCACTTAATGGAGGAACAAATGTCTGGATGAAGAACTGTTGAACTTAAGGACCAAACCAGAGTGCACTCACACTGTATTGTATGTAGAATGAAGTGCTTTCATTAAATTATTATCACAGTATAGCTTAATTTTTACATTATGAATACTGCCTGATACTTGGTGATCCATATTGGATCAAAAACAATTTGTATCTTTGTCTATGTGTTTAATATTTTTGGTGTTGCATCTCGGAGCAATGTACTGTATATATGAATGTTAGTGGTACATATCATCTCTCTTCAGTGTAAATTACTTGAGATAATGTAAGCATTTAAGTATTGGTTGCATCATCACATTTTGCACCTAGAAAAGAAGATAGAATTTCATGATTTCAGAAGATTGAATTTCAAGGTTTCTCTCATGTCGAGTAAACTCTGGTGCTCATGCTTATGAGAATATAACGATAAGTCGGAGCTCACTTTTGAGTAGGTTGAGCCTCATTCAAATATTGATGTAGTGAAGAGGCTTATATTCATATGAAATTTTAAGCAATGAGGTAGAAGAGGGTTTTGACAAGATGTAGATGAATTAAGAAAGTATTGTAGTTGTAATTTGAGAAAGCAATGTTTATGAGTAATATACATGTATTCCTCATGCAGAATACAGTACTTGATGACCTTTAATGAGTACGAATACAGTTTATATGAATATTAAATTCCTCATACATTGATGTTACATTTTAAACAAAAAATCCACTGATAGCCTTTCGAGAACGTTTATTTAGTGTTGAATGTCAAAAAGGAAGTGAAAAAGTTTTTGGCTATATGACCTCTCCAAAGGGCAGCTGTGTGTGAATGCATATATTAAGGTGAATTTGGCTCAAACATAATCCAAGTACAAGTGCCAATCCCAAAACATTTCATGTCCAAGCAATTTATACAGTACAGGTACTGTACTTATAATTTTATGTAAATAGCATTAACCTAATTGTTTGAGTATACATGGTTGTAAACTTTTTATTTTGTTTCCTTTTAAAAATAATACCTATAATTTTTGTTGTTAACATTAAAACAACTTGAGGTATTTTCTAAATACCTGTACAGACAACCACATGCTTTCCGGACACCACTTATCTGAATATGCCTGTTTTCCATTTTGGTTTTGTCCGAATAAAAAAGTTAAATTAACTGGTGGGGCAGGTAGTTTGAATAAAAATGTGTGATAAAGATGGAACTAGTTTGCCCAGTGACCGTACACGGTGCCACTTGAGCAGTGCTCATACACTAATGGACGGCTCAGAAGCTTTAAAAGTCTGTCATGGCATTAGGCACATTAGACCATTAGACTTACTGTACAATAAGAAATTGTATAGTTATTGTACAAATTCTGTACAAAAACATCTGTATTAATAACATAACATCTGAATCTGCAAATTTTGTACAGAGTACAGTATTTGTACTCTGCTTAGAGTACATGGTGAAAGGCAGTCTGCTGAGGTTACCTCATCACCATTAATCTCCACTTCAGTCAACCCAACACTATCAGCATCCACCACCACCTTTCCCATTTAAATAACAATGCTCCATCAACTATAGTCTTCAAGTTAACAAGAAGATCAGAACTTCTCTTATTGTTGAGTACACACAAAATACTGTTGAATTTCTGCAACAAAATTGTAAATTTTTCTCTTAGCTCTTCAGGATGATGACCCACTTATCAAGACACAAAAAGGTTATTCATTCACCCTAAGTTCTAAGAGGTTTGGAAAGCATGTGGCCCTCTGTAACTGGAAGACTTTGGAAATCACAATGATATTTACCAAAATTTACCTGATCCATTATTTCTTTATGGCTTATAGTTGGTATTTATATATAAATATTCGGCAAATAGGTCGAGGTTGCTTCAATAGGCTAATAATACAGTGACTAGTTTCTAGTAAATGTTGGTGTGATGTAACTTTTTTGGGGAAGTGTTTAGGCCAGACATTGATGTATCCAGACATCAATTCTTACTACCTAATATGTGGTTTGACGTGGCCCTGTGGCTTCTGTTAAGTTTGACGTGGCCCTGTGGCTTCTGTTAAGTTTGAGTGGCCCTGTGGCTTTGTAAGTTTGACGTGGCCCTGTGGCTTTTGTTAAGTTTGATGTGGCCCTGTGGCTTTTGTTAAGTTTGAGTGGCCCTGTGTCTTCTGTTAAGTTTGATGTGGCCCTGTGTCTTCTGTTAAGTTTGACGTGGCCCTGTGTCCTTCTGTTAAGTTGACGTGGCACTGTGTCTTCTGTTAAGTTTGACGTGGCCCGTGTCTTCTGTTAAGTTTGATGTGGCCCTGTGGCTTTTGTTAAGTTTGAGTGGCCCTGTGGCTTTGTTAAGTTTGATGTGGCCCTGTGTCTTTTGTTAAGTTTGACGTGTGGCCCCTGTGTTTTTTGTTAAGTTTGACGTGGCCCTGTGCTTCTGTTAAGTTTGATGTGACCCTGTGTCTTTTGTTAAGTTTGACGTGGCCCTGTGTCTTCTGTTAAGTTGATGTGACCCTGTGTCTTTTGTTAAGTTTGACGTGGCCCTGTGGCTTCACAGTGC
>WNGS01163947.1:12001308-12020607 GCA_020271785.1 Procambarus virginalis | reverse complement strand
AGTGTAAATATGAGAAAATATGGCATGATCCCTTAATTTGTAAACCCATTATATTATATTATGGGGAGTATGAGCTGAAATATGACAGTTTACTTGAAGGGAACCTTAAGTATACTTCTACCCTGTTGATCAGTCTGGTGTATAGTGTTTTGTAATGGAGTCACGATTTGCTTTGGTGAGCCAAATTAGTTTCACAATACCAAAATGTGGTATTGTGAAAACAAATATGCTCAATAAATAATCAAGAAATGTGCAGAAAACTTGGATTTGCCGCTTGGGGTCTCGCTTCATGCAAGTTGGGATTCTATTCCAGACCGTCCAAGTGGTTGGGCACCATTCCTCTTCTCCCCGTGTCCCAACCCCTAATCCTTATCCTGACCCCCTTCCAAGTGCTATATAGTTGAAATGGCTTGACACTTTCTCCTGATAGTTGGGTTGCCGCTAAGAGTGGTACATAACCTCAACAAGAAAGGTATTGACTTAAAAGGGTAATTGTAATCAATAAGTGATTTGTATACAATTGAAATACTTACATCACTGGCTGGATGATGTATATCATTCTTATCAACTGTTATATATTATATCATAATATATCAGCTGTTATATATCCAGATATCATAAATTCTGGCATTGTCACCAAAGCCCATTATCAAAGGACTGGATGCAAGCAATCAATTTGAGTCTGGCTGGATTCATAACAAAACTAGAATTAGCCTCTACATTAGTGCTCTTGATGGTCAGGACTCTGATTTGGCCAGAATATGCAGGTCATTGATGCTTGCAAAAAAAAATACTTGTTGTAAAAAAAAACTCATTACAGTAATGAGTAGGCATCCCCAGTGAAGATTTTTGGGAGCATTTAGGGAGTGCTGTAATAGCTGGATTTCTTGTTAAACTATCACGGTTGAAATTCATTCCCCATTGCCACATACTCAAGCTTACTGGTTTTTAATTGCTTCAGCTTCTAGGTCAAGTGTCATTTTAGGCTGACAGGTATGTTCTAAACTGCTAGGTAATATAGGAACTCAGGCCTAGTTATCTTGTTGACCACTCCAAACGCTAGAAAATGAAGGGACAACAGCGTTTCGGTTTGTCCTGGATCATTCTCAAGTCGATTTTATAGTTATCTTGGCTTGCCAACCTAGTCAGGGGTGGCTCCACCATGGACCCCATCCTAGCCTACATCTGACCCTCAAATGTATATGTGAAATGTTTGTACTATATATGTAATAAAGCTGCTTATGTGAATGCAGTAATACACAGTTAATATAGTTCTCATTAATTAACAATTAATGTCAAAATGAGATTTGGTTTCTAATTGGAAATTCCTTTAATTTCCAAGATTTTACATATCTCAGTCTTATTACTTGATACAAAGGTAAACCCTCTATTTGTGATTTATTATTATTATTATTATTATTAGTGTTACTAGTGATTGTGTTATTAGCTGTTAATAGTAATATGTGTGATTAGCCAGTGATTAGATTAGAGCATGTGGGTGTTTGTTTATACTGTATAGTGTTTACACTCCCTGTTCTCTCCCTCCCTTTCTCCTCTTTGTCATCATGGGGCTTATGTGTGAGTGTACACACAATATAATATATATAATTATATATATATAAATATAATTATATAATTATAATATTAAAAATCTACAGCCTCTAGGAAGCGAACTATTTTTGTGTCCTCTTAATGTTCATTTTTTGTATACAATCAGATATGTAACTGTATAACCTTGCTTAATAAAGTGTACACCATAAAAAAGGGGGGTGGTAGGAGAAGCGAACACCCTTATGTATTCAGAGTTAAATGGCAAGTTTTTCCCTGAATGCTCTGTGTTCCCTTCTCTGAGACTGTGGGTCCCTATAATTGCACCAGAGGTGGTACCCCCCCATTATAATATTAATATATAATTATATATATAATTATATATTAATTATATAATTATAATTATGACAGTGTCAGACCACGGGGGAAGAATTGAAACAGGAATTTCCTTAAACACTTTGGTGTGATAATACATCATCAGAAGGAATTCCTTCTGAATTCTATCAATTCTTCCTTCGTGGTCTGACACTCACATTTTTCATCACATGTTAGAACATACATGTTAATTTTTGTGATTTACACACATAATATAATTATATAATAATATAATATATAATCCTAGAATTATATATAATATAGTTCTGGGTCCCAGTAATTTATGTTATAATTATATTATAATTATATGTGATTTACACACATAATATAATTATATAATAATATAATATATAATCCTAGAATTATATATAATATAGTTCTGGGTCCCAGTAATTTATGTTATAATTATATTATAATGTATATAATATATAAATCCACTTGTGGATTTATACTGTAATGGTGTTCTTTTACGACAGCTTAAGACAGTCAAGGGGTGATTGCCTGTAGGAACACTGGCTGGTCTCTGTTTATTAACATATAAATTTTTAGACCACTTAAAATTATCAAAAGGTCATTACTTTTAAAACCCTCCGGACTAAGAGAGACTCCTATTGGTTGAGCCAAGCTGCTGCTTCTTCAGCAGTAATAAGCTTGTTCTCTATGGCTTTCCTGACGAAGTCCCTGGTGGCGTGCTCGATGGCTCCTGGTGGCGTGCTCGATATATATATATATATATATATATATATATATATATATATATATATATATATATATATACATACATATATACATATATAACAGGTTCATTAGATGAAAGTAAATGTGCCCAACTGTTTCTGTCCCACCTGGGATTCGAATCCGGAATTCTCGATTATGCATTGAGAACGAACCCAACTGTACTACCAGGACCCGGAATTATATTACTATATATATATAATTATATATATATATAATATATATAATTATATATATATAATATAATTAATATAATTATATTATATGTGTGTATATCACGAAAATAAACACGTGATTAAAAATGTGACTGTCACATTATATGTGACATGTCACATGGAAATTATTATATATATATATATATATATATATATATATATATATATATATATATATATATATAATAATTTATATATATATATAATATATATATAATATTATATAATATTATTATATAATATTATTATATAATATATATAATATTATATGTGTGTATATCACGAAAATAAACACGTGATTAAAAATGTGACTGTCACATTATATGTGACATGTCACATGGAAATTATTATATATATATATATATATATATATATATATATATATATATATATATATATATATATATATATATATATATATATATATATATATATATATATAATAATTATATATATATAATATATATATATATATATATATATATATATATATATATAATAATTTATATATATATATAATATATATATATATATATATATATATATATATATATATATATATATATATAATAATTTCCATGTGACATGTCACATATAATGTGACAGTCACATTTTTAATCACTTGTTTATTTTCGTGATATACACACATATATAATATAATTATATTAATTATATTATATATATATATAATTATATATATTATATATATATATATATAATTATATATATATAGTAATATAATTCCGGGTCCTGGTAGTACAGTTGGGTTCGTTCTCAATGCATAATCGAGAATTCCGGATTCGAATCCCAGGTGGGACAGAAACAGTTGGGCACATTTACTTTCATCTAATGAACCTGTTCACCTGATAATGAACAGTAGGTACTCGGGAGTTAGTTAGCTTGTTGTAGGGTTTCATCCTGGGCGGGGTCAGTAATTCAACCTTGTGGGGGGGGGGCCTCGATGTAAGCCTAACATGTATGAATGCACTCTGGCTGCCTGTCCCTCGACACAATGAATTATTATTATTTTATACATGTTACTAAAAGAATATTGGAGCAAGTGGTATGAATATTTATAAAAATATATATATATGAAAACAAGGGCTTGAGATCATTGAATTTTTTTTTTAAATTTTTAGGTTAAAAATAGAATTGTGGTTTTCCATGAATTTTATAAGATAACTTTAAATTATGGGGAAATACTTAAGTGAAAATGTCAGAACTCTGTGACAAAATCAGGGTTTAATTAATGAAATTCTATACATATATGACAAGATGTGTGGAATTTTGTTTTTTAGTAATGTTGATTGATACAGTAAATGCAATGCAAACAATATGACACTACTGCAAAAATATCACATCTCTTTAATTCATTAAAGAACCATAAATATATTAATATTCTGTTCGTTATTTCATGTGCAGTTTTTGTTTCATATTAAAAGTAATACTGTACAGTAATCTGTTGTAGAAGAAAAAAAATAGGTATGTATTGATTATTAAATTCATACAAAATCGTTTATTTTTTCAGATGGAAGCCTTAAAACAGCACAATAAATTGTGGTCAATAGAGGCAATGTTTCTTCATGATTACCTTGAAGTTCCTGTAAGTCGAGCAGTTTACGAAGCAGTTACTGGGTCAGCCGAATCTCCAGAGTCTCCGACGGCACACTTCAATGGTTCAGACAGGTATGGTGCCAGGTGGTGAGTTTCAGGAACCTTGCAGCTCAATTTTTAACAAGACAAATGCTGTGTGCAGAAAAAAATATGGGACGGTATAGAAAAATAATTAAATAGTTAAGCAAATTTTCTTTCCCATGGTAGTGTTTTGATGGCTCTCTTGTTGGTCTGCAACAAGAGAGCCATAAGGAGGATCATAAGATAAGTATTCACTTGTCAAAGCAAAAAAGTATTTGAACAAATAGAAGCAAATGTTCAAAGATATAATCTCTGAATAGACCAAGAACTATTAAGAGCTGGTGTACACCCTCACGCATCTGGTATCTAACTATCCATACCCAAGCTCTGAAAATGGCTTTGTGCCTTACCCAGGACAACTATGCACCTCGAGCCTACAGCCATAACGGCAGCCTCCACGCACAGCAGCCTAGGCAAATATAGAGTGAGCATGAGCCAATTATCAGCATAATGTCTGCTAACATGTTCATTATCAATGCAAGTGATCTCGTTCATAGCTGCAGTGTCAGGGATTCTGAAGGGGGTACATATGGAGGGGGGCTGAGCAATGCATAGAGAAGGTTTACCAGCTTGGCCAGAACAACAAAGGCAGAAAGCCATTGATAAAAGTAGTATTCATGAATGAGGCCACTAAAGAGGACATGCTAGTAAGGAAGAGCAAACTGCAAAATGTAATGGAATACAAAAAAGGTATTCCTTCGGAGGGACATTCCTGGATGAGAGAATCCAGGCGGCAGATGCAAGGAAGAGGTGCAGGGAAGGGAACCTGGGAACCACAGTCCCCAACTCAACAATCCCAGAAGGAAGTGGGGAACCCACAACCAGCAATTCAGAAACTCTCAGAGAGAACTGCAACACCCATACCTGCCATCCCATAGACCCCACCCCAAACCCTAACCCTCCTGATGCTCTACACAATGCTCACCATACCACCCAAATGCTCCCTCCCCCTCACTTGGGAACCCCCCTTCCTCCCCATAACTTGGCTTTCCTAAGCAGGCCTAAGCAAAAGCTAAGCCCCCATCCCCCACCCCACCTCCCTCCAAATCCCCTGGTAACTACCCCACATTAGGACAAATCTACCCAAATAGCCCTGCCCATGGAACAGTTTCCTACACCGGTTGAGAAGAGTATGTGGTAATGGACATAGGAAAGTGAGTTTCAAGGTATCGTACAACTCGTGAGTATAGGGTGCTCAGTAAACTACCGCTCCTGAGTATAGGGTGCACAATAAACTACCACTCATGAGTATAGGAAATATAGTATGAGTAGGAAAGTATAGGGTGAGAGAGAGAGATGGATAGCTGATGCATATAACAGGAGTAGGTTTTAACTTATCTCTTGCTTGCAGGTTCCTTATAAACAGTAATAGTTCCCTATGTGATAGTTCCAAACTAAATTCTCATTAAGTTTGAGAATGTCTGAATGTAACACAAGTTTCACTGTTACATTCACAATAAACGAGTTTCTAGGAGCAGGCTTCAGATGAGCTGAGGTAGGATAACAACTCTTTCACTAGGTATGTCATTTGACAGCCCTTATGAACCCTAGTCTTGGTTAAAAAAAAAAGTGAATGGCATAGAGAGAGAGAGATTGAGGGAGGCGTGTGTATTTTATAGTAGCGTAGTCAGGTCATGGTCTAAATGTCCAATATTCAATTCCCACAGTCTGAAGTGTTTTTGCTCACCAAGTCCTCTTTCCACTTAGCTTTAAATATTTACCTGGGAGCTATATGGTGCACTCTGGAAAAGGTCATTGGGGGCTTTATGACGATAAACCTCAATAAACCTAACAGGCTTCCTGCCCTAGTCTTTGGATACCTAAACCATAACGGAAACAATTACAGTACGGTATCGTGAGGTGTAATCGGAGTTATACAGTATCGGTATCATTTATTGTTATATTTATAATTGTGTGTGTTAAGTGTAGTTAATACTTAATTGCACTTAACTTATCCTGCAGGTTGTAGGATAAGATTTTCACAAAATATGATTTTATTTTTCAGAAGTTCTGATACCAGCAGTTCACCTAGTAGTACTCCGAAGGTGAGCCGATCACCATCAACGTCCAGTGGTCTGCATGACTGCTCTGAAACCAGCCCAAATGACTTCCTATCCAAGATAGACTCTAACATCGCCCTCATGAAATCCAGTATCGAGAGAATGGAGACACATGCATAGTAAGTCGGGCAAACCCCAATATAGCATATCATTCATGTTGCATAGACAAGAAATGTACCTTGGGCATGAACCTGTATTAATAACAACTGGCGGTTTATTTATAACACATTTGTTTAATCACCGAAGATAAAACATAATTTGTGATTTTTTATCTTGAATGAGGTTTATGGGATAAAATAGTAGTTGACTTGAGCTTTTCTGCGTTAGCATAACATTGAGATGGGACCTTACAGGCCTCTTAGGTGAATATATATTTTCCTTCCATAGATTTTTATGCATTAAAGGTACCATTGTTTGGTAGCAATGCCTTGCATGTTAGAAATATCTGGTAATGGGAATGTTATTCTAATTAGATATGATATTATTTTTGTGTATAGAATTTAAATATAGAATATGCATATTTTAGATAATCTACTAAAGAATCAATAGGTGCCATAGACTCGTGTACCACACCTCAAGTTAGGAAACAGTTTATTATATAAGCTGTGCTATAGGCCCGGTATAGGTTTAATGCTTTCCTCTTTGCTACAAATGAAGTGCTATAAATTTAGCATTTTTAGATTACAGTATAATTAATTTACTTTAGTATTATGTCAATTGTGATGGTCAGTATATGTAAGCTTAAAGAATATTATATTTGTCCAATCCTGTTAAAGGGAATTCCTGTGAGAAATGTGTTACTAGAAATATGGGTAATTGGGAGTAAGGCACTTAAGTTTTTAGCCATTTTCTCTCCATTTTAATTTTACTAGCTTTCTTAGACTTCAAATTGGATGGGCATATTTCAGCTAGCCAGGAGATCAATAGGACTCAGGTGTCAGGCATTAGCAACTTGCAGCTAAACAAATGTCTATCATATTCTGAGTTGGGGACTATTCAAATATATCATAATGGCAAGATCACAATTAAGAAAGAGATTTAAAAGAAACACAATTTGAATCGGCTTATTGCAATTTTTTCATGTTTGTGTACACGCTTATAAAAAGTTATAAGAAAAATATATTTTCAATCTTCAAATTACAGTACAGTACACTATTATTTATATATATATTTTTTTACATTGCAATTTAGTTGTAGAATATTGACGACAGTAGACACACGAGACATTTTAGGAAAAAAAAAACCAGTGTGGCAAAGGAACAGTGCTTCAGAAGTGTAATACCTGGTTCTTGTCTACCAAAAAAATTTGTTTTCAACTTGACTGAATTCATCACCTAGGCCTGTAACTTGCTGTGCTACACTTGTACTACATCAATACTGAATTGGATTTTAACTGTCGGTACTTTCCATGATGCAGGCCACCTCAGCCTGGAAGCTAGAGCCTGTCCTCTGTAGAGCCATCTGCCAAAGAATCACATTTTTTGCTTAATTCTTTAAAGTAATTTTTGTAGATGAACAGACATTTGGGTGCATCACACACCACTGTATAGTATTAGCAATTTGTAACTGAGGAATACGGCAACAGAATAAGAGGTCAGTAGTGGCAAGATTAATTTTCATACTGCAGTTTGTAAAGGATTAAAGGCACAACTCATTAGAAAGGATCATTATACAAAAACACAATAACCTTCCACTCACATTCATATTGTATCTCACATTTTCATACACTTGGTAACACCTTCCCCCCCCCCCCCACCTCCCCCCCATGATGAATCCCCAGAAGCTTGGGATGAGTGGGTGGTGAAACCATCAAAGGGCCGAACATGCATTCCCTTAAAATTTTTTGACTTTGTTTCTATCGGTAGTTTCATGATGCAGTATCACCAAGTTGCAGTATTAATTGCTAACATTTTTAATACTATACTGTCTCACAGCTAGTGTGCAAGCCCTCCCTCACTTGAAGGATTAATTTGGATTAATGGCCTGAAGGATTAATTTGAATATAAATTTTCTTATTTATCTAGGCCTTAAAAGGATATCTTTAAGTGTAGCCATAATTATTTGCAGTATAATAGTGCAGTATAATCCAGTGTCAGACAACTTAAAGTTGATCCTGAGGTAATGACATAAATCAAACTACAGGTTACCCAAAATTAGGTTATATCCATGAGGACTTTGAGAGATGACTCACCTCTAAACAGAAGTGACCTTACACTTCATCCTGTATATACTGTATGTTTAATATACAGCACTGTATATGTTAATTCTAAGGAGACTTAAAATTGTTGATTCAGTTGCCTGTACAGTACCTACACCCAGCGCTGAGGTAGCCCATATTTTTTCGATGCATTAAAACTTCTATTGACGTATTTTGGTTAATATAAAAATTACATCTACTGGCTAGATTAAAGTGTTATTTGGTGCATAATTTTCTTTTTAAATTTATTGTGCTGGTTATAAAGTTAGTATCAAAACACTAAACCATTGCTGGTGAATGCAGTTGTGCATTACCTACGTTGATGTACAAGCCTGGCCAAATCACTATGGACAATCTGCTTGCATTGTCACAAAATATCTGCTTCAAAAATGCAAACTTATTCTATAAGCACCATAACTTTAAGGATATTTTGCAGTTGAATTTATAACTAGAAGATTTTTAATTTTGATAATGAATTAGCCCTATCCAGATAATATTCAATAATTCAGAGCAGAAAATTATTGAATTGGTATTAAATTTTATTAGAAAAAAGTTTGTCATATGAGCTTCCTTTTTTGTTTGATCAATCACACAAAACCATTCAGTCAATTTTAGCTTACACATGAAGTAATTCTGTCATCATCGAGTTAAGGATTTATCTGTTGTAATTTTAACGAACCTGAATTTTTTTTCTCCTAATTTTAACACACATTCTCTAGTTTTTCGATCAAATTTTGCCGGGCTATTGATCAGTTACTACAGTTAATTTCCCATAAAAGTATAATTGAGTATATTACATTTATGTGGAGCTGTATATTGTATAGTGTGTATGTAATTACCTAAGTGTAGTTACTGAATAAGGGCTACGCTCATGGTGTCCCGTCTTCCCAGTACTCTTTGTCATATAACACTTTGAAATTACTGATGAGTTTGGCCTCCACCACCTTCTCACTTAGCTTGTTCCAACTCTCTACCACTCTGTTTGCAAAAGAAAACATACTGTTTTTTTCGGCACCTTTGTTTTCGTAGCTTGAAGCTGTGTCCTCTTGTTCGTGATGTTGCTGGTGTTTTTGTGTGTGCGTATGTTTTTTTTTTAACCCCGGTTGAAGCTGATTGTTGAAGAAAGTAAATGCATAAACATTACTCAGGCTATGGTAGCATTTTGCTTAAAGTATGTTACATGTTTTTAGTTAGCCTTAGTAAATTGCCTTAACAACCCAAATTGTTTACCAGCTCAGTATATATTATAGATAATATATATAATATAGATAATATATATATATTATATATATATATATATATATATATATATATATATATATATATTATGTACATATATATTATGTACATATATATTATGTACATATATATTATGTACATATATATTATGTACATATATATTTTATACATATATTATATACATATGCGAACATGCCTGAATGGTTCCCAGGCATACATGCAACTATTATATACATTTTATATATATACAGTATACACATTTTTTTTACATTTTCTAATGGTCACAGACAGTAATGGGATACTTCACAAAACTTGGTCAATGTTTTGTGGTGTTTAAAGGAAGTGGCAGGATTAATAATGGTGCTAAATATAGGTGTTACCAATGTACTACATCTGTAGTGAGTAGTACTATTTTTGCACGGTTATTCTTGTTTACCCTTTTTTTACCCAATCAGATTTTTGCCGCAGTTTTCATGCAGCTAAGAACGCTTTACCACTTGTATAACTATTCTTCCTCAGATTGATAATCCAAATTCTAGAAGTTGGTTGCTCCAGTAGTTGTCTTTTCCTTTGCGTTCTAATACATGTAGTTTGTGTATATATAATGATTTTTCGTCCTTTCATTTCTTGACACATCTCATTTCTTAAGTGCTCCTCATCTCTTCTCTAATAGTTCTTATATATGCACACAAAAACACTTGCAATTCATGTACTATGCATATGCATAAACAAACCTGCAAACAATTATCACAATAAGTTTTATATTTTGTAGAGACATTACCCACGAAGATAATTTTAAGATATTGGGGTAATTATTCCAGTAATTGATGGCATTCAGTTAGAGTAAGAAAAGCGAATAATGTCTATTTGGCCACATTTTGGAATAATTACTTCTGTTTTTTATAACCACCTTCAGTTTTGTTTGATCACTTAGATGTAAAGTATTTTCCATAGTTTGTAACTATAGATAAGTGATATTAGATGCATTAAGCATATAATGTTTTGTAGATTGGCTGTGATAGTGCACCGTTACTACGGACACCGGTGTTAAGATGCTCATTGTATGATATTTGTTAGTAGGGATAGATAGCAAATTGTTTGCTGTCCCTAATGTGGAAGCCTGCAGTCAGGTGGAAACAAGTATATTCCAGCATAAAATAGGTTTAATTAGAGATGAAATCTTAGTATTTTTGCTCTAGACAAAACTACAGTAGTGTTTGCTACGTTTGCCCGACATTTGGCATTCTACTCCATGATACCTAGGATCCATTGTGTTCAAGTACAGGTAATTTATTTTTCATAATTTTATTTGGATAAATTTCACCCTTTAACAGTATGAGCCTCATGACAGACTTGTTAACTGTTAAATTAACTGTTAAACGATCGCTGTCCAGTGTAAGAGTGCTGTTCAATAGCATTGTAAATGATACATTACTGTAATTTGTATGTAACATCTCCGCTGTTTTGGTGTGCAATGACACATCGTCATATTTGTCACATCATTGCCTCTTCATGGCCAGTATACATGCTTTTAACAAGACCTTTTTGGTTCGAAATTATTTTTCACAAATGGCAGTTGAAATGTTTATATTTGATGGGGTTGTACTAGCCGGCTGAAGATGATCAAGTTGCTGGTAAAAGAGGTGTGCAGGGTTTCAAATGGTTTCTTTACTGAATTTGTATATCTCAGTACACGCCTTTATTAAATTATAAGACTATACATTGTAAAAGTTTAACAGTGTAATGCACTTTATTTTTAATAAAGTTCCTGTGTCTAGATCACAAGTTTTATTTGAAATCCTGCTCATTAAGTTAGACTTTTAATAATGTTTGTAAGTACTGTACAGTAAATCATTTTTTTAATTTTCACCAATTAAAAACTGATTGTTTCTTGCATCTTTAGCCTTGTCTATCATTGAAATTTATGGCACTGTCTTAAGCAGCTTGATCACTAAATTTGCCACTTTCAAATTTCTTAGCTTTGTGTGCAGCATCTTCAAAAGTACAAGCTTGGTATCTAATCCCTAATCTTGAATCTATTCTTTTTCTAAAATAAGCTTACGTTTAACAAAATTTAAAAGTGTAACACCGTTTTGGTTCTTTAGGGATAATGTCTTGTCAGGTTGAAGGAAGTGACCAAGGGGTTAAGGGGTTTTTGTCTTTGCTTTGTCTCATCAAGCAGTATTGCTGTGCACATATTCCTTAGTACTATATTTTATATTTTGTGCTGGATACAGTAGTTTAAACCAAAGACCTGAAAGTTTTCACATGGGGTAATGTTTTGTGTTTTTGCAGTTTTCATTCTGTCAAGAATTGTCTAAATAACAAAATTTTGTCATGGGAACTTGTTTATATGGTATACATAGTGAGGGGGTGTGTGTGTAGTTACAGGATGAGAGCTACGCTCGTGGTGTCGCATCTTCCCAGCACTCTTTGTCATATAACTCTTTGAAACTACTGGCGGTCTTGGCCTCCACCACCTTCATATATGGAATAAAGGAAGCTCATGGAATGATGATAGAGTTCGAACTGGTGACCGCGTGAACACAGGGTCCGACCTCCAAGTCTGACCATGACGCTTTCTCTTCTCTTTATTGAGCTCTCTAGTGACATTTTTGTTAATTGTTTTGTCTATAGGAAAGTGTATGTTTTTGTTTAGTATCTATAACATTGTCTTCGGAAGTTGTTCTGCATAAGCATAAATTAAATACTGAAATTCTAAACAAGCCACTTGGCAAATTCTGCGTCACTGGAGAGAAGCAGAAAATAACCAATGTAGTATCAACATGGAACCAAAAAATGGCAAGAGGGAAAGCCTTTGACTAATATACCTGACATGCGTCCTCTGTAAAGGTGATGGAGAGGGCTAGTAAAAATTGGTTAGAAATGATTTGGTAAGTATAAACCTCATTCCAGACCAACACCATAGATTTAGGGAAGAAAAATCATTCTTCACTTGCTTAAGATTTGCATACGTTTGACTGAAGTAAAGCGAGAAATGGAAGGGTGGGAGGACAGCATGTCCTATACTAGCAGGGTGCCTATTTTATTGCCTCAAACAGCTGAATCTTTTATTATATGATTCATATGCTATACACCCTACTAGTATAGGACAGTCGCTGAGATAACCCACAAAAGTCATTTGTACAGCCAAGCATAAAGGTTGAAGACAATGTCTCCACAGACACCGTTAACACACTTTCCCCAGATCTGGAAGACAATGTATAAGATTGTAGGCAAGTATCCCTCCTTCATATTCATGATTTCATTGTTGCAAAGTCAGCATTAATCTCAAATAAGATGGTTCACAATTTTCAGCCATTAGCATGGGTTCTCACCTCCATCCTGACTTCCTTGCTCTTAAACTAGTGCTAGTGCCACTCTGCTAACTATGAGATACTCCACTAACTCCTACCTTGGACTGTTGTTATTGTAATGCATGTTCCTAATATAATAATATTAATTGAAATAAATCAGTATGAAAAAAAATATTTGAAAATAACAAAAATCACTGCTTGTTAGGCAAATCGGGCCTTGCATGCTACGCCAAGTAGTGCGGTTCTGGCTATTAGGTGTGATGTGTGTGTAATTGCCTCAGTGTAGTTACGGGATGAGAGCCACGCTTGTGGTGTCCCATCTTCATAATACTCTTTCTGCCTATCTCTTAACTGCTGTGTATTTGTTTCTTGCTGGCTTGTGATGGTATGTTTGAGTGTTAGGCCTCTTCCTATATTGCACTCATTTTCTCGTCTTTCCTCTCTGGTAAGAAAAGAAAATGTTTTGTCAATAATGTAGCTCTTACAATTCACTACTACGGTATACTTCTACCAGTGACAGGATAAGGGAAGCACCAGTCTCTCACTTCTACACACAGTTATATCCTAAGCCCTGACTGGCAGAATTTCAACCATAACCTTTACCAGCCATCACTTATTTTCCAACAACATAATACTGTAGTTTTGACCAGCTATACAACTTTTAACATAACCACATATCATAGCTTTGACCAGTTATAAAGTACTTCACCCTGTCCTCCTAGGTTTCGTGCCTTCTTTTTATATTTACTTATTCACCTTATCCTACTGAAGTAGCTGGAGGTGAATAATATATTCCTGAATCTGGTTTTGTAGCCTTAATGAACTTGGTTCCTTACAGGATATCTTAAATAACACAAATCAAAGGTATATGGAGGGAATTACAAAGCTGCCTAACTCATGGGTACCTATTTAGTGCCTTACCTTACCTTGAGGTGCTTCCGGGGCTTATCGTCCCCGCGGCCCGGTCATCGACCAGGCCTCCTGGTTGCTGGACTGATCAACCAGGCTGTTGGACGCGGCTGCTCGCAGCCTGACGTATGAGTCACAGCCTGGTTGATCAGGTATCCTTTGGAGGTGCTTATCCAGTTCTCTCTTGAACACTGTGAGGGGTTTGCCAGTTATGTCCCTTATGTGTAGTGGAAGCGTGTTGAACAGTCTCGGGCCTCTGATGTTGATAGAGTTCTCTCTCAGAGTACCAGTTGCACCTCTGCTTTTCAACGGGGGTATTCTGCACATCCTGCCATGTCTTCTGGTCTCATGTGATGTTATTTCTGTGTGCAGGTTTGGGACCAGCCCCTCTAATATTTTCCACGTGTAAATTATTATGTATCTCTTCCGCCTGCGCTCAAGGGAATACAGATTTAGGCTCTTTAGTCGGTCCCAATAGTTTAGATGTTTTACCGAGTGGATTCTAGCAGTAAAGGATCTCTGCACGCTCTCCAGGTCAGCAATTTCACCAGCAGTGAAAGGGGCTGTCATTGTGCAGCAGTACTCCACTCTAGAGAGCACAAGCGTTTTGAAAAGTGTCATCATCGGTATAGCATCTCTAGTGTGAAAAGTTCTTGTTATCCAACCTGTCATTTTTCTTGCAGTTGTGACGGCTACTTTATTGTGTTCTTTAAAGGTAAGGTCTTCCGACATGAGTACACCCAGATCCTTTACATTGCCTTTTCGTTCTATGTTATGATTTGCCTGAGTTTTGTACGTGGTTTCCGTTTTTATATTTTCATTTTTTCCATAGCGCATGAGCTGGAACTTGTCTTCGTTAAACACCATATTATTTTCTGTAGCCCATAGAAAGACCTGATCTACATCTGACTGGAGGTTCGCCGTGTCCTCTATGTTGCCTACTCTCATGAAGATCCTAGTGTCATCTGCAAAGGATGATACAGTGCTATAGGTTGTGCTCTTGTCTATGTCCGATATGAGGATGAGAAAAAGTACTGGAGCAAGCACAGTACCCTGGGGGACTGAGCTCTTAACGGTTGACGGGTTGGATTTTATTTTGTTGACTATTACACATTGGGTTCTGTTGGTCAGGAAATTGTAGATCCATCTGCCTACTTTTCCGGTAATTCCTTTTGAGCGCATTTTATGGGCAATAACACCATGGTCACATTTATCAAAAGCTTTTGCGAAATCTGTGTAAATTACATCAGCGTTTTGTTTGTCTTCCATAGCATCTAATGCCATATCATAGTGGTCCAGCAACTGCGACAGGCAAGAGCGCCCTGTTCTGAAACCATGTTGTCCGGGGTTATGGAGATGCTGTGATTCCATGTATTTTGTGATCTTACTTCTTAGCACTCTCTCAAAAATTTTTATGATGTGCGATGTTAGTGCTATCGGTCTGTAATTTTTTGCCTCTGCATTATTTCCTCCTTAATTAAGTGGTGCTATCTCTGCTGTTTTTAGTATATCAGGAATAACGCCAGTATCTAGGCTTTGTCTCCACAGAATGTGAAGGGCCTGCGATAGTGGTGTTTTACAGTTCTTGATGAATATGGAGTTCCAAGAATCCGGGCCTGGTGCGGAGTGCATAGGCATACTGTTTATGGCTTCTTCAAAATCCAGTGGGGATAGGGTGACGTCTGATATATGATTTGATGTTGGTATCATATCCATGAAAAATTCATTTGGTGGTGCTAGTGGTGGACTGAAAATGGTGGTGGAAAATTCAAGTGCTAGGTGGACTGGTGCATTAGGTGAAAGGAAATGCGGCCAACCACTTAAGTCCCGTCTGGGATTCGAACCCGGAATTCTCGATTGTGGATCGAAAATGAATCCAACTGTACAGTACTACCGGGACCCTAGCTACCGGCACAATGTACTACTGGTTGCTAGGGTCCCTAGCTACCGGTATATATTAAATGAATATAATCTAATGAATAAGGTACTATTTATAAATATCACACTTACACACTCTTAATATTAATTAACACATCAAACTCTTGCCTTTCTCCGAGGTTTTAATACTTATTGTGAATACTAACATTTCGCATTACAGTAATCTGGGGAGAATACTGTACTGAAATTCAATGATGATGGAATTAGACTTGACAATACTGGACATTGGACCTAAGCAGAGATATAACTGGGCACTTTCACTTATAAAGAACATGTAATTTATTTCCTCACACCCCATAACAAAGATTCATCAAACAGTTGGTGAATGTACTTTGCTACTGGTGTTCACATAGGCTGTCTGTACCATCCCTGTTCTTGACTTTTGTGAGACCAAAATTGGAATATGCAGCAGTTATATGGTGCCAATATCTCAAGAAGCACATCAGTAAACTGGAAAATATGCCAAAGCATGCTACAAAATGGCTTCTGGAACTGAAAAACAAGTTACAAAGAGGCTAGAGCCATTAAATATGCCATAGCAAGACGATAGAAGAAAAAGAGGCGATATGAATACCACTTGCAAAATAGTAATGAGAATTGACCAGATTGACAAAGAGGAATTCCTGAAACTGGTAACCCCAAGAACAAGAGGTCGTAGATTCAGGCTAAGAAACAGGTACCAAAGGTGATGGTTAGAACAAGTTAAGTGAGAAAGTAGTGGAAGCCAAAACTGTCAATAGTTTCAAAGCATTAAATGCCAGAGTGCTGGGAAGATGGGATGTCACGAGCGTAGCTCTCATCCTGTGACTATACTTAGGTAATTACACTCACTCACTATCAACATCCATACCCAAGACAAGCACAAAATTTTTTAAGTCATTAGCATCATCTGAGAAGGCTTCACATTGTACCCTGCAAGATCAGAGTTCATGATAATACTATACATAACTGGTCCCCATGCAAGAAAACCACTGCATTTTCCTTAAAGAATTGCCGGGCTTTACAAACTTGTCAGAGTATGTGTTTGTAAACTGTTATGTTACAATCTGGGATTTCCAACTTTGTCGAGTTCCACAATTTTTCTAGAGGCTCGTCATAGGTTATTATACCATACCCTGGCCTATTTCCAAATGAAAATATACATATTAAAAAAAGTATTGTTTGTCAGTAGTTCACATATAGTATTGTGCTGTGTGTGTAGTTAAGTTCTACAGTATTTTAACAGTTACATGTATTTCAGCCCAATGGTGGACAGAATGGAGGTGGACGACTCAGGATGTAGTAATAGCCGACGGTCTTACCATTCTAAGGTACGTGACAACATTTATCAAAATGGATGGCATGATCCTACCGCTGCACCTCACCCAGTTGTCACCCAGGGGCGCACCATAACAATGTCTCTCAAAAGACTACTACGAGAACATGAGGAATTATATGAATTATAGCAGTTTTGTGCTAACTTTCTAGTACTGTAATTGTATTTGGCCATAAACGGGATGGGATAAAAGCAGCTATTTCTCAAGGTAGAGTGATTGTATTGTACTACATGTGGCCGTAGCATTGTCCAGATTTATGTATAAGTATGTTGTTACGAGCGATGGAATGAAAGAATGAATGAACTTGCTCCCCCTATTATTAGGAAATTGTATATAATATTATAAACACTGAAATGTGATTATGAATATCTATATAAATATATATATATATATATATATATATATATATATATATATATATATATATATATATATATATATATAATATATATATATACACAGTATATATAAATATATTACGTGTGAGTGTGTGTATTTAACAAAATTATATGTGATATATTAAGTGATACAGTATCTTGAAGTGGTTTAGTTGATAAAGTCCAATAATATGGCTTAACATTTGTATGAAATATACTCACTATCCCATAAAGCAGTATTTATGTTGAAGTTACAAAGCAAGTGTATGAATTTGTAGTACGAATAAAAGATGAATCTTGTTATTTTAACCAATTTTATTTGAAGTGTTAGCCAAGTTTGAAAAAGTTGTGTATTACCCAACACATCATAAGATATTGAAACCTGCCAGCTACATAAGTGTATACTTGAAAACCTATATTTTGCTAGTATTTAATGGAATTCTGTTCTTAATTTTTGTTTTAGGCAGAAATTTCAGACAGTATCATCTTTGTAAAGTTGTACTAAACATAACTTCAAAAGACAAAGTGAACCTAAAATAGCCAAAGAGCAATCAATATCTTTAATGCACATTTGATATAGAACCAAAGGCAGTTTAGTTTCATCTTAAAAAAATGTTGATACATTTTCAGTAGTGAACATCAAAGGGGTGGGTGATATATTATTAGATGCAGTACTTGTATTGCAGGCGATGAGTCACAATTACGTGGCTAAAGTATGTTGACCAGACCACACACTAGAAGGTAAAGGGACGACGACGTTTCGGTCCATCCTGAACCATTCTCAAGTCGATTGTGAGGACCATTTTCACAATCGACTTGAGAATGGTCCAGGACGGACCGAAACGTCGTCGTCCCTCCACCTTCTAGTGTGTGGTCTGGTCACCAGTACTTGTATTAATCATAAATAGCATCCATGATACTGGTGATTCTCTGAGTGCACTAAGACTGCATACAAATGGGTGATAGGCTTATCCATATTCTTCATTTTGTTACTACATTCCATTTAACTGTTTTACTGTCTGTATGTGCAGTCTCTTCTTGGTGCTACACCAATATGAGAGATGCATTTTGAATGCTTACAACCTCTTTAATAGAATTAGTTTTTAGTGCCTTTTGTTGCTGTATAAGTCCTTAATGTTTGAATTTCGGTATAAAGAAACTGACATTAGAATTCATATTGGCTAATGTGTAGTGTCTACTATAATTTCTTGCCTTAATTACATTACTGTGGAACATGGCATGATCATACTGCGACTTGACACTGAAGGACTAACCACTGCCACTGTGCCAAACTACTTGTTCTTCAAAGCAGCCAGATGGAACGATTCAGGAATCCCTAACTGGATTCTTCCCGTGCATATTTATATGTTGATACGCC
>WNGS01163947.1:11945445-11989798 GCA_020271785.1 Procambarus virginalis | reverse complement strand
TCTGTAATCTAAGAACTGTCACTACTTCTACCATTGTTACTTTAATACTTCTACCATTGTTACTTTAATACTTCTACCTCTGTTACTTTAATACTTCTACCTCTGTTACTTTAATACTTCTACCACTGTTACTTTAATACTTCTACCATTGTTACTTTAATACTTCTACCATTGTTACTTTAATACTTCTACCATTGTTACTTTAATACTTCTACCATTGTTACTTTAATACTTCTACCTCTGTTACTTTAATACTTCTACCTCTGTTACTTTAATACTTCTACCATTGTTACTTTAATACTTCTACCTCTGTTACTTTAATACTTCTACCTCTGTTACTTTAATACTTCTACCACTGTTACTTTAATACTTCTACCATTGTTACTTTAATACTTCTACCATTGTTACTTTAATACTTCTACCATTGTTACTTTAATACTTCTACCATTGTTACTTTAATACTTCTACCTCTGTTACTTTAATACTTCTACCTCTGTTACTTTAATACTTCTACCATTGTTACTTTAATACTTCTACCACTGTTACTTTAATACTTCTACCTCTGTTACTTTATTACTTCTACCACTGTTACTTTAATACTACTACCATTGTTACTTTAATACTACTACCATTGTTACTTTAATACTACTACCATTGTTACTTTAATACTTCTACCATTGTTACTTTAATACTACTACCATTGTTACTTTAATACTACTACCATTGTTACTTTAATACTACTACCATTGTTACTTTAATACTACTACCATTGTTACTTTAATACTTCTACCTCTGTTACTTTAATACTACTACCATTGTTACTTTAATACTACTACCATTGTTACTTTAATACTACTACCATTGTTACTTTAATACTTCTACCTCTGTTACTTTAATACTACTACCATTGTTACTTTAATACTACTACCATTGTTACTTTAATACTACTACCATTGTTACTTTAATACTTCTACCATTGTTACTTTAATACTACTACCATTGTTACTTTAATACTTCTACCATTGTTACTTTAATACTACTACCATTGTTACTTTAATACTTCTACCTTGTTACTTTAATACTTCTACCATTGTTACTTTATTACTTACCATTGTTACTTAATACTTCTACCTCTGTTACTTTATTACTTCTACCATTGTACTTTAATACTTCTACCTCTGTTACTTTAATACTACTACCTCTGTTACTTTAATACTTCTACCGCTGTTACTTTAACACTTCTACTTTCCTCACAAGTCAGTGTGTGCATATTCTTCTCAGTCNTATATATATATATATATATATATATATTATATATATATATATAATAAATAATAAGTTCTGACCATTTGATACATTATGAATTATGAAACCTGATTGAGAAGGCTATTGCAGATTTCAAAAAAGCTCCTTCAACTGCTGCTTTGATGTTTCATCTAACCATTTCCTGCATGGGACAACAGACCTCTGGATCATGTGGCTTGTCTGGTGTGGATGAAAGTCAATTCAGAGTTGTTCTCGCTTAGTACTGAATCCAAGCAAGGGGCAGTTTGGAATTTGGTCTTGTTCTCCCTATTCTGTACATGTTCCCTCCATCCATTCCAGACCCTCACTCCCTTTGTCTCTTCCAGCCCTCAATCCCTCCCTCTTTCCCTTCCAGCCCCTCACTCCCTCCCTCCATCCCTTCCAGCCCCTCACTCCCTTTGTCCCTACCAGCCCCTCACTCCCTGTGTCCATTCCAGACCCTCACTCCCTGTGTCCATTCCAGACCCTCACTCCCTTTGTCCCTTCCAGCCCCTCATTCCCTCCCTGTGTCCATTCCAGACCCTCACTCCCTTTGTCCCTTCCAGCCCCTCATTCCCTCCCTCTGTCCTTCCAGCCTTTTACTCCCTTCCTCCATCCCTTCCAGCCCCTCACTCCCTCCTTCCGTCCCTTCCAGCCCTCACTCCCTCCCTCCGTCCCTTCCAGCCCCCTCATTCCCTCCCCTCCCTCCCTCCCCTCCATCGCTTCCAGCCTCTCATTCCCTTCCTCCATCCCTTCCAGTCCCTCACTCCCATCCTCCATCCCTTCCAACCCCTCCTATCTTTCCTTCCTGCCCCTCACCCTCCTTCCCCACACTTTGGAGATGTGTGTGGGTTAGCTTCACCACTTTGGTTTTGGTTGATATCTTCCAGGAAGTAGTGCTATTGTGTTGAGGGCAGCGTCATCTTGTTGCCACACTCACATGTTAGGAAATTCCACCAGCATGACCGTTTTCCATGTCTTTACACTCAAAGATTTGTATTTACAGTATTTTGTTAGTGTATCAGTATCTTAAACAATTGAAAGTTGCATTTCAAAATGTAATTTTTACATGGAATCTTTTTTTGTACATTTCTGTTTCATGCATTTGCATTGGCTACCAGTGAAAATACTGTAGTTATTTGTATACCCATAGATTGTGTGTGTACAGTACAGTATTATGCTGTAACATTGTCCGCCTAGTCTATTGAGCCCCCTAACAATTGGTTCCATTTAATAGCTTGAACTTATTTTCCCACTCCCCCCTCTACATTTTTGTAACAATGCTTGTGACTATACAAATGAAATTTGGTTTGGGAAGCAGTAGGCCAGAGAGGTCAGGGTCACATGTAATATAAATGTTAAATTCTTTCTCTTATTATCTTCAGTTTCATCTGATGCTTTCCTCTGTAGTTTGGTACCAATGCTCCAGGAGAGGAAGGTCAGCTGTGTTAGGGATCAAGGAATTATAGGTCAATACCAATTATTGTAAACTGAATGCTTATGCTGAATGCCTTCCTTACCCTGCGATGATTTCGGGGCTCAACGTTCCCGCGGCCCGGTCCTTGACCAGGCCTCCTGGTTGCTGGATTGGTCAACCAGGCTGTTGGGCGCAGCTGCTCGCGGCCTGACATATGAATCGCAGCCTGGTTGATCAGGTATCCAGCTTCAGCTACATCAGGTGCATTGACTTAACTTGGTACATGTACTGTGTGCTCTAAGCTGTACTCTTGGCAAAAGGAACAAAGGATATGCTACAGTTTTACTTGTCTCATATAAATCTGGATTTGTAACTGTTGTGTGCTTTATTTCTAATTGAATTTCACTTTGTTGCAAGCTTTTTCGGTTTGTTGAATGAAAGTGCTGTAATGATAAATTCTCTTGTTTCAGGTGTACCCTGGCCGTGACATCACCAACATTGTTGAGTCATC
This sequence comes from Procambarus virginalis, assembly GCA_020271785.1. NCBI lineage: Eukaryota > Metazoa > Arthropoda > Malacostraca > Decapoda > Cambaridae > Procambarus > Procambarus virginalis. The sequence goes on along the minus strand of WNGS01163947.1, from coordinate 11,986,586 downwards.
ACACTACTACAAAGTGCCCAACTTTTGCCGCGTTGGTCATGCCAAATGCAAAGCTGCAGCATGGGTCAAGCCTTACCGCTGTCTGGGTGAGTCATTGTTTAAAGTTCTTGGAGTGTGATACATTGCACACTTGTTGCACAAACATATGATTCACTTTCTGGAAAGGGTAAATTATCATAATTTTGTTTCTTACTTTTTTTTCCTTTGGTAAAAAATTTGTCTGAGGTACACAGATCCTTGTATTTTGGATATATTGTACAGTATTGGAATGATATTCTAATCTTTAAGCTATTGACAATTAAGATCATCAAGGCATTGAGGGGACCTTTGACAAGCTGCCGGCTTCCTGTCCTCATCGAAGCCACTAGGGTTAGTGGCCCTCGGGTAAATCGGGTAACAATTTCCACAACTTAATGGCTTAATAATAGGCTAACCACAATCATTACTCATTTACTTGTATTTCTCCAATATATTTCTTGCTGATATTTCCTCTCATTCATGTGTGTTGGTTAGGTTGTATATTTTCTCCCACATTATTGTGACGTATTTCTATATATACACAGTTTATGACACTTATTTCTATATATGCACAGTTTATGACACTTATTTCTATATATACACATTTTATGACACTTATTTCTATATATACACAGTTTACCTTAGTGTCGGAGAATTTATGAGGCAAATAATGACAAGCTTATGAATTTTAGATTAATTGATCTTTAATTAAAATGTGGGTAATATAAATTGAAGATGTATGAACATTGAGGTAGCACTGATGGTTATCATCGACTGTTTCCGTACTAGAGATTGCTCTGGACAAGCTTCACTTGGAATAGCTTGCATTTTACAACTTGTCATCCAAAAATGATCAGTTAGTATTTATAGTTACTGTGATGAAATTACAAAATATGGACTGATATGCCAAAAAAAACTCCATTTTGTAATTTTAATTTTTGTAGATGACCCATGAAAGAAGGCTTACAGTCAAACTGACTTCTCTTAAGCTGAGTATAGTACATATGTGAACTAAATTAGGCTTAGGATTGCCTGTTTAATGCTAGAATACTTTTGGTTAGGTTTACAATTACACTTATTTCACCTTTTGCTATGCTCTTTAGAATCCCATCCACAGTAGCTGCAGGTAGCTGCAAGTTCTATAATTTGTTAGCAGATGGGTTGCCATTATGCTAGCAAGCAGCAGCATTCGATATTCTGCTCATATGAGCTTACTGGTCATCCTCCCCCCCCCCTCAATCCCAAACCAGCTATTATTGTATCTGAATGCAGCATATGGCTCGTATCTGAATATTTGTTATAGACAACATTTATTTCCATAATGCTGCACTGTGGATTGGTCCTGCACTGATCCTTGGGACTTGAAATACTCTATATTCATGACTCCAAATGAACGTCTTGTGACCACAGTCTTACACAGGAAAATTAAAGAAGTGTAATCACTTTGGATGCAAATGATCGTATTTTTTTAAGAAAGTGTACCATACTTCAGATATAGCAATTTTATTAAGTTTTTCTTTTAATTAAATGTTTTTATCATAGTCTAGGCCTGTAACCATTACATGACATTTATTTACATTTTTATTCATTATTTATTTATAAGTAGAAACAATGGTTTTGCGAGATTAACATTGGTGCTTTTACATTCTTGCAAAGCCACTAACATGCATAGTGTTTGACATTGCTGTATACCATGTAGAAAGGTATCATTGCATGTGATAAGGGTTTGAGCCCCTTTCAGTACGTACAAAGCAGCATGTATTATACTACATGGGAAGTTTTATTTTATGCAAGATAACAAATGAGTGCTTTAATGTTCAATCCTCTCAAAACAAGTTGACTATTCTAGTCTGTGTACGTGTACACAGTGTAAACACAACTAGGTGTAAATATCCAGAGGCGCTGGTGGCTGTGTGGATAGCACGTTGGACACGTAATCCTGTAGCCGGGGTTCGATTCCCGGCACTGGTGAGAAACAGTGGGCAGAGTTTTTCACCCTTATGCCCCTGTTACCTTATGTTACCCTTATGCCCGGGGGAAATTAGTAGTTAGTAACAGTTGATTGATTGTAGGCAATTATTATTGTAATTGCTATATAATTATTATAATTACTCTGATTATTCAATCAGAGGCGGGCTGAAAGAGTAGAGCTCACCCCTGCAAGCACCACTAGGTGAATACAGTTCTTCAGTAGTTATGCAGTTACCATGATAAATCTGTAATTGCAGGTTTGTCTCCACCTGTACTATATAATCATTGCCAAAATTAGATGCTTTATATTTAATAAAATTAGGCTGTGTACATTTTTTCTTTACATATTTCATATTTATTTTTACAAATAAAGATTATCAGGTGTTGTACTGTAAATGTCATACATAAGATGTTTTTTCATTATATCTCTTTATTTCAAGAGACCAGTCATGTTTATGACTTCTTAGGGGTTACACAAATATTTATCGGCAAAAGCACATAGGTAATTACAAGACAATAGGAAAGATTTTAAGTGTAGTTACAGGACGAGAGCTACACTCATGGTGTCCCGTCTTCCCAGCACTCTTTGTCATATAACGCTTTGAGACTACTGACGATTTTGACCTCCACCTCACCTAACTTGTTCCAACTGCCTACCACTGCATGCGTAATTGAATTTTCTTATATTTCTTCAGCATCTTTGTTTAGTTAGTTTAACTCTATGGCCTCTTGTTCTTGAAGTTCCAGGTCTCAGGAAATCTTCCCTATCAATTGTATCAATTCTGTTACTATTTTGTATGTAGTGATCATATCGCCTCTTTTTCTTCTATCTTCTTGTTCAAGTATATTTAATGCCTCTAACCTCTCTTTGTAGTTCTTGTCCTTCAGCTCTGGGAGCCACTTAGTGGAATGTCTTTGCACCTTTTCCAGTTTGTTGATATGTTAAGAACTCTCACAACACAGAGAGGTGGTTTGGTTTTGATCTGATGACCTCCAGGACACCAGTGGCCACTCCCACTCTATGGTCACTAATCTTCCTAATTCTAACTCTCACTTCCTGTGTATGGTGTCCCATACCAAACACTTAATATCAAATATTACTCTAGCTGCTTATACCAAAAATAAATGTACAGTAAATTAAATGCTTATTGTCTTGGACTTAAATCCAGGTGTGATAGTTGTAAGTAGCTTCCTCTGTCTGCTTAGATTGGTTAGGTTTTTTATTGTATTTCTGGATTACTACACGCAGTTGCTCCTTAAGGCAAGATTACACCAAGTCGTAATGGTGCATTGGGATGCATAGTGAATTTTCAACCCATCCCAAAATGACACTTAGAAGTATAATCTCCAAAGCACTCAAAGCTCTTACAAACACTATGTGGCATCACAGTCCTCATGGTAGTGTTTCTTTGGTCATCTTTCACCCCGTCCTCAGACCAAGTCCATTCCATCCAGCGGTCAACCCCAAATACACATTCATAAATTTTAACATGCTGTTCATTCAAAACAGTAATTTTTTTCAAATGTAAATTAATATTATTTTATATTTGCATATTGTGCCATTGGTTAGGTTAGGTATTTAGGTTCTGTTGGCGATTATTTGTACAGTATTTGTAGTACATGGTGGGTGACACATTTACAGCATTGTGGTTCGTATAAAAGTGGGTCAGCAAAGCACTTGTTCCGGTAGTGTTCGGACGTCATAAGTTGAGTCGTGTGTGTAAACTGTAAACTTGATGGTATGAAGTACCTGAATCATTGGAATTACTTTATCGACTCCTGTATTCTTGAAGATATCCTCATAATCCATCCCAAATTTGCCCATGTGACTATAGTCATCTTGCAAGATAGGGATTTTAGTATACTGTAGCAGTGATGCCTCATAACAAACTATCTAACCCTTCATATAGTCTAGGGTTGGTGCATAAATGTGATGTGCCCATGTGTGTTAATAACAAAATAATAATAATAATACTCCTAGGATGCAGCACCTGCACCACCACAGGGTCTCGGGATTTGAGCACCCTCACATTCTTCCTCGCTGGTTTGCATGTTAGTTCTCGGCAGAAATTGATCAGTGATGAACATGCAGAGGTGATCTTATGCAGAGAATACATTCAGAGAAAGGTTTAATAATTAAGAGAAGAGAGGAAGGACAGAGGAGAGGTAGAGGGTAGTGTGTGGATAGACATCATGGCAATGTAAAGGACAAAGCCAGGTAGAAGGGGGTTTATAATGGAGTAAATGTGTTTGTATGTATGGTATGTAGCAATTCACCAATGCATGTACACCTGGTTTTATGATGTGGTCAATTGCTGCTGTGGATGACTTCCTGAAGTGTGTTGGAGCTTCATCAGTGGTGCTGTAGTTTGTAATGTGAAGGATATAATGAATGAATGAAATTGTTAATATTTATTATTCAATATCTACAGTGTAACATTATTTGACTATACAGTATTAGTCACCTATTTTAATTTGGGCTGATATCTCCCCACCTCATTAAAGTAATGGGGTGATGATAATACAGCATATATGTACTCGCCTAGTTGTGCTTGCGGGGGTTGAGCTCTGGCTCTTTGTTCCATCTCTCGACCGTCAATCAACTAATGTACAGATTCCTGAGCCTACTGGGCTCTATCATATCTACATTTGAAACTGTTTATGGAGTCAGCCTCCACCACATCACTGCCTAATGCATTCCATCCGTTAACTACTCTGACACTGAAAAAGTTCATTTTAACGTCAGTCTCCCTTGTGGCACCCCACTTCTCACATTTCTCCATTCAGATTCGCTTCCATTTAGCACGACCCTTTTTCTTTCCTTCAAAAATTGTTTTATCCATTCTAATATTTTACCATTTATTTCTTGGGCCTGTAATTTCCTTGCCAATCTTTCATGTGTTAACTTATCAAAAGCTTTAGCAATTGCTTAATAATTGGTCACTGTAGACTGAAAATGCTGTCAATGCCTTTGTTTGTCTTTGCTGAAGAAAATATTTCCTTTGGAATTCATACTTAAGGGTTAAACTTTTAAAGTGCTATATAAATGTGATTTATTACTGACCTTTCAAAGTTCCATGCATATAATTTTAACTGATGCCATCGGTGACCTTAAAATTTTTAATTTCAGAAGGATCATTCCAGTCTGATGCTTTGTTGGTACCTGAAGGTTGCCTCTTTGATCACATCCACAACCAGTCTCGATGTTGGGAGTTTGATCGGTGGAACACCACGGCGGACCGAGCTTGCGGGGCTCGCAGAATGACCCTCAAGTCCTTTGCCATGCTCCTTCCTTGTGGCATTGATGTTTTCTCTGGTGTGGAATTTGTGTGCTGCCCCAAAAATTACAAGAGTCATGGCAAGGCCCGGCCCATGGAGGTAGAGGAACCAGTTGCTCTTCCTCAAATGGACCATCGTGCTCACCAAGCCATATCTGCCACTCCTACACCCAAGATGGCCACCACAACTTCACAGGTATTGAGGCTTAAATATATAGCTTGCCCTTTATAGTGAATAATTTTCAACATTTTCTTCATCCTGTTACAGAAAACTACAATAGAATGTTCTACACTGTTGCTGTACTGCATACATACTAGTCATAGGCACAAGTAAACTGGTTGTCTGTCTCGTAACTGCAGCTTCACGATGCTCTGTAGTATGATAACTCACAAGTCAGAAGGTTTAAACTAATGTTAGGCTCTGAATTAGAAATAACTAATTTTGCACTCTCGAAGCAATAATAGAATTACACAATAGAAAGAAATAAACTTAATCAATGCTTTTTGATTGAGTGCATTCATATATTGCTCCAGCTCCTGTGCATTTATATACAGCATGTCAAATTTTGGTGTACTGTACCAATACATTTTAATATGTATTGTTGTGTTTATATATGTCGAGGTACTAAGTGTAGCAGATTAGGCCATTTTGTTGATAAAAATTTGGTTCTTGATATAAGATTTCACTGAAAGGTTTACAAATGTTTCTCTTTAGTTAGGCTTTGCACGCTATAATGAGTAGACTTTCAACACCATCTGAATATTGCTGTTATTGCTGTTGCATTTCATGTTTCGGTATTATATTGGAATTTAGGGGTTTTATGTGAATAATATTTTTTTTTATCAAGTGTGGATAATAAGGTACAATATCACAAATGGCTAAGCATATTTTCCAGTTTATTGATGGGCTGCTTAAGATATGGGCACCATACAACTGCTGCAGATTCCAATTTTGGCCTCACAAATGTTATGAACCATTTCTTTCGTATTTTACCATCCATTTATTTAAAAGATGATTCTGAAGTTGGACAGTGAAGCATATGCTCCTCGCACAATGTCCTTTATGTGTTCCTCTAGTGACAGCCTATTATCCAGAACAGGAATTACAATTAAAATTATCTGTGAAAAATTATTTTACAGTAGGGGCTGTATTGGCAAAAGTGGAAAAAATGGACTTTTGGAGAGGCCTCTGGAACACATCCATATTTTTCTCCGTTAAAGTTAAATTCACTTTGCATGAAGTTATCCAGGGACACGTTCCATTCACAGCTGTGTGTCTGTGTGTATTGTGTGTTCACGACTGTGTGTGTACGTGTATTAGTATGCTTTTTTAAATTTTTCACAGGAGGTTGGTACTCGAGATGAGTACTTCAGTAGATTTGACCCCCATGAGGAACATGATGCTTTCCGTCGTGCTGAACAGCGACTAGAAGAACGTCATCGTGAAAAAGTGTCAAAGGTAGATGCCCTTTATCTTTCTTTTCCCCTGTTCTTTTAGGACTGAATGAAATGCTTTTCATTTCCAAAACTTGATGGTGAAAATTATATCATTAGTGAAGTACTTTGAAAAATTAAGGCTGATAGCCAAGTTGTAATGATTGATAGTTCCTCTTAATTGTTTGTACAATCAAAAGATCATTCTGTTATGTAAAACTTGTCCTCATTATCATATCCTGCTAGATATCCTCATTGTCATGTATCATTATTTCTTAAGCCTCAAGATTAAATTACAGACTGATAGTACTAACATAACACATCATAAAAATCTTTGAAAGAATGCTAAGAAATAGGATCACAAAATACATGGAATCACAGCATCTCCATAACCCTGGACAACATGGTTTCAAAATAGGGTGCTCTTGCCTATCACAGTTGCTGGACCACTAGACTGATGTAATTTTCACATATTTCGCAAAAGCCTTTGATAAATGTGACCATGGTGTTGTTGCACACGAAATGCGTTCAAAAGGAATTACCGGAAAAATAGGCAGGTGGATCTACAATTTCCTGACAAACTAAACCCAGTGTGTAATAGTCAACAAAATAAAATCCAACCATCAATCATGAAGAGCTCGGTTCCCCAGGGTACTGTGCTTGCTGCAGTACTTTTTCTCATTCTCATATCGAACATAGACAAGGACACAAACTATAGTACCGTATCATCCTTTGCAGATGACACTATGATTTTTATGAGACTAGGCAAGATAGAGGACACAGCAAACCTCCACTCAGATGTAAATCAGGCCTTTCAATGGGCTACAAAAATTATACGGTATTTAATGAAGATTACTTCCAGCTCCTGCACTACAGAAAAAATCGTAACATAATGAAAGAGCAGTGTTATGGATTTGGGTGAACTCATGTCGGAAGACCTTACCTTTAAAAAAAAAACAATAAATTAGCCGTCACAACTGCAAAAAAAAGACCGGTTGGATAACAAGAACCTTTCAAACAAGAGATGCTATACCAATGATGATACTTTTCAAGATGTTAGTACTCTCTAGCGAGGAATACTGCTGCACAATGACAGCCCATTTTAAACCTGAAAAAATTGCAGACCTGGAGAGCATGCAGAGATCTTTTACTGCTAGAATCCACTCTTTAAAGCATCTAAACTGTTGGGACCGACTAAAATGCCTAAATATGTATTTTCTAGAGCACAGGCGGGAGAGATGCATAATAATTTACAGGTGGAAAATATTAGTGGGGCTGGTCCCAAATCTGCACACAGAAATGACACCACATGAGACCAGAAGGCATGACAGGATGTGCAGAATACCCCCGTTGAAGAGCAGAGGTGCAATAGGCACTCGAGAGAGAACTCTATCAACATCAGGCCTGAGATTTTTCAACACGCTTCCACTACACAAGGGATATAACTGGCCGACTCCTCAGTGTTCAAGAGAGAACTTGATAAACACCTCCAAAGGATACCTGATCAACCAGGCTGTGATTCATACGTCAGGCTGCGAGCAGCCGCATCCAATAGCCTAGTTGACCAGGCCAGCAACCAGGAGGTTTGGTCAGGGAGTGGGCCGCAGGGATGTTAAGCCCAGAAATCATCGCAAGATAACAGCAAGGTATTCCATGAAAAGTTTAAATGCCAGTTGGCATCCTTATCATCATCATCATCATCAGTTTTCAACACTGACTTGTCATAATGCATGATACGCAGGTACAGAGGTGGTAATCTTCGTCTAAATTTCTAAGCGTCTTGTTCTATTTTGACAAGCTTAGTTCTGTAAGTATCAAGCATTGCCAAGTTAACTCGTCTCATTTTAAATCACGTAGGCGATTAGGGTGCAGATTGTATTTAGAATAGTACATCCAACTTAAATATTTCCTTAACTTTCAGATCATGAAGGAATGGTCTGACCTGGAGGAGCGTTATCAGGACCTTCGGGCCAAGGATCCTCATGGTGCCGAAGAGTTCAAGCATCGCATGACTCAGCGATTCCAGCAAACTGTTGAAGCCGTAGAAGCTGAGAATGAAGCTGAACGACATCAGCTGACGGCACTTCATCAACAACGGATTGTAGCTCACATCAATGAGATGAAGCGAGAAGCCATGACATGTTACACCCGTGCCCTAGCTGAGAAACAGCCAAATGCAAGTTTTATTAATTTTGAACTGTTGCACTCGAGGATTATTCCCAAGGTTTTTTGGTATTGTATGGTACACTATTGTTTTTTCTGGGAGGGACCCCACACGAGCTCCCTGAGCTTATCTTTGGTACCACCAAACTTTAGACCATCACATCAGACCTCCAAGATCCATCTGTCACTTATTGGATGCTAAGACCAGAATCATTCACATGTATAAACAATTTTTTTTATAGAGTACATGGTATTTGACATATATGTACAGTACTATTGTATATAGTTTGAAGACAGAATGTGGATGCATTATGACTGACACAATAGGTATGATACTATCACCTCAGTATACAATACTGTATTACTTAATGTCTCAAGTTACTATGGAGTAATCCATAATTAAATTCTAGTGCGAGCTTGTGTATAGTTATATACCAAAGAAAGCACAGCTGTTCTCACCAATGATGGCCTGTCTTCCTCCAGACTCACCGGGTCCAAAAGTGTCTACAGAAGCTGCTTCGTGCCCTCAACAAGGATCGCCATCACACTGTCTCCCACTATAAGCACTTGCTCAACTCTGACTATGAGGCTGCCGACCGTGAGCGTGATTCTACTTTACAACACCTAAGTGACTTGGAGCGCATGGTCAACCAGTCTCTCAACATGCTGGCCAGGTGAGTGATCAAAACGGGTTTTACAGAGTGAATTGCTCAAGAAAGCAATGTTTTAGCATTGTATAATACAATGAAAGACCATATATCTTGCAATCAAATTGGAAGCTGCTCAGCCTATTTTGAAATATTACAAATGTTCAATAGCATTGACATCCACATTTATGTCTTAGAATATCTTTGCTGGCTGAGTAGCTGTTAGCTTTAACAATACCCAGAACACTATGCACCAGAATTTGAATATTGATTAACAGATGTGTCGAAAGTTATGAGAATAAAATTCCTGTACTACTGTAATGTAAAACTTTGCCACAACCATGAATGTATCCTTGTTCTTCCTGTATGTTGTTCAGGCTACATAACTTTGTTATATAGGGGTTAAATATATATATATATTCATTCTGTTATTTGCATACACCATCTCAATACATCACTAAAAGGTCATTATTAAAAGTGGAGGTTGCAAGTATGTGACCATGAACCATTGCCTAGAGTTCCTGGCCAGTAGAAAATGTAGCATGTTAGTCTCCCAGTTCAGTCCATCCTCATTATCCTAGTATCCATATTCTCTACTGTTTTTTTTTGTGGGTTGACTTGTTAATTTATAAGTAATGATTAGCTTCATGTATTTAGCATTTTGGATGATAATTGATTTTTTTTTTTTTTTTTTTAGACACCCAGACCTGAATGCTAAAATTGGACGTTTGATGCGCGAGTATTCAGCAGCACTTCGCAGCAAATACTCAACGCCTCCTGAGCTGTCTACTCGCTCTCCAAAGCCTCTTACTAGTGGTTAGTTCTTGAGTATTGAATTTTAATTGTCAATTTGATTTGTTTTCTCTTGTAAGGTGGATACCACATGGGCTTGAATATAAATAGTGTTGATGTACACCCCTATCAACAGAACTCGCCAAACACATTGTTTATAGTGCTCTTTGTCCTTCACACAATTGTTACTGTAAAATAAGTGAAGATACAGTTCTCCCTAACACACCCACATCTCCTTAAATGAGAGCAAAAATGAAGCAGAAAAATAACTTTCTACAAGGTGTTAATTGGAGGGCCTGTAAAATGGAACATAACGGACAGCTAGGAAGGAGAGTCGCGGAAAACAGGACATGTTCCTATAATACAGTACATGTATATAAATAGATGAGGTGAAAAATAAAAATTGGAGTTAAAAAAAAAATAATACAGCCAAAAATACTTGACATCATACCTCTGGCAGAGAAACTTTTAAGTAATTTGATATTCCCAAGGGAATATCACATCTCAGTTTGGAGATGTGATAGAAAAAAACAGAAAAGATGATGTCACTGTACTAGTGAAAAATAAAGAAAAATAAAAGAATTAATCCTCAACAACCCATGGGATGTGGATATAGTTTCACTGGATATCTGCCTCCTTGCTCAATTTGTACTTGCAAGTGCCAGTGGTTTCTCTCGGCAGTCCAAGATTGGAGGTGTGTGACTGTCATCTTCCAGTCTTATTGTTGCAGTGTCTCTTCCTATGTGCAACAGTCATGCATGCCCTTAGGTGGTTGGATGTGCAGGTGCTTTTTCTCTGACTTATTGCATGCATATAAATAAAAACAATGAAATATAACTATATGAGAATGTGTACCATTCATAAACGGATGTACATATGTGATGAGCAGAACAAGTTATTGGGCTTCTCTGAAATGTAGAGTACAATTGGAAAATACTCGTCCTCTGATATTGTAGACATTGGCACCTCCATACTACTATTACACATGCTGTTGTGTCCTTTCGGTACTTGTGTTCTCGTCGTGCATATGCTTTCCTGCCTGATTTGTTGTGGTTCTTTGCCTCTAGGTCTGTACCATATGTAATGGCTGGGTCCTTTGTAGGGAGCAGTTTTTCAGGTGGTGACTGCTCTTGTCTTGTGTGGCTTGTTTATGGGCTTGGGTGTCCCCAGAGTTTTGACCTGTTGTTTTATGAGGAGGGGGGCAGGGAGACTGTTACATGTTGTGATCGCAAAACCCCAGTTCATTCCGAACACAGTGATTACACAACTATAACTCCTTGCCTCAGGAACCGTTACTACCACTGTGTAGATTCTCCACACCAGACAATTGAGGCTTACCACTAGGTTTGTACAGGAACTCAATGAGAGGACATGGAAGGTGCAGGCAATAAGTCACAATAATGTGGCTGAAGAATGTTGACCAGACCACACATTAGAAGGTGAAGGGAGGATGACATTTCGGTCCATCCTGGACCATTCTAAAGTTGATTGTCTGACTTGAGAATGGTCCAGGACGGATCGAAACATTGTCATCCCTTCTAGTGTGTGGTCTGGTTAACACATATGGAAGGTAATTAAAGGCCGTTGGATTTTCCCATTTAATTACATGAACTAGACTCTGCAAGGAATAACACATTAACTTACTAACTCTGGTTAAATCGGCTTCCCATACCCATAAACCCACTAAACCTCCCCGGTCACCACCTGAATTCGTAACCTCCGCTTAAGTCCCTAATACTGAATCTTCACTACCACGCTACACACCCGATTAGTCTTCCATTCAATACTCACATACTGCAGACTTGACTTGGTCAACAAGATCACATAGAGTTCCCACATATTGTCAGTTCCACTTCGTTGCTGCCACAGATGGGGATAAGGAGGACTTGCCTGAGCCACTACTCCCAACAGACTGTTCCAGTCAGCCATAGCTTCAACCGTTACAGCCCTCATCCAAAGGAGGGTATATAATCCAATTGACAGTAGGTCGTCACCTTCCTAGAAACCTGATGTCAGCCTTTGTCCTCTCTTGGCTGGTACTTACGTCTTGGGCAGCTGCTGTCCTAATCCCTTGACCTTACCTCGATGTGTGAACACAGCCTGGAATACTACATGTACTTCTACTCATCATATGTTTAGTATTGTAGTAATGATTCTCTAGCTAATATTCTCTCCTAACATGTGGATTACAACACACATGCAAATGTACATATGTTTTCTCTGCCCTTTTTATTTCCACTGCAAGTTTCATTGTGGTCTCTTTGTCTTAGTGCCCCATCTTTTGTCAGGGTTTGGGAATTATTCAAGGGTTCTTCCAGAGAGTTAACGCATTCATGCCAGTTATGGAGAGTCGTGGCAAAGATTCCTTTGAAGGTGTCTTCGTTTCCGGCTGTAGCCATTTGTCTTGGATGGGGTTGCTGTTTATTTTGCTGATGTCTGATTGTCTGGTCCTCTGGCATCTTGCGGGGATCTCTGCTCTTTCCCATGTCCTCCTTCTGTTGAGGAAGCCCATGATGTTGAGAGGTTCCAAGGTGGACTCCTGGTGTTTTAGACCCTTCATGGTTCTGGGTATCTGGGGCCAGATTCACGAAGCAGTTACGCAAGTACTTACGATCGTGTACATCTTTCCTCAATCTTTGACGGCTTTGCTTACATTTATTAAACAGTTTACAAGCATGAAAACTTCCCAATCAACTGTTGTTATTGTTGTGAACAGCCTCCTTGTGCTTCGGAGCTCATTAACTGTTTAATAATTGTAAAACACGCTGCCAAAGGTTGAGGAAAGATGTACACGTTCGTAAGTGCTTGCGTAACTGCTTCGTGAATCTGGCTCCTCGTCCTTTGAGTCTCTTGCTCCAGTGCAGTTGATCTTGTTTTCCAAGAGAATTTCCCTCCACATCATTATTACTCCTCGGCTGTGGCATGGATAGGTTTACTTTGGTTCTTGTTCAAAATCAGAACTGTGCTTTGAGGGAGGGTCCACTCACTTTTGGGCTTGGATCTGCATCTTTGTTTTTGCTGCAGTTTGGGGTCTTGTTTTCTCCTGTCTGCGACCTGGTAGACATTCCCCTCCTTTTCTTGGAGGGTTAGTGCCCTTCTATCTTGTGCCACTTGGGGCCTGGTGCTATACCTGACTGAGGTTATTAATTTGTTTGTCCAAATTCTAACATTACCAAAGGTACAATAAACATTTAAATAACACCTAATTATCATCATCAAATGTTTGTATTCTTATTTTATAATTAAGCTATTAATTCACATTAATGTACTAATGCATTTGATAGTATTTTTTGCTATAATATTTTTCCTATGTTGAACTTGTAAACCTTTTCAAATGAATGTGTTACTGTGTTACTTCAGATGTTAAGAGTGAGGAACAAGCTGCAGATGACAACAGTAGTGAGGTAGAAGATGAGGGCGAAGAAGATGATAAGAATGGCACTGATGATGATAACAGCAATACTACAAATAATGAGGAGCCCCACGATGTTGCGGACGATGACGATGACGACGACGATGAGGTGTGTGCAATTTGCTGAGACGAACTGATTTTTAAAGTACTGTATTCAATATGAAATAGTTTACCATTAATCCTTGTTAGATATTTATCCATTTAGGCTGGTTGGTACAGTGGTACTGCCTTGATTCTTGCAGGGTCAACAATCAGTTCCCGTTAGCCCAAGTGGTTTGGGACCATTTTTACTCTCCATCCTTCTCTAGTATAGCTTCTTGTTACCTATGCTCTCTCCAAGTACATTATTATAGTTACACTAGTCTTGTATTTTCTCCTCATAATACCTTGACCCTTGATAGAAATGATTATTTAAGATTACAACAAAATAATTTCAGGACTACTCTGACTCTGGAGAGACTTACCCGGATCAGGCAGAGTTAAGCAGTATGACACAGCCCAGCCAAAACCAGGAAATGGAAAGTGAATCTGTTAGTCAGGAACCTGTGGAATTGGAAACCCCTACAGTAGACGCCAGCATGAGGGTAGCATCCCCGGTCCCCAATACTTCTTCGCGGCCTGAGCCAGTATTGTTTCAACATGCTGATGATGTTCAGGTTGCACATGCTCAGCACCATCAAATTTCACACTCACAGGCTGTAAGTAACTGTTTTGCCTATGGTTCTGTGATGAAGAATGTGTATAGGATACATTGATAGGATTCTGACTCCACATTAAATGTATGAAACCCATACCCTACACTACCCATACAGAACCCATAACCCACACTACACATATGAAACCCATACCCCACACTACATGTGTGAAATGAATCGGGTTTTGTTCCATATTGTTCATACGATCAAGGTTTTTCTATACAATATTTTGAATTGGATTATTTAACAGTCGGCAAATTTTAAATTTGTTTTTAAAAATAACTTGAAACATTCCATTTGATTTTAATGAAAGTTCATGCATAGTTGTCAACTATATATTGGAAATGATTTATTTATTTTGATTGATACAATAACATGAGTAAGTGACCATAAACATCAGAAGGCTGCATCCATCTATTGAATCCATCTGCCGACCCATCACGGTGTGACTGCCATGGCTTACACTATTCTGTTTATCATTAAACTCTCGGGAGAGCTTAATTGTTGTCAGATTTCAGCCAATGATTGTTTAAAAAGGTCCTATTGAACAATTAAATTTGAGGGCAAGTTTAATGCAGGGAGATGCTCGAAGATGGCTAATGCATGTTTTATTTAAGGTTCTTGTTTATAATTATGTTGTATGCATTTTTTACATTAAAAAGGTCTTCTGGGGACTGTTGGGGAGGGGCTGGAAATTGCTAAATTATGAAATTAAATTATGCAAGTTAAGCTAAATGTTAACTGCAAAATACTATTTAGTGTGGTTAAGAGAATTCATATTTTCATCATCCTTAATACACTGTATTATAAGACTTTTTACAAACATAAAATTTTTTATTTCTAGGCAATGTATAATGAATTATAGCTTTGTAAATTTATAATGTATTATAACTGTAAAAGTAGTACATAAATGTTTTATCATGACTGTTTATTTTAGAGCTACAGCGTGACTCGTGAATCATCAGGAAGCGAGAGCCGTGGTGTGTATTTCACGCTCGCTTTCGCTGGTGTTGCACTCATGATGGCAATGGTCGTGGGCATAGTTGTCCTACGACGCAGGAACACCACCAACCCCCACAATCAAGTAAGATTAATATATTTAAATTATATTATTACCTTGGTTTTTCTTTCCAGACAAATTTAACACTATCGGTCACCGGGCAGGCGCGCGGTTAACTTAGGGGTCATGCACCCGACGTGTGGGCGAGCGTGCGGGTAAGCGCGCGGTGACACCTAAATGTGTATACTCGTTTCAGCTTTCTCACCTTAATTCTCGTGCTACGTCGCTCATTTTGGTATCATTGTGTTCGCAATTAAATTCCCTACAGGTGTGTATAAATATAATGTCCAAAAGCCTGGCGTAACACCCAACAGCAAAGCCTAAATTCGGCAAAAGTTACCCATGAGCGCACAAAATCAGTAAAATGTGCATACTCATTCCATTTTTCTCACCTTAATTCTCGTGCTACGTCGCTCGTTTTGGTATCATTGTGTTTGCAATTAAATTCCCTGCAGATGTGTATGAATATAATGTACAAAAGTTTGGAGTGCCTCCCCGCAGAAAAGCCTAAAGTTACCCGTGAACGAGCACCAATTTGTACACTGCAACCTAATGTGTATACTCGTTCAGTTTGATAACATCAATTTTCGTGTTACGTCTTTCATTTTGGTATCAAATTGTTTGCAATAAAAAGGCGCGTATTTTAAAACTAGTCCCATAATAATAATAGAGCAATAACTGGAATTTTAACAAATATTTTAATTCTGGAAGCTCATCATCACAAAATTATTTATATCTTTCCAGTGTTCTGACATAAATTTTTGTGTTACATCTTTCATTTTGGTATCAAATTGTTCGCGACATAAAGGCGCACATTTTAAAACTAGTCCCAACATAATAGCACAATAAATAGAATTTTAACAAATATTTTAAAATTTTGACCAAAAACCTATTTATAATCATATAAGTGTTCGGACATCAAGTTTCACGTTACATCTTTCATTTTGGTATCAAATTGTGAGCATTCTAAAGGCGCTTATTTTGATACTATCCCTAGGTCGATTGGATAAAAAATGAATTTTATACAAATATTTTTGTAATGGACGGAAGTCCGGTCCAAAGTTAGGATTCAAGAGAAAAATAATGGACGAGAGTCTGGTACAAAGTTACAGATAGTGTTAAGATGAAATTGCCTTTAGCACTAATTAGTTGTAATGTAGGTCTTGTATAAAATATTAAAGGCCCCTGTGGTGCAGTGATCATCACAGTTCACAGTCAGGAAGTCCCAGTTTCGATTATCACTCGGGATGGAGACGTTTAGGCACAGTCTCTTTCATCTGATGCCTCTCTTCAGTTAGCAGTTAATAGGTGTCTGGGAGTTGTATCCTGGGGAAAGCAAGTTATGGCCTAGAAGTACCTTGATAAGCCTAACAAGCTTTCTGTCCCCTACAGTGGGGAAACCAAAACCCATGATAAAAATTAGATGGAAAATAAATATTAATTGTTTTCCGAGAATCTTTACAAGTGATACCTTTTACCATGTACTGTATTATATTTTTCTATTTGATAACCAATATTATTCCTACAAGAAAATATTTATTCTAGCAGATAAAGGAAAAAACTCTTGTTAGGTTGTATGTTCTGGTGCATATTTCTGTTTTATCATACTGTACTCTTTATGATGCCATATTTTGATGTTGCACACTCCTTTGCATTTTGTCTTCAGCTATGTGATTCGTTTCAATTTTAGTTTCCAGATGTGCTTTTGCCCATGTGTGATATGCTCAAAAAGGCATTCCCCACGAGACCAAAAAAGCCATTTCTCTGTAACATAGTCACTCGTATATTTCAGGACCTTGCTAAAGTAGCACGAGGAGCAAATCCTTCACCACAATTACATAGCACTCTTTGTTTAAGACACTAAATTCATGTTAAATCATATTGAGTCATAAACTTGCAGGAAATATTTGATCGGTGTTTGAAGGTTTACTGATTGTCTTTGTTTCATTCCATTTCAAGATCCTGTAAGACCTTATGGCAACATCATCGCATTTCTGGTTTGTTCCCTTTTCCATTTACATACATTCATATTTATTGAATATCTTGGTGAATAATATCTCTTTTCAGGGGTTTATGGAAGTAGACCAGGCCATCACCCCAGAAGAAAGGCATGTAGCCAACATGCAGGTTAATGGTTATGAAAACCCCACCTATAAATACTTTGAAGAAAAATAAACAAGTGAAGGAGGGAAGTTAACAGCCCACATAAATAAGCGGGGAACCATTCGTCCGTTTTCCCAACGTCAGACACCTGTTGACTTGAAAGCATTAATTATAGAATGAGAACTTGCAAGCGAAACCGTAAACTAGGTTGCTTCAAGAGTCATTTACTTAAGAAATGGTAAATGGAGATCTTGGGTAAATGGTGGCAAACAAGCTAAGCTCACAGGTGCTGATGGTATGCATTGTCATTTCAGAATCATCAGTTGTCAATACAATTCAATACAATTAAAAACTAAATTGGGTATGTGTAATTCTAGGCTTAATTATAGAGACTGTTCAAAACCAGAGACCTCTCATTTATCATAGAACATAAGAAACAATCACGAATTTGTGTAATGTGGATTTCAAATACGAAACGCTGAGTTGCAATGTTATATTTTCGTATTTTTAGTGATGTAAGTAGACTAATATTTCTTCTTAAATTATAGCTTTTTATAACATTCCATGGAGTTGGCAATTTTTGATTCTGAGGTGCACAGTTGTGAAAGTCACGTGAAACTCAAGCCTTAAGTCATTGGTTTTTAGTCACCAATATTGCACTTATCCAGGATCAGTAAACTTGACTCATAATTTATTCAGTTTTTATTCTAATTTAACATTTTGTGTAGATATTACATATGAAATGAGCATTGCAAGACAAATGTGTGAGAAGATGGTGGTTGCCTGTGTCCTGGGTAAGAGACGTGTTGGTGTTATACTTCAGTGTAGATGATGCATCATGTCCAACATAGAAAACAATAATTTGTTATGATAGGAAGCTAAATAGGTTTTATCATGCTTTTATCATAGACTAATCTTCTGGAAGTTTATTGGCCACTGCAGTTGTAAATTATCATAAATATTGTGACAGAGTTAGGTGTCCTGGAGGTAGGATGTGTTCCATATAGCTGCACTCACATGCGTTGCATCGTATATATATATATACTCTCTGGTGTGGTGTTAGGTGCAAGTTTACACTTAATCTTTGATGCCAGTTATCTTTTTTGCTAATGTAAATTAGAACTGTCAATCAATTTTCTACGATAATCACCAATGACTTTAGTGCACCGGAGTTGTATAAATGACAGTGAGGCAGTTCATGGAGCAGCATCTGAAGCCCAGAATTCCTGATGTCGTTGCTTACACGGGTTGGTTGCTTAGCGAGAGCGATCCTCTCCAGGAGGTTCTTGACCTTGGCACCAAGAATTGAGTGGTCTCTAACACATTATTTTTATGCAGTCAGCTGACCTTTTTATTTTTCTCATTAATTGATAGGACAAAATTATATTTTTGTCATTTCCCTCTCATCAAGGTGCCGTTTAGACTTTTGATTTGACTTTATCAAGCCCAAGGTAGATCTCTAGATCTGTAAGATTTTTTTACATATACATATATATATATATAAATATATTTTTGATCCATTATTTAGTTTTAAATATGGTTATTTGTCTTCTAATTGATCATCATGATACAAATTTAAGCTCCAGTGAATTGCAGATGTCACAGAGTTGGTTTTGTGTGTATAGCGAGGATTTTTTAAGTTTTAAAGTGAACTTGTACTTTATACCTCTCGTCAACTCCATATTTATGAAAGTAAATATCTAGTGCACTATTGTAATTGTATAAGGCTATATTTCGTGGAATGTGGAAAGTTTGAAAAAACAAATTCAATTGGTTATTACCTCTTACGGTAGTAACTTTTATCAGTGGAGGACACAAATATCCAATTATAGTACTTTTCTCCGTATGTGTGTACGTACATGTAAGTGTTGCCGTACGTACACATAAGTGTCGCTGCTTGCCTTCAGTAAGCTGTTGTGGAAATATAGACAGGTTTCCCTAACACAATCTTCTGCTCATACTTTACGTGTAAATTGAGTCTTGGGATTGGTTGTAAAGAGGTTTGGTATCGACAGTCAAATAATGAAGCCTTTGTGCCGCTATACATAAAGCTGGAAACAGATGGTCATGTCATGTAGGGGCAAAACCCTGTAGACTTTGAGAACCATTCTGAGTGACTGCCACAGATACAAGACAACTTGACTTCTCACTATACATAAAATTGCATACCTCTAATGCCATTTCTTAATTGTTTTTCAATTAGCCATTCCTTTTTTGTGATACTTATAGTGTATCAAGAGCTAAAGATTCTTGCATCATTCCTTATTTGTTCCCCAGACTCTGTTCTATAGTATATATGCTATAGTTTGTTGTTTAATTATATAGGAGCAGTACATAAGAGCTAACTTACCCTACCACTCACAGCATATACCTTAGATATATATTGAGCATGTACATATGAGTGGTGCAGGGTTTTGTGTCGTATCATAGAGTTGTATCATTTTATACTACGTGACTTTTCTCTAGTTCCAGTTTCTCATCATGGCGCACGATCTCCCACAGCAATTCATTTTATCATCAAATTTTATTATGTGCCATTAAAAAACTAAAAAGTTGTAGGCTTGGGTTTAATCATTACTTAATTTCCTTTGAGGGGATCAGATTTCTTTATATCAAAGGAAGTCTATTTTTCATTTTTTGTTTAGTATTATCAGTTTGAATTCATTGACCATGTCTTAGCATATTCCTATTGCTTTAATTTGCTCATCGCCAAGGAGAAATCATCATAGTAGGACTTACTTGCTAGGCTGTAAAATGGAGTCACAATTAGATCTAGTAAGTATCGACATTTATCGTGAATGAGAGTAAGTGCTTCTTCTTTGTGGAAGTCAAGTGTGCAAAAGCTGAAGAGTAGCTACTGCTACCAAGTATTTCGAGTGTCGAGTCGTGTTCCATGCATGTGGGGGCATTGGTTTTAGAAAACATATTGAAATAATATCTTTTTATGATATTTAAACATAAATTTGTAGGGCTTTGGGCTCATTGATGTTCAATTGAGCTTAAAACCTTAGAAATATACTTCAAAATGAAGACTGATTAAAATTGAAAACTATTGAAAGTTTCCTCTCATATTGTGGAATGCGTCTTTAGTGTTCTCTAACCACTGTAGCTTAAGAGTCTGTATGTCTCACACACTAGCAGGTTAAGTGACTTCTCTCTCACTCTCATCTCCCTGGTTTATTATAGAACTGGTTAAAAAGGCAGCTATTTACGATCTTTGATGTGTTTGCATATTATGCTCGGAATTTATGTATTAAATCAAATTGTACTTTTGTGTAATCATGTAAGACATGTCATACCATGGGAGCTGAGATTATACTTGATCTGAAATATATGTACCGAAAAAAAGGTAAAATGTCTTTCATTTATTCAGCACAATCTGTTCGAATGAATAATAAAATAAATATAGTAGCTTCCCACTTTTCTACTGTAGCAAATTTGTGATGAAAATGGTAATTTTGGACAATAACCCAAAATGTTTTAGTGTGTTAAGTTTCATTTAATTCTTTTCTAGTAGTGTGCTAGAGTCAGTATCTAAGAAATATGTATGAAATTGTATAAATATAAATCCTTATGCCTTAGTCATATAGAGTGATGTTTGTCTAGTATTGTTTTAAATTTGTTTTATAGTGTACACTACCATTCAAATTTATAACTTAGGAGTTGGGCATCTCATGAATTGCCCCACCTAATTAACTAAAATGTGGCAACATCTGGAACACATTTCCAGAATAAATTCTAGTACTGTTTGCTGGTATAAAAATATTTAAATGGTATATATTTATTTGATTTATTTTGTACAATATTTATCGTGTTTTTAATGAATTTGCAGACCTGATGGGCACTGTTTGGGAAAGATACTATTGTCAAACATCTACCAACAGAATATTCAACAGTGTGCCCTTTAAAATGGTCAACCAGTGGAAAACTAATAACCTACCTCTTCATGTTGCCATTTTGATGTGAGAAGGCACTTGTGCACCGTTCAAGAACGATTTAGGATGGTTTCTGCTCCCTTCTCCTGCTTGCTGGAGTGATGTGCATCTGAGGATCTCAATGTGATACCCAGTACTGGTAGGTTTCCTGTTTGGGTCATTGGATCATTTACTGGAGGGGCTGCTCACTGTGGTGTCTTGGTTCAGGGCACGAAAGTGCAAAGTTTTCACACTAACATGTGAACTGCAGTTCATTAAAAATACTTTGCTCTGTTAAAAATGGGAAACATTATGGAAGGAGTATCCTGTTTGTGTCAGTTTGCACTTGTCCCCCTCACTTCCCTGGTACATGGGATCCCAATGCCTCAGGAGCTTACTTTTCTTTTCCTCTGCCTTAATTGTGTGTAGACTTAACCCTCTCTCACCACAAGACTAGCATGACCAGGCCCAAGTGTCTTGCCTGTTTGGTTGGATTCAATATCCAGGGTACCCACATTCTTGGTTTAGAACCATTCTGTTTTTTTCAGTTGTGTGTGTTTCACATTGCAAGTTCCCATGTTTTGTGAGATGTTGTGGGTTCCTGGTATGAGACATCATAGGAAATAAACTCTGGCAAACACATTTAACCACTAATGGGAGCACTCTAAGAGGTAGAAAGTAGAGTATAATGAAACCAGTTATTCCACCCTGTTTCTTTTCCTTACGCACGAGTTCTGGAGGTTCAGTCGAGACTTAAATGTGATGGTGGCAGCTTCATAGGACTCCTGTTTAACTAGAGCTGCCATCTGGTGGTTAGAGAGATTAGTGGAGAGGTGGTATTTTGGGGAATTTGGATCGGTTCAGCCAACCAATTTGTTAGGTATTCATTCATACCAACATTTTCTCTCGGGTGTTTTAAGATTTTGTGGCCATTTTCCTTCCTTTTTTGGCAGGGTTTCCTGTGTGGAGTCTAATGACTTCCTCCATGCCTCTTTGTTGGAGCAGGATTCTGTTATCTGCTGTTGGTAAGTTGAGATGGTCACAGATGCATGTGGTGCTGGATTTGGCCATGTGTAGAAGTGTGGAAACTAGGAAGCTACTCAGGGCACCAAAAATGGATATTTCATTGTACTTGATGCTCTTTTACTGGAAGTGCTTCTATTGGTGGCTCCTTGGTCTATATAAATACCCTTCAAAGCCGCTACATCCAATTTAATCTACACCAGGCCCTTGAGAGTCATTACAAGCCTACTGGAAACCAGAGGCCAAAACCTGGTCCCTTCTAAAATGGCACAAGGAACAGGAGAGCCTAGCTCACCCTAACCAAGAAAAGGCCACCAGATAGGTGGGCAAACCAAAACATATGAGACAGCAAGGTAGACAACGCATAGAAAATGAGACAGCAGAGTGCTTTGATGTCTTGGGGTTTCCCCGAGACGAATAGACGAACTTGTCTTGAAGCAGTTTTCTTGTTACATATGTGCACCACGAGGGGAATGCACACCTCCCTCATCAATCATTTAGGCTTGGAACCTTAATCATTTTACGTGGTGTGCATGTTTATGACCTCCGTGTTATGCTTTGTTCTCGTTCCAGTGCTCTTCAAATCTTGATTTTTTTCAGGTAATTGTTGCCCATCCTGTACACGCTTTTTTTTTTCTGCAGTGGCTATTTGCTTGTATATTTATTCTGTACTTTAGTGTTTGCTTCACGATGCATGTATGTTTATGCCTCGCTTCTCGTGGGATTTTGATTACCTGTTCACTTTGAACTGACATGCCTAAGATGATGAATACTAGATACTCTCTGGCGTTGCCTTTGCCTAGCAAGAATTGCCTTCTCTTCTGGGTTCAGGTGACTTTCTCAGAGAGGCTGTCATCGCTGTGACAGTAGGAGATTTTTTTGGCACCTTTTCAGTCTTTCTCTCTGTAGGTTGGTCTTGGTTTTTATACCTGCAGTATAAACATTTGTCTATTGTTTATGAATAAGTTTCTCATGCCAAATAATGGTAACTCATATCACATTCCCTTGGCAGAGCCATTGCTGCTGGCATTCGGTGTTGACTTTGTCAGCCTCGTTTCACTAGTTGCCTTGAACATTTTTGTCACCTCCAGCCTGCTTATACTCCTGAGCTGTCTTGGTCTTTGGACAAGGTTTTGATTTTACTCTCCTTTCACAGTTTTCTGTTGGCTCTTTGGTTAGGGATTGTTTCTTCAAGACATTGTTTTTGTTGGCAGGCTGGGAAGCTTAATGCTCTCCTCCGGAAGTTAGTGGCGGGCGGGGGGGGGGGGGGTTTGCTCCTTTGATATTGGTGGTCATTATTTTTGCTTACAGCCCTCTCCTTACTTTCTGACTAAGAATGAAACTGCTGGTTTCTGGAGGATTCTTTTGGTGATTGATGCACGGGTGGTTCAGCCAGGAGGGATGTATTGCTTAGTGAATCCAGTGTAGCCGTTTGCCATTACCCAGTACCTTTGTACCACTAGCAGTGTGCAGGGCAATGCTATGCTTGTGGAGCCAGTGGGCTTGGTTCCTTGTTCCATAGCCCTTTTATCTCTGGTTTCTGCATTGTCATGACTTTGCCTACAGTTTACCCTTGGGCCCCAAGATGTTCATAAAACAAAGATAAGAGCTAAATAGGCAAAGATGGAGAGACAAAGAGAGGGGGGGGGCAGGGACACACACACACAGGCAGTAGATAGGTGGACTAATAGATGGATAGACAGATAATAGGTGGATGGACAGATAGATGGATAGAAAGTGAAACGAATAGATTAGATGATGCACAGATAGATAGATGATACACAGGATCTATCCATATATCTATAGATGGATAGAAAGATGAGCAGGTGGATGGATGGATAGAAAGTGAGATTGATAGATCAGATGATGCAAAGATGGACTGATATCTATATATTGATAGATGGACAGATAGATGTATGGATACAGGGATAGATAGATGTAGAGATGGATGGATAGAAAAATAGGTGGATGCATACATGGACAGACACAGACAACACCAGTTACACCCCTCCCCCCTTCCCCTCACAAGTATGATATATGTGGGGCAGGTCACAGCAAGATTGGAGCTTCTAGTAAAATGATTAGTCCACCTTCTTAAGACGAGTGCTGTATACACATATTAGAGCTTGATCTTGGAAATTTCTGGGAGGTGCATTTACCTGTCAGTAATTAGCTTTCTGGTACTTTTTATCTGTTCAGGTTTTCATTCAATCTTGAGTAAATAAAAAACTCGGAACTGTTTATTGTCGTGGTATTTTATTAGATATACAATCTAATTCAGCTTCAACATTTCATGCATATTAAACCTTTTTAGATCACGGCTTGTGACAAGCATTTCTGAAGT
Organism: Procambarus virginalis; assembly: GCA_020271785.1. Taxonomy (NCBI): domain Eukaryota; kingdom Metazoa; phylum Arthropoda; class Malacostraca; order Decapoda; family Cambaridae; genus Procambarus; species Procambarus virginalis. The sequence continues at coordinate 11,961,732 of WNGS01163947.1, read as the reverse complement.
GCTTGCAAGGCTCCCCCAATGGCGAACAACAGTGCACCAACATGATTTAAATTTGAGAATGTTAAGAGTTACACTCTTGCAGACTTCATTTACTCGGCTCTCGGCAGACTTTGAGAAAGCATTCACAAGATACATGGATTGAGCATAACAGTGCAGATAAGGAGGAATACTTTGTATTCTGTAAGACTTATACAGTATAATTTGATAATCAAAATATGAAGTACTGTACTGTAGTGTATTGAGGATATGAAGCAGCATGTCCTGGAGCCAGCAGGCCAGGTGCCTTCCTCCAAAGCTAGTCTACATGTAGCATCACTTCCACATCAGTCATTAGAGCAGAATTAGGCAGGGACTCGGTTATCTGATTGGTCATTAAGAAGGCTGCTTTGCAAATAAATGGAGACCAGTCTTCTAATTATCAAATAAATCTATCAAATATGACATCCACACACTTCACCAGAATAGGCCATCCACTCTGTCAAGTAACTAAGTAAATTACACCATTGGTATATTAGAATCATTTCTTCTCGCCAGTCATTCTCTCACAGCAACTTGTACATAATACCTTTTAGAGGCTAATGAAGCATATATTCCCATTACCTCTATATATATATATCTAAAATAATAATAATTTACGAGCATCACTTAACACATCATTCACACATAAGGAGAGCTAAGAGATTTCTGCCAACATTATGTGTAGTTCTTCATTGAGTCTCTTGTGTCTTCTCTTTTCTACAGCGTACATTTCATCACATCGTTCAGACTGAGCTTTTAACATATAATTATTCTTTTTTATGGTACTCGTTTTGGATTCATGTGCTTGAGTTCGTTCTTTAAGTTTGGATAATCTAGTCTCATATTCTGCCTCTTCATCGTCTGATTCACTTTGTTCGTGTTCAGAATCACTCCACACAGGTTCCTCAAGAGTGGACAAATCTTCCAGGTTTTCCTCCTCCTCCTCCTCTTCATCATCATCTTCCTCCTCCCCATCAGCATTGAGCTTCTTCTTCTTTCTTTTCTTTAGTTTCTTAGGTTTTTGATTTGATTCACCAAACCACCACCCAGGATCTCCTTCATTCTCTTTTGACATATCTTTCTCCTCCTCCTCCTCTTCCTCCTCCTCCTCCTCCTCTTCATTCTCATCATCACTCTCACCTTCATTTTCCTCATCATCTGCATCATCTTTGAGTGTTTTAATCATTTCATCTACTTCCTCTTTCGTTTTCAAATAGTTTTGTCGCTCAGTTCTCATATCTCGGAAATACTGCTTTATTCTTTCTCTCAGATTCTCTCTCTCATTTCGCACATTCTTTTCTTTTTCTTTTATATGATCAAGTTTATTTATCCATAGCTTGAGCTCTCTCTCTTGCTTTTTTGCTGAATTCTCTGCTCTTCTTTCTGCTGCTGTCTCCTCGTCCTCACCCTCTAATTCTTTGTCTTCTAATTCATCATCTTCCTCCTCTTCTTCAGATTCCTCCTCCTCCTCTTCAGATTCCTCCTCCTCCTCCTCTTCTTCCTTGCAGCTCTCCATTTTGTTGAATGATGAGGCAAAACTTCTGCGTGACCCTGACTTTGAGGGCATTGGGAACGGTTTCATTTCTTCCTCTTCTTCTGCTGCTGGTGACGGTGGGGGAGGCTCCAAAAAATCAATAGGTTCCGTTTGTATCCCCACTGTCTCAATGTCTGGTAACTCGATGCACTGTTCCTTCTGTAGAGCTTTGTACTTTTTCTCGTAATAATTGCCCCTCAATTCCCATTCCGCTGCACAGTTTTCTGATACAATGAGCTTCTGTGTAACTTCGTCATACTTGTTTAGGTAATCGTCAGCCTGTTTCTTATGAAAATCTACTTGGCTCTTTAGGTTATTAATTTCAGTTTCCAATGTATCAAGCTCAGAGAAGTCCATCACGTCATCTTCACGCATTCGCAATTTACTCATAGATTTTTCAAGCTTTGGAACAATTTCGTCTGCCTCGTCGTTGGTCATGGGCTTGGGGTCAGTCATCCCAGCTTCCTTGAGTTGCCGTTTTAGTTTCTTTACCTCTGCCTGAAGACCCTCAATGTCAATTTTAAATATTTTGTTTTCTCTTTCTATCTTTTTCCGTTTCTTTATTTCATCTTCCAACTGCCCCTTGGTGGCCTGGAGATCGTCTCGCATCTTGTCAATGTCTTCCTCTTCATCAGATGAAGAGGGCATGTTTTCTATGGGGTCTGGGTGCTTCTTTAACTCCTCCGTTGTGATCTGACGACGTAGCTTCCGTAGACCTGAGTAAAGTTGAAAATAAAGTGGACATTTAATTAAAAGAGTAAAACATTTCTTAATGTAATAATTCTTAGCCCAGCACATACCACCACCAAATTATTTTGGTCATGACCATTTGTCAAATTTAGTGAAATCTATTCTCCCTGTCTCTTCCCAATCTCCAGTCTCCTTCTTTTCTTCCCCAATGTGTTTTTGCAGGCTAAGAACTTTTTACTGCACCTCATTTTAAACCTTAAGTGTACCAGAGAAAAGTTGGCTATCTTCAAATCGTTTCATATCCAGATCCCCAATTACTGCTGGGTATACAGCGATGAACAGTGAAGGAACAGTGCAGTCATCATGCCCTGCAGTTGAATTATAATTAGGTTCACTCACAGGCAAAGTGAGTATGCTAGCTAATATACCACAAGGGAAAGTCTTGTCTCGAATCCTCATTCTTTCCCTACCTACCTACCTTCCTTCCTTCTTTACATCTGTGCATTTCCCTTTCCCCTCCCTCCCTCCCTCCCTCCCTCTCTCTCTTTTCCATTCCACTCCTCTCTCCCACCCTGCATTTCCATTCCTTCCTCTTCCTACTTCCACACTCACCCAAGGATTTAAAGTCAGGTTTGCTCCTGTCGTTAGTCCTGGTCTTGCGTAGTTTGACACCTCTGTGGATCTCGTGCAACAGCTCATTGTGTGCGAGAGGCTTCTCTGACTCGTAAACAAACTGCCAAAAGAGGTTCATTAAGTACAGGGAATGGTGGTCGATGTTCATTTAGTACAGGGAATGGTGGTCGATGTTCATTTAGTACAGGGAATGGTGGTCGATGTTCATTTAGTACATGGAATGGGGGTTGAGGTTCAATTAGTGCAGGGAGTGATCACTGATGCTGGAATGTCTTGCATAAGTGCTTGTACACAATAACACACTACAGCAATACAGTATAAGCTCGGATGTGATGGCATAATAGTGAATCCAGTAGGTATGTTAATATGGATGTTTATCCTGGTTTAAATTTAAATAAGAATTTGTAATGGACATAAATTTAACATACCAGTGGCTTGTATTGTTTATGATTGTCACGGAACGATTTGTTCCAAGTTCGTGTTATTCACAAGAAACGTATATACATCAAAACTGATGTATGCACTCTTTGGGGAGTGAATTACCTGAATTTACCTGAGGGCCACTAATACTAGTGGCCTCAATAAGGACAGGAAGCTGGCGGCTTATCAAATGTCCCCCCCCCCCTGGGGAAGGGGGGGGACATTTTCCAGCTGTATTTTAAAACCCATCAAAGTTTTGCTGTTTATGCTTCGAATTGCTTACCAAGCTAATGGCAACCATCATTTTGAAAGAGTGAATGTGTATTGAGGAGCAGAATTACTGCCTTGGATAATGACCTGCAATTAGCACCGTCCATGAGGCGAGGTGGTATATATGGTGTCACATGACCAGCCATATGATGCAATATTGGTCCCAATGGCAACATGTCTACTACTGTTAAGAATCCTCAATGGTTCTTAGATTGTGCAGGCAAGGCAAGGACCATTAGATTTATTTGGTGAAATAGTTCCTGGCCACTAGTGCGAACCTCAGTTCCTTGTCAACCATTAAGGTGCATACATCTCTCATCTCTAAGCTAAAAAGACTGAGTGCATGCTATGTGGACAGCCTCAACATTAACACAGTAATAACATAAATTGGGAAGTCACTGTTCTCACAAATCAGTGGACAGAGTTAGAGTAGTAGACAAATGGAAGGCAAGAGGAAGGGACATGGTGGAGGCTGACTCCACACACAGCATCAAGCATAGATATGATAGATCCCAGTAGACTCAGGAACCTGCGCATTAGTTGATCTACAGGCGAGAGGTGGGATCAAAAAGCCAGAGCTCAACCCCCGCAAACACAACTAGGTAAGTACAGAGAATCCAATGTACAGTATATGGAAGGGCTAAGCCAGGCACTGCGAGACGGGTAAGGAATGAGTGACCCAGATAAGACTATGAAAAACGGGGCCGTGACACCCCTTGTAACAAATAACACAAACGAATAAGGAAGGCACCAGGAAGAAGCACGGAAGGGCCAAACAAAATGCCACAACAAACCCCCAACACACATCCACAGTATGAAAACTGCAGCAAAACGTCACCTCATAACATCCTGACACAGTACATTTACCTCATAACATTCACCCCTACCATTGTATCCCATAACATGGTGGAGGTGGGGCCCCCTTGATTGACTCAAGCATGGGTTGGACATGCATACGAGCAGGACTGGATGGGTATAAATAGGAGCTGCCTCGTATACCCCAATAGGCCAACTGCAGTCATCTGTGTTCTGATAGTCGTATATTCGTATACAAAAACCACGAATAATCGCCTGGCCGAAAGAGACGCCAGACCGCATAAACTCGCCTGCAGAACGTAGGCACGAATGTGTAAAGACACAGCGTAGCTGAGAAGAATCTGGGAGCACCGCCAGTGGAAGAAGGCAGAGCCGCACTTGCAGGAGAAGAAGAGGGTAGAGGCGAAGGAGGCCCCCCACACTCATACGCAGGAAAAACCCAGCATCCTCCCGATAGTGGCAATCCAGAACATTCCCAGTAGCTACTGGGGCACGGACTGGCGAATTGAGAGGAGCAAGAGGCGAAGCATCCGAGAGAAAAGGACGCAGAACACCAGCACTTGTGCACACTGCCCATACCAAAACAAACTACCACTGCGCATGACAGGAGGTTCGAACCACACAACCCGCTCAGTGACAAGGCGCCAACCAGGAATATTGAAAGAAAATGAGCAGTGCCGAGACAGAGCATGGAGAGAAGATACAAGCACAAAAGAACGAAACAGGACCGAAAACCGAGAAGAAGCACGAAAGAGGACCAACACGCCCTAGAAAGGACCGGAGGGAAACCACACCAGAAAACGACAGACGTTCCAATAATACGGGAAGAAGCAAAAAGCTTCCCGAACCTTCGAGATCATATAGAAGCAAGCACAAAGCATGAAGGCAGAGAAAGGCACAGTTACACCCAAGACCAAAAGTCATGCAGAACCCTGAGAAGAGGGGAACGTGACGGTGAAGTCCCATCCCAACGAAGAAGGGCGAATAAATGGAGAAAAGTACCCACCAACAGGACGAAACAGACGGATCCCAGGGACAATGAGCAGAACCGAGGAAGGGGCTGATGCCCAACAACTCGTACAGAGAGGGGGGGGGGGGAAGGAAAAATAACCCACTCCTTGTAACCGCAAGTTACGCCAGAGGGTAGAAAACCCCAGTGGGGTCTAACGGGGCCCAAGGCCCCCCCAAGTCAGCCCCTCACCAGTCCTGGGAACCCCCACGGCAGGCCCCGGGGCCGAGCCTTCCCCCCCAAAGCCCAGCCTCACAAAAAAAAAGCCCGGGCAGTCGGAAAAGTATGTTAACCAGACCACACACTAGAAGTTGAAGGGACGACGACGTTTCGGTCCGTCCTGGACCATTCTCAAGTCGCTTGTCTCAAGCGACTCAAGCTTGACACAAGCGACTTGAGAATGGTCCAGGACGGACCGAAACGTCGTCGTCCCTTCAACTTCTAGTGTGTGGTCTGGTCAACATACTTCAGCCACGTTATTGTGACTCTTCGCCTGCGTCGGAAAAATACTAAGGAAGGGAGCCCACTGGCAGACTCATATAACACGGCTGGAGGAACAGGCTCAAATGCCTCCGTCACCACCCCGTAAGGGGAATTTCCCCGAGATCGCCCGAGTCTCAAGACCATCGAAGCTCCGCCCCAACCCCGAACCAACAGACGGTAACCCTGGAAACACAAACTGTAACTGACCCTATTTTCTGCTTGTTACAACTTGTAATAAAGTTGTTACATCTTGGCTTAACGTGTTTATGACGTATTAGAACGTTGTTACAACTTGCTATATTGGTTGTTATAACTGGTTAGGTGTTAAAACTTGTTCGAACGTTGTACCAACGTCGTAGTTTCGCTGTGTGTTTGGTGGGAAGGATCCGGATGCAGGGAGGAAGGTGGGGGACCAGACTAGACCACAACATGGGAAAGACAAGGGGGCGCGGAAGGAAATAACACCAAAGCAATCAACAACCCCCCCAATCCCCGTCGTACCAATTAAAACAGGGCAGGCTCGGGGTGTCCGGGAAGTAAACAACCTAGCGCGTTGCCAACCACCTAAACTCGACGTGCAACGCCCGTGCTGCCTGTACCCGCATAGTCCGCATAAGACTGAGTAACAGTCACAAACAAGCAACAAAACTCATAGGACTCCAGGCCGAAGGTGCCATCGACCCCACATGCAGCTGACGGAGGCAAAGACAGGGAGAGTCACCCTGAGACAAGGAGACGGACGAACCCTTGAACTCGCACAAAGTGAGGGAGGGGACTCGGGGTCACATCCATCGGACCCACGCGTCCCCGTAGAGATTCCCAGGGTTCTGAGACGGAACTCACGCTCAGGGAAGCCCAGGCAGGGTACTGCTAACCAGCACCCCAGTCTACCAAACAACCTTCTAAGAACTGAACCTCCGGGATGTGTACACTCACGGGGACCTAGCAGGGGGAACCACTGGAAAAAGGAAGAGTACTCGGTACACAGGGGTCTAAGAACCAAGGTAGACCCCCCTCCCACCAGGCAAACAATGAAAAAGAAAGCCCCGCAAGAGGACAGCGTACCCAGGCGGAACAGAGCTGGCCGCTATGATTGGTGAAAACAAGCTGCTCAGTACCCCGTGCCCCTACCAGTGCAAATGGCCCCTTACCCCTAAGGCAAATAAGGGAGACAGAACACCCTAGCACACAAAGGGGGGCCGAAAACCAAGCAGTAAACGGCCTTGCAGAGGCAGAACCCAAGGGACTTGTGGAGGGTGGCCCCAAGCCCCAAGGGCAGTATTTACTGGGCACTTAGGTTAGGAAACCCTAGGCGCATGCAGCCTGAGTACTGGAGGATAACTCCCGGCTCACGCACCACCTAGAAGACAGTCGCCACACACTAGGTACAGTGCTGAAACAGCCACTGGAGATGGAGCACATGACTGTTGCCCATAGCATTAGCCTCAGAACTGAAGGGTGGATGGCCAGGGCGGGGTTCTGGGGCTCCTCCTTCCCCCTCCCCGGGAAGGGGGGAGCTGCGCAGACAGCAGGGCGGCAACGTGTGATGTCATGCTCATTTGCTCGTTTCTTTTTGGAGAGTTCTATCCACTTGTTCAGCTTTTGGTAGCAATATTTTCACTAGAATAGGGGTTTGTTTTGGGATGCTTACCTTTCTGGGTGCCTGACCCGGTTGATGGCAGACACAGAATGCTTCCAACCACATGGGGGCCATTGCTCCCCATGCAGTTGGTAATAGAAGATATTGGACAGTGATATGGCACGAATTAAATTCCATTTGATTTGTTGAACACATAATGGTTTGACAATGCACAATATGATATGATAAACTAATATGAAAGTAGCTCTGACAAGATGAAAACAATCCCTCCCTCATAGATGTCCCATTTTCAAAATGAACATCACTCAACAGTTTTGATTAGTTCTTTAAACAACAGGCTTCCTAATTCCACATCAACGTATATACTGGCAAATTAAATTCTCAAAAATAATGCCAAGCAACCTATTTGAGAAACCCATTTTATAGTTTGGCATTACATATATTGTAAAGATCACCCACTAGCTTCATTTTTTTCTTTAGGTTAAAGGCTATTATACTACATTTTAAAGTTTAATTATACATGTATTATTTGATAAAGAATTTACACAATACCTGGGTCCCCACATTTGACTCGCTATCTGCTTGGTTCACTGGGGTGAGTGGAATTAAGGACCATCACCCAGAATATCATCTGTACTGATGAAGGCTGAGCAGGCTCATGGAGTAGAACAACTCCTGAAATCCTCTTCAGGTATGCTCCAAGTATACTAAAATAGGCACAAAAACCAAGACCACACCATATCACTTTTGTCCACCTGGTACATACAACCCACACCATATATCACGACCTTTGTCCGACCATTACATACAACCATACCATGTCATCACTATTGCCCAACCAGTACATACAACCACACCATATCATCACTATTGTCAAACCAGTACATAGAACCACACCATATTATAATTATTGTCTGACCAGTACATACAACCACACCATATCATCACCATTATTCAACCAGTACATACAATCACACCATATCATCACTGTTGTCCAACCAGTACATACAAGCCACTGACCTTGCCACCCTTGCCCCTGGACTTGGGCAACATGGGCTGGGATCTGTCCATTTTCTCGAATGGTGACAAGTGTCTGAGCTTGGTGCCACCCTGTGGGAGAGGAAGCAGATCAGTAATGGCAAAATATTCATTACATATATACATGCATACATAAACACACACACCAGTGACAAAAAAAGTAACAGAGGACCCTTTAAAATATGGACCTGTACCATTGACAAGTGTGGCAGTCAAAACACTAGACAAAATAAATAAAACAAAATCAGTAGAATACCTGGAAAGAAATGACAAGTCAGTCTTTCAAACAGGAAGATCGTGAGTAAGAAATCTACTTAGTTTTTATAACAGAACCACAAAGATCTTAAAGGAAAGAGATGGCTGGGTTGGCTAAATTTATCGGGACCTTAAAAAAAAAAAAAAAAAAAAAAAGGCTTTTGACATAGTCCCACACAAGAGGTTGCTCTGGAAGCTAATACATTCTAGAGGGGTGACAGGAAGACGAAAAATTTTCTGACAAAAATGAGGGGAAGTAATCAGAGCCAATGTATTAAACAAGAGAAATGTTACTAGTGGAATACCACAGGTTGGTGTTCCACTAGTAACATGTTACCAGTGACATGGGTGTACTGCGTGTTCTAGCACACACAACACACTCATCCTGTTGAGCAACATAACACACACTAGTAAGAACCTCACCTCAATATTTCTGAGGAGTGTGTTCCAATCAGGCCGGGATCTGGAGGCCTTCCTGATCTGCTCCAACATACGCTTCCTTGCCTCCGACATTGGTTTTGGTGGTGCCATTCCTGGCATGGGTGGTGGGGGCGGTGCTCCTGGCATGGGCGGTGGAGGTGGTGCTCCTGGTATGGGTGGAGGTGGTGGTGGTCCAGTACCAACATGCTGAGGGTTTCAAGATAAATATATAGTTTGTTGTAGTGAGTTGTCAAGACCTGTCCATTTATCTCTTGTGTGTGCATGTATATATGTGTATATACATATACATACATGCATGCATGTATATATAATTACCTAAGTGTAGTTTCAGGACGAGAGCTATGCTCGCGGCGTCCAGTCTTCCCGGTACTCTTGTCACATGATGCTTTCAAACTACCGATGGTTTTGCCCTCAACCACCACCTCACTTAACTTTTTCCAACCGTCTACCACTTTGGAAAAGTGTATGTGTATGTATATTTTTAAGCAAAGGTTTAACGCTTGAGAATTATAATCAAACGACACTTAAAAATGTTAATTACTCCAAATGCAAATAATATGCTGTATATCATGATTATTATTTGAAGTACAGTATTGTGTATAATAAACTTAAGCAGTTATGTCTTTGGTTAATAATTAACACTTTGGTCCGGGAACGACGCAGCATTGCGTCATTTTTTAGTAGACGAGATCCCGGGAACGACGCAGCATTGCGTCGTTTTCGGCAGCAAATTGGCGGCGGCTTCGGGAGGGGCACACAGCGGTTTTGGATATTATATGCATATACTTTTGTAGGGAATTTCATTGCGAATACATTGATACCAAAATGAAAGACCTAGGTCCAGAATTGAGGTAACAAAGTTGAAAACAGTATACCATTTTATTAGCGCTCACTGGGATTATGCTCCGTCACTTTCTCTGTTTGCTGTGGGTGGTACACCTGGCTTTTGGACTTTATATTTGCATATACTCCTGTAGGGAATTTTATTGCGAACACAATGTTACCAAAATGAAAGACCTAGGAAAGGAATTGAGGTGACAAACGTGAAAGGAGTGTACACATTTTATTGCTCTTATGTGCTCCCGGGTAACACGCGCACTCACTTTCTCTGTTTGTTGTGGATGGTACGCCGGGCTTTTGGAGTTTATATGTCTTTAGTCGTGTAGAGAATTCTATTGCGAACACAATGATAGCAAATTGAAAAACCCTGGACGAGAATTGAGGTGACAAAGTTGAAGAGAGTATACACTTTTCAGAACTACCGCATGCTCCCGTGAAACGCTGGGACCCATTGGGCCTAGTTGAGGGCTGGTGGGCTGGGGCCGCCAAAGTGTTAATTAAGATACTGTACTGTACCTAAACAAAATGATACTATTGGTTGATACAAATAATGGTTGCTATTATATGTACATTATACTGTACATATAATAGCAACAAAGAAGGTATTGAGTTTCCCCATGGGTATCCTTCTGGGTGGTGATATGGCTGCCCCAGTGGGTCCTCTTGGGGGAAGAGGGGGGGGTGCCTGCCCACATGGGAACCCTTGGAGCCAAAAATATCTACAAATCTCCAGCTTCTGAGTCCTACCATGGTGTCGTACTGGGTTGGTCTTGTAAGTAGATAATCAGTTCCTTCTATCTACCTCTACTTCAAGGTAAGCGACAAGCTCAATAGAAAGGTATCAGTAACTGTTAAGCCAAAAGCACACAGGATGGGTTCCGAGCTTGGAGGAGTTAGCTACTCTTAGGCAGCAAAACATCCAACTATAAGAATATTAGTGTGAGACGTCATGTCTTAAAAATTTGACAGCTGACATTTAGACACAGACATTAATGCCCAATAAGTGTGAATGATCACCGAATTATATTGAATGCAATTAATTTTTGTTTAATAACCTGACTGCAAGTGCTAATTTCAATGTTTTCATCTCTCTAAATCTACAGTGATAATCGTCTTACTATCAAGTATTCGGTAATTTAAGGAGCAAATGGACTAGAGTAATTGGATACTTAAGTTGTGAAAAATGGTCCAGGATTAAAGTAAACTGCATACAGCATATACACCATAAAATTGGGTACGTGTCTCGGTGCATATATCGCCTGCAATACTGTATTGCTGATAAGACTAAGCCATAGGATAACATATATGCTAATGATTACTGCATATTGCAAACTTTTAATAGAATTTATAATACTGTATTTGTAGTAATTTATTTTATACATTCAAGGAATTTATATAGTCATATTTAATAAATTTTATATAGCAGATGCAGCTGGATAAACTACTTTTCACCATCTATGACAGATGTGTTTTTGGTAGCAAGGATGCAGATGCTTGGCTAAACTAGTTTGCGTTGATGCAAGGATTGTTGTGCAGCATGCATGTTGATGCAGATGCAATTACTTAACAATCCCAGTTATTTTACTTATGCAAGTGGTAGTTTTCTCCTTACTTTTGGAGGTGGAGGAGGAGGAGGCAGTGGTGGTGGTTTGGCTGTGCTCACCTTCTGGAAATAACACACACACAAATTCAGTATATTAAGGGTCAATTCATACTCCAAGAATACCCAAGATCATGATCGCTCCTCCTCAGGTACCATCATAAACACTCTTGAGGTTCCAGTGATGCATGCAGAGCAACAGGGAACTTCACCCCAGGATAACTCCAAAAATTATGGAAGTGATATCAAGAGGAATATTATCTGGTCACTGAGAACAACTGGGAAAGAGAAAACATTGGAGAGCATGTCCGTGCAAACCCTCGTGATGTAACACAGAAGTGCAACGCTATAAACAGTTATTGACTACGCAAAGGGAAACGTGCATGGCATCATTTGGAAGTCAAACCAACTTCTGTAATCAGAAATATTAGTGATGGGAATATAGACACATTCAAGTTTACTCTCAACTTGATGTTTCATGACACTGTAGGAGAGAGAATGCACTAGCCTAGGTCAACATCAAAGAATCATCAGAGGTAGTGAATGACTGAGTCTTCTGATTAATGTGGAAGACCTACAGGATGGATTTTGTGGGAGAGGAAGAGGGAAAATGTGGGATAAGGAACCATAAGACCGAACCAGAGCACATACCAAGTCGATAGGCGTCTCCCACCAGGGCGTGGCGTGCTTTGCCTGTAGAGCACACCAAGTGTGGCTTTACTCACCAATAAATCATAAAATTCTATTATTATGATTTTTCTTAAATCAACTTTCAAGATATTTATCCAAAGCAAAATTATGATGATAATAATATCTGTACTGTACTTAAAAACCAACATTTAGAGTAACGTTTAAGATGTGTGGAAGCAAGCGACATCTCACCTGCTTCACTCTGGACAGTCTCACAGGTGTTGGCTCCGCCCGCTGAGTAATAGCAAAATAAATTACCAGGTAATACAACTACAAAATCAATTATGTAATAGGTACTACTCGCATCTAAAAAGAATGTGATTAATGCAGCAGATTTTTAATTAACTTAAAATCAAAAAATAGTAAAAACCCAAAAGATGTGCTGATCTTATACATGCTAAAACTACTTTAAAACAGCAAAACATTAAAAAATAAAAGTTTAAAGCAAGGTCATGAAAAGTGAATTTGCAATATAAAATTTGTTATAGAAAATGTTCAGCTTAGCTACTCATAAGTATCAATAATGTCTAAAGTTTTAAGGATGGAACAAAAACAAGTGGGACACATGACAATCACAGAGTATAAACTATACAAAATAACAAAATGCTGACTTTATGAAAAAGTTGAAACTTAATAAATTATATTCAAACTAAATAGAGCAACAGACAATATAAAAAGATTTGAGAAAGAGACAGGAAGCAGGCAACACTTGGACCAAGCTCACAGATAATGATGATAAGACATAAATCTGGGAACTTGACATTGACTTTATTTACCAAGGAGTATTCAAACAAGATATAACCTTAAGACACTCGTACATTAAATGGTCATCAACATAGAAAGTATGTCTTGAGACAAGGTCACACATCCATACCGTGTCCCATTTCTCCCACCATGCTTCTGTCGACTCCCTCTTGCCCTGAAAATCAACAGTTTGTTACTCCTTCCGTAAAGGTTTGGACACCACAATCATCTACAACCAATAGGTTTTAATACTAATATCCAGGCATAACCTATGACCCCTAAAAATTGACAACCATTAGTTTATGCTGTTATTTCTAATGCCAGGTTGTGATAAGAGAAAAACTAATGTAACTACAGTAATCTACAGTTAATCTCCGAGTGCAAGCTTTGCAAAACTATAAACTATTTTCAACTTCACATTTAATAACATGTCCCATATATATTTGGAATGAATACAGTGCTCAGTAATTCAAAATGGGCACTCTGGTATGCAATTTGTTCGTTACCAGGAGGTTACCTTACCATATGATCTATCACATCTTTCTTGAAAATGGGAGAGCCTGGACTCCATGCCTGCAGACACCGAAAAACACATGAATACGAACACAAGACAGATGTGTACTGAATAAGGGTTAACTTAATAGTTTAATTATCAGCTAAAATATTGGAAGCAGGAAATGGCAAATTAAAATAATGCAAATTCTAAAGATTTGCACAGTAATTGCAAAATAATAAGATAATGGTTTCATAAACAATAACTGTATAATTAAGCAACACGGCAAAAAAAAACAGGTTTAACAGAAGAGGAAGATTCTTATGATTAGGAAACAATGGGAAAGAAATACTGGGAGAAGGGGAGTTAACACTGATGATGAATGGATAAGATCAGGAGACAGGTATATGGATTAAGTTTAAAAATAAGGCAGATATTAGTATTAAAAATGCCTGTGATAAGTGTAGGGATAAATCTGGGACAAGCATGGGGAAAAGTTTAGGATATATGTGTGGAAAAATATGGGATAAATGTTGGCTTGGGATGAGTGCAGGAAGGAATGGAATAGGAAGAGCCTCACCCTAGAGTCCTCTGGCTGTTCCCACCATGGCAAAGGACTCAAGCTGGCCTGTAGGGAGGGAGGAAGCTGTTCGTCATTGTTGCTGCAAAGCTTTGCTTGCAGAAGTCACTCCATAATCAGCCCTTGTTAATGTGTATGATGTAATGTCCAACGTAAATTGCTAAAAACAAATGAGTGCATTTGTTTTAAAGTTCTTGGGAACCATAACACAGTGAATAATAGACAGCAACTTGGGTGTTCAATGAGTCGATTTCACAAATCATTTAAGGTATTGGCTGGACTGCAAAATGCAGCAAGACTTACGATAACACACAACAGAATAACTGTTGTTGACATGTTGGCCAACATCACAAGCAGGGTCTTCAGCATAGTAGATCATATTAAATGGTACCAATGAGGATTACGAACCTTGACCCAGAATTATTGGCTTGCTGATTAGATTCAGTGAGTGGTATTGAACAGTGAAGCATATGACTGAATGAGCATTTCAAGTGACTGAATTTCATTTCAAGGGTTCCTCTAGGCTATTTTCCTGGATTCAACCTTTTCATAATCTATATAACATGACCTTGAAACACACTGAACGTTAAGTCTCTGATTACGGTGATGTGAGACAGTTGAGAAAAAAAGATGCTTCAATTGAGGAACATCACATTCAAGTGCAGCTTCAAGAAAATTTATGATAGAGACTGGCACATTTGTTTATGAAATGATTCCAAGCATCATTATGAAGATTTCTGAGCCGCACTTGGAAGATAAGCGTGTCATTGTAGTGACCAGCTCAGAGCTATCCATAGTACTGTGAGAAGAGTGAACTGTTCCAGCTGTAAAGAATTCATCCTTTGACGTTTATGTACTCGCCTAGTTGTGTTTGCGGGGGTTGAGCTCTGGCTCTTTGGTCCCACCTCTCAACTGTCAATCAACTGGTGTACAGATTCCTGAGCCTACTGGGCTCTATCATATCTACATTTGAAACTGTGTATGGAGTCAGCCTCCACAACAACACTACTTAATGCAATCCATTTGTTAACTACCCTGACACTGAAAAAATTCTTTCTAACATCTCTGTGGCTCATCTGGGTACTAAGTTTCCATCCGTGTCCCCTTGTTCGTGTTCCACCTGCGCTAAAGAGTTTGTCTTTGTCCATCCTGTCAATTCCCTGAGAATTTTGTAGGTGGTTATCATGTCTCCCCTTACTCTTCTGTTTTCCAGGGTCGTGAGGTTCAGCTCCCTTAGCCTTTCCTCGTAACTTATTCCTCTCGGTTCCGGGACCAGTCTGGTGGCATACCTCTGAATCTTCTCTAACTTCGTCTTGTGTTTAACTAAGGCATGGACTCCAGGCTGGAGCTGCATACTCCAGGATTGGTCTTACATAAGTGGTATACAGAGTCCTGAACGATTCCTTACACAAGTTTCTAAAGGCAGTTCTTATATTGGCCAGTCTAGCATATGCCGCTGATGATATCCTTTTGATGTGGGCCTCTGGGGACAGGTTCGGTGTGATATCGACCCCCAGATCTTTCTCTCTATTTGACTCTTGTAGGATTTCACCTCCCAGATGGTACCTTGTGTTCAGCCTTCTGCTCCCTTTGCCTAATTTCATTACTTTACACTTTCCTGAGTTGAACTTTAGCAGCCATTTTCTAGACCATTCCTCCAGTTTGTCCAGGTCGTCCTGTAGTCTCTGTCTATCTTCATCTGTTTTGATTCTTCTCATAATTTTTGCATCGTCAGCAAACATTGAGAGGAGTGAGTCTATACCCTCTTGAAGGTCGTTTACCTATACTAGAAACAGGATGGGTCCAAGTACAGAGCCCTGTGGAACCCCGCTGGTGACATCTCGCCGAGGGAAACAGCTTTGTAACACACCCCAGCATGGGTTCAGAGATGGTAAATTGTACCTCACAGGCCTAATAAAATTCTATGACCAAGCAACCCAAATTAGGCAGGAAAGAGAAGGGTGGGCAGACTGCATTTTCTTGGACTGTCAGAAAGCCTTCGACACAGTACCTCACAAAAGGCTGTTACAAAAGTTGGAGCAGCACAGGAGTAAAAGGTAGGTGTTCCAGTGGATAAGGGAGTATCTAAGCAATAGGAAACGCGAGTAACGGTGAGGGGGGAGGCATCAGAGT
>WNGS01163947.1:11911091-11945420 GCA_020271785.1 Procambarus virginalis | reverse complement strand
GTTGTACTCACCTAGTTGTACTCACCTAGTTGTGCTTGCGGGGGTTGAGCTCTGGCTCTTTGGTCCGCCTCTCAACCGTCAATCAACAGGTGTACAGTTTCCTGAGCCTAAGGGCTCTATCATATCTACATTTGAAACTGTGTATGGAGTCAGGCCCCACCACATCTGCTTCCTAATGCATTCCATTTTGTCAACCAAAGGTGTGTGTGTGGTGTGTGTGTGTGTGTGTGTGTGTGTGTGTGTGTGTGTGTGTGTGTACTCACCTAGTTGTGCTTGCGGGGGTTGAGCTCTGGCTCTTTGGTCCCGCCTCTCAACCGTCAATCAACAGGTGTACAGTTTCCTGAGCCTATTGGGCTCTATCATATCTACACTTGAAACTGTGTATGGAGTCAGCCTCCACCACATCGCTTCCTACTTATCCATTTCATTCATCATTGTCAACCACTCTGACACTAAAAAAGTTCTTTCTAATATCTCTGTGGCTCATTTGGGCACTCACTTCCACCTGTGTCCCCTAGTGCGTGTGCCCCTTGTGTTAAACAGCCTGTCTTTATCAACCCTGTCGATTCCCCTGAGAATCTTGAATGTGGTGATCATGTCCCCCCTAACTCTTCTGTCTTCCAACGAAGTGAGGTTTAATTCCTGCAGTCGCTCCTCGTAGCTCATACCTCTCAGCTCGGGTACTAGTCTGGTGGCAAACCTTTGAACCTTTTCCAGTTTAGTCTTATGCTTGACTAGATAGGGACTCCATGCTGGAGCCGCATACTCCAGGATTGGTCTGACATATGTGGTATATAATGTTCTGAAAGATTCCTTACACAAGTTTCTAAAGGCCGTTCTTATGTTAGCCAACCTGGCATATGCTGCTGATGTTATCCTCTTGATATGAGCTTCAGGGGACAGGTCTGGCGTGATATCAACCCCCAGGTCTTTCTCTCTCTCTGACTCTTGAAGTATTTCATCTCCCAAATGATACCTTGTATCTGGTCTCCTGCTTCCTACCCCTATCTTCATTACATTACATTTGCTTGGGTTAAACTCTAACAGCCATTTGTTCGACCATTCCTGCAGCTTGTCCAGGTCTTCTTGAAGTCTCAAGCTGTCCTCCTCTGTCTTAATCCTTCTCATAATTTTGGCGTCGTCAGCAAACATTGAGAGGAATGAGTCTATACCCTCTGGGAGATCATTTACGTATATCAGAAACAGGATAGGTCCAAGTACAGAGCCCTGTGGGACTCCACTGGTGACTTCACGCCAGTCTGAGGTCTCACCCCTCACTGTAACTCTCTGCTTCCTATTGCTTAGGTACTCCCTTATCCACTGGAGCGCCCTACCTGTTACTCCTGCCTGTTTCTCCAGCTTATGCATCAACCTTTTATGGGGTACTGTGTCAAAGGCTTTCCGACAGTCCAAAAAAATGCAGTCCGCCCACCCTTCTCTTTCTTGCTTAATTCTTGTCACCTGATCGTAGAATTCTATCAAGCCTGTAAGGCAAGATTTACCCTCCCTGAACCCATGTTGATGGGTTGTCACGAAGTCTCTTCTCTCCAGATGTGTTACTAGGTTTTTTCTCACAATCTTCTCCATCACCTTGCATGGTATACAAGTTAAGGACACTGGCCTGTAGTTCAGTGCCTCTTGTCTGTCACCCTTTTTGTATATTGGTACTACATTAGCAGTCTTCCATATTTCTGGTAGGTCCCCCGTTTCCAGTGACTTACTATACACTATGGAGAGTGGTAAGCAAAGTGCTCCTGCACACTCTTTCAATACCCATGGCGAGATTCCATCCGGCCCAACAGCTTTTCTCACATCCAGCTCCAATAGGTGCTTTTTGACCTCATCTCTTGTAATTTCGAACCTATCCAAGGTCACCTGGTTTGTTGCCACCTCTCCCAGCGCCGTGATATCTCCCTGTTCTATTGTAAAGACCTCCTGGAACCTTTTGTTGAGTTCTTCACACACCTCTTTGTCATTCTCTGTGTACCTGTCCTCGCCCACCCTAAGTTTAATCACCTGTTCCTTCACTGTTGTCTTCCTCCTGATGTGACTGTGTAGTAGCTTTGGTTCAGTCTTGGCTTTGTTAGCTATATCATTTTCATACCTTTTCTCAGCTGCTCTTCTCACACTGACATACTCGTTCCTGGTTCTCTGGTGTGTGTGTGTGTGTGGTTGTTGTTGTTGTTGTTGTTGTTGTTGACTGTTGTTGTTGTTGACTGTTGTTGTTGTTGACTGTTGTTGTTGTTGACTGTTGTTGTTGTTGACTGTTGTTGTTGTTGACTGTTGTTGTTGTTGTTGACTGTTGTTGTTGTTGTTGACTGTTGTTGTTGTTGACTGTTGTTGTTGTTGTTGACTGTTGTTGTTGTTGTTGACTGTTGTTGTTGTTGACTGTTGTTGTTGTTGTTGACTGTTGTTGTTGTTGTTGACTGTTGTTGTTGTTGACTGTTGTTGTTGTTGACTGTTGTTGTTGTTGACTGTTGTTGTTGTTGACTGTTGTTGTTGTTGACTGTTGTTGTTGTTGACTGTTGTTGTTGTTGACTGTTGTTGTTGTTGACTGTTGCTTGGTGATCAGCATGGTACATCATCAGAACATAAAACAACCAAATATTGGTTATATATATATAACTTAAAATAAATGAAAAACAGGATGACAGATTAATGAAAGGAAATTAGTGCATGAAATTATAGTGAAAAATTTAAGCTTTATTATGAAGCCATTAATTGTGTAAAGTAAAAATTTAAATCTCATAGAAGCTTGAATGAAATTATGCATAATAAAAAGGCAGAAGCAGAAAAATAAATATTAAGAAATAATCCTAATAACTGGAAATAAATCTATATAACTTTACAAGGTAAGAGAAGTACACAGGATCACACCAAGAGAAGTACACAGGATCATGTCAAGAGAAGTACAAAGGATCACACCAAGAGAAGTACACAGGATCATGTCAAGAGAAGTACAAAGGATCACGCCAAGAGAAGTACACAGGATCACGCCAAGAGAAGTACACAGGATCATGTCAAGAGAAGTACACAGGATCACGCCAAGAGAAGTACACAGGCTCATGTCAAGAGAAGTACAAAGGATCATGCCAAGAGAAGTACACAGGATCACGCCAAGAAAAGTACACCGGGCCATGAGAAAAATATGCACAATCTTGACAAGAAGTAAAATTTTGGTAATGCAAACAAGAAGGTAACTGAGGAAAGGGGACAAGAGTAGTCTTGGAGGAGTACGAGTGATGAATTAGTCACATAAGTAACAAGACCCGCGCTCACACCATGGGAACAGACGAGCAGTAGGAAGTGCACTCAAGGATCAAGTTATCCCGCACGTGAGATCTGACAAATCGCAAAAATCATATGTGAAGGCAAGAGGTTGGGCATGCATGAAGCAAGGACCTCACCCTTGTTTCCTGAGGCTTGTCCCACCAAGGCTGGCAGATGGGAGGACTCTTGCACACCTGCGCTGGTGGAAAAAGCTTGTATATATTGATGACCATATATTATTATTTGGTTCCCTGTTGCCGGGAACTGGAAGCCAGTTAGGGTTTCATATTCAGGGGACAGGAAGCCTGGTAAGGTTCTGTTGTATGGGACAGGAAGCCTGTAAGGCTTATAGATGTTTTCCTAGCTAATGACTGGTCACTTTTTCCCAGGACACAACCCCACCCCAAACAGTTGACTAACTCATGAGTACCTATTTACTACTAGGTGCACAAAGGCATCGGGGTGTAAAGACATGGCCAAACATCTCTCTCTACCCGGCTACCTGGGAATCAAACCCGTGAACAATCGGTAGTTTTCGTTACTATATTGTTAAAGTAGTGTCGGTACAGTACTAATGTTTAATGATCTTTTGTAGTTTTATGCAGTACACTGCAATGAAAAAATAATGCTTGATGTTTAGGTAGATTGAGTGTGTAATTACCTAAGTGTAATTACCTAAGTGTAGTTACAGGATGAGAGCTACGCTCGTGGTGTCCCGTCTTCCCAGCACTCTTTGTCATATAACGCTTTGAAACTACTGACGGTCTTGGCCTCCACCACCTTCTCCTCTAACTTGTTCCAACCGTCTACCACTCTGTTTGCGAAAGTGAATTTTCTTATATTTCTTCGGCATCTGTGTTTAGCTAGTTTATATCTATGACCTCTTGTTCTTAAAGTTCCAGGTCTCAGGAAATCTTCCCTATCGATTTTATCAATTCCTGTTACTATTTTGTATGTAGTGATCATATCACCTCTTTTTCTTCTGTCTTCTAGTTTTGGCATATTTAATGCCTCTAACCTCTCCTCGTAGCTCTTGCCCTTCAGTTCTGGGAGCCACTTAGTAGCATGTCTTTGCACCTTTTCCAGTTTGTTGATGTGCTTCTTAAGATATGGGCACCACACAACCGCTGCATATTCTAGCTTTGGCCTAACAAAAGTCGTGAACAATTTCTTTAGTATATCGCCATCCTTGTATTTAAACGCAATTCTGAAGTTGGAAAGCGTGGCATAGGCTGCTCGCACAATATTCTTTATGTGGTCCTCAGGTGATAGTTTTCTATCTAGAACCACCCCTAGATCTCTTTCTTTATCAGAATTCTTTAAAGATTTCTCACATAATATATAGGTTGTGTGGGGTCTATGTTCTCCTATTCCACATTCCATAACATGGCATTTATTAACATTAAATTCCATTTGCCAGTGGCGCTCCATGTACTTATTTTGTCCAGGTCATCTTGAAGGGCATGACAATCATCTAAGTTTCTTATCCTTCCTATTATCTTAGCATCATCAGCAAACAAAATGTTCATATAATTCGTATACCAACTGGTAGATCATTTATGTGTGTGTGTGTGTGTGTAATTACCTAAGTGTAATTACCTAAGTGTAGTTACAGGATGAGAGCTACGCTCGTGGTGTCCCGTCTTCCCAGCACTCTTTGTCATATAACGCTTTGAAACTACTGACGTTTGGCCTCCACCACCTTCTCACTTAACTTGTTCCAACCGTCTACCACTCTATTTGCGAAGGTGAATTTTCTTACGTTTCTTCGGCATCTGTGTTTAGCTAGTTTAAATCTATGACCTCTTGTTCTTGAAGTTCCAGGTCTCAGGAAATCTTCCCTGTCGATTTTATCAATTCCTGTTACTATTTTGTACGTAGTGATCATATCGCCTCTTTTTCTTCTATCTTCTAGTTTTTGCATATTTAATGCCTCTAACCTCTCCTCATAGCTCTTGTCCTTCATTTCTGGGAGCCACTTAGTGGCATGTCGTTGCACCTTTTCCAGTTTGTTGATGTGCTTCTTAAGATAAGGGCACCATACAACCGCTGCATATTCCAGCTTTGGTCTAATAAAAGTCGTGAACAATTTCTTTAGTATTTCTCCATCCATGTATTTAAAAGCAATTCTTAGGTTAGAAATGTAGCATAGGCTCCTCGCACAATTTCTTGATGTGGTCCTCAGGTGACAGTTTTCTATCTAAACCACCCCTAGATCCCTTTCTTTATCAGATTCTTTAAAGATTTCTCACATAATTTATAGGTTGTGTGGGGTCTATGTTCACCAATTCCACATTCCATAACATGGCATTTATTCACATTAAATTCCATTTGCCAAGTGTTGCTCCATATACTTATTTTGTCCAGGTCTTCTTGAAGGGCATGACAATCATCTAATTTCTTATCCTTCCTATTATCTTAGCATCATCAGCAAACATGTTCATATAATTCTGTATACCAACTGGTAGATCATTTATGTAGACAATAAACATCACGGTGCAAGAACTGAACCCTGTGGTACTCCACTTGTGACATTTCTCCAGTCCGATACATTGCCTCTGATCACAGCCCTCATTTTTCTATCAGTCAGAAATTTTTCATCCATGTTAGAAGCGTACCTGTCACTCCTCCAATATTTTCCAGTTTCCAGAACAACCTCTTATGTGGAACTCTGTCGAAAGCCTTTTTTAGGTCCAGATAGATGCAGTCACCCAACCATCTCTTTCCTGTAATATCTCTGTTGCTCGATCATAAAAACTGAGTAAATTCGATACACAGGATCTACCAGATCGAAAACCATACTGTCTGTCTGATATTATATCATTTCTCTCCAGGTGTGCTACCCATTTAGTTTTAATTATTTTTCCAATATTTTGACTATTACACTTGTCAATGATACCGGTCTATAATTAAGGGGGTCTTCCCTGCTTCCACTTTTGTAAATTGGAACTATGTTAGCCTTTTTCCACACATCAGCTACAACTCCTGTAAACAGGGATGCCTGAAAGATCAGTTGAAGAGGGATGCTGAGCTCAGGTGCACATTCTCTCAGAACCCATGGTGAAACTCCATCTGGACCAACTGCTTTGTTCTTATTTAGCTCTTTGAGCATTTTTTCCACTTCGTCTCTAGACACCTCTATGTGCTCTATGTTGTTCTCTGGAATTCTTATTGTATCTGGTTCCCTGAAGATTTCATTTTGTACAAACACACTTTGGAACTTTTCGTTTAATGTTTCACACATTTCCTTTTCATTTTCCGTGAATCTATTTCCCATTTTCAACCTCTGAATATTATCCTTTACCTGCAATTTGTTGTTTATGAATTTATAGAATAGACCTGGTTCTGTTTTACATTTGTCTGCAATCCCTTTTTCAAAATTTCTTTCTGCCTCTCTCCTCACTGCCGTGTAGTTGTTTCTCGCATCTTTGTATCGCTGGTATGATTGGGGGTTTGGCCTCTTCCTGTATTGATTCCATTTTTGTGTCTTTTGGTCTCTGGCCCTCTCGCACTTTCTGTCGAACCAATCCTGTTTCCTAGTTCTGCTTCTCTGTTTTGGTATAAATTTTTTTGTGCCTTTATCATATATTTCACAAAACTTGACATACATCTCATTCACTTCCTTGCCTAGCAACAAGTCTGTCCAATTATACTCCCTAAAAATTTTCTAAGGTTGCCATAATGTCCTCTCCTAAAGTCAGGTTTTTCAATTGCATCGACCATCATATTTTCTTCCAGATTATAACGCATTGCATACTTTATCCCCAAAAAGACATGGTCACTTTTACCCAAGGGAGGAAGGTACTGAATGTCAAATATTTCTTCCTCCTTCCTGGTAAATATCAAATCTAGCATGGAGGGAACGTCACCTTCCCTCATCCTCGTAGCTTGTTTAACATGTTGATATAAGAATGTTTCCAGGATGAGGTCTACAAATTTACAGGTCCAGAAATCTTCTGTTTTAGCTTCATATGCTTCCCAGTCTATGGATTTCAAGTTGAAGTCGCCGACTATCAACAGTCGTGAACTATCGTTATCCGCTCTCGCTATGATCTCTCTCATTATCGTTATAAGACCTTCTCGTTTACTATCTAGCTCCTCCTTTGACCATGTGCTGCTTAGTGGTGGACTATATGCATTTATGATCACTAGTTTATCATCCTCATGGCAGATCTCTAGTGCTATTATGTCAACTTCTTGTGGATTGGTAGTCATTATTTCGTTCACCTTTAGGTGTTCTTTCACCAGCACAGCAACGCCACCGCCTTTCCTAATTTTTCTGTCCCGTCTCCAAATTGAGTAGCCCCTTGGGAATATGACCTCATTTAAAATAACATCTTCAAGTTTTGTCTCCGTGAGTGCAACAATGTCTGGTGTCTGCAGCTGTATTATATCACTTAACTCCAGTATCTTTGACCTTACTCCATCTATGTTGGTGTATGCAATCTTCAGGAACTTGTTCCCCATCTTCTTATTTTTCACTCCCCCTTTCTCTAATGATTTTGTTGGTTTGCTTTTATGTACCACTTTACTGGTCTGCCTACCCCTATCACTTTGTAGAAAAAAGAATTGATTTCTTCTTCATTCCTGCTCTCATTTAAACGTTTTGCCTCGGCGAGGTTCAGTTTCAGCTTCTCTCTATCTTCTTTTGAAAGATCTCGTCTTAACGACCACCCTTTCCCATCCTCAATGCTTTGTAATTTTCTGCACCTGAGAGCTGAGGGACACATCTACGTGTAGCGAACATGAAGTAATGTTTGACAAGTATGTGTGTGTGTGTGTGTGTGTGTGTATGTGTCTGCATGTACAGTATACATTTATTTAACAAAAACATATAGATTGAAGTCCAGTATACTGTTAGAATTATTATTATTATTTTTTTAAAGCAACTAAACTGAATGCCTGACGACTTCATTACTTAGCGTTAGATTTTAGGCCTATCAATCTTTATAATGTTATTAAGGCATATCAACCACTGGAGGGTTATTAAGGCATATCAGTCTCTGGAGGGCTCATAAGGTCATCACAAGGGATTACTCATCCTCCAGCAAGCATACTTTAGTCCCAAACATAGTTCAGGACTAAACTCAAGAGTGAATGTGTACCCTATGCTGAATGATCCTGCACCTGAGAGCTGAGGGACACATCTACGTGTAGCGAACATGAAGTAATGTTTGACAAGTATGACGTGTCACTGGACTATCGTCTACAGAGATATGTGTGTGTAGCTCCGTTATGTACAATTAGTAATAGCATGCGTTACCAACATAAGATAACATCAAGAAATTAATAAAATTGTTCCACCTGGCTGGTGTGGGTTGACTGGAAATGTTGTTAAACTGGCCAGTTTAGCAAGTCCAAGATGGCAGGAATATATACATGCCAGAAGAGATACCACTCGGTGTATATACACTCGGTTTACTTTTGTCTTGGACTATTACGTTCAAAGTTAAAGTATAATTGGTGGCTGGTCAGTAAGCCTTTGTAGTGTCCGTAATAACCCTCCCGTGGTTGATAGGCCAAAACCCAACACGAAACCAAGTCTAAAACAGCATGTTGATAGTTAATGTGCAAGCATCGCACTAGAAAAAGTAGAAACTTAAAACATTGTGGAAACTTAACTACAATACAATGAAGCTAAAACGGTAATTACATCAGCATAAGCAAATTAATATTATTCCTTTCAGCCTCTCTATTACATAAAAACAATAATTGAACAAAAAAAGGTGAATCTTAATATAATTAGTATGGGTGAAATAATTTAATAATTGAAAGAGTATAGCAGATCCAGGAAAGTATTGCTATACAGAGGCTAGTGATGAAACTATTGCTATACAAAGGCAATTTGAGGAAAGTTTTGGTACATGGCGGCTACTAGGGATAAAAATAGCACATCTAATGGGAGAAAATGACTAGAAATATTAGAAGATATGAGTGGTAGCAGTGAGCGGCACGTTGATGAACAGGTGATAAGTTTCTTGCCGAGATTTATACGAGAGAAAAGTCTGATTGTATACAAGTGGAAGAAGTGGTGAGCAGTGCTTAAGAACCTCAAGACCCGAGAGCCTCAAAACCCAGGTCAGGATTCAGAAAACTTACATGGCAACATACAAGGTCTGCACCGCTTACATCGACCATGGCGGCTTAGTTGGCACTCACTACGCACATTACGAACTCTAAAAGTGCTATGAAGTCGTCCATAATAATATTAGGTTGAAGATGACCTTGTAGCACTTAAAAGAGCTCAGTGTTTAGTATATACAAACTGAGAAACCATGATTGGGGTAAAAGGTTCGGATCTCTCAAGTGGACACATGAGAAGTCCAGATCTCGTAAGTACTGAATCCTGGCCCAGTACAGTATAGTAAGAGGTAATTTTTGCTTGAGAGTATACTATAAGGTTGAGAAAATTTGATAAATAAAAGACCTTCGTGGACACGGATAATCTCACCCTGGTGTCTTCGGTAGGCTCGGGGTTCTCCCACCACGGCAGCGGGCTGCTTGAACCCTGCACGGAGGAGAGAAGATGCTCATACAAAGATTTAAATGCCAATAACTGTCAAGGATAGCTGTAACCATTGTACTAGATGGTGTTTTCTGTATGTTTAGCCATTTTATGTTTGGAGTTTTCCCGTGTGATTTGGTAGTGGCTCTTTGGCATGCACTGATATTGCTATTAGGAATATGGGCATCTGTATGGTCTAAAGGTATTCCAACCCAGTTTGACTTCTGATTTTATATAAACTTTGCTTCTTTTGGCGAGACCTCCTCGACCAAATATACATACAGTAATTATTTCCCTCTTGCAGTAGTGGATTTTCTCTTACAGGTTTGGAATATGTATACATATTAATCATTGTTAAGTTCATCCTACACCATACTTTATTGTTATTTCTTGTTGACAAGTTTGTAGTTTTGACGGAGTGGGACTCAAATATATTGACTCAAATATGAATTTTTGCATTTTTCAAACTGTTCTCAAACTTTATGCACCACAATTTTGACATTGCCAATCACAGCATCCATATTTTTACTGCCTTGTAATATTAACTCTTCCTAGGATTCATATTGGCCTCAATATATTACGTTAGGTTGTCTTTGTTCGAACACTTCTTAGGCCAAAAAAAAAAAAAACAACTTCACATTTGACCCTTGTCAGATTGTGAGAATGAGCTGTATATTTGTCCCTGTTGCTTTCTGACTGAGTAACAGGAAGATGTCTTCAGACACTGTTATAATCATAATCTTGCTATGTTAATCGCATAATCTTGCTATGTTAAAAGTTACAGTGCTACCAGTAAAATTAGCGTCGTTTCACATGTCCCAACACTGCGTAACATTGATATGGTTTCCCATTATTGAGGTCCACCACAGGCAAATGACTGACTTTCCCCAGAATGCAGCCCCACAACAGGTGCCTAATTCCTGGGTACCTATTTACTGCAGGTGAACTAAGGCATCAGGAGACCTTGCCCAGGATGCAACCCTCGTCAGGTGCCTAACTCCCAGATACGTATTTACTGGTTTAAGGAAACTATCCCAAAGTTTCGGCCTGCCCAAGAATCAAACTCTAATCCATTCAGTTGTAAGCCGACTGCACTACCCACTGTGCTACAGGTTTTTACCAACCACTACTTAACTTGCAGTGTGTTGTGTGAATTAGGGTTACAGCAGTGTTGTGAGTGTGTGAGTTAGGGGTTACAGCAGTGTTGTGTGTGAGTTAAGGGTTACAGCAGTGTTGTGAGTGTGTGAGTTAGGGGTTACAGCAGTGTTGTGAATGTGAGAGTTAGGGTTACAGTAGAGCATATTACCAAAATGATGGTTGTGAAAAGCTTAAAATAAGAAAAAATAAAAATAAGTTGAAAATATATAAAGTAAGCAAATCAAAGCAAAATATTAATACTGAAAATGTAAGTTACATTAAGCTATCTACATTAAGCAAAAATAATAAAATATAAATTCAAATTATATAAGCAGAAGTGAATAATATTTAATAGCTATGAACTTGAGTAATGTATATAACTGAGAAAACAGGGTTAAAGAATATAAATGAGGGAGAGCAGGGGTAGAGATCAAATTAAACAAAATTACTAATGGATAAAAGTATAGCAAAGAGATAAAGCAGGAAACAGTGATTAGAAACTAGGGGGAGAAAATACTAAATGAAGAACATGATCAGAACCATTTTCTAGAGAACCAGGGTCTGTGGGCCACTCCAAGCAACAGCCTGTTGGACCAAACTCTCACTAATCAAGCCTTACCCCTAACTGGGCTTGGGGTGTAAAAGAACTCCCAGAACCCCATCCTGGTACCTGGTCTAGAGACCCAGTATCAACACAGTGGTGATAGAGGCTTTAGGCCAGAGACCAAGTGATAAGAGCACAGGCTTACAGGAGAGAAAACATGGCTAAGGCTATAAAGCCAAGGGCAAGGGAAAAAAGCACCTTTGTCTGCGGGTCCTCGCTGACTGGCTGTTCCCACCACTTGATACCCGAGTCATTCTGGAAAGTCAGGTTCAAAATAAATCAGTAACACCATAAATACAGATGCCTGAAAATTAATATTTTTCTTCCATTAATAGTAACTATTTAAGGCACTTGGATAAGTAGGCATAATAGGTATTTCATCAGTACACTGTGTACACAGCAGTGTGATATTGAAAGTATCTTCACGTTATGAGAGACAGGAAGTGAGAGCATGTCAGTGCACTCTGGGTAAGACGCAGAAAGAAGAAGCACCTTGTTCTGTGAACTTTCAGCCGGTTGTTCCCACCACATAACCTCGCTCTCTTTCTGCAAATGATGCAAATTCCGTAAATTTTACAAATTCATTGTAATACTTTAAATCATGGGTACATGATCATTAACATTCAAGCAGGTCATTAACATTCAAGCAGGGGTACAACTTGACCCCTTAATGTGCTTTGTTATTAACATATCTGCTTTTTTTAATGGTGTACTAATTCCAAGTTCTTACACGTGAATGGTTGCGAATATTGTGTTACTCGGGGGTGGAGGGAGGAGTTAACTCGGCAGACACCTCAAGGTTGGATATCCAATGCTTGCCAAGCGAAACAGATAATGCTGAGACTTTTACATGTTTTGTGGAGACATGTCGAGGGCAGATGAAAGATTGATGGTAGGAAACGTACATACGTGTAGTGTGTGTGTGTGTGTGTGTGTGTGAGTATAATTACCTAAATGTAATTATCTAAGTGTAGGTACAGGATGAGAGCTATACTCCTGGTGTCCCATCTTCCCAGTACTCTTTGTTGTATAACACTTTGAAACTACTAATGGTTTTGGCCTCCAGCACCTTCTCACTTAGCTTGTTCCAACCATCTACCACTCTGCAAAAGAAAATTCTAATGTTTTTTGGCACCTTTGTTTTCTTAGCTTGAATCTGTGTCCACTTGTTCATGAAGTTGCTGGTTTAAGGAATTCCTCCTTGTCAGTTTGATTGATTTCGTGTGTGTGTGTGTGTGTGTGTGTGTGTGTGTGTGTGTGTGTGTGTGTGTGTGTGTGTGTGTGTGTGTGTGTGTGTGTGTGTGTGTGTGTGGCAGGATGAGTGGGGTGAGGGGGTGGGATGAGTGGGGTAAGGGGTGGCAGGCACCTGGGTGGTGATAGTGGCGGAATCCTCCTCAGGCCGCTCCCACCAATATAGTGATTTCTCGCTCTGCAACAACGCAACAAGACTTTTAGTACAAGTAACAGCAGCAGCTGACGACAGAGTAAATACAATTAACAAGGAAGCACAACCAGCAAACATTAACAAATTAAGCAAAAAACCAGCGATGAATGTAATGAATGCCATATTCTGGGTGAGACCACAGAGGTTCCCTGGAGCTATACCGGGCTGATGTGTATATATTAGATTATGGCAACAGTCAGTCGATGAAGTTCTTAGCTAACCGGTGACTACGAGCCAGAACCTGGCCCCATCAGAGCCTGATGGCCCCATCAGAGAGGCACGAGGAACAGTGGCCTATAATAACACCCCCCCATGTAGTTGGAAGCAGTCTGTGTCTGCCATCTACCTGGTCAGGCATCAGAAAGGTTGGAATCCCAAAACAAACTACAGATGGATAAAAATTGCAAACCGAAAGCCGAACGAGCAGGCAGAACTTCCCAATCAGAAAACAAGCAAACAAGCATTACATCACCACAGTCGCAGTGCCGCTGTCTGCACAGCTGCCGCCTCCCCGGGAGGGTTAGGGGAAGCCCCAGACCTCCTGCTCCGGCTACTCAACCCCAGTTCAGAGGCTGAATATCAAAAACGCGAAAAAAAACACCGCCCGAAAGGAGGGAGGGATGAAGAGGAGCATCTGGGTCTCACCCAGAAAATGGCATTTCATTACATTCAACGCTGGTTTTCTGTGAATAGCCCCTTCGGCTTCCCGGAGCTACCTAACCAAAGATAAAGTAAAGAGGGACTTACCTGGGTGGCGGCGACCACTCGCTGCTCAACTTTAAATCAAGACAACTTGCTACAACCTGCGACCCAAGGCTACACAAGCCCGAGAAGGGCCAGGAACATTAATAAGGTACCGTGTGGCCCGGACCTTGTTCGGCCTCCAAAAACACCATGCCCACATGTCAGCCCAGGACATACTAGTATTATCAAAAACAGCAGCCAAAGCCGTGAACTTATGAATGTCATGGGCCCGGGAATAGACTGCAGGCTGGCTGGACCAAATAATCCTGAGGACGACCTGGGAGACCCGCACCCTGGAACAGGGGAAGAAGGGAAATTGCGTCAACCCAAAGTGCGTCATCTGCAACGGAGGCTGTGGCGAGCAAGTACAGTAATGGCAAAGAGCCACAACCAGACACAAAACATGATGCAATCCCCAGCCAAACCAATCAAGCATCAACAACCCAAGGACCCCTCAAGAAAGCATCCATCTCATTCTTCATCAGAAAAGATGGAGACTGCATCAAACGAATAAAACCACCACCAGGACCGATAGAGCAGAAACCCCTGTGCCGGAGGAGAGCATGAAGCTTCCCAACCCCCTAGAGGCCAGTGCCAAAAAGAAAAGAACCTTAGAAAAACAGTCATGAACCGAAGGGGCCACCACAAACCAAGGAGAAGAGAGAAAAAGAGAGCACCCGGTCCAACGACCAGGACGGCTCAGGCAATGCACGAGCATGCCAGAGGTGAAACAACGCCTGAGAACACTTGTGGAATGGAGCAGAAGTTACATCCACCCCAAACACAAGCTGAAGTGCCTCCGCCGGCGCTGCATGATGAGGCAACAGTATTTGGTATACAATGACAGTCCTGAAACAACCAAGAGAGAAAGGAGAAAACAACCCAATCAGAAATCAAAGACAATCTACCAAGAGTCAAGAAGTGCCGAAAGGACCACTAGGAAACTTCATACAGCTGCCAAGATGAAATTCGCAGGTGGGACACCATCAACGAAGCCACCTGATCTCCATACAAGTGGTGCTAAACCCGCATCAAAAAGACCAGATGCAAATATCGGAGGAGAAGATCGAACCAGCCATGTATCAGACCGGACCGATCTGCTGAAAGAGGCGGAGCCATAGGAAGACCTTCGGGTTTGGATACCGAGTAAGTAGCACCTGAAACTAAGGCTGGGCCGACCACCAAGGGGCCAACAGGACTACTCTCAAGTAAGTCTTCAAGCGAGGTAAGTCTTCAAGTGAGCTGGGACCTGGAGCAACAACCGAACCCAAGGGAAAGAGGTACAGGTAACCCCACCTCGACTGGCCCAGCCAAAAGGCATCGACTTCAACGGCCTCGCAGTCGGGGAAGGGCGCCGCATATACCGGAAGATGCCTCGACCAAGCCGATGCAAAGAGGTCCACCTCTGGGCGCATAAACGTCCAGCAGAGCCAATGGAACAAGTCGGCAGCGACCATCCATTCTGTGGACATGGGAATGAACTGGGACAGGCCGTCCACCAAGACGTTGGACACCCCCCAGGATATGAACCGCCAGGATAGCCAAACCCCGAGAACTCGGCAGATGAGTCACCCGAAGCGACCAACCCCAATGAGCCAAGGACTGCATCGAGTTTCCCTCGGTTCAGGCAATGAACTACCGGGGAGCAGTCCGAATGGAGTAGAATAGTCGCTCCGTGAGCAACATGAACCCTCTGAAGCAAAAACCACACCGCTGCAAACATCCCACCATGCTGTGAGCCCGATGGAAGGACGGATCCCACCAACCCTGGCCGGCCTGGTGAGCACTGGTCACAAAGCCCCAGCCAAGAGACGACGCATCCATGAACACGTCGAGCGAGGGCTCGGGTAGGCGCCATGGCACTGAACCCCGAAAAGCCCGAAGAGGAAGTCGGCGACGCAGCAGCCGACGCAAGGTCCCCGGGATCCGAATCTAGCGATTGCGAGAATGGCCGAAGGGACATCCCCGAAGGAACCAAAACAGTCGCTGAAGCCAGATCCAACCCAATGGGTAAACCAGCACGGTGAAGTTCAGACTCCCGCACAACTGCTCAAACAACCGACGAGTGACCATGGTGCCCTCCAAAAACAGCCGAAGGTGCAACTGCAACTGCAGCAATGCCGCTGGAGGGAGAGACTAGGAAGAGGTCCGAGAGTCTGGGGGCTATCCCTTCTCCCTCCCAAGGAGTAGGGAGCTGCACAGACAGTGGCACAGTGGCTGTGGTGACATCATGCTTGTTTTGTTGTTTTCTGATTGGGGTGTTCTGCCTGCTCGTTCGACTTTTGGTTTGCAATTTTTATCCAGCTGTAGTTTGTTTTGGGATTCCTACCTTTCTGGGTGCCTGACCTGGTAGATGGCAGACATAGACTGCTTCCAACTACATGGGGTGTCTATAGGTCATTGCTCTGCATGCCTCTCTGAGGGGGGCCAGGTTCTGGCTCGTGGTCACTGGTAGGCCAAGAACTCCATCGATTGACTGTTGCCACTGTTTAATATATATACAGTACATCAGTCCGGTATAGATCTGGGGAGCCGAAGGGGCTCTCCACTGAAAATTATAATTAAAATAAAAACATAACCAAAGAAGCAAGAACAAATGATGCATAAAATCAGCAAAGTTATACACTACACCTAAATGACTATTTAAATAACAAAAAACAAGAATGTGGCAATAACAGTTTCTTACTAAAACATTTTAAATTATGTGCATCAGTTATAAATATTAATAATTTAATCTTAAGAGGATAAGCAATTAAACATAGATTAAAATTATTGATTTATAACAATATCAAGTTAGCAGTTTAAGATTAATTTTGTTAGCACTTTTGTTAGAACAATAAGTTAGGTGTAGATGTTTGCAAATATTGTGGGTGTTGCAAAGTCTTGGGCGAACCCAAAAATGTTGGGGAGAGTTTTGAGTCGAATATAGGCAAGATATCGCCAACCGGGTTCGTTTAGGAGAGTTAAAAGTTACAGAACAATATTGTAGGTTGTTCAGCTATTAAATGAATTGGGTGGTTGGGAATGGGCAAGGCATGGATGCTGGGAAAGATGATAGCGAGTAAGACAGCTTAGAGATGTGCATGGATGCTAGAACGCACATAGAGCACTGAAAGGGTTGGGAGTGGTGCTCGGGTGGGTAGGGTGAGGCCCGAGGCCCCGCAGATACCGGTAATGCTGTGATCTGGTCGGCCTTCTCCGCCTCATCATCCTCCTCGTTTCCATCGTCTTCCTCATTCTCATCAGCGTTATCTTCAATTTCTGATTCATAAACCTGCAAGTTACAAGTGCATTTGCGGCTTCCAGATGATGCTGTGCCTTAAAGTGATTTATATCAACACCATGTATACAGTTAACAAAATGTATTCCAAGGCACTATTGCTTCTCATGTGAGTGTAAAACATGCCTGAAATAGGTTCCAAAACTTTTGCAACAAGGATTCAACAGGGATTTTGAATCACAAAAACTCTTGTGACCATGCTGGAGAAAGAAGCTCAAGCATGCTGTGAGCTGGCCAATTGATGGTTTCAATGTCCAACACATTGCATCTTGCAACTCTGACATACAGGAGAAACATGCAAGGTGCATTCTTGAGCCAACACTCAAACAGATGTATGCTGTATATATGGTATATGCGAGGATGTGTCTTTCAAATGATGCTAACTCTTGTCACTCTGGTTTTTCAAAATTCTAGTTTTTATAAGATATCAGAGGATATTTACAGAGCTACAGAAAAGGATGGGTGGAACTTGCAGGTGGAACCGAGACATCAGTAGTCCTGAATGACAAAAAAAAGATACCATGCGCAATAGATGAAGCAAATATACATCTCGGCATAGAGCCTCATAAGGGATTTTCTACCATGATAAATATGTCTGAGGTGCCTCATCATGCTGAAATCAAGACAAGAGAGCAGCAACTTGCCACAATGATCTTACCACAGGGATATAGCGGTCAAATTCGTCTTTCAGTTTCTCTTCTTCGAGGATCTTGGACTCAAAGTTGGGATAGCTGCTGTGTTTGGTTACCTGAACCTCTGGATCGCAAGAGAGAATATCTTGTGTACAAGTCTTCTGAAGACAAAAGTCAGTGCCATCTACATCCATCATGCTCAGAGGCTCTGGAACTATATCCTTCAGGAGCTGTGATGTCTTCTGTTGTTCAGTACATGGGTTTAACTGCAAGTCCTCTGGCAGGTGGTTGAGGGCACTCGAACTTTGCTCATTATTTTGAGACTTTAAGCTATTTACAATGTCATCCACATGCTCAGCAAAGTTTATGATTGAATTTTCAATCTCTATAGATTGAGTTTCATCTTTCGGAAATCCAGCATCCATCATTTCTTGTATGAATTGCGTCTTTGGGTGGGAAGTGTCTTGCTGCTGCTCTGGAGATTTTTCAGTTGATTCAGGAGAGATATTAATCTTTATTTCTTGTGATTGAGAGCCATCTGTTGATGACGTTACCTGCTCATCAACAGACTTTTCCTTAAAGGGAGGAAATGCAGTGCTGAGCAGTTCCTGGAGTTTGGACTTTGGAGGAGTTGCAGTGGCCGGGGTCTTTTTGGCCATGTCGTGCCTGACCGGGTTGTGGCTGTCCTGGTTGAGATTAGTCGGGTCGGGCCTGAAGTGGTCATGCCTTTCCGGATCGAGTCCAATCTGGTCGGGACTGACAGTGTCATGACAAGGCAGGTCTGAGCTTGGGGAGCTCTGGAGTTCTGTTGTCTGATGCTGCAAGAAATTTTCATTATTATTGGGAGTTTGTATACACATACGTATGTGTGTGTGTCAAAGTGAGTTTATGTACATGTGTGTATATTAATGTGTGTTTATTTGTTACTCTTTTAATATAATCGAGATGTGATTGATAATATACAGTATTGATATATCTAAGTATTATATTTGTTAATGTACCTACTCTTGCTTTTGTGCTTTAGTGCAGGGTTATACAGGCAAGCTATAATTGGAATAAATATAATAATAATAATAATAATAAAGTAAAATAATTAAGACAGAAGCAAATACAAAACTAAAATCACTAGTTATGCCAAACATTGGTTTAAGAAACACAGCTGAACAAGAACATATATCTGTTGAAACACCGTTAAACAAGGATACCATCTGCTGTGAAAGCATAAACAAATAGAACATCTACTGCTGCAGAAATATTGTATAGTTGTTGCTCTCACAATGATTTGGAGAACAAAATCATAACACGATTGTGGTAAACTTGGCAACGGGGTAAATTTGACGACAGGATAAACTTGTCAATGGATATGCTTGACAATAGAGTAACTACCTGCAGTAATTATGTCATGGGAGAAGATTTGTCGTACTGCCATCAGTGACAGTCTGTGTTACCAAACATTTTGATTTTTTAGGTAATTGTGACGCAAATTGGTTATTTAATGTACTACATTAATGTATTACTGTATATACATTAATTTAAATCAAATATAATTTATTTTAATGTAAATTTATTTGTAAAGAAGTTACTGTATATTTCAGAAGCTTGACATTTATTAGAGTATTGTTCATCTCATGCATATTTAGTCATGTTGGTTGTGTTAGCTGGGCGTGTTAGCTAGTTGTGTTAGCTTGTCATAGTAGGTGGTTGTACTGGTTGTGTTTGTGGTTGTGCTAACTGGTCATGCCAGTTGTCAGCTGGTCTTGTGGGTTGTGTTAGCTGGTCATGTTAATCTTTATCACTTGCTACCATCTCGATAAGTCTTATTAACTCTTTCCTGATAATCTTAACTACACTGTTATTGGATTTCAGAATTAATTCCTGTGGCAGGTTTACCTCAAGCAGTTCCTCCAACAAGAATGGCCTTGTTACAACAATCAAGCCTTCACTCCAAAATATTACTAACCTAATATGAGAAGAATGTAAGAGCCATTTGGGAGATGTGAGTTTCAAATTAATTGCTTCCTTAAAATAAGAGACCCAAATGGTGTTAACGTAAATACTCTGTGAAATTTAAGAAACAAATTGAAGAGAGGATATAATTGAAAGATGCTGGCACCATGTACACCAGACTTAAAAGGCTCATGGCATCTTAGAAGGCCTCCAGCAGTTTCTGAAAGAAATCTGAAGCAGTAAACTTGACTAGAGGTCTAACCGAGATTCAGAGATCAGCGGTAAATTGAGAGCAAGATAGAAGGATAAATCCCAACTTAAATGCAATTTTTTTGCTTACATGTGTAAATGAGTGTGACACTTTCAACTCCTACAAACCTCTTGCTTCCAACCTTTCAGGCTTTTTTGTTTCGTCCTTTCAATATTTGTTTCTTTTTCCTGAAATCACTCACACTTTCTCCCTTCATTTGTGGGTGGCTTCTCAGTGTTTCTCGCCACTGGGGGTGACGAGAAGCTTCCCCAGTGGCTTCTACATGACCATAACAGTACCTCCCCACCACAATACTATCTCCTCCACCACCTCGCCACAACAGCTCCTCCCCACCACAGCCCCACGAGAGAATACTCACCGGAGTGCTGGTTTGGGTAGTTGTTTTTGGTTTGATCACGGGTGGTGGTGGCTCCTCCTCCTGCAGTGAGTAAAGTAAAATGAAACATGACAGTCTTATCCCTTCTCCCACAAAACTTTATGCAGTAATTACCTTCCAACTACAGTATCTACATCTGGAGGGTCATGCCACTAGTTTACTGGCCAACCAGCATTATTACTTTTAAGTCTGAACATGGTTCAGTGTGTACATGTTCCTCTCAACTAGTCCACTGGTGTTTTGTTACTAAGAATAATTACTGTTCCATTAAAATTTTTTTTAATTATTTATGGAATACTGTATGCTGAAAAGAATTGCAAATACAATGACAAGAATATTCATGGACAAGTATTATTAAATATCTTTTATAATTCAAGAGGAATACAATGTATAATACAGTTATTCAGCACAACTGCCATGACTAAAGTTTTCCTCCATGATAATTGAGCGTGTGGCCACTGAAAAAGCTAGGCAGAGAGAACTGTAATAGCCTGTGCTAGGATTCAAAGCATTTTTGT
This sequence comes from Procambarus virginalis, assembly GCA_020271785.1. Taxonomy (NCBI): domain Eukaryota; kingdom Metazoa; phylum Arthropoda; class Malacostraca; order Decapoda; family Cambaridae; genus Procambarus; species Procambarus virginalis. Next base: position 11,924,692 of record WNGS01163947.1, on the reverse strand, counting down.
GTCCACTTAAAAAACCTGTACATCTTTTCCTTAATAATGCAGCTTAGTCTGTATTAAACAATTTACAAGCTTAGAAACTTTGCAATACAATTTCATTATTGTTAGAGATAACCGCACGACACTTCAGAGCTCGTAAATGTAAGCCAAGCCACCGTGACTGAAGAGAGGTGTACAGATTTTGTAAGGGAACCCACACACACACACACACACACGCTTGATAAAGCCTGGCCCAGGGTCTTAATGGGCAAGATGGAGCACTAATCTGTACAGCCTCTGGTCGAGAGGTAAGTGTACAGAGCCCTTCTCACCTGGTCCACAGCATCCATGGTGAACATCTCAGAGGACTCACCCTGAGGCACCTGTGGGGATGAAGATGTACTAGAACACACCAGTAAGAAGCCGAGTAATTAAGCACATGTGGCCATCTGGTTAGGGCTTAAGAGGCTGGGGGATCTGCCAGAGATCATCACTTGATTTATCGTATAAATCTTAAATCGTCAGGATAATAATTTATAAGGTCCCAGAAGTAAGATACTGTACATGGTATTAATAGTAGAGTATCTTAGTTCTAGTAATAAGGTACATGGTCCCATTACAGTAGTAAGATACCTAGTACCAGTAGCAAAGTATCTGGTCCCAGTATTGTATTAAGGTACCTGATACTATGAGGTAGACACCTAGCACTAGCAATGAGACCCTTAGTTAAATAAGTTAAGAACATTTACTTCAAAGCCATAAAATAAACCAATAATGTACCATGAACTCACAAAAATTGAATAAATTACATAACTAAATATTGAGGATGATAGTGTGTGTGTGTGCACACACGTCCAAGGATTCTAGACACATGGGTTAGATCCCATTGTATGGCTTCCAGATCTATCCATAAACCAATTGATCACTTTAATTTAGGCTGTGAACAGTCGCAGATCCACCACTCCTCCTGCCCTGTTTCCTACACTGCCTTCAAGATATAAGTGTATTATGATCTGGTGATTTGCTGTGCCTCACTCTGGCTCATTAGTTAATTAGCATGTAAATAAGTTAATGAATACATATTAAATATAACAAATAAAAAAAAAGCTTTTGTGGCCAGTTAATTAGCAAACCTTCAAGCAAAGCTAGTAAATTGTGGCTTGAATATAATGGCATAGAAAGCTTAAAAGTGAAGAAAAAAATACTCGAGACACCTGTTGCACGATGCAAGATCTTGCAAGAGAAAAATAGCTTCCATGGTGTTTGGGCAAGGTTTGGAAATTGGCACTCGGCATACTCCCTCCAGGTTTTTGATATTAAAACATGCACTCATCACCTCCCACGTGAACACTCCCACGTGAACACTCCCACGTGAACACTCCCACGTGAACACTCCCACGTGAACACTCCCACGTGAACACTCCCACGTGAACACTCCCACGTGAACACTCCCACGTGAACACTCCCACGTGAACACTCCCACGTGAACACAAGACGCCAAGTATTACAGCCAAGGCATCAACGTGACAAATGCTACCTCTACAAGGGTCAGAGGTCAGCTTTCATAAGGATCAAAGGTCAACTTTCACAAGGGTCAAAAGGTCATTACACACGGTCAAATGTCAACTTTCACAAAGGAAAACACCAACACAATAATGCCAAATTAAGTGCCACAAGAGTTGAGAGTCAACTGGTAAAAGGTCAAATGTCAGCACTCATTAGATTTAATAGTTAACTTTTGCAAAGGTTTAGTTTACTGCAGTTTACTATAGTTTACTGCATAGTTCACTATAGTTAACTGCATACTTTATTACAGTTTACTATAGTATACTGCATAGTTTACTATAGTTTACTATAGTTAACTGCATAGTTTATTAGTTTACTATAGTTTACTGCAATTTAGTTTACAACACTGTATAATTCACAGGTTAACCATAACAAAGGGTCAAGGTTCAACAGTCAAAAGGGTATGAAGGTCATCTGACCCGAGAACCATCCTCCTTACTACGACTGACTGTCAAGCTAAAGAAAATGCAAAAGATCAGCTTTCACAGCGACGCAAGTGGTACAACACATCCCAGCGAGTGCACAATTCAAGAGTTACATTATTTCGTTTTGAACGAAACACTGTGGTAAGTGGCTTTGCAAGAGTGTAAAAACACCAATGTTATGTACTCTCACAAACCCAATGTACCTTCTTGTATATATATATATAAACAAATAAAATAAAATTTAAATGCCAAATCAACATTGGTTCAATGTTGATAGTGTTGAAATTAGATACTGTGCCCACTGGCATTGTACCTTTATAACTGCAGTATAGCCAACATGACTGTGCCCCCTAACAAACAAAAAAGGTTGGAGAGGATAGCCACTTAGAAACTTTGTTGAAATCCACTGTAACGAGGAATTGCAATGCCGAAATTAAGATGCCTGGAGTAAAAGCTTTACATCAAACACGGAACACTTCAGTGTCTCGTCAGTGTAATACAATGCCAAAGACATGATTACAATAAGCGAGCGATTATGCATTATTACCTTAATTAATTCATCATGGATCTCTGTCCCCTCAACACTACAGGCATTAGCAGCGAATTCAAACTTAAAAAAGTAATGTTTATGAAATTATCGAAATAATATTGATTAGCTGGTGAGCTGAGGCGTCAGTGTGTGGCGTGCACAGGCGAGAGCACCGAGCATCATCATCACCACTTACAGACTCTTCATCATCTGACTCTTCATCTTCCTCCTCCTCTTCAGACTCCTCCTCTTCTTCTGATTCTTCTTCCTCACATTCTTCTTCAGATTCTTCAGATTCTTCATCCTCATCCTTCTTGTCAATTATTTTTACCTCAGTCTTGGTAGTATTTGGTATCTACAAGAAATTATAGCAGCTGTATAAATCGGTTAGGCTAAATACAGAATCATCGCATGATGCTCCACATTACCTGTATTATGATACTGGTAAAATGTTCATCTGTTGAGAGCTAAGCAGTCTTGTGATCAGCCAACTTCAAATAATGTGACCGAAGAGAGACAGGTAAAAATCATTTTTAATTTCAGCAACTTTTCTTCCACAGGATCCCATGTAATATAGTCTTTGAAGCCCCACTCTGTGGCCCTCAATGTTTTGTTGTGTTGTCCTTAACAACTAAGTAGTTGTTCTTAAAGGTCTTTGTGATCCTCAAGGACATTGTCGTCCTTGAGATACGCTGTGTCATACTCGGTGAAACCAAGTGGACCTCAAAGTCTACCATGTAACCTTAGGAGACAATATAACTTTGTAGGCCTTAAGGTGCTCTTACATCATCCTCAAGGACATTACTGTAACATCTTCAAGGCTGTGAACCTCAGAAGAACAACCGAGTCATCCTCCAGGTTCTCTGTGGCACCTTGCTACATCAACAGAGATTATAACATATTTCAGTACAAAAGGCAATGTATCTGGCAGCGGTATCAGGCATGAATGTCAGTGTTACGGAAAAATGAACTCATTTGGTCCCAATAGAAGTCATAAGTGTCATAATACCTGAAGAAAAAACAATATTTAGTCATTCTATAGAATTTATAGAAGAGAAATACAACCGAGAACAGAATGGTCGACAAGGGTAAAGGTTTATATGAGTAAAATATTAGCATTATTTCATTATTATAATTTATCTAAAACAGTCTGCTGCTTGGTATGACACACACTGCTAGCACAGCGTGGCATAATTTGCAAGGAAAGGTAAAACTGTGAATAATATAGTATATCTAATAATTAAAGACATCCGTTTAAAGACGAGGACCAGGTTACGACATTAAGAGTGTCACCTGTGTGTGTTATTACAGTTCTCTACCATATAAGCATGTTCACTAAAGAGGTCCAGGAGATGATGTTACTTTACTGCTCAGTGGTCCAAGGAGTGTTGTTACAGCTGTGACTCCAAATGTAGTCAAATTACCACTCTCATTCAGTGTGAAAAAAACTGACAGCGACTTTTCTAAGTAAATAATAATCCAAAGTATAATATAGTTGAGATCCTTGCAGGTCAAGTTTCCATATGGCTGGAATGGCTTCAAAAGATCCCGAAATGGCATTGCGTCTAGTACTGCCACAAGTAACAACTCCGATAGGAAAAGAACTATCTCAGAAATGCTTAAAAACATTCTTTGACTGGTTTAGTCCCATCTTGCAAGACCTTCAACCTGTTTAAAAAATATCTAGTGAAAAAGATTCTCGGATGATGACCTGGATGACTGAGCCACACCTGGAGTGACTAAAAGAATTAGGTTTATGTGAGGTAACATGCATCAAGAGGACTGGAGGAGTGGAGTTGGGAAGAAGCTGGCATGCATTAACATCATATTGTTGACATCACAAACAACTCGGTCACACCAAATGGTTCTGGAAAAGAAGAGGCCAAGATTTAACATGATAGAGGTACAGTATTGCAGGTGGTGATATTTTAGCATCAGTTGGGTATGACTGTAAGGGCGTGGGCTCTGAAACACAAGATATAACAGAAAGCTGCCATGGATAAAAAGCTGGAATGGACCAACTGAAACTGGGAAGATCATTCAGGACGCATCTGTAACAGGTGGTGTGGTGGTGATCCTACTGGCCTGAAGAGATCTACATGGGATTTGTATAATTGATCTTCAACCCAAGGATCAGATTTAGGCTACAAGCCAAGAGTGGAGTCACTGGGTGGAGGGGAGAGTCACTGGGTGGAGGGGGAGTCACTGGGTGGAGGGGGAGTCACTGGGTGGAGGGGGAGTCACTGGGTGGAGGGGGAGTCACTGGGTGGAGGGGGCGTCACTGGGTGGAGGGGGCGTCACTGGGTGGAGGGGGCGTCACTGGGTGGAGGGGGCGTCACTGGGTGGAGGGGCGTCACTGGGTGGGTGGAGGAGGCATCACTGGGTGGAAGGGGCGTCACTGGGTGTAGGGGGAGTCACTGGGTGTAGGGGGAGTCACTGGGTGTAGGGGGAGTCACTGGGTGTAGGGGGGAGTCACTGGGTGTAGGGGGAGTCACTGGGTGTAGGGGGAGTCACTGGGTGGAGGGGGCATCACTGGGTGGAGGGGAGAGTGAAGTCACTGTATGTAGGACTTACCCAGTGCTCGTCCGGCGTTCCCCACTGCTCATCAACCATCGGGGATGAAGACTAAAGAGGAAACATCAAGAACATCAACGTCTTGCCACACTCTTATGAATACATCATTGCTCTCAAACTATCAAAAACCAACTAAGTGAAGTCTTGACTCAAACATAAACAGTAATCTTAATGTTGAATACAGAGCAGCAGGTGTTGTCTTCTTATCTATTAGAAGCACCAAGGACTAGTTTTGACTCGCTAAGGATTGTCAATGACAAAGAATGTCCGCAAAAACTTAATCTGACAATCCATACTTCAAAGTGATAGTGAATATATAACTACAAAATACGGACTATTGGACATCGATAGCAGTCCACATTTGGTACTGATGACCACTTGCCTCTATGTTGAGGCTACTATCATATTTAAAGGATAATTTGTCATCTGGTACCATGTCACTCTCGGCTCTGTGCATCTCATTACAACTTATTTATACACACACACTGAGTAAATAGTGCAGTTTGAGTGTGGGGGTGGGAGGGGAAGGTTAAATAGTTGATACTAGAATGTGTGTGCGCGAGAGTGGTTGGGGGTAGGATGGGGGGGATTACAGAAGAGTACTGACCCTAGAGGCATCATCCACCTGTAGAAGAGCCACAGCTTGGACGCTGGCAGGGTTCTGGGGCTCTGAGCTAATGTTACTCTGATCCTGTGAGGTGATAAGTAGTGTCAGAGCCCCATGAGATTCAGGTGCATTGTGGGTGTTTGACACCGGTTAAAGTTACAGCTGACACCCCAAGTGTATTTGTGGTTATCTGATATCCAAGTTCTAGCATTAACCGATATAAGTGTCAACAGCCAGAGCCTGGAGGAGGCGGAACACAGGATTGTGAGGCGTTAGAGCAACAAGTAAACACTGACGACAGTCAAAGAGAAGATGTGAAGCTTAACACCCAAAACCACCAAATCCATAAATATGAATTATAAATTAATTGACAAAACTGAAGTATAGATATACTGTATATTAATACATACATTATACATAAATACATATACACAGCCATCAATACATATGCATTAATATCCAAACATTAATAAAAATACATTATAATAGAGCAATGTGTAATCATGGCCAAGTCAGTCTTATGAGCATCCAGTAGGCCCATACCCACCTTGTGCAGGTCATCTCGGTTGGGTGTCGCTGGCTTGTTGCTGTACTGGAGGAGAACAGACACAAATTTAATACTTACAACAACATTTACATGTATTCTATCACAACATTTTGAAACTCTACTAGTGACAGCATATTCATAATATGGTAATACAGGGTATAAAGCTATGGTGTTCTGTTAGACATCACTCGAGTGGGTGCTTGTACATTGGCATGGTGTGGAGTGTCCCCTGGTGGGATGGGGGAAAGATTATGGGTACTGGATTCACTGGTGCCAGAGCATTGCCTCACTGCACCAGTGTTTGGGTTTGGTAACACTAAGTGCTGGCAATGTTACACTGGTGCCAGGTCTTGGCAACACTGGATAAGACTCCATTGGGTTAGGTACATTGGCTGCCAGATCATTAAAGCCATAAATATAAAAAATTATTATATTTATTTTTATATTATATATATATATATATATATATATATATATATATATATATATATATATATATTATATATATATATATATATATATATATATATATATATATATGGGTAGAAATAATTAATTTCTACCCTCCAAGTGTATTTTAATCTTAAATATGCTTAATTAAGGAATAAACTCTTATACATGATGAAAAATACAGCTCTTGGTGTATAAATTACCAGAGTCCACGAATAAATGAATTAGGCTCTTCAACACATTAAGTTTTGTACCCACAAGTTGGAGATGTTTTTAGGCATTAGACAAAAAAAAAATGCATTAATTTTGAACTAGTTAATGCGATTTTTCTCATAATTTTTGCTAGGAGGGAGAAGAGATAAGCATCAGGAGATCAGTTCAGCCTGTCAGTGTTTAAGTCAGTGATTGCTTGCAACTGCATAATCAGGCGATGAGTCACAATAACGTGGCTGAAGTATGTTGACCAGACTACACACTAGAAAGTGAAGGGACGACAACGTTTCAGTCCATCCTGGACCATTCTCAAGTCGATTGTCAAGTCGATTACAATCGACTTGAGAATGGTCCAGGACGGACCAAAACATCGTCGTCCCTTCACTTTCTAGTGTGTGGTCTGGTCAACTGCATAATGTTGCAGCACATGCAGTAGTGAGATCATGTGTTCCTGGTTACTGCATAATGTTGCAGCACTTGCAGTAGTGAGATCATGTGTTCCTGGTTACTGCATAATGTTGCAGCACTTGCAGTAGTGAGATCATGTGTTCCTGGTTACTGCATAATGTTGCAGCACATGCAGTAGTGAGATCATGTGTTCCTGGTTACTGCATAATGTTGCAGCACATGCAGTAGTGAGATCATGTGTTCCTGGTTACTGCATAATGTTGCAGCACTTGCAGTAGTGAGATCATGTGTTCCTGGTTACTGCATAATGTTGCACCACTTGCAGCTTACACTAGTAACTTAGTGATTAGCACTTACTATTAACTAGTTAAGACTCCTCGGTCTGTTATTCTTAGCAGATTACTGTATTATTATTATTATTGCTGTTATTACCATTTTAATATTAATGTTTAACTGTTTTAGAGTCTCTCTTTAAATGTGGTAAACAAAAAAATAAGGCATAAGAAGCAGATATCAAATATGGGGGACAATCGTGAACTTAAGATATCATAAGACGTTAGTGTTTGATTCCTTCCTACTGAGCAAGCCATTCAGCCTGTTACTGTTTTGTCACGTGGCGTTATACGTTATAAAGCGTGTGGCAACTGGTCATGTTGGCGGTACACCGTCACGAAGCTTAAGTGGACACACTCAAGTGATACATACTCGCTCCTTAAGTCTGTCATCCAATTTTTTATTATCTTGCAAGTTGAACTTGTCTCTGGCATTGGAGCTTGACGGCTGTGTTTTGGCCTTGTTTGCTCTATCCAGTTCTTCCTTTCGTTTAGCGGCATCATCTCTCTCTTTCATGTCTGTTGGGTGTAGCTTTGTCCTGGCATTAGCAAGTAGTTCCTTTAATGGGTCAGTTTTCTCAATTTTCTGTCCAAGCTCTTTCTTGGGCCCTCGTGGTTCGATGAGCTCTCTTTCGTTCGGGGCAATTCGTACGTGTTTCACTTGTTTTTCCTTATTTTCTACATCTTGTTTGGGTTGTGCATCAGTCTTTCCTGCTCCAGGTTTCACTACCTCCTCATTCTCCTGCTTAGGTTTCAGAGTCAGGCTTTGCTTTCTAAGTTTTGGATCAGTTTCATCTTTTATCTTTGATTCCCACTTGTTCCTAAGGTCATTCAGCTTTAGCTTCTCAGACGAAGCATCAGAATCTTTATCATCACTTGGCGGCACCTTGGCTGGCGCATCCGATGGCTTCCTCGACCTCAGTTGAACGCCAAAAACACTGGCTCGATCTTGCGGGGTATCGCTGTCTTCTGTGCTTGTTTTCCTGGGTACTTGTTTATCCTTAACTTGTATGTCTTGCTGCTTCTCTCCTTTGTCTCTCTCTCTCTGCTTCTTCTGTAATTCTTCCTTTTCCTTCTCTCTACTTTGCAATTCTTCTTTTGTCTTCAATTCCTGTCTCTTTTTTAATTCTTCTTGTTCTTTCTCTTGTTGTTTCTTTCGTAATTCTTCTCTCTCATTCTCTTGTCGTTTCCTTCGTAATTCTTCTCGCTCTTTTCCTTGTTGTTTCTTTAGTAATTCTTCTCGCTCTTTTTCTTGTTGTTTCCTTCGTAATTCTTCTCGCTCTTTTTCTTGTTGTTTCCTTCGTAATTCTTCTCGCTCTTTTTCTTGTTGTTTCCTTCGTAATTCTTCCTTCTCTTTCTCTTGCTGTTTCCTTCGTAATTCTTCCTTCTCTTTCTCTTGCTGTTTCCTTCGTAATTCTTCCTTCTCTTTCTCTTGCTGTTTCCTTTGCAATTCTTTTTCTTGCTGTTTCTTTAGCAATTCTTCTCTCTCTTTTATATTCTGTCTCCTACGCATTTCCTCCTTTTCTTTTTCTTCCTTCCTTTTCCGTAACTCCTCTCTCTCTTTCTCTTGTTGTTTCTTCCTTAGTTCTTCTCTCTCTTTCTCTTGTTGCTGCCTTTTTAATTCCTCTTTTTCTCTTTCTTGTTGCCTTCTCAGTTCCTCTTTCTCTCTCTCATCTTTTATCCTTTGTAATGATTCCTTCTCTTTCATTTCTCGTCTCTTTCGTAACTCTTCTTCCTTTTCTTTTTCTTGTTTCCTTCGTATCTCCTCCTGTTCTCTTTCCCGTTCCTGCCTTCTCAGCTCATCTCTCTTGTTCCTCAGCTCTTCTCTCTTTTCTTTTTCTAGTCGATTTTGCATTTCTACTTTCTTGAGTCTCTCTAGCATATCCTCGTTCATATTCTGCACAAATGGGGACTCCTCCACAGTTGCCTTCTTGCGGGGCGGCTCTTGCAGCCTCTTTCTCTCTGATTGTTCTCTTCCTTCACATTTGTTTTTGCTGCTTGAGTCATTCTCCTCCTCCATTTGTGGGATATCCAGCTTAATGATCCTCTCTCGCCCAAGTCTCCTGCCTGCTCTGTTCCTCGAGTCCTCCTCGAGGGGTTCCACAGGTCTAGTGGTTCGGACGCGCGCTTCAAAGGGTTCGCTGTTCCGGACGCCGTCTTCCTGGGATCGTTTTCTCAGGGTTGGTTGCGATGGTGGGTTAGCCCGCTGGGAGTGGGCCACAGGTGGAGTGGGAGGGCACTGTGGGTGGAGTGGTTACACCTCATGAACATAGGCACACACGGGAAACAAAATAGAACAGCCGTAGTATAAAAAAGTCACTGTCGGGTTTTGAGCGCTCTGAACATACTTTCTTCACTGTTAAGCTATAAACACCTTGAACTCAACACATATTAAAACAGCCCATCATCAAAATAATGGCCAAATGCTTTTTAATCCAGTTGTAAAACCCTCTGTTAATGAACAAACTATTCACATGGCTCACAACTGGCGATCTAAATTTTCTCAAACAGTGCTATTCATAATTTAATAATTATGACCTCCATTTGAATTATACTTCTATAAATGATTCACCCACGTACTATAAATACAAATAACTGGCAAAGAACCTAAACACCTAACCTTACACCAAATTCTAATACATGCTGTAATGTATATATCTATGAGAAAATATACATTTTTAATACACAGTCCATTAAAGTTTATGAATGCGTCTTTGTGATCATTTGCAGCTTGAACGAGCATGGCCTGAGGATGGGTTGAATATGTGAGGACAGTTGTTGTCAGAGTGCTCAGCAAAACATAATATATATATTATATATTTACTGTATATATATATATTTATAATATATATATATATATATATATATATATATATATATATATATATATATATATATATATATATATATATATATATATATATATATATATATATATATATATATATATGAATGAAAACTCGCACCCCAGAAGTGACTCGAACCCATACTCCCAGGAGTATGTGAGTTTTCATTCGCATATAGTCCTGGGGACCATTCAGGCTTGTTCGCATATATATATATATATATATATATATATATATGACAGTGTCAGACCACGGAGGAAAGTGTCATATGACATTGACAGTGTCATATCATATGACAGTGTCAGACCACTGTCACATTTTTAATCACGTGTTTATTTTTTGTGATATACACACACATATACAGTATATATAAATATAAAAATGATATCAAACACCTGTTGCACCAAAACACTGTCACAGGTGGCAACAGCTCCAGGTGAATGGGTCGGGTTTTATAGTTTCTTGGGTGCTGATATATTCTAGATATTTTTCTAAAATGTGTATGTTTGGGTGTGAATGTATATAATACTGTAAACAAACTCTATAAACTAAAAATACTAATCTCCACAAGAACCTTTGTGCTGATCGAACCACAAACCTGCTCACATTTTGGTAAACAGTTACCAGCTATTCAAAGAACTTCCAGCATATGTAGTAGACATGATGACCAAACCACATATCAGAAAGTGAGGAAACAACAACATTTCTTATATGTAGTATAGATGAATCTTGCCAAAGCTTTTGATAAGGTACGACATGAAAGACTGGCAAGGAAAGTACAAACTCACAAAATAAGTGGTAGAATACTAGAATGGATAAAACAAAGATTAAAGCAGAGAGAGCAAAGTGATGTTCTAAATGGAAATAAATTTGACTGGAGAAATGGAGAGTGGGGGGTACCACACAGTTTCATTTTGGGGCCAACTCTTTTTGTCGTACACATCAACAACAGATGAGAATATTACAAACCACACTGTCAAATTTGCAGATGATACTAAGATTTATTATCAAGTAGGAAGTGAGGATAACATTGAGGCCTTACAATGAGATCCATATGAATTCCAAATGAGGTCAGATGACAGGTAATTGCATTTTAATATAGAACAAGACCTTGTATGTGAGCCATAACTGTGTGCATCACAACTACCAAATCAACATCATTACCTTACAGCAAATTGATGAAGAAAAGGACCTTGGAGTCAGAAGCCACCAATGATTGAAAGCTGCACAAGTGGAAACTGCAGTAAAAAAAAAAAATCTTATGAATAGTCAAATGAAGCTTTGACTTAAAGGAAAAGAAGGTAGTCATACAACTGTATAAATCTCTGGTGCACCCCCACTTGGATTATTGTATCCAAGCATGGAGACCCCATCTTCAGAAGAACATAACTACTTTGGAAAAAGTTCAACACTGGGTGACAGAAATCATTCCTAGACTAAGTCGACTCTCGTACCATTAATGGTTGAAGGCCACAAGGCTAACAGCACTGCAAATCAAAATGGTTTCTGGAACTGAAAGACATGAGCTAGAAGAAGAGGTTAGAGGAATTAAATATGCCAAAACTAGAAAATAGAAAAAAAAAAGAGGCAATATGATCACTATGTACAAAATAGTAATGGAAAGCGACAAACTTGATAAGGAAGTATTCCTGAACTTCAAGAACAAGAGGTCAAAGATTTAAGCTAACTAAACAAAGTTGCCCAAGAAATAAAAGAAAATTAACTTTTGCAAACAGTGAACAGTAGATAGTTGGAACAAGTTGAGTGAGAAAGTAGTGGAGGCCAAAACCAACACTAGTTTCAAAGCTTTATATGACAGTGTGGGGAAGACAGGACACCATGAGCATAGCTCTCATTTTATAACTACACTAAGGTAATTACACACACACACACACACAAAGGACAACCAACAACACAGCCACATTTTTTTTATATATACAATTCCATAAAGGCATCAAGTTTCCAGCTAGTAATATAGACAGATAAGTGTGTGTTAACTTCAAGAATTCCAACAGTGTGGGAGTAATCAAGATAAAAGTTTTCTTAAGTTGACTGATGTTAAGAAAACAAAGTTTAAAAGTTTTTGGTTTAGAAAATGTTGTTAATGTTTTACTTTAAATTGACCTTTGGTCTTTAGGAGACTCCCACGAGGGGGTGAGGGAGAGGTATGTATGAAGCAGGGAGGAGGGAAGGGGTAGGGGAGTTGGTGCCTGGCCTTGACCCTGCTGCAGGGTTGGCAGTGTGCCTGGCCTTGACCCTGCTGCAGGGTTGGCAGAGTGCCTGGCCTTGACCCTGCTGCAGGGTTGGCAGTGTGCCTGGCCTTGACCCTGCTGCAGGGTTGGCAGAGTGCCTGGCCTTGACCCTGCTGCAGGGTTGGCAGAGTGCCTGGCCTTGACCCTGCTGCAGGGTTGGCAGAGTGCCTGGCCTTGACCCTGCTGCAGGGTTGGCAGAGTGCCTGGCCTTGACCCTGCTGCAGGGTTGGCAGAGTGCCTGGCCTTGACCCTGCTGCAGGGTTGGCAGAGTGCCTGGCCTTGACCCTGCTGCAGGGTTGGCAGAGTGCCTGGCCTTGACCCTGCTGCAGGGTTGGCAGAGTGCCTGGCCTTGACCCTGCTGCAGGGTTGGCAGAGTGCCTGGCCTTGACCCTGCTGCAGGGTTGGCAGAGTGCCTGGCCTTGACCCTGCTGCAGGGTTGGCAGAGTGCCTGGCCTTGACCCTGCTGCAGGGTTGGCAGAGTGCCTGGCCTTGACCCTGCTGCAGGGTTGGCAGAGTGCCTGCCTTGACCCTGCTGCAGGGTTGGCAGAGTGCCTGGCCTTGACCCTGCTGCAGGGTTGGCAGAGTGCCTGGCCTTGACCCTGCTACAGGGTTGGAGTTTCTTGGGAATTTTTTCTTTATTTAGTTAAAATTTGAAGAAATATTCAATTTACATCCTTGACCGAGGTAAATGTCACAACCAGTAAGGGATGAAGGTCACAGCTGCAAGAATATAACACAGTAACTATCCAGTACCTACTTATTTTGTACTATCTTCAGCTTCATGTTAAACAACTAAACTCTTCAATAAACATCAAGCTATTTACACAATGTTTGAAATACATTTTCTTGTATTCAGGATATTGTGCACATATGAGT
>WNGS01163947.1:11893072-11909113 GCA_020271785.1 Procambarus virginalis | reverse complement strand
CACACACACACGCTTGATAAAGCCTGGCCCAGGGTCTTAATGGGCAAGATGGAGCACTAATCTGTACAGCCTCTGGTCGAGAGGTAAGTGTACAGAGCCCTTCTCACCTGGTCCACAGCATCCATGGTGAACATCTCAGAGGACTCACCCTGAGGCACCTGTGGGGATGAAGATGTACTAGAACACACCAGTAAGAAGCCGAGTAATTAAGCACATGTGGCCATCTGGTTAGGGCTTAAGAGGCTGGGGGATCTGCCAGAGATCATCACTTGATTTATCGTATAAATCTTAAATCGTCAGGATAATAATTTATAAGGTCCCAGAAGTAAGATACTGTACATGGTATTAATAGTAGAGTATCTTAGTTCTAGTAATAAGGTACATGGTCCCATTACAGTAGTAAGATACCTAGTACCAGTAGCAAAGTATCTGGTCCCAGTATTGTATTAAGGTACCTGATACTATGAGGTAGACACCTAGCATAGCAATGAGACCCTTAGTTAATAAGTTAAGAACATTTACTTCAAGCCATAAAATAAACCAATAATGTACCATGAACTCACAAATTGAATAAATTACATAACTAAATATTGAGGATGATAGTGTGTGTGTGTGTGCACACACGTCCAAGGATTCTAGACACATGGGTTAGATCCCATTGTATGGCTTCCAGATCTATCCATAAACCAATTGATCACTTTAATTAGGCTGTGAACAGTCGCAGATCCACCACTCCTCCTGCCCTGTTTCCTACACTGCCTTCAAGATATAAGTGTATTATGATCTGGTGATTTGCTGTGCCTCACTCTGGCTCATTAGTTAATTAGCATGTAAATAAGTTAATGAATACATATTAAATATAACAAATAAAAAAAAAGCTTTTGTGGCCAGTTAATTAGCAAACCTTCAAGCAAAGCTAGTAAATTGTGGCTTGAATATAATGGCATAGAAAGCTTAAAAGTGAAGAAAAAAAATACTCGAGACACCTGTTGCACGATGCAAGATCTTGCAAGAGAAAAATAGCTTCCATGGTGTTTGGGCAAGGTTTGGAAATTGGCACTCGGCATACTCCCTCCAGGTTTTTGATATTAAAACATGCACTCATCACCTCCCACGTGAACACTCCCACGTGAACACTCCCACGTGAACACTCCCACGTGAACACTCCCACGTGAACACAGACACCAAGTATTACAGCCAAGGCATCAACGTGACAAATGCTACCTCTACAAGGGTCAGAGGTCAGCTTTCATAAGGGTCAAAGGTCAACTTTCACAAGGGTCAAAAGGTCATTACACACGGTCAAATGTCAACTTTCACAAAGGAAAACACCAACACAATAATGCCAAATTAAGTGCCACAAGAGTTGAGAGTCAACTGGTAAAAGGTCAAATGTCAGCACTCATTAGATTTAATAGTTAACTTTTGCAAAGGTTTAGTTTACTGCAGTTTACTATAGTTTACTGCATAGTTCACTATAGTTAACTGCATACTTTATTACAGTTTACTATAGTATACTGCATAGTTTACTATAGTTTACTATAGTTAACTGCATAGTTTATTAGTTTACTATAGTTTACTGCAATTTAGTTTACAACACTGTATAATTCACAGGTTAACCATAACAAAGGGTCAAGGTTCAACAGTCAAAAGGGTATGAAGGTCATCTGACCCGAGAACCATCCTCCTTACTACGACTGACTGTCAAGCTAAAGAAAATGCAAAAGATCAGCTTTCACAGCGACGCAAGTGGTACAACACATCCCAGCGAGTGCACAATTCAAGAGTTACATTATTTCGTTTTGAACGAAACACTGTGGTAAGTGGCTTTGCAAGAGTGTAAAAACACCAATGTTATGTACTCTCACAAACCCAATGTACCTTCTTGTATATATATATATATATATAAACAAATAAAATAAAATTTAAATGCCAAATCAACATTGGTTCAATGTTGATAGTGTTGAAATTAGATACTGTGCCCACTGGCATTGTACCTTTATAACTGCAGTATAGCCAACATGACTGTGCCCCCTAACAAACAAAAAAAGGTTGGAGAGGATAGCCACTTAGAAACTTTGTTGAAATCCACTGTAACGAGGAATTGCAATGCCGAAATTAAGATGCCTGGAGTAAAAGCTTTACATCAAACACGGAACACTCTTCAGTGTCTCGTCAGTGTAATACAATGCCAGAGACATGATTACAATAAGCGAGCGATTATGCATTATTACCTTAATTAATTCATCATGGATCTCTGTCCCCTCAACACTACAGGCATTAGCAGCGAATTCAAACTTAAAAAAGTAATGTTTATGAAATTATCGAAATAATATTGATTAGCTGGTGAGCTGAGGCGTCAGTGTGTGGCGTGCACAGGCTAGAGCACCGAGCATCATCATCACCACTTACAGACTCTTCATCATCTGACTCTTCATCTTCCTCCTCCTCTTCAGACTCCTCCTCTTCTTCTGATTCTTCTTCCTCACATTCTTCTTCAGATTCTTCAGATTCTTCATCCTCATCCTTCTTGTCAATTATTTTTACCTCAGTCTTGGTAGTATTTGGTATCTACAAGAAATTACAGCAGCTGTATAAATCGGTTAGGCTAAATACAGAATCATCGCATGATGCTCCACATTACCTGTATTATGATACTGGTAAAATGTTCATCTGTTGAGAGCTAAGCAGTCTTGTGATCAGCCAACTTCAAATAATGTGACCGAAGAGAGACAGGTAAAAATCATTTTAATTTCAGCAACTTTTCTTCCACAGGATCCCATGTAATATAGTCTTTGAAGCCCCACTCTGTGGCCCTCAATGTTTTGTTGTGTTGTCCTTAACAACTAAGTAGTTGTTCTTAAAGGTCTTTGCGATCCTCAAGGACATTGTCGTCCTTGAGATACGCTGTGTCATACTCGGTGAAACCAAGTGGACCTCAAAGTCTACCATGTAACCTTAGGAGACAATATAACTTTGTAGGCCTTAAGGTGCTCTTACATCATCCTCAAGGACACTACTGTAACATCTTCAAGGCTGTGAACCTCAGAAGAACAACCGAGTCATCCTCCAGGTTCTCTGTGGCACCTTGCTACATCAACAGAGATTATAACATATTTCAGTACAAAAGGCAATGTATCTGGCAGCGGTATCAGGCATGAATGTCAGTGTTACGGAAAAATGAACTCATTTGGTCCCAATAGAAGTCATAAGTGTCATAATACCTGAAGAAAAAAACAATATTTAGTCATTCTATAGAATTTATAGAAGAGAAATACAACCGAGAACAGAATGGTCGACAAGGGTAAAGGTTTATATGAGTAAAATATTAGCATTATTTCATTATTATAATTTATCTAAAACAGTCTGCTGCTTGGTATGACACACACTGCTAGCACAGCGTGGCATAATTTGCAAGGAAAGGTAAAACTGTGAATAATATAGTATATCTAATAATTAAAGACATCCGTTTAAAGACGAGGACCAGGTTACGACATTAAGAGTGTCACCTGTGTGTGTTATTACAGTTCTCTACCATATAAGCATGTTCACTAAAGAGGTCCAGGAGATGATGTTACTTTACTGCTCAGTGGTCCAAGGAGTGTTGTTACAGCTGTGACTCCAAATGTAGTCAAATTACCACTCTCATTCAGTGTGAAAAAAACTGACAGCGACTTTTCTAAGTAAATAATAATCCAAAGTATAATATAGTTGAGATCCTTGCAGGTCAAGTTTCCATATGGCTGGAATGGCTTCAAAAGATCCCGAAATGGCATTGCGTCTAGTACTGCCACAAGTAACAACTCCGATAGGAAAAGAACTATCTCAGAAATGCTTAAAAACATTCTTTGACTGGTTTAGTCCCNGTACCTATTTACTGCTAGGTAGCAGGGGCATCAGGGTGAAAGAAACTGCCCATTTTTTCTCGCCGCGCCCTCCTCGAACCCGGGACCACAAGATCACGCGTCCAGCGTGCTGTCCGCTCAGCCACCATCCCTGAGTGAGGCCCCATCCCTGAGTGATGTGTTTGTGTGTGTAATTACCTAAGTGTAGTTACAGGATGAGAGCTACGCTCGTGGTGTCCCGTTTTCCCCAGCACTCTTTATCATATACGCTTTGAACTATTGACGGTCTTGGCCTCCACCACCTTCTCCCCTAACTTGTTCCAACCGTCTACCACTCTGTTTGCGAAGTGAATTTTTATATTTCTTCGGCATCTGTGTTTAGCTAGTTTTATCTATGACCTCTTTGTTCTTAAAGTTCCAGGTCTCAGGAATCTTCCCTATCGATTTTATCAATTCCTGTTTACTTTTTGTATGTAGTGATCATATCACCTTTTTCTTCTCTTCTTCTAGTTTTGGCATATTTAACGCCTCTACCTCTCCTCGTAGCTCTTGCCCTTCATTTCTGGGAGCCACTTAGTAGCATGTCTTTGCACCTTTTCCAGTTTGCTGATGTGCTTCTTAAGATATGGGCACCACACATCCGCTGCATATTCTAGCTTTGGCCTAACAAAAGTCGTGAACATTTTCTTTAGTATATCGCCATCCATGTATTTAAAAGCAATTCTGAAGTTAGAAAGCGTGGCATAGGCTCCTCGCACAATATTCTTTATGTGGTCCTCAGGTGATAGCTTTCTATTAGATCTCTTTCTTTATCAGAATTCTTTAAAGATTTCTCACATAATATATAGGTTGTGTGGGGTCTATGTTCTCCTATTCCACATTCCATAACATGGCATTTATTAACATTAATTTCATTTGCCAAGTGACGCTCCATGTACTTATTTTGTCCAGGTCTTCTTGAAGGGCATGACAATCATCTAAGTTTCTTATCCTTCCTATTATCTTAGCATCATCAGCAAACATGTTCATATAATTCTGTATACCAACTGGTAGATCATTTATGTAGACAATAAACATCACTGGTGCAAGAACTGAACCTGTGGTACTCCACTTGTGACATTTCTCCAGTCCGATACATTGCCTCTGATCACTGCCCTCATTTTTCTATCAGTCAGAAAACTTTTCATCCATGTTAGAAGCTTACCCGTCACCCCTCCAATATTTTCCAGTTTCCAGAACAACCTCTTATGTGGAACTCTGTCGAAAGCCTTTTTTAGGTCCAGATAGATGCAGTCAACCCAACCATCTCTTTCCTGTAATATCTCTGTTGCTCAATCATAGAAACTGAGTAAATTCGATACACAGGATCTTCCAGATCGAAAACCATACTGTCTGTCTGATTGTGTGTGTGTGTACTCGCCTAATTGTACTCACCTAATTGTGTTTGCGGGGGTTGAGCTCTGGCTCTTTGGTCCCGCCTCTCAACCGTCAATCAACAGGTGTACAGATTCCTGAGCCTATTGGGCTCTATCATATCTACACTTGAAACTGTGTATGGAGTCAGCCTCCACCACATTACTTCCTAATGCATTCCATTTGTCAACCACTCTGACACTGAAAAAGTTCTTTCTAATATCTCTGTGGCTCATTTGGGCACTCAGTTTCCACCTGTGTCCCCTAGTGCGTGTGCCCCTTGTGTTAAATAGCCTGTCTTTATCTACCCTATCAATTCCCTTCAGAATCTTAAATGTGGTGATCATGTCCCCCCTAACTCTTCTGTCTTCCAGCGAAGTGAGGTTTAATTCCCGTAGTCTCTCCTCGTAGCTCATACCTCTCAGCTCGGGTACTAGTCTGGTGGCAAACCTTTGAACCTTTTCCAGTTCACACACACACACATACATGTGTGTGTTTGTGGTGTGTGTGTGTGTGTGTTGTGTGTATTCACTTAGTTGTATTTTACGGGGTGAGCTTTGCTCTTTCGGCCCGCCTCTCAACTGTCAATCAACTGTTTACTAACTACACTATATTTTTTTTTTTTTTTTTTTTCCCCACACCACACACCACACACACCCCAGGAAGCAGCCCGTGACAGCTGACTAACTCCCAGGTACCTATTTACTGCTAGGTAACAGGGGCATTCAGGGTGAAAGAAACTTTGCCCATTTGTTTCTGCCGGGTGCGGGAATCGAACCCGCGCCACAGAATTAAAAGTCCTGCACGCTATCCACCTGGCTACGTGTGTGTGTGTGTGTGTGTGTGTGTGTGTGTGTGTGTGTGTGTGTGTGTGTGTGTGTGTGTGTGTGTGTGTGTGTACTCACCTAGTTGTGCTTGCGGGGGTTGAGCTCTGGCTCTTTGGTCCCGCCTCTCAACCGTCAATCAACAGGTGTACAGTTTCCTGAGCCTATTGGGCTCTATCATATCTACACTTGAAACTGTGTATGGAGTCAGCCTCCACACACATCGCTTCCTAATGCATTCCATTTGTCAACCACTCTGACACTAAAAAAGTTCTTTCTAATATCTCTGTGGCTCATTTGGCACTCAGTTTCCACCTGTGTCCCCTAGTGCGTGTGCCCCTTGTGTTAAACAGCCTGTCTTTATCAACCCTGTCGATTCCCCTGAGAATCTTGAATGTGGTGATCATGTCCCCCCTAACTCTTCTGTCTTCCAACGAAGTGAGGTTTAATTCCTGCAGTCGCTCCTCGTAGCATGTGGCAGGATGTGTGTGTGTGTGTGTGTGTGTGTGTGTGTGTGTGTGTGTGTGTGTGTTTGTTTTGACTGTTGTTGTTTGTTGACTGTTGTTGTTTGTTGTTGACTGTTGTTGTTGTTGACTGTTGTTGTTGTTGACTGTTGCTTGGTGATCAGCATGGTACATCATCAGAACATAAAACAACAAAAATATTGTTTATATATATATATATAACTTAAATAAATGAAAGACAGGATGACATATTATGAAGGAAATTAGTGCATGAAATTATAGTGAAAAACTTAAGCTTTATTATAAAGCCATTAATTGTGTAAAGCAAAATTTAAATCTTATAGAAGCTTGAATGAATTATGCATAATAAAAGGCAGAAGCAGAAAAATAAATATAAGAAATAATCCTAATAACTGGAAATAAATCTATATAACTTTACAAGGTAAGAGAAGTACACAGGATCACACCAAGAGAAGTACAAAGGATCACACCAAGAGAAGTACACAGCTCACGCCAAGAGAAGTACAAAGGATCACGCCAAGAGAAGTACACAGGATCACGCCAGAGAAGTACAAGGATCACGCCAAGAGAAGTACACAGGATCATGTCCAAGAAAGTACAAAGGATCACGCCAAGAGAAGTACACAGGCTCATGTCAGAGAAGTACAAGGATCACGCCAAGAGAAGTACACAGGATCATGTCAAGAGAGTACAAAGGATCACGCCAANATCAAAACTGATGTATGCACTCTTTGGGGAGTGAATTACCTGAATTTACCTGAGGGCCACTAATACTAGTGGCCTCAATAAGGACAGGAAGCTGGCGGCTTATCAAATGTCCCCCCCCCCTGGGGGAAGGGGGGGGACATTTTCCAGCTGTATTTTAAAACCCATCAAAGTTTTGCTGTTTATGCTTCGAATTGCTTACCAAGCTAATGGCAACCATCATTTTGAAAGAGTGAAGTGTATTGAGGAGCAGAATTACTGCCTTGGATAATGACCTGCAATTAGCACCGTCCATGAGGCGAGGTGGTATATATGGTGTCACATGACCACCATATGATGCAATATTGTCCCAATGGCAACATGTCTACTACTGTTAAGAATCCTCAATGGTTCTTAGATTGTGCAGGCAAGGCAAGGACCATTAGATTTATTTGGTGAAATAGTTCCTGGCCACTAGTGCGAACCTCAGTTCCTTGTCAACCATTAAGGTGCATACATCTCTCATCTCTAAGCTAAAAAGACTGAGTGCATGCTATGTGGACACCTCAACATTAACACAGTAATAACATAAATTGGGAAGTCACTGTTCTCACAAATCAGTGGACAGAGTTAGAGTAGTAGACAAATGGAAGGCAAGAGGAAGGGACATGGTGGAGGCTGACTCCACACACAGCATCAAGCATAGATATGATAGATCCCAGTAGACTCAGGAACCTGCGCATTAGTTGATCTACAGGCGAGAGGTGGGATCAAAAAGCCAGAGCTCAACCCCCGCAAACACAACTAGGTAAGTACAGAGAATCCAATGTACAGTATATGGAAGGGCTAAGCCAGGCACTGCGAGACGGGTAAGGAATGAGTGACCCAGATAAGACTATGAAAAACGGGCCGTGACACCCCTGTAACAAATAACACAAACGAATAAGGAAGGCACCAGGAAGAAGCACGGAAGGGCCAAAAATGCCACAACAAACCCCCAACACACATCCACAGTATGAAAACTGCAGCAAAACGTCACCTCATAACATCCTGACACAGTACATTTACCTCATAACATTCACCCCTACCATTGTATCCCATAACATGGTGGAGGGGGGCCCCTTGATTGACTCAAGCATGGGTTGGACATGCATACGAGCAGGACTGGATGGGTATAATAGGAGCTGCCTCGTATACCCCAATAGGCCAACTGCAGTCATCTGTGTTCTGATAGTCGTATATTCGTATACAAAACCACGAATAATCGCCTGGCCGAAAGAGACGCCAGACCGCATAACTCGCCTGCAGAACGTAGGCACGAATGTGTAAAGACACAGCGTAGCTGAGAAGAATCTGGGAGCACCGCCAGTGGAAGAAGGCAGAGCCGCACTTGCAGGAGAAGAAGAGGGTAGAGGCGAAGGAGGCCCCCCACACTCATACGCAGGAAAACCCAGCATCCTCCCGATAGTGGCAATCCAGAACATTCCCAGTAGCTACTGGGGCACGGACTGGCGAATTGAGAGAGCAGAGGCGAAGCATCCGAGAGAAAAGGACGCAGAACACCAGCACTTGTGCACACTGCCCATACCAAAACAAACTACCACTGCGCATGACAGGAGGTTCGAACCACACAACCCGCTCAGTGACAAGGCGCCAACCAGGAATATTGAAAGAAAATGAGCAGTGCCGAGACAGAGATGGAGAGAAGATACAAGCACAAAAGAACGAAACAGGACCGAAAACCGAGAAGAAGCACGAAAGAGGACCACACGCCCTAGAAAGACCGGAGGGAAACCACACCAGAAAACGACAGACGTTCCAATAATACGGGAAGAAGCAAAAGCTTCCCGAACCTTCGAGATCATATAGAAGCAAGCACAAAGCTGAAGGCAGAGAAAGGCACAGTTACACCCAAGACCAAAGTCATGCAGAACCCTGAGAAGAGGGGAACGTGACGGTGAAGTCCCATCCCAACGAAGAAGGCGAATAAATGGAGAAAAGTACCCACCACAGGACGAAACAGACGGATCCCAGGGACAATGAGCAGAACCGAGGAAGGGGCTGATGCCCAACAACTCGTACAGAGAGGGGGGGGGAAGGAAAAATAACCCACTCCTTGTAACCGCAAGTTACGCCAGAGGGTAGAAAACCCAGTGGGGTCTAACGGGGCCCAAGGCCCCCCAAGTCAGCCCCTCACCAGTCCTGGGAACCCCCACGGCAGGCCCCGGCCGAGCCTTCCCCCCCAAAGCCCAGCCTCACAAAAAAAAAAGCCGGGCAGTCGGAAAAGTATGTTAACCAGACCACACACTAGAAGTTGAAGGACGACGACGTTTCGGTCCGTCCTGGACCATTCTCAAGTCGCTTCCTCAAGCGACTCAAGCTTGACACAAGCGACTTAGAATGGTCCAGGACGGACCGAAACGTCGTCGTCCCTTCAACTTCTAGTGTGTGGTCTGGTCAACATACTTCAGCCCACGTTATTGTGACTCTTCGCCTGCGTCGGAAAATACTAAGGAAGGAGCCCACTGGCAGACTCATATAACACGGCTGGAGGAACAGGCTCAAATGCCTCCGTCACCACCCCGTAAGGGGAATTTCCCGAGATCGCCCGAGTCTCAAGACCATCGAAGCTCCGCCCCCAACCCCGAACCAACAGACGGTAACCCTGGAAACACAAACTGTAACTGACCCTATTTTCTGCTTGTTACAACTTGTAATAAAGTTGTTACATCTTGGCTTAACGTGTTTATGACGTATTAGAACGTTGTTACAACTTGCTATATTGGTTGTTATAACTGGTTAGGTGTTAAAACTTGTTCGAACGTTGTACCAACGTCGTAGTTTCGCTGTGTGTTTGGTGGGAAGGATCCGGATGCAGGGAGGAAGGTGGGGGACCAGACTAGACCACAACATGGGAAAGACAAGGGGGCGCGGAAGGAAATAACACCAAAGCAATCAACAACCCCCCAATCCCCGTCGTACCAATTAAAACAGGGCAGGCTCGGGGTGTCCGGGAAGTAAACAACCTAGCGCGTTGCCAACCACCTAAACTCGACGTGCAACGCCCGTGCTGCCTGTACCCGCATAGTCCGCATAAGACTGAGTAACAGTCACAAACAAGCAACAAAACTCATAGGACTCCAGGCCGAAGGTGCCATCGACCCCACATGCAGCCGACGGAGGCAAAGACAGGGAGAGTCACCCTGAGACAAGGAGACGGAGGAACCCTTGAACTCGCACAAAGTGAGGGAGGGGACTCCGGGGTCACATCCATCGGACCCACGCGTCCCCGTAGAGATTCCCAGGGTTCTGAGACGGAACTCACGCTCAGGGAAGCCCAGGCAGGGTACTGCTAACCAGCACCCCAGTCTACCAAACAACCTTCTAAGAACTGAACCTCCGGGATGTGTACACTCACGGGGACCTAGCAGGGGGAACCACTGGAAAAAGGAAGAGTACTCGGTACACAGGGGTCTAAGAACCAAGGTAGACCCCCCTCCCACCAGGCAAACAATGAAAAAGAAAGCCCCGCAAGAGGACAGCGTACCCAGGCGGAACAGAGCTGGCCGCTATGATTGGTGAAAACAAGCTGCTCAGTACCCCGTGCCCCTACCAGTGCAAATGGCCCCTTACCCCTAAGGCAAATAAGGGAGACAGAACACCCTAGCACACAAAGGGGGGCCGAAAACCAAGCAGTAAACGGCCTTGCAGAGGCAGAACCCAAGGAACTTGTGGAGGGTGGCCCCAAGCCCCAGGGCAGTATTTACTGGGCACTTAGGTTAGGAAACCCTAGGCGCATGCAGCCTGAGTACTGGAGGATAACTCCCGGCTCACGCACCACCTAGAAGACAGTCGCCACACACTAGGTACAGTGCTGAAACAGCCACTGGAGATGGAGCACATGACTGTTGCCCATAGCATTAGCCTCAGAACTGAAGGGTGGATGGCCAGGGCGGGGTTCTGGGGCTCCTCCTTCCCCCTCCCCGGGAAGGGGGGAGCTGCGCAGACAGCAGGGCGGCAACGTGTGATGTCATGCTCATTTGCTCGTTTCTTTTTGGAGAGTTCTATCCACTTGTTCAGCTTTTGGTAGCAATATTTTCACTAGAATAGGGGTTTGTTTTGGGATGCTTACCTTTCTGGGTGCCTGACCCGGTTGATGGCAGACACAGAATGCTTCCAACCACATGGGGATTTCTATAGGCCATTGCTCCCCATGCTTCTCTGAAAGGGGCCAGGTTCTGGCTCATGGTCCCTGGTAGGCCCACAGAACTCCCTACACATGACTTATGCCAAAGTCTGACATTAGCATATCGGCCTGGAAAGCTCCAGGGAGTCTATGGGGCTCCCCCCAGAAATAGTGTGTAAAGCAGATATATCCCATCCACATCCTTTATGGCTGTCATCATGATTCGCTTGGTTGCAGTTGGTAATAGAAGATATTGGACAGTGATATGGCACGAATTAAATTCCATTTGATTTGTTGAACACATTATGGTTTGACAATGCACAATATAATATGATAAACTAATATGAAAGTAGCTCTGACAAGATGAAAACAATCCCTCCCTCATAGATGTCCCATTTTCAAAATGAACATCACTCAACAGTTTTGATTAGTTCTTTAAACAACAGGCTTCCTAATTCCACATCAACGTATATACTGGCAAATTAAATTCTCAAAAATAATGCCAAGCAACCTATTTGAGAAACCCATTTTATAGTTTGGCATTACATATATTGTAAAGATCACCCACTAGCTTCATTTTTTTCTTTAGGTTAAAGGCTATTATACTACATTTTAAAGTTTAATTATACATGTATTATTTGATAAAGAATTTACACAATACCTGGGTCCTCACATTTGACTCGCTATCTGCTTGGTTCACTGGGGTGAGTGGAATTAAGGACCATCACCCAGAATATCATCTGTACTGATGAAGGCTGAGCAGGCTCATGGAGTAGAACAACTCCTGAAATCCTCTCCAGGTATGCTCCAAGTATACTAAAATAGGCACAAAAACCAAGACCACACCATATCACTTTTGTCCACCTGGTACATACAACCCACACCATATATCACGACCTTTGTCCGACCATTACATACAACCAGACCATGTCAGACCTATTGCCCAACCAGTACATACAACCACACCATATCACTATTGTCAAACCAGTACATAGAACCACACCATATCATAATTATTGTCTGACCAGTACATACAACCACACCATATCATCACCTTTATTTTACCAGTACGTACAATCACACCATATCATCACTATTGTCCAACCAGTACATACAAGCCACTGACCTTGCCACCCTTGCCCCTGGACTTGGGCAACATGGGCTGGGATCTGTCCATTTTCTCGAATGGTGACAAGTGTCTGAGCTTGGTGCCACCCTGTGGGAGAGGAAGCAGATCAGTAATGGCAAAATATTCATTACATATATACATGCATACATAAACACACACACCAGTGACAAAAAAAGTAACAGAGGACCCTTTAAAATATGGACCTGTATCATTGACAAGTGTGGCAGTCAAAACACTAGACAAAATAAATAAAACAAAATCAGTAGAATACCTGGAAAGAAATGACAAGTCAGTCTTTCAAACAGGAAGATCGTGAGTAAGAAATCTACTTAGTTTTTATAACAGAACCACAAAGATCTTAAAGGAAAGAGATGGCTGGGTTGGCTAAATTTATCTGGACCTTAAAAAAAAAAAAAAAAAAAAAAAGGCTTTTGACATAGTCCCACACAAGAGGTTGCTCTGGAAGCTAATACATTCTAGAGGGGTGACAGGAAGACGAAAAATTTTCTGACAAAAATGAGGGGAAGTAATCAGAGCAATGTATTAAACAGAGAAATGTTACTAGTGGAATACCACAGGTTGGTGTTCCACTAGTAACATGTTACCAGTGACATGGGTGTACTGCGTGTTCTAGCACACACAACACACTCATCCTGTTGAGCAACATAACACACACTAGTAAGAACCTCACCTCAATATTTCTGAGGAGTGTGTTCCAATCAGGCCGGGATCTGGAGGCCTTCCTGATCTGCTCCAACATACGCTTCCTTGCCTCCGACATTGGTTTGGTGGTGCCATTCCTGGCATGGGTGGTGGGGGCGGTGCTCCTGGCATGGGCGGTGGAGGTGGTGCTCCTGGTATGGGTGGAGGTGGTGGTGGTCCAGTACCAACATGCTGAGGGTTTCAAGATAAATATATAGTTTGTTGTAGTGAGTTGTCAAGACCTGTCCATTTATCTCTTGTGTGTGCATGTATATATGTGTATATACATATACATACATGCATGCATGTATATATAATTACCTAAGTGTAGTTTCGGACGAGAGCTATGCTCGCGGCGTCCATTCTTCCCGGTACTCTTGTCACATGATGCTTTCAAACTACCGATGGTTTTGCCCTCAACCACCACCTCACTTAACTTTTTCCAACCGTCTACCACTTTGGAAAAGTGTATGTGTATGTATATTTTTAAGCAAAGGTTTAACTTGAGAATTATAATCAAACGACACTTAAAAATGTTAATTACTCCAAATGCAAATAATATGCTGTATATCATGATTATTATTTGAAGTACAGTATTGTGTATAATAAACTTAAGCAGTTATGTCTTTGGTTAATAATTAACACTTTGGTCCGGGAACGACGCAGCATTGCGTCGTTTTCGGCAGCAAATTGGCGGCGGCTTCGGGAGGGGCACACAGCGGTTTTGGATATTATATGCATATACTTTTGTAGGGAATTTCATTGCGAATACATTGATACCAAAATGAAAGACCTAGGTCCAGAATTGAGGTAACAAAGTTGAAAACAGTATACCATTTTATTAGCGCTCACTGGGATTATGCTCCGTCACTTTCTCTGTTTGCTGTGGGTTTTACACCTGGCTTTTGGACTTTATATTTGAATATACTCCTGTAGGGAATTTTATTGCGAACACAATGTTACCAAAATGAAAGACCTAGGACAGGAATTGAGGTGACAAACGTGAAAGGAGTGTACACATTTTATTGCTCTTATGTGCTCCCGGGTAACACGCGCACTCACTTTCTCTGTTTGTTGTGGATGGTACGCCGGGCTTTTGGAGTTTATATGTCTTTAGTCGTGTAGAGAATTCTATTGCGAACACAATGATACCAAATTGAAAAACCCTGGACGAGAATTGAGGTGACAAAGTTGAAGAGAGTATACACTTTTCAGAACTACCGCATGCTCCCGTGAAACGCTGGGACCCATTGGGCCTAGTTGAGGGCTGGTGGGCTGGGGCCGCCAAGGTGTTAATTAAGATACTGTACTGTACCTAAACAAAATGATACTATTGGTTGATACAAATAATGGTTGCTATTATATGTACATTATACTGTACATATAATAGCAACAAAGAAGGTATTGAGTTTCCCCATGGGTATCCTTCTGGGTGGTGATATGGCTGCCCCAGTGGGTCCTCTTGGGGGAAGAGGGGGGGTGCCTGCCCACATGGGAACCCTTGGAGCCAAAAATATCTACAAATCTCCAGCTTCTGAGTCCTACCATGGTGTCGTACTGGGTTGGTCTTGTAAGTAGATAATCAGTTCCTTCTATCTACCTCTACTTCAAGGTAAGCGACAAGCTCAATAGAAAGGTATCAGTAACTTAAGCCAAAAGCACACAGGATGGGTTCCGAGCTTGGAGGAGTTAGCTACTCTTAGGCAGCAAAACATCCAACTATAAGAATATTAGTGTGAGACGTCATGTCTTAAAAATTTGACAGCTGACATTTAGACACAGACATTAATGCCCAATAAGTGTGAATGATCACCGAATTATATTGAATGCAATTAATTTTTGTTTAATAACCTGACTGCAAGTGCTAATTTCAATGTTTTCATCTCTCTAAATCTACAGTGATAATCGTCTTACTATCAAGTATTCGGTAATTTAAGGAGCAAATGGACTAGAGTAATTGGATACTTAAGTTGTGAAAAATGGTCCAGGATTAAAGTAAACTGCATACAGCATATACACCATAAAATTGGGTACGTGTCTCGGTGCATATATCGCCTGCAATACTGTATTGCTGATAAGACTAAGCCATAAGATAACATATATGCTAATGATTACTGCATATTGCAAACTTTTAATAGAATTTATAATACTGTATTTGTAGTAATTTATTTTATACATTCAAGGAATTTATATAGTCATATTTAATAAATTTTATATAGCAGATGCAGCTGGATAAACTACTTTTCACCATCTATGACAGATGTGTTTTTGGTAGCAAGGATGCAGATGCTTGGCTAAACTAGTTTGCGTTGATGCAAGGATTGTTGTGCAGCATGCATGTTGATGCAGATGCAATTACTTAACAATCCCAGTTATTTTACTTATGCAAGTGGTAGTTTTCTCCTTACTTTTGGAGGTGGAGGAGGAGGAGGCAGTGGTGGTGGTTTGGCTGTGCTCACCTTCTGGAAATAACACACACACAAATTCAGTATATTAAGGGTCAATTCATACTCCAAGAATACCCAAGATCATGATCGCTCCTCCTCAGGTACCATCATAAACACTCTTGAGGTTCCAGTGATGCATGCAGAGCAACAGGGAACTTCACCCAGGATAACTCCAAAAATTATGGAAGTGATATCAAGAGGAATATTATCTGGTCACTGAGAACAACTGGGAAAGAGAAAACATTGGAGAGCATGTCCGTGCAAACCCTCGTGATGTAACACAGAAGTGCAACGCTATAAACAGTTATTGACTACGCAAAGGGAAA
>WNGS01163947.1:11860589-11883089 GCA_020271785.1 Procambarus virginalis | reverse complement strand
GATGCACAATTTGGTTAAGATATACTAAGATCTGACTTGACTGTTTTACAGCCTGTCCTCATCAGCAAAGGTCAAGTGTCTATAGTAAGGTCCACTGGTCCACGGAGTGTGTTACGTTGTGACTTTTATGTTATTCAACATCTTGTACATTTAACATCTTTTGAACTTCATTTTCTCCAGAAACATTACTTGTGAACATTGTGAATTTACTGTCTTATGCAGAAGTCTCAAGAACACTGTTTTCAGAATGAGAGAGTCCGACTCCGTGGCGGAGAGAGAGACAGCCAGCCTAGGGTAAGCTCCTGCCCCCCCCCCTTCCTCCCTCTAGACCCTTCTGCTACTCTTCCAACATTTCAGCTTTCCTGATGACTGCAGCTGTTGTGTACTGTGGTCTGTAGCCCTGTGTGATGTGGCTGGGCCCAGTGTATGTGGTCTATGGTGTGGCTTGCAGTCAACCTTACCTCTGTCTTTGCCCACCAAGACTAAGCTTATATTCACAATCTCAATTTTTTTCTCCTCCATTTTGTGTTCTTATCACGGAGAAAACTTGCATGACAGCTTTCTCTTTACAGGTAATAATACCTCTCCACATACACACTTTGCTGATCTGTTTTGAGCTGAGTTTGCCCTGTGGCATTTGCTGCATCAGCCCTTTGTCAAGACCCAACCTTGCTATGGGGTGCTTGTGGCTTGTGTCCTATACCCTCTACAAATCTGCCTACATTAATGCACTCTTTGCTATTGTTTTTGCAGGCTGCTTTATTTGATCTACTGAATGTATTGCCCCATCTCTGACAGCTGGCATGTTTTCCCAGTCTCACTCTCTGCACACCTTCGCCAGGAGAGGTGGACTGCCTGACTCCTCTTCTGCCTCCTTCTCAGTCCCCAGGTGGCTTGAGACTAAACTGTATCTTCGTCTGTTGCTACTCAATAATATGTAGAATTATCTATTACTCTGCTAGGTCAAAATGAAAGGTATATGATGAAGAATAACTTGACTCAAAGTTGCTTTTATCATGCTTGCACATACTCTGCATTATACGCCTGTCAAATCCTTTTTCCGTTCAGGCTCAGTAGTTGTCTTTTAATACAGTGGTTGCTAATGATGAGAGCCACGGTTACCCTTTATGACTGTCATGCACCCCCCAGGAGCTCTCTTGTCACTGTCAAGGACGTAAGTATCTCCTCGCTTGTTTTTTATCGATAGTATTTATGAATTAATGAACCCAGCTATTATTTGGTGTGCAATGAAGAACTGAATTTGTTTCCAAACTATCATGTCATCTTAACTTGTCATGTCGCCTATTAAAACAATGTCAGTGCAGGACTCGGAAACCCTCCTGTTGACTTTACCAATGTTTCCCATCTGAACTAAAAATTGCCACAGCTGCGTCCTACACACAATTCTCAAAGACACTAATCAGTAACTTATTCTTTCCTCCTGACTCTCTATCACGACCCATGTGACGGCCTGTGATAACCCGAGTTGNACCGGGTGACCATATGTATACTGTGGTGACCATAAGTATACTGGGGTGTCCATAAGTATACTGGGGTGTCCATATGTATACTGGGGTGTCCATAAGTATACTGGGGTGTCCATATGTATACTGGGGTGACCATATGTATACTGTGGTGTCCATAAGTATACTGGGGTGTCCATAAGTATACTGGGGTGACCATAAGTATACTGTGGTGTCCATAAGTATACTGGGGTGTCCATAAGTGTACTGGGGTGACCATAAGTATACTGGGGTGTCCATAAGTGTACTGGGGTGACATAAGTATACTGGGGTGTCCATAAGTATACCGGGGTGACCATATGTATACTGTGGTGTCCATAAGTATACTGGGGTGTCCATAAGTATACTGGGGTGTCCATAAGTATACGGGGTGTCCATAAGTATACTGGGGTGACCATAAGTATACCGGGGTGACCATAAGTATACTGGTGACCATAAGTATACTGGGGTGTCCATAAGTATACTGGGGTGTCCATAAGTATACTGGGGTGTCCATATGTATACTGGGGTGACCATAAGTATACCGGGTGACCATAAGTATCCGGGGTGACCATAAGTATACTGGGGTGTCCATAAGTATACTGGGGTGTCCATAAGTATACCGGGGTGTCCATAAGTATACTGTGGTGTCCATAAGTATACTGGGGTGTCCATAAGTATACTGGGGTGTCCATATGTATACTGGGGTGTCCATAAGTATACTGTGGTGTCCATAAGTATACTGTGGTGACCATAAGTATACTGTGGTGACCATAAGTATACCGGGGTGTCCATAGTATACCGGGGTGTCCATAAGTATACTGGGGTGTCCATAAGTATACTGGGGTGTCCATAAGTATACTGGGGTGTCCATAAGTATACTGGGGTGTCCATAAGTATACTGGGGTGAATTGTTTTACATATGAGAGACGAGGACGACAGGAGACGCTGAACAAACCAATGACACATGTGTTACATGTGTTACAAACCAGTGACACATGTGTTACAAACCAGTGACACATGGTTACAAACCAGTGACACATGTGTTACAAACAAGTATCCCCTGAGAGATGACACTGAGGCTAGACGGGGTGAAGGAACGGCGCCACAATCACTTGGAGAGTTCAAAGGAAAAGTCTCTCGGGTAATATTCTGCTGGAGGCTGGCTAGACGAGGAGCGAACATGTCTCGTGAATTAACGTTAAGCATCCCAGACTCTTGACTCTTATATAAAGCTGGACCATTAAGGATAAACTTATGAACTCTTTCGAGGCGCCATTCGCCTGAGAGTTACGCGAGGTATATTGACGACAAGGAATATTTTACAACCCATTTTAATGGGCCATCTTCTACCACTGAAGGTAGATACTGACTTCGGTGTCATTTTGGTCTTCAGGAACACATTCAACCCTGCATTATCAATCCCTGGCAGGGGGTTGATATAATGCAGGGTACCATATGGTACCCTTAGTGGTACCATGTGGTACCATATGGTACAGGAAGCCTTAAATAACTCTACTAGTAATGGTAATGGCAGCCAGAAAGTAGGCCAGCCGATTCTTATCAGTTAAAGAATAAAAGATTCTTATCATAAAGAATAAAAAATGTAATCTGTAAAAAAAATATCATGCTTTTGCAGGACCCTCCAACCACTTGGGCTGGACGGTAGAGCGACGGTCTCGCTTCATGCAGGTCGGCGTTCAATCCCCGACCGTCCAAGTGGTTGGACACCATTCCTGAGCCTCGTCCCATCCCAAATCTTTATCCTGACCCCTTCCCAGTGCTATATAGCCGTAATGACTTGGCGCTTTTCACCTGATAGTTCCCTTCCTTGCAGGATCAGAACTGTTCCAACGTGAGAAACTCGCCTACCTTATCGAGGTCAATGGCCAGGAACAAGTCAATATTAGGCGTGTTTATTTATGACTAAATCAACGCCAGTTTGACGATTTGCTTGACTTTGTTAATGTGATGTATTACGTGAGCTCACAGTAGGTAAACACACTGGATAATAGTACGGTAGAGGACACAACATAATTCTTTTTCTCCGGAACACTGAAATATTTATTACGGTTCCTCCTCCCTCCCCCCCCCCTAG
Source organism: Procambarus virginalis (assembly GCA_020271785.1). NCBI lineage: Eukaryota > Metazoa > Arthropoda > Malacostraca > Decapoda > Cambaridae > Procambarus > Procambarus virginalis. The sequence continues at coordinate 11,879,489 of WNGS01163947.1, read as the reverse complement.
GTCGAAGTACTGCCCCACCCCCTCAAAGGTCGAAGTACTGCCCCACCCCCTCAAAGGTCGAAGTACTGCCCCACCCCCTCAAAGGTCGAAGTACTGCCCCACCCCCTCAAAGGTCGAAGTACTGCCCCCCCCCTCAAAGGTCGAAGTACTGCCCCACCCCCTCAAAGGTCGAAGTATGCCCTCCCCCCCCCCCCCGCGTTCTAAGAAGAAGTACTGCCCTCCCCCCCATCCTAAGAAGTACTGCCCTCCCCCCCACCCACAGGTCGCTACACCATAACATTGTGGTGTGGTGTAGCATGCCAGAACTTGGTATCCATTTACTTCTCGGTGAACAGTCCCATTAGATGAAAGGAACCGTGCCTAACCATTCTGTGTCCCGCCGAGGAAGCGAACCTATGATCCCCGAGTGTGTTTCTGTGATGGAGAATGAAGCCAAGTGTACCGAGATACACTGAATCATTACTAGCGCGGTGCTACACGTTCATTGTACTTGAATATGCTACTGACAGTTGCCTCCGGTGATAAAGGAATATCCTCTTTTGAACCCCCCATCGTAGCCAACACTTGACTCATCATTGTCACGTGGGACGGGCTGACATATATTGTCTCATGACACATTACAATGTCAAATGATCTTTAGGTAACTTTGACATAAATTTTAGCATGTGAAGTTCCAATTATGTTGTATTATGTTGTATTAGTTATAGCTGCAGTAGGCATTGTAGTAGATTATGATGTTGTTGAAGTAGTGGCTTAATTGCATTAATCGTTGTTACATTAGTAGTATTTGTATCAGAATCAACAGTTTGCAATATTGCAAAATAATTGCTGCTTGTGTTTTGTCACAAATATTCCGATTGTTGTTAGTAGTTCTGTTTCCGTTTCATTTAGGTGCTGCTGGTATTGTTATTCCTATGACCAGAGGTCACGACCTCTCCGTAGGGTGCAGTCGCACCTCCACAGATCTCCACTATCAGCTAATGATACTAGTAATGGCTCCAATGGGCCACCACTTACGGGCTATTCATGCCCGTGCCACCTTATGGGTGGCTTAATCTTCATCAATCAGTCGGTGCTGTGGCGGTGGTGTGTGGCAGCGTCCCGCCGGCTGCTTGGGCCGGCCGGCTGGCTCGAGCTAAAGTCTACGGTGATCGCCCTCCGTGGTTCACTTACTCGGTATTTTGGGGGTTTATTCTGATTTTCTTCGTTGTTGTTTTTGTTTAGCCTTATTGTTGGCACCATGATTGTTGGCACCATGATTGTTGGCAGCCTCATTGTTGGCACCATCATTGTTGGCAGCCTCATCGGTGTCATTGTTGGCACCATCATCACTGGCACTGCACCATTGTTGGCACCATCATTGTTGTCATTGTTAACACCATTGCTAGCATTGTTGACACCATCATCGGTGTTATTGCTAGCACCATCATTGTTGGCACTGTCCTCGCTGTTGTCACCACCCAGACCGTTCTCGCCAGCGTTCCCAACACCAAGAAACTATCGTACTAAAGTGCCCTTATCCTAACCTACCAGAGGACCAAAAACAGAAAACGGGACAGTACGTCAATTTCGCGAGCCGCTACCATTTTCTAGTACGACAAATTTTGCCCTCCGGTAAAGCATACGTCAAAATGCAACGGTCTATTAGCAGGACGGGTTGTGCCATTAATGCTTCTGTTAAAGTAACACTTAGGGCGCCGGTCACGGCCCTAAGGCCCGCGCAGGAACCATCCATCTCCGACTATTTGCCTATAGCTGATCATATATAAATTTATCAACTTTCACCAATCTTGCAGACGATGAGTCAGAATGACGTGGCTGAAGATATGATGGCCAGATCACACGTCAGAAGATGGAGTGAGTGAGTTATTATTAAGGGGAAAGCGCTAAGTCATTGCGACTATACAGCACTGGGAAGGGGTCAGATTTGGGATGGGACGGGGGGAAGGAATGGTGTCCAACCACTTGGACGGTCGGGAATTGAACGCCGACCTGTATTAAGCGAGACCGTTGCTCTGCCGTCCAGCCCAAGTGGTTGGACGTCAGAAGATGGAGAGACGACGACGTTTCGGTCCGTCGTGGACCATTATCAAGTCTTATATATCGGGAGACCATTAAGGCACACACACGACTTGATAAATGGACCAGGACGGACCGAAACGTCGTAGTTTCTGCATCTTCCGATGTGTGGGTTGGTCATCATGTGACCTAACACTTATCTAGCACCTATCATCCAACACCTGTTATCTAACACCTGTCATTATCATTCGTAGTTCGAGGTTATACATTTATCAAAATTACGGTTTCGTTTCACTGATAAAACAAAGAACTCTTTATCTGACCTCAACTCTCTAGGAATACAAATCTTTTCCTTAACTATTCTTATCAGTGAAGTGGATGGTTCCGTTTGTCATAACGAGAAAATTAGTGAATCTTAGATATTTTGTTCTCAAGTGAGAAATATAGCTTTAAACGAGTATGATTTAAGCCACGAGCGCCATGTTATATAAGCAAAATTATATATACTGCAGAATGTATGTACAGAATATGTTGATTATTCAAATTACTTGCAGTGGAGTGGAGGAAGCAGCAAGTCTTGCCTCTACACCTCATCTCTACACTTCGCTTGTTCCGTACAACCTCCATTCCTGAATATTGGCTTCATGCTACGTAACTTATGTTCGATTGGCGAAAGCTGTATTAAAATCCAGTTTACGCAAGTCTGCCCCCCGCGTGTGAGCGGTGCTCTGTTTTACGCGTGTGTGACTACTGAAAAACCTGATGGTCGTGGTCTCTCCCTTTCTTGATACATTCAGACTTGTCAAGATAATTTATGGTTCTTGATCGTGAAGATACGAAGGAGCTCTTCTGTTGCTACTTGCTCGTCGAGTGGCGGAAAGTGGACATTATCAGAGAGATCTTGTCTCAAGTAAATCAGCTGTATAATGCGTCTGTCAACACAGTCCTTGACAGCAAAATCAAAACAAAACATGTTGCTTTGTCTTGTTGATTCTATAGTAACGTTGAGAACAAGAAGCTCTTGGGCCCCCGGGCTGGTGCACTTGTGGGATCTGCAACAGCAGCTAAATTCTTTCTCTCTTGTGTTTGATGACTCGTTCAGTGAAGCAGGTGGTGGCGGCGGCGCTGGCCGAGTTTGGGAGTGGGCCAAGACACACACACACACACACACACACACACACACACACACACACACACACACACACACACACACACACACACACACACACACACACTCTCATCACGGTTAGTGATGAACATTCACCATCCCAGCTGAGCAATGTGTGTGTGTGTGTGTGTGTGTTAATCGCTTCCTGGGTGCACATGTATTTATATCCCTCTTACATAAATTACAACTTAGCGAATTCGTGCTTAATTTACCAACACACTCAGACTTTGTCTTGCTCATTCTTCTCAGACATCAACAGTCACTACATGATGAACATGTTTACACATTGATGTACACACCTCAACCCCCCCCCCTCGTAGCACATTTATACGAATTTAAAAAAACAAATTGTGAAGGACGCATTGATGTCTCTCTAGTAAACAAAATCATACTCTTCATTGCAAATTCTAAATGATTTCTAAATATGAAAGTTATCGCTTTCAAAATATTGAATATCAAGCACTTGTTTTCCACTCATGATGCTATTTTGTTTCTCTATACGTCTGGTACAAGTGCTTGACGAGCTCTTCTCCTCTGTTTATGCTGTGTGAACTCTGTCGCTTTAGTTTTTCCAGCACATCCGTCGCCAAGGTTACTGTGCTCTATGTACACGGAGGTCCTGGTGTGTGTGTGTGGCACAAGGTCCTCCACGTACACGGAGGTCCTGGTGTGTGTGTGTGGCACAAGGTCCTCCACGTACACGGAGGTCCTGGTGTGTGTGTGTGGCACAAGGTCCTCCACGTACACGGAGGTCCCTGTGTGTGGCACATGGTCCTCCACGTACACGGAGGTCCTGGTGTGTGTGTGTGTGGCACAAGGTCCTCCACGTACACGGAGGTCCTGGTGTGTGTGTGTGTGGCACATGGTCCTCCACGTACACGGAGGTTCCTGTGTGTGGCACAAGGTCCTCCACGTACACGGAGGTCCTGGTGTGTGTGTGGCACAAGGTCCTCCACGTACACGGAGGTCCCTGTGTGTGGCACAAGGTCCTCCACGTATACGGAGGTTCCTGTGTGAGGCACAAGGTCCTCCACGTATACGGAGGTCCCTGTGTGTGTGTGGCACAAGGTCCTCCACGTACACGGAGGTCCGTGTGTGTGTACCACAAGGTCCTCCACGTACACGGAGGTCCCTGTATGTGTGTCTAAAGGGCCTCCACGTACACGGAGATCCCTGTGTGTGTGCCACAAGGTCCTCCACGTACACGGAGATCCCTGTGTGTGTACCACAAGGTCCTCCACGTACACGGAGGTCCCTGTATGTGTGTCTAAAGGGCCTCCACGTACACGGAGATCCCTGTGTGTGTACCACAAGGTCCTCCACGTACACGGAGGTCCCTGTGTGTGTACCACAAGGGCCTCCACGTACACGGAGGTCCCTGTGTGTGTACCACAAGGGCCTCCACGTACACGGAGGTCCCTGTGTGTGTGCCACAAGGGCCTCCACGTACACGGAGGTCCCTGTGTGTGTACCACAAGGGCCTCCACGTACACGGAGGTCCCTGTGTGTGTGCCACAAGGTCCTCCACGTAAACAATAACATGGTCTGCACTGTTCCCTGGAGACTACAGTAACGGAGCAACAACAACAACAACAACAGCAGCAGCTGCAGCTGCAGCAGCACAAGGTCCCCACTTCCCTCCAGGATAGAACACATGGAGGGAAGGTGGTGGTGGCGACCTCTCCCCAAACCTAACTGGCATCTCGTGCTTTCAGATAAAGACAATGCCATCGAAAAAGAAGCTGAAGGCCTATTTAAAGAAATTGACCACGTAATTATGCAATTTAACTCAGCAGGGACCCTCCTTCCCCTAGTTCAGTGACCCCTCCTTCCCCTAGTTTCGGTGTGAATCTATTATCTTCCCCTGTTATATACAGGGGTTCCCTTGCCTAGTGTCCCCCTGGTCGGTATGTCCCCCCATCAGCCTATGCCCCCTTTATACCCATTTTATATATATATTTATATATTTTATATATACATATATATGCATTTATATATATATACATTGGTTCAGGCCTTGTGGGGTAGATCTTGGTCAATGTTTTCTATCATTTTCGAAGAAATATTGTAGATATTTTTTGTCTTATACACCTTCCCCGGCCATATGTACATTTTAATGTACCAACCTGTGTTCCGTCCACCACTGGCTGTAGCCAACCTGTCATACGTCCACCACTGGCTGTGTACCAACCTGTCATACGTCCACAACTGGCTGTGTAGCCAAGCTGTCATACGTCCACCACTGGCTGTGTACCAACCTGTCATACGTCCACCACTGGCTATGTACCAACCTGTCATACGTACACCACTGGCTGTAGCCAAGCTGTCGACGGCCTCTGCAGAGATAGTACCCAAGGGTTGCTTCCTGTTTTGCTTCCGTTCCCTCCATGTGTCCTATACGTGTCTCACACGTGTCCGCACGTGTCCACTACTCGCCTCGTCCGTGCCAACACGTGTCTGGACGGCCAAATGTCGTGAATCGAATCATTGACTATGACTTTTACTCTTGGTTTGCCCGTGGTTTGCCCGTGGCTTACTCGTGGATTTTGGCCAGTGTGGTGCTTTGAGTTGCCCCCGCCCCCTTCCCTCCCCCCCCTGGAGTGTTGTCAGCCTTCTCACCATTGTGGTCTTGTTGCAACAGTTTAACCCACGACTGTTGTGTTGCATGTGATGCGTTGTGTGTCGTTATTTACTGATAATCCCGTGTTAGCTGGCCGCTGGTGTGGCCGCCATGTTGATGACGTCATTTGGCGTGGCCAATCAGATTTGTCGTTTGATTCGCCGTTTTGATGACGTCAACTGGCGTGGCCATTCAGATGTTCGTTTGTTTCGTCTACGTCATCGTCTCTTCCCTTCCCGCTTGGAGTAACTTGTAACTCTGCGCTCAATGTTGATATTAAATTCTCATTTAACGAAGATTTATAATATAAATTATTTTACAGCAGTCGTATATAAGATGGCCTTCAGACCCGTCCAGTCAAGAGAACTGTTGTTGTTTGGAATTTAAATCACAATGGGTAGTTCCCCCTTCGCAGTCTTCCCATCATTGTCTCTCCCCCTCCACACTGTGTATTCCTCTCACTGTCTCTCTCACCCTTCACATTCCCCCTCACATTCCCTCACTCTCTCCCTCACATTCCCTCACTCTCTCCCTCACATTCCCTCACTCTCGCCTCACTCTCACCCCCTCCACCCCTCTTTCCTTCTAATTATATCCAGACAATTTCTGGCATGTTCCTCCAAGAGTGTTTGCTTTTCATTTTCCTGATTGTTGATAAACCACTTTGATTGTTCTTGTGGATTAATATATATTTTCTGTAATTATAATAAGAATATTATTGATTTTCTAAATAATATGATTAAAATTTTTAATAAATTTAATTTAATAAATGTTAATTTGAAATAGGATATCGAGGTGCACGTAGGTACACTGTGTACTTTATATCAAGTCATTAATAGGCAAAGTTAAGTGGGTATTGATAGCTGAAGATAGCAAGTTGTGTGTGGTGCAGGGTCTCTAGGCAAAGTTATGGGTATTGATAGCTGAAGATAGCAAGTGGTGTGTGGTGCAGGGTCTCTAGGCAAAGTTAAGTGGTATTGATAGCTGAAGATAGCAAGTGTGTGTGGTGCAGGGTCTCTAGGCAAAGTTAAGTGGGTATTGATAGCTGAAGATAGCAAGTTGTGTGTGGTGCAGGGTCTCTAGCAAAGTTAAGTGGGTATTGATAGCTGAATAGCAAGTTGTGTGTGGTGCAGGTCTCTAGGCAAAGTTAAGTGGGTATTGATAGCTGAAGATAGCAAGTTGTGTGTGGTGCAGGGTCCTAGGCAAAGTTAGTGGGTATTGATAGCTGAAGATAGCAAGTTGTGTGTGGTGCAGGGTCTCTAGGCAAAGTTAAGTGGGTATTGATAGCTGAAGATAGCAAGTTGTGTGTGGTGCAGGGTCTCTAGGCAAAGTTAAGTGGGTATTGATAGCTGAAGATAGCAAGTTGTATGTGGTGCAGGGTCTCTAGGCAAAGGAAACAACAATACCAAATGTTTTAGCACAAATTTGTATTGACAATGTAGGACATGACTGTATGGATAAAGTTAAGGATGTGTACATTATTATAGTGTGTGTATTGCACACACACTACGAGAGTACACACAGCCATGTGCATGCGGCCCGCACATCATACACGAGCACCAGTACACCCTATAGTGTCCATACGAGCAGCAGTTCACCCTATAGTCCATACGAGCAGCAGTACACCCTATAGTGTCCATACGAGCAGCAGTACACCCTATAGTGTCCACACGGGCACCAGTACACCCTATAGTGACCACCTTCTCTCCACAGGCCGCCTAAGGGCCAGGCAAGGCGGGAGTCGTCGGGGTCTGTGAGTCCAGGCAGCGTGGGAGCGGACTGTGAGTGGCAGGGTGAGGGCTGGAGGCGGCCTGGACGCTGGTCTGGACAGTGGGAGCAGGGCACGCCCTCCACCCCCACCACGCCCCAGTCCGTGCCCTCCACGCCTCCACCCATGCCCGCCCCTCCGCCAGAACCCCAGAACACCCTCATCAAGGTAAGCACTGTGGTAATCTACTACGGTAATCTACTACGGTAAGCTACTGCGGTAATCTACTCGGCACGGAGACTTTGTTTATACTGTGGGCGAAGCTCTCCACTAATAACAGATGACACAAAAACTATTAAACCATTATACAATGAGCAGCTTCTGTTGCCAGTAGTGGTGGATCCCGAATATTGATCGTGGGTTTAAGTCTCTGCCACCACGTATACTTTAATCCGGTCCGTAGAATTACCCAAATCTACCCAAATCTACCCAAATGTACCCAAATCCTCCTAGCATTACGTAAGTAATGAAGATATAAGGTATATTTACTTACTGTAATGTTGGTGCTGCACGTAGAACATGATCAAACCTATTTTCACTCTGAAATAATGTAATTTCATATCGAAATTCGAAGTAAATATGTAGCAGGTGACGCCGTAGGAAGTCGACGGTCCAAGCGACAAAATGTGGAGCGACTTATCCAAGATATATGGTCGCCTGGAGAGTGTTTGCTGCCATAGCAGCCTCCTGTACACAGTGATCCAGTCGTCGCACTTCTTTGCTCAAATTGTTGCAATTTAATTANGGCACGTCGCCAGTGCCTCGCTACTGAAGGCACCTCGCCAGTGCCTCGCTACTGAGGGCACCTCGCCAGTGCCTCGCTACTGAGGGCACCTCGATAGTGCCTCGCTACTGAGGGCACCTCGCTACTGAGGGCACCTCGCTACTGAGGGCACCTCGCTACTATGAGGGCACCTCGCTACTGAGGCACCTCGCTACTGAGGGCACCTCGCTACTGAGGGCACCTCGATAGTGCCTCGCTACTGAGGGCACCTCGCCAGTGCCTCACTACTGAGGGCACCTCGCTACTGAGGGCACCTCGCTAGTGCCTCGTACTGAGGGCACCTCGCTACTGAGGGCACGTCGCTACTGAGGGCACCTCGCTACTGAGGGCACCTCGCTAGTGCCCTCGCTACTGAGGGCACCTCGCCTACTGAGGGCACTCGCTAGTGCCTCGCTACTGAGGGCACCTCGCTTGAGGGCACCTCGCTTCTGACGGCACCTCGCTAGTGCCTCGCTTCTGAGGGCACCTCGCTAGTGCCTCGCTACTGAGGGCACCTCGCTACTGAGGGCACCTCGCTAGTGCCTCGCTACTGAGGGCACCTCGCTACTGAGGGCACCTCGCTTGTGCACTCGCTACTGAGGGCACCTCGCTACTGAGGGCACCTCGCTAGTGCCTCGCTACTGAGGGCACCTCGCTAGTGCCTCGCTACTTAGGGCACCTCGCTACTGAGGGCACCTCGCTAGTGCCTCGCTACTGAGGGCACCTCGCTACTGAGGGCACCTCGCTGTGCCCGCTACTGAGGGCACCTCGCTTGTGCCTCGCTACTGAGGGCACCTCGCAGTGCCTCGCTACTGAGGGCACCTCGCCTGAGGGTGCCTCGCTACTGAGGGCACCTCGCCAGTGCCTCGCTACTGAGGGCACCTCGCTAGTGCCTCGCTACTGAGGGCACCTCGCCAGTGCCTCGCTACTGAGGGCACCTCGCTACTGAGGGCACCTCGCTACTGAGGGCACCTCGCTACTGAGGGCACCTCGCTACTGAGGGCACCTCGCTAGTGCCTCGCTACTGAAGGCACCTCGCTAGTGCCTCGCTACTGAGGGCACCTCGCTACTGAGGGCACCTCGCTAGTGCCTCGCTACTGAGGGCACCTCACTAGTCCCTCGCTACTGAGGGCACCTCGCTACTGAGGGCACCTCGCTACTGAGGGCACCTCGCTAGTGCCTCGCTACTGAGGGCACTCGCCAGTGCCTCGCTACTGAGGGCACCTCGCTAGTGCCTCGCTACTGAGGGCACCTCGCTACTGAAGGCACCTCGCTAGTGCCTCGCTGCTGAGGGCACCTCGCTACTGAGGGCACCTCGCTACTGAGGGCACCTCGCTACTGAGGGCACCTCGCTACTGAGGGCACCTCGCTACTGAGGCACCTCGCTACTGAGGGCACCTCGCTAGTGCCTCGCTACTGAGGGCACCTCGCCAGTGCCTCGCTACTGAGGGCACCTCGCTAGTGCATCGCTACTGAGGCACCTCGCTACTGAGGGCACCTCGCTACTGAGGGCACCTCGCTAGTGCCTCGCTACTGAGGGCACCTCGCTACTGAGGGCACTCGCCAGTGCCTCGCTACTGAGGGCACCTCGCCAGTGCCTCGCTACTGAGGGCACCTCGCTAGCGCCTCGCTACTGAGGGCACCTCGCTACTGAGGGCACCTCGCCAGTGCCTCGCTACTGAGGGCACCTCGCCAGTGCCTCGCTACTGAGGGCACCTCGCTAGTGCCTCGCTACTGAGGGCACCTCGCTACTGAGGGCTCTCGCCAGTGCCTCGCTACTGAGGGCACCTCGCTAGTGCCTCGCTACTGAGGGCACCTCGCTAGTGCCTCGCTACTGAGGGCACCTCGCTATGAGGGCACCTCGCTACTGAGGGCACCTCGCTAGTGCCTCGCTACTGAGGGCACCTCGCTACTGAGGGCACCTCGCTAGTGCCTCGCTACTGAGGGCACCTCGCTACTGAGGCACCTCGCTACTGAGGGCACCTCGCTACTGAGGGCACCTCTCTACTGAGGGCACCTCGCTAGTGCCTCGCTACTGAGGGCACCTCGCTAGTGCTCGCTACTGAGGGCACCTCGCTAGTGCCTCACTACTGAGGGCACCTCGCTAGTGCCTCACTACTGAGGGCACCTCGCTAGTGCCTCACTACTGAGGGCACCTCGCTAGTGCCTCACTACTGAGGGCACCTCGCTACTGAGGGCACCTCGCCAGTGCCTCGCTACTGAGGGCACCTCGCCAGTGCCTCGCTACTGAGGGCACCTCGCTACTGAGGGCACCTCGCTACTGAGGGCACCTCGCTACTGAGGGCACCTCGCTACTGAGGGTACCTCGCTACTGAGGGCACCTCGCTACTGAGGGCACCTCGCTAGTGCCTCACTACTGAGGGCACCTCGCTACTGAGGGCACCTCGCCAGTGCCTCGCTACTGAGGGCACCTCGCTACTGAGGGCACCTCGCTACTGAGGGCACCTCACTACTGAGGGCACCTCGCTACTGAGGGCACCTCGCTAGTGCCTCACTACTGAGGGCACCTCGCTACTGAGGGCACCTCGCCAGTGCCTCGCTACTGAGGGCACCTCGCCAGTGCCTCGCTACTGAGGGCACCTCGCTTTTGCCTCGCTACTGAGGGCACCTCGCTACTGAGGGCACCTCGCTAGTGCCTCGCTACTGAGGGCACCTCGCTACTGAGGGCACCTCGCTACTGAGGGCACCTCGCTACTGAGGGCACCTCGCTAGTGCCTCGCTACTGAGGGCACCTCGCTACTGAGGGCACCTCGCTACTGAGGGCACCTCGCTAGTGCCTCGCTACTGAGGGCACCTCGCTAGTTCCTCGCTACTGAGGGCACCTCGCTAGTGCCTCGCTACTGAGGGCACCTCGCTACTGAGGGCACCTCGCTAGTGCCTCGCTACTGAGGGCACCTCGCTAGTGCCTCGCTACTGAGGGCACCTCGCTAGTGCCTCGCTACTGAGGGCACCTCGCTACTGAGGGCACCTCGCTACCGAGGGCACCTCGCTACCGAGGGCACCTCGCTACTGAGGGCACCTCGCTACTGAGGGCACCTCGCTAGTGCCTCGCTACTGAGGGCACCTCGCTACTGAGGGCACCTCGCTACTGAGGGCACCTCGCTACTGAGGGCACCTCGCTACTGAGGGCACCTCACTAGTGCCTCGCTACTGAGGGCACCTCGCTACTGAGGGCACCTCGCTAGTGCCTCGCTAGTGCCTCGCTACTGAGGGCACCTCGCTAGTGCCTCGCTACTGAGGGCACCTCGCTACTGAGGGCACCTCGCTAGTGCCTCGCTACTGAGGGCACCTCGCTAGTGCCTCGCTACTGAGGGCACCTCGCTAGTGCCTCGCTACTGAGGGCACCTCGCTACTGAGGGCACCTCGCTACTGAGGGCACCTCGCTACTGAGGGCACCTCGTTACTGAGGGCACCTCACTAGTGCCTCGCTACTGAGGGCACCTCGCTACTGAGGGCACCTCGCTACTGAGGGCACCTCGCTAGTGCCTCGCTAGTGCCTCGCTACTGAGGGCACCTCGCTAGTGCCTCGCTACTGAGGGCACCTCGCTACTGAGGGCACCTCGCTACTGAGGGCACCTCGCTACTGAGGGCACCTCGCTAGTGCCTCGCTACTGAGGGCACCTCGCTAGTGCCTCGCTACTGAGGGCACCTCGCTAGTGCCTCGCTACTGAGGGCACCTCGCTAGTGCCTCGCTACTGAGGGCACCTCGCTACTGAGGGCACCTCGCTAGTGCCTCGCTACTGAGGGCACCTCGCTACTGAGGGCACCTCGCTAGTGCCTCGCTACTGAGGGCACCTCGCTACTGAGGGCACCTCGCTACTGAGGGCACCTCGCTAGTGCCTCGCTACTGAGGGCACCTCGCTACTGAGGGCACCTCGCTACTGAGGGCACCTCGCTAGTGCCTCGCTACTGAGGGCACCTCGCTAGTGCCTCGCTAATGAGGGCACCTCGCTAGTGCCTCGCTAATGAGGGCACCTCGCTAGTGCCTCGCTACTGAGGGCACCTCGCTACTGAGGGCACCTCACTACTGAGGGCACCTCGCCAGTGCCTCGCTACTGAGGGCACCTCGCCAGTGCCTCGCTACTGAGGGCACCTCGCTAGTGCCTCACTACTGAGGGCACCTCGCTACTGAGGGCACCTCGCTAGTGCCTCGCTACAGAGGGCACCTCGCTAGTGCCTCACTTCCTCTATATTACCCTCTAGTGTCTTTATCTGACAATAACGTGTGTTGATGACAGAGCCCCGGATGTATGGCGGGTTTCCAAACATATTAAAATTGAGTGGCGAGAATTGACTATGGATTGAAGGTAGAATTGAACAATATTGACAACGGAGTGGTGAGATAGTAATACTGATCATGGAATATACAGAAAATTAGCAATATTGACCCATGGAGTGATGAGAATATAGCAGATTTGACCAAGGTGTTTGGACATTGTGCGTGTCACCGACAACAGACTAATTTATAATAGATAAACGAATGAAAACCATAATCAGAAAATCAATACATGGTGTTGATATTACCCAGTATATTATATTTATATTTTTTGTTAGGAAACCGGTGGTCGTGCGTCATTGGTCGACAAAACGTTTCGTTGAAAGGCATTTGAGGAAACGTTCTTGTACTTCAGGCAGCGATAGAAGTGTAGCTCGTAGCTGGTGTGAGTCCGTGTGGCATACGCCCTGCAGCATCACCACGCACACGCGCGTGCACACGCTCCTGGACTATCCAGCGTGCCTATAAGCGTGTACCTGTCCTCAGGAAGGGTCAAAATCTCTGCTAATGTGACAGGAGAAGTTTTAGAAGAGGTTAAATAGCCTTAACAACTTCTAGGAGAACTCCTACGCACGCTAGCATCTTCTAGGAGGACCCCTATACACGCTAGCATCTTCTAGGACCCCTATACACGCCAGCATCTTCTAGGAGGACCCTATACACGCCAGCATCTTCTAGGAGGACCCTATACACGCCAGCATCTTCTAGGAGGACCCTATACACGCCAGCATCTTCTAGGAGGACCCCTATACACGCCAGCATCTTCTAGGAGGACCCTATACACGCCAGCATCTTCTAGGAGGACTCCTATACACGCCAGCATCTTCTAGGAGGACCCCTATACACGCCAGCATCTTCTAGGAGGACCCCTATATACGCCAGCATCTTCTAGGAGGACCCCTATACACGCCAGCATCTTCTAGGAGGACTCCTATACACGCCAGCATCTTCTAGGAGGACCCTATACACGCCAGCATCTTCTAGGAGGACCCCTATACACGCCAGCATCTTCTAGGAGGACCCCTATACACGCCAGCATCTTCTAGGAGGACCCTATACACGCCAGCATCGTCTAGGAGGACCCCTATACACGCCAGCATCTTCTACGAGGACCCTATACACGCCAGCATCTTCTACGAGGACCCTATACACGCCAGCATCTTCTACGAGGACCCCTACACACATTTTCCTTCTCCAAAAGACAGGTGATGCAAGTCAAGGCTCTTCCTCACTCGTACCTTTGTAACAAACAATTATAAGTTAACACTTATAATTATTTAAATTAACACTTAATTATAATAAGTATAATTAACATTGCATTATACTCTCCTGCTCAAGTGTTCAGTGAGTACTGATGTCTGTTCAGCATAATTAACATGACTAAATTTTGTTGTAGTCATGGTTGTATATAATTGACACAAATGTAAGTAGATTATATAAAATAAAAACTGCTTATTTTGACATGATGTAGAATGAATGAAAATGACCAAGCAAACATCATTATTTCATTTCTGACATTAACAGAAGCGATAACTATACAATTAACTGTTAAAAAGACATGATAAACGTAACAATTTAAATGTATATACCTTTATAAAGCGAGATATAGCTGTGAAGCTTTATACGACTGCGGCACAATGTTGCTATGACTTTACGCCAGAACATTTTGTTTGATATAAAACATTGCTTCTGAGGTCAAAGTTGAGACTTCAAGCTTTACCTCGAGTGTGTTTACATCCATAATTGGTTAAGTGGGTAGAAAGTACTTTTAATCCAGAGACCCTCCGGTTAATAGAACCACAAGTAATTGGGAACTTTAACTTGTAAATGAAGTCATATTTAGTTTGTGGGGTCTACGACCCGTACATCATTAAGGTATCTTCCCTGGTGATGCTCTGACTCGCCTCTACCGCACTCGACTTCAGTTTATTTCATGGCATTTTTGCCTTCATTCCTTTATTCATTTAGCATTTTTTTCCTTTTGGCAAGTGAAAGACGGGCTCTGGACTGAGCTCGGGTGAGCGAGTTGGTCAGCCACGGACATGACATTTTCGGACCTGGAAAAACTAATTGGTTGTTTTAACAATATGTTCAGAGTGAGTTTCTCGCTGTAAGGTGAAGTATCGTATCACTGTAAGATACGTTTGGCGGCATTCAGTTTGATCTAAGCAGAAGCAGTATGTCTGTACAGTTTGAGAAGTCATGCCGCGGTGGCCATCAACAGTAACGTTAATGAAGACAAGGGGGATAGAGCTCCAGAAACAGCGATACGTGCCCAAGACATTCTACTAATCGAAGACATTCTACTAATCTAAGACATACTACTAATCTAAGATATTCTACTAATCGAAGACATTCTACTAATCGAAGACATTCTACTAATCGAAGACATTCTACTAATCTAAGACATTCTACTAATCTAAGACATTCTACTAATCTAAGACATTCTACTAATCTAAGACATTCTACTAATCTAAGACATTCTAATAATCTAAGACATTCTACTAATCTAAGACATTCTACTAATCTAAGACATGTGTCACAGATGAGGTCGCCTCCTCCAGAACATAAATAACTTTCTCCATTTTTCCCCTCTTTCTGTCACTCTGGTACAAGTTAGTCTTCGTCTCCTTTCTCCACAAGACTTTGTGCCAGGACTTTGTAGGTTATTTTATTTCGTAGCAAATTGTAACTTAGTGGTTTTGTTCTTGAGGCTTACAGGTGGCTTGTTTCGTTTGGCGAACCAGGTTATAATGTTGTCTTGTAGTAGTCTCTCATACTTCTTGTTCAAGTTAAACAAATATCTTCACAACTGAAAGCATTCTTCGTTCATCCTCATCAATTGCCTGTCATGGTCTACCAGGCTGTTGATGTTGGTGAGCTCACCTAGGCTCTCTTGTTTCATGACATAAAAATCAACGGTTGGACCAATTGCTTTTTTACGCAACTCTTTTGGCAATGTGTCTGCTGGAGTTATTGTGATACTAGAGCCTGGTGGTGACCTGCTTTACTAGCATGCTCTTGGCATGCCCTCATGCTGGGTGACCACAGTAGCAGACTCCAAATGTCACACCAGGAGTCCTCTCAACACCTTTGGTTGCCTCTCCTGTGCATGAACCAACGATGCCTCGACACACACCTGCACAGGAGACAACTGTGCACACAGCTGTCCAATTACAATGGAGGACGTTGCATAAAACCGGTTCATTCCTACACTGTTCACCCATTATAAGAAATGCATACACCTTCAAATTAAAACAGTCTTAAGCTTTAATATCGTGAAAACAGCTTCACTTCAGAACCACTGTGCTGGAATACTGCGCCTAAGTAACCCCACACACCGCGCCACTGTCTAAATCTTTAGAGACTGACTGTAAAGAAACCGATAAGACGCATAGATTTTGAAAGATGAGACTTCATCTAAATATAACGCAAGCTTTTAGAAATTTGCACGGCTTTCGAATTTAACCTTATCCACGGTCCCTTGACCTGAAATGGATCAAACTTTCTTCGGACATAACAGGATTTAAAGTGCTTGTCAAAGACAGATTACGACGATAAGACACCCTCTGAGAGGGTGGACTACAGAAGAAGGATAAGTATGGGAAGCAGATTGAAGTATTAATCATCTAATAGCTTCTTATTATTGGATAATAAAGTACGGAGGAGCGGGGCAGATAAGTCAGTGTACCGAGTCTACACTCTGAGGGATGTAGGGTGTACTGAGGGGTGTAGGGTGTACTGAGGGGTGTAGGGTGTACCGGGGGGGGGGGTGTAGGGTGTACCGAGGGGTGTAGGGTGTACCGGGGGGTGTAGGGTGTACTGAGGGGTGGTGTAGCTGGCAGGTCACTCGCAGAGCTTCAGGAAGTCATTAGATGTGCCAGCTGTCTGTCTGCCAGTTTGATAGAAAATATGGCACGGGCGACACAGAGCCTGCGTCACTCTGGTCTATCTTTACTGCCACTCTGTGCTTTACTGCCACTCTGGTCTTTACTGCCACTCTGTGCTTTACTGCCACTCTGGTCTTTACTGCCACTCTGGTCTTTACTGCCACTCTGGTCTTTACTGCCACTCTGGTCTTTACTGCCACTCTGGTCTTTACTGCCACTCTGGTCTTTACTGCCACTCTGCTCTTTACTGCCACTCTGCTCTTTACTGCCACTCTGCTCTTTACTGCCACTCTGCTCTTTACTGCCACTCTGCTCTTTACTGCCACTCTGCTCTTTACTGCCACTGCTCTATATTGATTTCAACTGGACATTTCATGTGACGGACTTCATACATACAGTTAGCCCCAGTGGGCCCCAGTGGGCCCCAGTGGGCACCAGTGGGCACCAGTGGGCACCAGTGGGCACCAGTGGGCACCAGTGGGCACCAGTGGGCACCGGTGTGGGACGACCGCACGCAGTTCTAGCCCCAGTGGGGCGTAGTTAGCCAATAAGGACGACCATGGACGACCAGCAGAGACGACCGCACGTAGTTTACCATTCAGGGATATAAAAACAATGTATACATTCACTTCCTGCGGTGCAACACACGATCAAACACACCTGCCCGTATCGGCGCTGTTTTTATAACCCGTCACCGTCATTTTTGACGCTGTCGTCAGCAACGTCGAAAATGACGGGCCTTTGTTGGAATTGAAGCGTCTTGTTATTGACGCTCTGGCAGACCATTGATCTCCTTCCTGCGATGGGTTAGGAGGGTTGTGTGGGTTCGTGTGCTTTATAGGTCAGTATACTGGGGTGTGCATAAGTATACTGGGGTGTCCATAAGTATACTGGGGTGTCCATAAGTATACCGGGGTGACCATAAGTATACTGGCGTGAATTGTTTTACATATGAGAGACGAGGACGACAGGAGACGCTGAACAAACCAATGACACATGTGTTACATGTGTTACAAACCAGTGACACATGTGTTACAAACCAGTGACACACGTGTTACAAACAAGTATCCCCTGAGAGATGACACTGAGGCTAGACGGGGTGAAGGAACGGCGCCACAATCACTTGGAGAGTTCAAAGGAAAAGTCTCTCGGTTAATATTCTGCTGGAGGCTTGGCTAGACGAGGAGCGAACATGTCTCGTGAATTAACGTTAAGCATCCCAGACTCGGAACTCTTATATAAAGCTGGACCATTAAGGATAAACTTATGAAATCTTTCGAGGCGCCATTCGCCTGAGAGTTACGCGAGGTATATTGACGACAAGGAATATATTTACAACCCATTTTAATGGGCCATCTTCTACCACTGAAGGTAGATACTGACTTCGGTGTCATTTTGGTCTTCAGGAACACATTCAACCCTGCGTTATATCAATCCCTGGCAGGGGTTGATATAATGCAGGGTACCATATGGTACCACTTTACCATATGGTACCCTTAGTGGTACCATGTGGTACCATATGGTACAGGAAGCCTTAAATAACTCTACTAGTAATGGTAATGGCAGCCAGGAAGTAGGCCAGCCGATTCTTATCAGTTAAAGAATAAAAAAAATGTAATCCGTAAAAAAAAAATATCATGCTTTTGCAGGACCGTCCAATCACTTGGGCTGGACGGTAGAACGACGGTCTCGCTTCATGCAGGTCGGCGTTCAATCCCCGACCGTCCAAGCAGTTGGGCACCATTCCTTCCCCCCCCCCCTCCCGTCCCATCCCAAATCCTTATCCTGACTCCTTCCCAGTGCTATATAGCCGTAATGGCTTGGCGCTTTTCACCTGATAGTTCCCTTCCCTTGCAGGATCAGAACTGTTAGAACGTGAGAAACTCGCCCACCTTATCGAGGTCAATGGCCAGGAACGAGTCAATATTAGGCGTCTTTATTTATGACTAAAACAAAGCCAGTTTGACGATTTGCTCGATTTTGTTAATGTTATGTATTACGTGAGCTCACAGTAGGGTAAACACACTGGATAATAGTACGGTAGAGGACACAACATAATTCGTTTTCTCCGGAACACCGAAATATTTATTACGGTTTCCCCCCCCCCCCTAGGTCGAAGTACTGCCCCACCCCCTCAAAGGTCGAAGTACTGCCCTCCCCCCCCCCCCCGCGTCCTAAGAAGAAGTACTGCCATCCCCCCCCCCCACCCACAGGTTGCTACACCATAACATTTGTGTAGCATGCCAGAACTTGGTATCCATTTACTTCTCGGTGAACAGTCACATTAGATGAAAGGAACCGTGCCTAACCATTCTGTGTCCCGCCGGGAAGCGAACTATGATCCCCGAGTGTTTTCTGTGATGGAGAATGAAGCC
>WNGS01163947.1:11843197-11859589 GCA_020271785.1 Procambarus virginalis | reverse complement strand
AGTAAAGAGCAGAGTGGCAGTAAAGAGCAGAGTGGCAGTAAAGAGCAGAGTGGCAGTAAAGAGCAGAGTGGCAGTAAAGAGCAGATTGGCAGTAAAGAGCAGAGTGGCAGTAAAGACCAGAGTGGCAGTAAAGAGCAGAGTGGCAGTAAAGAGCAGAGTGGCAGTAAAGAGCAGAGTGGCAGTAAAGAGCAGATTGGCAGTAAAGAGCAGAGTGGCAGTAAAGAGCAGAGTGGCAGTAAAGAGCAGAGTGGCAGTAAAGAGCAGAGTGGCAGTAAAGACCAGAGTGGCAGTAAAGAGCAGAGTGGCAGTAAAGACCAGAGTGGCAGTAAAGAGCAGAGTGGCAGTAAAGAGCAGAGTGGCAGTAAAGAGCAGAGTGGCAGTAAAGACCAGAGTGGCAGTAAAGACCAGAGTGGCAGTAAAGACCAGAGTGGCAGTAAAGACCAGAGTGGCAGTAAAGAGCAGAGTGGCAGTAAAGAGCAGAGTGGCAGTAAAGACCAGAGTGGCAGTAAAGACCAGAGTGGCAGTAAAGACCAGAGTGGCAGTAAAGAGCAGAGTGGCAGTAAAGAGCAGAGTGGCAGTAAAGAGCAGAGTGGCAGTAAAGAGCAGAGTGGCAGTAAAGAGCAGAGTGGCAGTAAAGAGCAGAGTGGCAGTAAAGACCAGAGTGGCAGTAAAGAGCAGAGTGGCAGTAAAGAGCAGAGTGGCAGTAAAGAGCAGAGTGGCAGTAAAGAGCAGAGTGGCAGTAAAGAGCAGAGTAGCAGTAAAGAGCAGAGTGGCAGTAAAGATAGACCAGAGTGACGCAGGCTCTGTGTCGCCCGTGCCATATTTTCTATCAAACTGGCAGACAGACAGCTGGCACATCTAATGACTTCCTGAAGCTCTGCGAGTGACCTGCCAGCTACACCACCCCTCAGTACACCCTACACCCCCCGGTACACCCTACACCCCTCGGTACACCCTACACCCCTCGGTACACCCTACATCCCTCAGAGTGTAGACTCGGTACACTGACTTATCTGCCCCGCTCCTCCGTACTTTATTATCCAATAATAAGAAGCGATTAGATGATTAATACTTCAATCTGCTTCCCATACTTATCCTTCTTCTCTAGTCCACCCTCTCAGAGGGTGTCTTATCGTCGTAATCTGTCGTTGACAAGCACTTTAAATCCTGTTATGTCCGAAGAAAGTTTGATCCATTTCAGGTCAAGGGACCGTGGATAAGGTTAAATTCGAAAGCCTTGCAAATTTCTAAAAGCTTGCGTTATATTTAGATGAAGTCTCATCTTTCAAAATCTATGCGTCTTATCGGTTTCTTTACAGTCAGTCTCTAAAGATTTAGACAGTGGCGCGGTGTGTGGGGTTACTTAGGCGCAGTACTCCAGCACAGTGGTTCTGAAGTGAAGCTGTTTTCACGATATTAAAGCTTAAGACTGTTTTAATTTGAAGGTGTGTGCATCTCTTATAATGGGTGAACAGTGTAGGAATGAACCGGTTTTATGCAACGTCCTCCATTGTAATTGGACAGCTGTGTGCACAGTTGTCTCCTGTGCAGGTGTGTGTCGAGGCATCGTTGGTTCATGCACAGGAGAGGCAACCAAAGGTGTTGAGAGGACTCCTGGTGTGACATTTGGAGTCTGCTACTGTGGTCACCCAGCATGAGGGCATGCCAAGAGCATGCTAGTAAAGCAGGTCACCACCAGGCTCTAGAATCACAATAACTCCAGCAGACACATTGCCAAAAGAGTTGCGTAAAATAACAATTGGTCCAACCGTTGATTTTGATGTCATGAAACAAGAGAGCCTAGGTGAGCTCACCAACATCAACAGCCTGGTAGACCATGACAGGCAATTGATGAGGATGAACGAAGAATGCTTTCAGTTGTGAAGATATTTGTGTAACTTGAACAAGAGGTATGAGAGACTACTACAAGACAGCATTATAACCTGGTTCGCCAAACGAAACAAGCCACCTGTAAGCCTCAAGAACAAAACCACTAAGTTACAATTTGCTACGAAATAAAATAACCTACAAAGTCCTGGCACAAAGTCTTGTGGAGAAAGGAGACGAAGACTAACTTGTACCAGAGTGACAGAAAGAGGGGAAAAATGGAGAAAGTTATTTATGTTCTAGAGGAGGCGACCTCATCTGTGACACATGTTGCAAGTAGTAGTATATCTTAGATTAGTAGAATGTCTTGGGCACGTATCGCTGTTTCTGGAGCTCTATCCCCCTTGTCTTCATTAACGTTACTGTTGATGGCCACCGCGGCATGACTTCTCAAACTGTACAGACATACTGCTTCTGCTTAGATCAAAGTGAATGCCGCCAAACGTATCGTACAGCGCCTCACCTTACAGCGAGAAACTCACTCTGAACATATTGTTAAAACAACCAATTAGTTTTTCAGGTCCGAAAATGTCATGTCCATCGCTAACCAACTCGCTCACCCGAGCTCAGTCCAGAGCCCGTCTTTCACTTGCCAAAAGGAAAAAAATGCTAAATGAATGAAGGAATGAAGGCAAAAATGCCATGAAATAAACTGAAGTCGAGTGCGGTAGAGGCGAGTCAGAGCATCACCAGGGAAGATACCTTAATGATGTACGGGTCGTAGACCTCACAAACTAAATATGACTTCATTTACAAGTTAAAGTTCCCAATTACTTGTGGTTCTATTAACCGGAGGGACTCTAGATTAAAAGTACTTTCTACCCACTTAACCCGTAATGGATGTAAACACACTCGAGGTAAAGCTTGAAGTCTCAACTTTGACCTCAGAAGCAATGTTTTATATCAAACAAAATGTTCTGGCGTAAAGTCATAGCAACATTGTGCCGCAGTCGTATAAAGCTTCACAATCAGCTATATCTCGCTTTATAAAGGTATATACATTTAAATTTTTACGTTTATCATGTCTTTTTAACAGTTAATTGTATAGTTATCGCTTCTGTTAATGTCAGAAATGAAATAATGTTGTTTGCTTGGTCATTTTCATTCATTCTACATCATGTCAAAATAAGCAGTTTTTATTTTATATGATCTACTTACATTTGTGTCAATTATATACAACCATGACTACAACAAAATTCAGTCATGTTAATTATGCTGAACAGACATCAGTACTCACTGAACACTTGAGCAGGAGAGTATAATGCAATGTTAATTATACTTATTATAATTAAGTGTTAATTTAAATAATTATAAGTGTTAACTTATAATTGTTTGTTACAAAGGTACGAGTGAGGAAGAGCCTTGACTTGCATCACCTGTCTTTTGGAGAAGGAAAATGTGTGTAGGGGTCCTCGTAGAAGATGCTGGCGTGCGTAGGAGTCCTCGTAGAAGATGCTGGCGTGTATAGGGGTCCTCGTAGAAGATGCTGGCGTGCGTAGGAGTCCTCCTAGAAGATGCTGGCGTGCGTAGGAGTCCTCGTAGAAGATGCTGGCGTGTATAGGGTCCTCCTAGAAGATGCTGGCGTGTATAGGGTCCTCCTAGAAGATGCTGGCGTGTATAGGGTCCTCCTAGAAGATGCTGGCGTGTATAGGGGTCCTCCTAGAAGATGCTGGCGTGTATAGGGGTCCTCCTAGAAGATGCTGGCGTGTATAGGGGTCCTCCTAGAAGATGCTGGCGTGTATAGGAGTCCTCCTAGAAGATGCTGGCGTGTATAGGGTCCTCCTAGAAGATGCTGGCGTGTATAGGGGTCCTCCTAGAAGATGCTGGCGTGTATAGGAGTCCTCCTAGAAGATGCTGGCGTGTATTGGAGTCCTCCTAGAAGATGCTGGCGTGTATTGGAGTCCTCCTAGAAGATGCTAGCGTATATAGGAGTCCTCCTAGAAGATGCTGGCGTGTATAGGGGTCCTCCTAGAAGATGCTGGCGTGTATAGGGGTCCTCGTAGAAGATGCTGGCGTGTATAGGGTCCTCCTAGAAGATGCTGGCGTGTATAGGAGTCCTAGAAGATGCTGGCGTGTATAGGAGTCCTAGAAGATGCTGGCGTGTATAGGAGTCCTAGAAGATGCTGGCGTATATAGGGGTCCTCCTAGAAGATGCTAGCGTGCGTAGGAGTTCTCCTAGAAGTTGTTAAGGCTATTTAACCTCTTCTAAAACTTCTCCTGTCACATTAGCAGAGATTTTGACCCTTCCTGAGGACAGGTACACGCTTATAGGCACGCTGGATAGTCCAGGAGCGTGTGCACGCGCGTGTGCGTGGTGATGCTGCAGGGCGTATGCCACACGGACTCACACCAGCTACGAGCTACACTTCTATCGCTGCCTGAAGTACAAGAACGTTTCCTCAAATGCCTTTCAACGAAACGTTTTGTCGACCAATGACGCACGACCACCGGTTTCCTAACAAAAAATATAAATATAATATACTGGGTAATATCAACACCATGTATTGATTTTCTGATTATGGTTTTCATTCGTTTATCTATTATAAATTAGTCTGTTGTCGGTGACACGCACAATGTCCAAACACCTTGGTCAAATCTGCTATATTCTCATCACTCCATGGGTCAATATTGCTAATTTTCTGTATATTCTATGATCAGTATTACTATCTCACCACTCCGTGGTCAATATTGTTCAATTCTACCTTCAATCCATAGTCAATTCTCGCCACTGAATGTTTAATATGTTTGGAAACCCGCCATACATTCGGGGCTCTGTCATCAACACACGTTATTGTCAGATAAAGACACTAGAGGGTAATATAGAGGAAGTGAGGCACTAGCGAGGTGCCCTCAGTAGCGAGGTGCCCTCAGTAGTGAGGCACTAGCGAGGTGCCCTCAGTAGCGAGGCACTGGCGAGGTGCCCTCAGTAGCGAGGTGCCCTCAGTAGCGAGGCACTGGCGAGGTGCCCTCAGTAGCGAGGTGCCCTCAGTAGCGAGGCACTGGCGAGGTGCCCTCAGTAGCGAGGTGCCCTCAGTAGCGAGGCACTAGCGAGGTGCCCTCAGTAGCGAGGCACTAGCGAGGTGCCCTCATTAGCGAGGCACTAGCGAGGTGCCCTCAGTAGCGAGGCACTAGCGAGGTGCCCTCAGTAGCGAGGCACTAGCGAGGTGCCCTCAGTAGCGAGGCACTAGCGAGGTGCCCTCAGTAGCGAGGCACTAGCGAGGTGCCCTCAGTAGCGAGGTGCCCTCAGTAGCGAGGTGCCCTCAGTAGCGAGGTGCCCTCAGTAGCGAGGTGCCCTCAGTAGCGAGGCACTAGCGAGGTGCCCTCAGTAGCGAGGTGCCCTCAGTAGCGAGGCACTAGCGAGGCACTAGCGAGGTGCCCTCAGTAGCGAGGCACTAGCGAGGTGCCCTGAGTAGCGAGGTGCCCTCAGTAGCGAGGTGCCCTCAGTAGCGAGGTGCCCTCAGTAGCGAGGCAAAAGCGAGGTGCCCTCAGTAGCGAGGTGCCCTCAGTAGCGAGGCACTAGCGAGGTGCCCTCAGTAGCGAGGTGCCCTCAGTAGCGAAGTGCCCTCAGTAGCGAGGCACTAGCGAGGTGCCCTCAGTAGCGAGGCACTAGCGAGGCACTAGCGAGGTGCCCTCAGTAGCGAGGTGCCCTCAGTAGCGAGGTGCCCTCAGTAGCGAGGCACTAGCGAGGCACTAGCGAGGTGCCCTCAGTAGCGAGGTGCCCTCAGTAGCGAGGCACTAGCGAGGCACTAGCGAGGTGCCCTCAGTAGCGAGGCACTAGCGAGGTGCCCTCAGTAGCGAGGTGCCCTCAGTAGCGAGGTGCCCTCAGTAGCGAGGTGCCCTCAGTAGCGAGGTGCCCTCAGTAGCGAGGCACTAGCGAGGTGCCTTCAGTAGCGAGGTGCCCTCAGTAGCGAGGCAAAAGCGAGGTGCCCTCAGTAGCGAGGCACTGGCGAGGTGCCCTCAGTAGCGAGGCACTGGCGAGGTGCCCTCAGTAGCGAGGTGCCCTCAGTAGTGAGGCACTAGCGAGGTGCCCTCAGTAGCGAGGTGCCCTCAGTAGCGAGGCACTGGCGAGGTGCCCTCAGTAGCGAGGTGCCCTCAGTAGTGAGGCACTAGCGAGGTGCCCTCAGTAGCGAGGTGCCCTCAGTAGCGAGGTGCCCTCAGTAGCGAGGTACCCACAGTAGCGAGGTGCCCTCAGTAGCGAGGTGCCCTCAGTAGCGAGGTGCCCTCAGTAGCGAGGTGCCCTCAGTAGCGAGGTGCCCTCAGTAGCGAGGTGCCCTCAGTAGCGAGGCACTGGCGAGGTGCCCTCAGTAGCGAGGTGCCCTCAGTAGTGAGGCACTAGCGAGGTGCCCTCAGTAGTGAGGCACTAGCGAGGTGCCCTCAGTAGCGAGGTGCCCTCAGTAGCGAGGTGCCCTCAGTAGCGAGGCACTAGCGAGGTGCCCTCAGTAGCGAGGTGCCCTCAGTAGCGAGGCACTAGCGAGGTGCCCTCAGTAGCGAGGTGCCCTCAGTAGCGAGGCACTAGCGAGGTGCCCTCAGTAGCGAGGCACTGGCGAGGAGCCCTCAGTAGCGAGGTGCCCTCAGTAGCGAGGCACTAGCGAGGTGCCCTCAGTAGCGAGGCACTGGCGAGGTGCCCTCAGTAGCGAGGCACTGGCGAGGTGCCCTCAGTAGCGAGGCACTAGCGAGGTGCCCTCAGTAGCGAGGTGCCCTTAGTAGCGAGGTGCCCTCAGTAGCGAGGCACTAGCGAGGTGCCCTCAGTAGCGAGGCACTGGCGAGGTGCCCTCAGTAGCGAGGCACTAGCGAGGTGCCCTCAGTAGCGAGGTGCCCTCAGTAGCGAGGTGCCCTCAGTAGCGAGGTGCCCTCAGTAGCGAGGTGCCCTCAGTAGCGAGGTGCCCTCAGTAGCGAGGTGCCCTCAGTAGCGAGGTGCCCTCAGCAGCGAGGTGCCCTCAGCAGCGAGGTGCCCTCAGTAGCGAGGTGCCCTCAGTAGCGAGGTGCCCTCAGTAGCGAGGTGCCCTCAGTAGCGAGGTGCCCTCAGCAGCGAGGCACTAGCGAGGTGCCTTCAGTAGCGAGGTGCCCTCAGTAGCGAGGCACTAGCGAGGTGCCCTCAGTAGCGAGGCACTGGAGAGGTGCCCTCAGTAGCGAGGCACTAGCGAGGTGCCCTCAGTAGCGAGGTGCCCTCAGTAGCGAGGTGCCCTCAGCAGCGAGGCACTAGCGAGGTGCCTTCAGTAGCGAGGTGCCCTCAGTAGCGAGGCACTAGCGAGGTGCCCTCAGTAGCGAGGCACTGGCGAGGTGCCCTCAGTAGCGAGGCACTAGCGAGGTGCCCTCAGTAGCGAGGTGCCCTCAGTAGCGAGGTGCCTTCAGTAGCGAGGGACTAGTGAGGTGCCCTCAGTAGCGAGGCACTAGCGAGGTGCCCTCAGTAGCGAGGTGCCCTCAGTAG
This sequence comes from Procambarus virginalis, assembly GCA_020271785.1. Taxonomy (NCBI): domain Eukaryota; kingdom Metazoa; phylum Arthropoda; class Malacostraca; order Decapoda; family Cambaridae; genus Procambarus; species Procambarus virginalis. Next base: position 11,852,274 of record WNGS01163947.1, on the reverse strand, counting down.
CGAGGCACTAGCGAGGTGCCTTCAGTAGCGAGGCACTAGCGAGGTGCCCTCAGTAGCGAGGTGCCCTCAGTAGCGAGGTGCTCTCAGTAGCGAGGTGCCCTCAGTAGCGAGGTGCCCTCAGTAGCGAGGTGCCCTCAGTGGCGAGGTGCCCTCAGTAGCGAGGTGCCCTCAGAAGCGAGGCACTGGCGAGGTGCCCTCAGAAGCGAGGCACTGGCGAGGTGCCCTCAGTAGCGAGGCACTAGCGAGGTGCCCTCAGTAGCGAGGCACTGGCGAGGTGCCCTCAGTAGCGAGGTGCCCTCAGTAGCGAGGTGCCCTCAGTAGCGAGGTGCCCTCAGTAGCGAGGCACTGGCGAGCTGCCCTCAGTAGCGAGGCACTAGCGAGGTGCCCTCAGTAGCGAGGCACTATCGAGGTGCCCTCAGTAGCGAGGTGCCCTAAGTAGCGAGGCACTAGCGAGGTGCCCTCAGTAGCGAGGCACTAGCGAGGTGCCCTCAGTAGCGAGGCACTAGCGAGGTGCCCTCAGTAGCGAGGTGCCCTCAGTAGCGAGGCACTAGCGAGGTGCCCTCAGTAGCGAGGCACTAGCGAGGTGCCCTCAGTAGCGAGGTGCCCTCAGTAGCGAGGCACTAGCGAGGTGCCCTCAGAAGCGAGGCACTAGCGAGGTGCAGTCAGAAGCGAGGTGCCCTCAGTAGCGAGGTGCCCTCAGTAGCGAGGTGCCCTCAGTAGCGAGGTGCCCTCAGTAGCGAGGTGCCCTCAGTAGCGAGGTGCCCTCAGTAGCGAGGCACTAGCGAGGTGCCCTCAGTAGCGAGGTGCCCTCAGTAGCGACGTGCCCTCAGTACCGAGGCACTAGCGAGGTGCCCTCAGTAGCGAGGTGCCCTCAGTAGTGAGGCACTGGCGAGGTGCCCTCAGTAGCGAGGCACTATCGAGGTGCCCTCAGTAGCGAGGTGCCCTCAGTAGCGAGGTGCCCTCAGTAGTGAGGTGCCCTCAGTAGCGAGGTGCCCTCAGTAGCGAGGTGTCCTCAGTAGCGAGGCACTATCGAGGTGCCCTCAGTAGCGAGGCACTGGCGAGGTGCCCTCAGTAGCGAGGCACTGGCGAGGTGCCCTCAGTAGCGAGGCACTGTCGAGGTGCCCTCAGTAGCGAGGTGCCCTCAGTAGCGAGGCACTATCGAGGTGCCCTCAGTAGCGAGGCACTGGCGAGGTGCCCTCAGCAGCGAGGCACTATCGAGGTGCCCTCAGCAGCGAGGCACTATCGAGGTGCCCTCAGCAGCGAGGCACTATCGAGGTGCCCTCAGTAGCGAGGCACTATCGAGGTGCCCTCAATAGCGAGGTGCCCTCAGTAGCGAGGCACTGGCGAGGTGCCCTCAGTAGCGAGGCACTATCGAGGTGCCCTCAGTAGCGAGGTGCCCTCAGTAGCGAGGCACTGGCGAGGTGCCCTCAGTAGCGAGGTGCCCTCAGTAGCGAGGTACTAGCGAGGTGCCCTCAGTAGCGAGGCACTATCGAGGTGCCCTCAGTAGCGAGGTGCCCTCAATAGCGAGGCACTGGCGAGGTGCCCTCAATAGCGAGGCACTGGCGAGGTGCCCTCAGTAACGAGGTGCCCTCAGTAGCGAGGTGCCCTCAGTAGCGAGGCACTAGCGAGGTGCCCTTAGTAGCGAGGTGCCCTCAGTAGCGAGGCACTAGCGAGGTGCCCTCAGTAGCGAGGCACTGGCGAGGTGCCCTCAGTAGCGAGGCACTAGCGAGGTGCCCTCAGTAGCGAGGCACTAGCGAGGTGCCCTCAGTAGCGAGGCACTAGCGAGATGCCCTCAGTAGCGAGGCACTAGCGAGGTGCCCTCAGTAGCGAGGCACTAGCGAGGTGCCCTCAGTAGCGAGGCACTAGCGAGGTGCCCTCAGAAGCGAGGTGCCCTCAGTAGCGAGGCACTAGCGAGGTGTCCTCAGAAGCGAGGCACTAGCGAGGTGCCCTCAGAAGCGAGGTGCCCTCAGAAGCGAGGTGCCCTCAGAAGCGAGGTGCCCTCAGTACCGAGGCACTTTCGAGGTGCCCTCAGTACCGAGGTGCCCTTAGTAGCGAGGCACTAGCGAGGTGCCCTCAGTAGCGAGGTGCCCTCAGTAGCGAGTGCCTTCAGTACCGAGGCACTAGCGAGGTGCCCTCAGTAGCAAGGTGCCCTCAGTAGCGACGTGCCCTCAGTAGCGAGGCACTAGCGAGGTGCCCTCAGAAGCGAGGTGCCCTCAGAAGCGAGGCACTAGCGAGGTGCCCTCAGTAGCAAGGTGCCCCTCAGTAGTGAGGCACTGGCGAGGTGCCCTCAGTAGCGAGGTGCCCTCAGTAGCGAGGCACTGGCGAGGTGCCCTCAGTAGCGAGGCACTATCGAGGGGCCCTCAGTAGCGAGGTGCCCTCAGTAGCGAGGTGCCCTCAGTACCGAGGTGTCCTCAGTAGCGAGGCACTATCGAGGTGCCCTCAGTAGCGAGGTGCCCTCAGTAGCGAGGCACTGGCGAGGTGCCTTCAGTAGCGAGGCACTGCCGAGGTGCCCTCAGTAGCGAGGCACTGGCGAGGTGCCCTCAGTAGCGAGGCACTGGCGAGTGCCCTCAGTAGCGAGGCACTAACGAGATACCGCAGGAGCGAGGCACTAACGAGATACCCGCAGGAGCGAGGCACTAACGAGATACCCGCAGGAGCGAGGCACTAACGAGATACCCTCAGTAGCGAGGCACTAACGAGATACCGGCAGTAGCGAGGCACTAACGAGATACCCGCATGAGCGAGGCACTAACGAGATACCCGCAGGAGCGAGGCACTAACGAGATACCCTCAGTAGCGAGGCACTGGCGAGGTGCCCTCAGTAGCGAGGCACTAACGAGATTCCCGCAGGAGCGAGGCACTAACGAGATACCCGCAGAAGCGAGGCACTAACGAGATACCCGCAGCAGCGAGGCACTAACGAGATACCCGCAGGAGCGAGGCACTAACGAGATACCCGCAGGATCGAACACTAACGAGATACCCGCAGGAGCGAGGCACTAACGAGATACCCGCAGGAGCGAGGCACTAACGAGATACCCGCAGGAGCGAGGCACTAACGAGATACCGGCAGGAGCGAGGCACTAACGAGATACCCGCAGGAGCGAGGCACTAACGAGATACCCGCAGGAGCGAGGCACTAACGAGATACCCGCAGGAGCGAGGCACTAACGAGATACCCGCAGGAGCGAGGCACTAACGAGATTCCCGCAGGAGCGAGGCACTAACGAGATACCCGCAGGAGCGAGGCACTAACGAGATACCCGCAGGAGACAGAGGGTAAGCCGTGGATGACCAGACGACTGGGGCACCACCACACGCGCCACCGTCCACACAACACTGCGCCAGGATGAGCCACTTCCCAACCACGCAGAAATAGACTTGGAAGACGATCCTCAAGTTAATTGTAGCCGCCGCTGACCACCAGCACCTCGCCAGACATATGACGGCCTCTAGGCCTACCTTTATATCTAGAGTGAACAAGGGCTATTGTCCCGTTTCCTGTGTGTGGTCATTACTAATGAGCACTACAGTAGGGTTAATAAGGTGTTATGGCCATTGTTTCAAGTTGTGGCCATCTGCGGCAAGTTCTAGCCCATCTCTGGCAAGTCCTGCCCATTTCCCCCAAGTTCTGACACATCTCCACCAAGTTCTGACACATCTCCACCAAGTTCTGACACATCTCCACCAAGTTCTGACACATCTCCACCAAGTTCTGACACATCTCCACCAAGTTCTGACACATCTCCACCAAGTTTGACACATCTCCACCAAGTTCTGACACATCTCCACCAAGTTCTGGCCCATCTCCACCAAGTTCTGGCCCATCTCCCCCAAGTTCTGACACATCTCCCCCAAGTTCTGACACATCTCCCCCAAGTTCTGACACATCTCCCCCAAGTTCTGACACATCTCCCCCAAGTTCTGACACATCTCCCCCAAGTTCTGACACATCTCCCCAAGTTCTGACACATCTCCCCAAGTTCTGACACATCTCCCCCAAGTTCTGACACATCTCCCCCAAGGCCTGACACATCTCCCCAAGGCCTGACACATCTCCCCCAAGTTCTGACACATCTCCCCAAGTTCTGACACATCTCCCCCAAGTTCTGACACATCTCCCCAAGTTCTGACACATCTCCCCCAAGTTCTGACACATCTCCCCAAGTTCTGACACATCTCCCCCAAGTTCTGACACATCTCCCCCAAGTTCTGACACATCTCCCCCAAGTTCTGACACATCTCCCCCAAGTTCTGACACATCTCCCCAACTTCTGACACATCTCCCCAAGTTCTGACACATCTCCCCCAACTTCTGACACATCTCCCCCAACTTCTGACACATCTCCCCAACTTCTGACACATCTCCACCAAGTTCAAGACCCTCTCTTATGTCGCACTTGAGCGTCTCTCATCCTATTGTACACTACGAGCCGTAAGGAACCTTGTCTCTATAAGACACGTTCCTAATACCAGGGATTAGCTGTCCCGGGTAATAAAAAAATCCCGTAGTTTAATGTTAAAGACTCTCTATTCTTTTCTTAGTGTTTAACATCTATTTGAAGTACACAAAATATATTAACTGGGGCGTGTCTACACTCATCCATAACTAGATAACGTCAGCGTGAGAGGGTGTGGTGGGGTGTGTGGGGAGTGTGTCTTGAGATAGCCAGGTGTGTGGCGAGTGGTGGGGGAGGAGGGGAACACACTCAGGTTCACAGCACCTCCCAACTTTTTATGAACGACTTTATTTTCAAATATTCAAAGGTCCCCATCCCCAAAGGCTCGAGCCCCGCCAGCGGGAAATCACTGGACTCCTAAGAGTCTAGAGAGACGTGTGTTGGGGGAGAGGTGGGGGAGAGTGGCACCCATCCTGGATGCAGTGACTGCAGTTGCAATCACCAGCACATGCAACAAGTTCCCCGTCGGGTTCCTGCAACATACCAGGAGCCAACCCGGCCTGGCACACCTCAACACGAATATTTCTCCCCAATTCCCACACAGGTAGTGTCCGTACCACGAGGCTGAGTCATGTTACCTAGCAGTACATAGGTACCTGGGTGTTAGTCAGCTGTCACGGGCTGCTTCCTGGGGGTGGAGGCCTGGTCGAAGACCGGGCCGCAGGGACACTAAAGCCCCGAAATCATCTCAAGATAACCTCAAGATAACCACCCCAGCACTGTGTGGCTCCCTGCGGCTCCTACGGTACGCTCCTCTAACCCTTATGTTATACATCATTACTCAACCAAGCCACCTTGGAAGAATTTGAAATTGTATCCATTTCACTTTTCATTATATTCTTGCCATATATTAGTTGGCCGAAGCAACATTATGACGATTCTAAAGCTGTTAAATAGAATATATGCGTGTGTCTGCCCGAGGTTGGAGGCCAAGAGTTTGGGGGTAGCCTCGACCAACTTTGTACTGTGATTGCTGTGTGGTACGTGCCTAACATGGACAGTTCAGCACAGTTCAAGGGGACAACAGCGTGTCACTGTCATACTGAACCCAATGGCAATTTTTGGCACTTGCTATCATCTGGTTAAATACTTTGAATGTACTCCATATGATTTTTTTTAATATTCCATGATGTATCCAACACCTTACGCTCCAGGAATGGTGCCCCACCTACTTGGGCTGGACGGTAGAGCGACGGTCTGACTTCATGCAGGTCGGCGTTCAATCCCCGACCGTCCAAGTGGTTGGGCACCATTCCTTTAACCAGTCCCACCCCAAATCCTTATCCTGACCCCTTCCCAGTGCTATATAGTCGTGATGGCTTGGCGTTTTCTCCTGGCAGTTCCTTTCCTTTCCAATGTACCCTCCCTGGTGTACCCTACACCACCAGTGTACCCTCCCTGGTGTACCCTGCACCTCCAGTGTACCCTCCTAGGTGTACCCTGCACCTCCGGGTGATGTCAGCAAGACACGGGATTCAAACTGCATTTTGAAATAAATTTTAGTAATATCAACAAATTTCAGCATTATTAAGAAATATACCACCCTGGCACTAAGCAGTACCACCCTGGTACTAAGCAGTACCACCCTGGCACTAAGCAGTACCACCCTGGTACTAAGCAGTACCACCCTGGCACTAAGCAGTACCACCCTGGTACTAAGCAGTACCACCCTGGCACTAAGCAGTACCACCCTGGTACTAAGCAGTACCACCCTGGCACTAAGCAGTACCACCCTGGCGCTAAGCAGTACCACCCTGGCGCTAAGCAGTACCACCCTGGCACTAAGCAATACCACCCTGGTACTAAGCAGTACCACCCTGGTACTAAGCAGTACCACCCTGGCACTAAGCAGTACCACCCTGGCGCTAAGCAGTACCACCCTGGCGCTAAGCAGTACCACCCTGGCACTAAGCAATACCACCCTGGTACTAAGCAGTACCACCCTGGCACTAAGCAGTACCACCCTGGCGCTAAGCAGTACCACCCTGGCGCTAAGCAGTACCACCCTGGCACTAAGCAGTACCACCTGGTACTAAGCAGTACCACCCTGGCACTAAGCAATACCACCCTGGTACTAAGCAGTACCACCCTGGTACTAAGCAGTACCACCCTGGCACTAAGCAGTACCACCCTGGCACTAAGCAATACCACCCTGGTACTAAGCAGTACCACCCTGGCACTAAGCAGTACCACCCTGGCACTAAGCAATACCACCCTGGCACTAAGCAGTACCACCCTGGCACTAAGCAATACCACCCTGGCACTAAGCAGTACCACCCTGGCACTAAGCAATACCACCCTGGCACTAAGCAGCATCACCCTGGCACCAAGCAACATCACCCTGGCACCAAGCAGCATCACCCTGGCACCAAGCAACATCACCCTGGCACCAAGCAGCATCACCCTGGCACCAAGCAACATCACCCAGGCACCAAGCAACATCACCCTGGCACCAAGCAGCATCACCCTGGCACCAAGCAACATCACCCTGGCACCAAGCAGCATCACCCTGGCACCAAGCAGCATCACCCTGGCACCAAGCAGCATCACCCTGGTACCAAGCAGCACCACCCTGGCACAAGCAGCATCACCCTGGCACCAAGCAACATCACCCTGGCACTAAGCGCATCACCCTGGCACCAAGCAACATCACCCTGGCACCAAGCAGCATCACCCTGGCACCAAGCAGCATCACCCTGGCACCAAGCAACATCACCCTGGCACCAAGCAGCATCACCCAGGCACCAAGCAGCATCACCCTGGCACCAAGCAACATCACCCTGGCACTAAGCAGCATCACCCTGGCACCAAGCAGCATCACCCTGGCACCAAGCAGCACCACCCAGGCACCAAGCAGCATCACCCTGGCACCAAGCAACATCACCCAGGCACCAAGCAGCATCACCCTGGCACCAAGCAACATCACCCAGGCACCAAGCAGCATCACCCAGGCACCAACCAGCATCACCCTGGCACCAAGCAGCATCACCCAGGCACCAAGCATCATCACCCAGGCACCAAGCAGCATCACCCTGGCACCAAGCAACATCACCCAGGCACCAAGCAGCATCACCCTGGCACCAAGCAGCATCACCCTGGCACCAAGCAGCATCACCCTGGCACCAAGCAACATCACCCAGGCACCAAGCAGCATCACCCAGGCACCAACCAGCATCACCCTGGCACCAAGCAGCATCACCCTGGCACCAAGCAGCACCACCCAGGCACCAAGCAGCATCACCCTGGCACCAAGCAGCACCACCCAGGCACCAAGCAGCATCACCCTGGCACCAAGCAGCATCACCCTGGCACCAAGCAACATCACCCTGGCACCAGCAGCATCACCCTGGTACCAAGCAGCATCACCCAGGCACCAACCAGCATCACCCTGGCACCAAGCAGCACCACCCAGGCACCAAGCAGCATCACCCTGGCACCAAGCAGCATCACCCTGGCACCAAGCAACATCACCCTGGCACCAAGCAGCATCACCCTGGTACCAAGCAGCATCACCCAGGCACCAAGCAGCATCACCCAGGCACCAACCAGCATCACCCTGGCACCAAACAGCATCACCCTGGCACCAAGCAGCACCACCCAGGCACCAAGCAGCATCACCCTGGCACCAGCAGCATCACCCTGGCACCAAGCAGCATCACCCTGGCACCAAGCAGCATCACCCTGGTACCAAGCAGCACCACCCAGGCACCAAGCAGCATCACCCAGGCACCAGCAGCATCACCCTGGCACCAAGCAGCATCACCCTGGTACCAAGCAGCACCACCCAGGCACCAAGCAGCACCACCCAGGCACCAAGCAGCATCACCCTGGCACCAAGCAGCATCACCCTGGCACCAAGCAGCACCACCCAGGCACCAAGCAGCATCACCCTGGCACCAAGCAGCATCACCCTGGCACCAAGCAACATCACCCTGGCACCAAGCAGCATCACCCTGGTACCAAGCAGCATCACCCAGGCACCAAGCAGCATCACCCAGGCACTAAGCAATACCACCCTGGCACCAAGCAGCATCACCCTGGCACCAAGCAGCATCACCCAGGCACTAAGCAATACCACCCTGGCACCAAGCAGCATCACCCTGGCACCAAGCAACATCACCCAGGCACCAAGCAGCACCACCCAGGCACCAAGCAGCACCACCCAGGCACCAAGCAGCACCACCCAGGCACCAAGCAGCACCACCCAGGCACCAAGCGGCATCACCCAGGCACTAAGCAGCATCACCCTGACACCAAGCAGCATCACCCAGGCACCAAGCAGCACCACCCTGGCACCAAGCAACATCACCCAGGCACCAAGCAACATCACCCAGGCACCAAGCAGCATCACCCTGGCACTAGATGCAGAAGTGTGAGGTTGCACTACGTAATCGTTGGACTTAAGAGGAAAAATGCATCCAATGCAGTCATCCGGATGCCGGCGGCAGACATGGCAGAGGGCGCCACTGTTGCTCTACTACACTTGTTGTTGTTGTTGGTGGTGGTGGTGGTGGGTGGAAATGGTGTATATTGTTTGATAAAACATCTTCATTATTTTTATGATAGAAGACAGACTGGAAAGCGAAGCAGGAAGGCAGGCAGGAAGGAAGGAAGGAA